>CM033425.1:1412500-2012500 GCA_019425775.1 Rafetus swinhoei | reverse complement strand
CCAAGACTTTCTCAGCACCCAGACGCAGAGAGGCTCCCGCGCACCACGGGCAAGTAGCCCTGAGGTTCAGGACCTGTCAGTGGAAGAGGTCCCTTGGCCATTGACCCTGGACACTTTTGTTGCGGGCTGGGAGTTGATCAAACTTACCTCCTTCCCGAGACTGGTACCATGCAGAGCGGCTAAGGGACTTAGATCAGGGCCGACATTATACATGGTGCCACCTTCCTTGCTACTGCTGAGGGACTCTGCTCGCCCGCCCCCCCGCCCCCCCCCCCGGTAGTAGTGGCATCTTTTCCGCAGGTCAGGGACTCCTGTCCTTGACCTTTTTGCATCACAGGCCAACCAGACTGGGGGGTGGCCTTGCCACTCTGCTGTCACTAACTGTTCTCTAAGGACAAGGTGACACTGCATGCGCCTGTGGACCAGCAGGGGTATTTAGGCACTTTTCCCCTGGCTGGCCTCACAGGTACTGCTCAGGGCAAAATAGAGGGTGCTGTTGTACAATTATTCAAGCTGCCCACCAGGCATCACAGAACAGCAGAAATCCACAGTAGACAAACTATATGTTTCACAAGTTTTATTGCGAGCAACTCAGGAGCAATTTTAAAAAAAGTAATTAAAAGGAATAATTAACAGTTTAACCCTTAACCCAATTTAGGGGAAATTGGTGTGGTGTAGAACCACCCTCAGGGGAGGGAAGAATGATATCCATTGCTTACACATAGTCTGGGTGGGGTGATGTCTGTAGGTTGCATGCATGTGCTGTGCGCCCCCCCTCCCCCCCCCAAAAAAAACCTGGGGTGGGTACCAGTGTTAGCTCTGCTGCCTGGCATGTTTACACTGACATAGATGGTTAAGGTAATTGTCTTGAACTGCCCACTCAGTTTTGTGCCAACACACCACCACCTGAGGGCTGTGTCTGATCATGGCTGGTTCTGAAAAACTGCATTCTTGTACTTGGTGGAGTGGAACTGCTTGTTCTGAGAACTGAGCAAGGAACTCCCTGTTTTGCCCTTTGCAAAGGGCACCTTGAATAGGTGAGCATGAATACTTGGGGGGGACGCGGGGCTTAACTGAGAGCAGTTCCACTCCAACCAAGTACAAGAATGCAATTTTTCGCATAGTTTATTAAGCAAGTATGTAGGGTGTGGCCCCTGCTTGACCCATGCGTCCAGTTCTGCTCAGTGATTAGCCAGAGACCTTTGTTAGCTTCGTTTTACTTGTCTAGGGCCGAACATAAGAACCTGCCCGCAGCCTGCTTTAGTGCTCAGCTCTTACCTAGCAGGAGGCAGTGGGAGCCAAGTCTTGCGGCCGCGCATGGATGCCGGCTTGTGGCAAAAAGCGCCCAGGCTTTTTACTGGGGCCAGAATCGCTGCCGCCACCGCACCCCTTCGTGCTCGGGTGCCCCGGCAGGGAGCGAGACTTTCTCCCGCCCCTGGTGCCGAGGCCGCGCGAGCCGGTACGTACCTTTCCGTCCTGCGGGGGCCGGGGCCGCTCCAGCTTCTCCCTGCTCTGGAGGCAGCAGCCACCGCCGCTCCCCGCGCGTGAGCCGCTGGCGCCTTTATCCCCGCCCCCGGCCGCCCATTGGCTGTGCATGCGCCGACGTCAGAGCCGCAGCCTGGACACACGCTGGCGTCGCCCCCCGTTACAAATGATTAACTCAGACGCCTTCCTGCTGCCTGGCCGGTTCACAGCCGCAGCTTCTCTCGGCCTCGCGCTCCCACGCAGCTGGGCCTCCACCAGGGCTCAGGCCGGCGCATTCCCTATCTTATAAAGCATTCGAAAGCCCCTGGCTCCGACCCAGGCTACTTCCTTAAAATCCTGTTAGGGCTGCAAAAGCCACAGCAGCACGCGCTGCCTGTTCATCAGTGCACAAGAGTCCAGCTTGCTCCAGAAGGATGGGTGGGTGGGCGGGCGGGGCGGGCGTCACCCTGCCTGTTACAGAGCTACGCGCTCAGACCTAGCACTGCACCAGACAAAAGCCCGCTTTGGGGGGGGGGGTGGTACAGCAATTAAAGGAGCTGCGACCACATTTCAGCCCCAGCCGTGCCCCCCTCTTACTCAACAAGTTTTCCCCAGCCCCATTTTCTTTTGGTTGGCCAGGCTTTGCTTTTGTTGCAATTTATGGGAAGGACGGGGCCCACTGGCCCGCAGAAAATTCTGTCAGGAACCACACACGTGAGATGCAAAAAACCACCCCCGCCAAAACCCCCAAGCCTCACTGATGTGGCCCCCACCTGCGACACCTCCCTCCCCTGGTGCTCCAGCCTGGGACTGTAGGTGTATGACACCAACGGGGGAAAGGTGTGGGTGGGTGTCTGGTGAAGGGGCAAGGGCCAGGAGCAGGGTGCTTGAGGGGATCTGGGATGGTTTCTGTCCTGGGGGACATATATCTGACAAGAGGGGAAGGGGCAGGAGCAGGGTACAAGTGCTGCCTGGGTACCAGCACAGATGTGGTCAGGGGGTGGGGTTGGGTGTCTGGGAAAGGAGGACAGGACAGGCACGGGGTGCTCATGAGTCTCTAGCCAGGGGAGTGGGGCAGGCTACAGGTGGGTGTCTGGCCCCCGGGGAGGGGGAGGAAATGCAGCAGCAGGTGCGGATGATGGTGGGTGTCTGGGAAGGAGAGAGGTGGTTGTCTGGCCAGGGGGAGGACCAGGGTGCTAGTGGAGTGGTTGCCATGAGAGAGGGACAGGGAGTGTGTGGGTGCCTGGCCAGGAGCAGTGTGCTCATGGGGGCTCTGGGAAGGAGAAAGGGGGCAGGTGGGTGTCTGTGTGGGGGCAGGATGAGGATGCGGTGAGTGTCTGGCCAGTGGGAGGGGACAGGAGCGGTGGGTGTCTGGCCAGGAGAGAGGAAGTAGGTGGGTTTCTGTCCTGTGGGGAGGGAACAGGAGCAGGGTACTTGTGGGTATCTGAGGAGAGGTGAGAGGGCAGGGTGCTTGTGGGTGTCTGGGAAGGAGAGAGGCAGCCAGAGGGTGGAGGCAGGGTGCAGGTGGATATGTAGCCAGGAGAGTGGGGGCAGAAGTAAGGTATTGGGGGGTGTCTGGGAAGGGGAGATGAGCGGCAGGGTGTGGATGGGGGTGGGAGTGTGGCCAGGGGGAGGGAGCAGGGTGGTGGTGAGTCTCTGGCCGGGGGTGTGCAGCAGCAGGTGCAGATGGAGGTGGGTGTCTGGGAAGGGGAGCAGGGACAGGACATGGGGAGAGTGGTGGTGGGTGTACAGGAAGGAAAGAGGGGGAGGAAGGGGTCAAGGGCAGGGTGCTGGTAGGTGTCTGGGCAGGCGGAAGGAGGCAGAAGTAGGGTGCAGGAGCAGGGTGTGGGTGGATGTCTGGCCAGGGCAGAGGGTGCAGGGGCAGGCTTCACACACACACAGAATGGGAAGCGACTGTCTAGGAAGGAGTCTTGCAGAAAGGGATCTAGGGGTCAGAGTGTTCTGATAAGTCATTCTTCACCTCTGCTCTGCCCTGATTAGGCCTCCATTGGAGTTGTGTGTCCAGTTCTGGGCACCGCATTTCAGGAAAGATGTGGAGAAGGTCCAGAGAAGAACAACACAAGTGATGAAAGGTCTAGACTAGTGTTTCTCAACCAGTGGTACGAGTACCCTTGGGGTACTCGAGAGAAGTCTGGGGGGGATATGTCAACACAACTGAAATTTGGAGAAAACTGAATTTGTGTTTTAAGTTTTACAGCGCTTTATTGTTTTACTTTTTACACCCAAACATTTCATCGCCCGCCCGCTACGATATAGTTGTTTAAACTAATGTGCTGCAATGATAGAAAAAAAAAATTGTGTGTCTGAAAACTGTAGGTACTGAGGGTACTTAAAATTTTTTTAAAGGGGTACTTTATAAGAAAAGGTTGAGAAACACTACTCTGGAAGACATGAGCTCTGAGGCAAGACTGAAAGAACTGGCCTTGTTTCGTTTGGGAAGAAGACTGAGAGGGGACGTGATACGTGATAGCAGGTGTCAAATATCTAAAAGGGTGTCACAGGGAGGAGGGGGAAATGGTTCTCCTTGGCCTCTGAGGACAGGACAAGAAGCAAGGGGCTTAAACTGCAGCAAGGGAGGTTGAAGTTGGACATTAGGAAAAACTTCCTACCTGTCCGGGTGGTGAAACGCTGGAATAAATTGCCTGGGGAGGTTGGAATCTCCATCTCTGCAGATACTGAAGAGCAGGTTGGACAGACGCCTGTCGGGGATGGTCTAGCGGGTGCTTGGTGCTGCCGTGAGGGCAGGGGACTGGATTTGATGATCTCTCACAGTCCCTTCTGGTTCTAAGGTTCTACAATTTTATGGAAACTTAAAAATGAAACATAATCAAAACTCTAATAAAATTATGTCCCTTTTTAAAACAAAATATCTAAGGTACTAATGTCTTAAAATCTAATACAAGCCAAAAAGTGCCTATTAATGCAAATAAACTTAGCTAGCACCACAAAAAAACTGCAAATATTAAATATACCTGCTCAAACTACTTAAAATTAAAAAAAATGCATTATAATTCTCAAAAAAAATTAAAAGAAACCTACATAAAAAATTAACACGAAATAAAGAAATACTAAAAACAAATATAACAAATCTGCTTATATGCATAATATTTCTACCTTCCAATTCATCCAAATCCCAAATATATAATTAAAATCTTCGGAAACATTTTTACAAAATATTAAACACACATTAGCCGCAAAAGTATATTAGCTAAATAAAAAGCATAATATAACAAAATACTTTAACACCCATTTATAAAAAATTATAATGTGAATATTGATATTTAATAGTACAATAAATGTAATGTTCAACTATAACCCTGTTTGTCTTACAGTGTTTGCCTTCTTGCCAGCATTATTGTGTATTGTATTACACACACACACACACACACAAATGATTCAGCATTTTAACTGTATTTACAAAAACGCTGCCCCCTCTCCCCAACCAAAATCTCAACGCAAAGCTCACGCTTGCTCTCGAGAAAAATGGTTTTTCCTGTGGGACGACAGAGTGACGCACCCGCACCCCAGCTCCACGTCCAGAGCACGCCTCCCGGACACGGCCGTTTGCCGCACTGCTGGAGCCACCGCCAGGCTCCCCCGCTGACCAGCCGCAGCCCTCCGCACGCCACCCTCAACCCCTTCCCTCACACCCCCTACCCCTCTCCCCAGCCCCCCCCATAGAACACTAGAACTGGAAGGGACCTCAAGAGTCAAGTTAAGCTGAGCAGTCTGTATTTCCCCGAGTGGTTCTTAGTTCCCTTTTTATGGACAGGCACCAGATTTGCCCTTTTCCAGTCTTCTGGAATCTCTCCCAACTTCCATGACTTTTCAAAGATGAGAGCTAAAGGCTCAGACACCTCCTCTCTCTAGGATGCATTTCATCAGGCCCTGTGATGTATTCCCCGGCCCCCGCCCCCCCCCCCCCACACACCCTTTTAGATACTTGAAAGCTGCTATCACATCCCCTCTCAGTCTTCTCTTTTCCAAACGACACAAGCCCGATTCTTTCAGTCTTCCCTCCTGGCTCATGTTCTCTAGGCCTTTAATCCTATATCCCCCACATTCCCCATCCCCCTTTACCGCACCACCCATCCCCCACATGCAACCTACTTGCCTTCCACCCTCTCTATGCGCACCCTGCCCCCTCCCACGAACGGGCAACCTCACCAGCAAAGAAACGGCCCCAGGGGGTCGGCAGCCACTCCAAACGCGGCTGGGCTGCCCCTGGGTGACACTTCAGGGGTTGCCGGGCGCTGGGCTCAGGATGTGGCCATGTGGGGCGCAGGGATGGGGCACCCTGAGGCTGCTGGCCCGGCAGCCTGCAAGCGCCAAGAGCAGCAGCGGCGTTGCCCTGGAGCAAGTCAGGGCGGCAGGCAAAGGGGAGCCCGGCCGCTGAGGTCAGTGCGCCGGACGCCTCCTCACCCACCTTGCCAGCACGTGGCTGAGCCGGAGGGAGCCAGTCTGGCTTGGGGGCTGGGCTGGGGGCTCCTCCCAGACACCCATAGCTGGGGTGTGAGCGAGGGGGCTAGGGGATTGCAGGTTGTTGGCCGGTGAGGCTTTCTTTGATAAGGTAACAAGTCCTGCGGATAAGGGAGAAGCAGTGGACGTGGTCTACCTAGACTTTAGTGAGGCATTTGACATGGTATAGCTAGAGGCTCAGATACCTCCTCTATCAGCAACTTGAGTATTCTAGGATGCATTTCATCAGGTTCTGGTGACTTGCAGGCATCTCACTTTTCTAGGTGATTTTTAACTTGTTCTTTTTTTATTTTATCTTCTAAACCTCCCCCCTTCCCACTAGCATTCCCTATGTTAGGCATTCCTTCAGATTTCTCGGTGAAGACCGAAACAAATAAGTCATTAAGCATCTCTGCCATTTCCAAGTTTCCTATTACTGTTTCTCCCTCCTCACTAAGCAATGGGCCTACCTTGTCCTTGGTCTTCCTCTTGCTTCATGCAAATGATCTAGACAAACTGGAGAAATGGTCTGAGGTCAATAGGATGAAGTGTAATATGGACAAATGCAAAGTACTCCGCTTAGGAAGGAACAATCCGTTTCTCACACACAATGGGCAGCGACTGTCTAGGAAGGAGTCCTGCAGAAAGGGATCTAGAAGGCAGAGTGGACCACAAGCTAAATATGAGCCAACACCGTGACACTGTTGCAAAAAAAGCAAACATGATTCTGGGCTGCATGTTGTGTTGTGAACAAGACACGAGAAGTCATTCTTCCACTCTACTCTGCGCTGGTTAGGCCTCACTTGGAGGTGTCCAGTTTTGGGCACCACGTTTCAAGAAAGATGTGGAGAAGATCCAGAGAAGAGCAACACAAATTATTTAAAGTCTAGAAAACATGAGCTATGAGGCAAAGCTGAAGGAATTGGGCTTGTTTAGTTTGGAAAAGAGAAGACTGAGAGGGGACGTGATAGCAGCTTTCAAGTATCTAAAAGGGTGTCACAGGGAGGAGGGGAAATGGTTCTCCTTGGCCTCTGAGGATAGGACAAGAAGCAATGGGCTGAAACTGCAGCGAGGGAGGTTTAGGTTGGACATTAGGAAAAACTTCCTACCTGTCAGGGTGGTGAAACGCTGGAATAAATTGCCGAGGGAGGTTGTGGAATCTCCATCACTAGAGATATTTAAGAGTAGGTTGGACAGACACCTGTCAGGGATGGTCTACTCTAGACAGTGCTTGGTCCTGCTGTGAGGGCAGGGGACTGGATTCGATGACCTCTCGAGGTCCCTTCCAACTCTAGTGCGCTATGGTCCTATGAATGGAGGCAGGGGGATGCGGGGTGCGAAGGGGAAGTGGTTAGGAAAGAATGCGGGCGTAGGACTGGAGAACGGAGGTGCAGGTCTAGGGGTGGGGAGGGAAAGGGGTTAGGGAGGATGGTGGGTGTAGGACAGTGGTTCTCAAACTTTTTCGCCCATGGATCACCAGTTGCTAATGAAACTCACTGTTAATTCCATAATTACGCCCGAGCCATTTTGCTAGTGCTGCAGCTAGGGAGACTGATTTAATTTCCATTATTAAACAGATTAAGTGCTTTAACGTTCTCATGTTAGTTTATCAAACTTCATTTTACATAAAATAAAATATTAATTTATGTCCAGCACAAAAGGTTTCAATGTTTTCTTTATGGCAGACGTGGGGAACCTTTTTTTGGGTCAGGAGCCACTAACCCACAGAAAAATCAGTTGGGGACCTTACAAAACCCTCCAAAAAAAACCCAGCTCTCACAGATGTGACCCCCCCCCCCCCCCGAGATGCTCTACGGAGTGAGGAGAAGGGAAAGGGCAGGGAGGACTGAGGTTGAGTTTCCCACAGGCCAGATTTACTTTTCTGGGGTTCCAGAGTTAGTGGATTTTATGGACACCCCCCCCCCCTTAGGCTCTGGGGTGGGAACAAAAATGAGGGGTTCAGTGAGCAAGACAGGGCTGCCAGAGAGTGGGATAGGGTGCAGGATCTGGGTGGGAGGTGGGGTGCAGAAGCAGGCTGGGAGTAGGGTGTCTGGCCAGGGGACTGAGCAGGAGCAAGGGAAGGTGCAAGGAGCAACCATGGATGCAGGAGCAGGATGGGGGCAGATGTCTGGCCAGCGGGGAGGGTGTTTGGCCATGAGGGAGGGTGCAGAAGACATGGGGGAGGGTGTCTGGCCAGGGGCAGGGAGTGCCCGGGACTACAGCTGAGGGGGCAGACTGCCTGAGGGGGTTCAGGCAGATGGGGAGCACGGTGCCCTTGGGAACAGGGCTGGGGTCAAGGTGGCTGGGGAGGGAGGGGGGTTTCAAGGAAATGGTGGGGCAGAGGGCAGGGAGACTGGGTGCGGTGCAGCAAGGGGGTGGATGAGTAGGTGACCCTTGGGTGGGGTTCTGTCTATGGTGCCCTCTGGCTTGGCCCTTCCCCTCAGACCAAGTCCTCATGGGTGCAAAGCCCTAAAGGGCCCCGAGCCCCCAGCTGCCTCCTGCATGTGCAGGGTCCAGTGTCTCCTTCTCTCACCGCTGCCAGAGTGGCACAGCCCAACCTGCCGCTGGGGAAGTGGGGAGGAGCTCCCGCCGCAGACCACCTGGGAGGCAGCCGCGGACCACTGGGACTGCACTTTGAGAACCGCTGCCCTCGTCTCATCGAAAACATCTCCATGCAGCACAAAGCCAACCAAAAAACCCACCCCCGCCAAAAGTCGTGTGTCTTCTCCTAGGGGAGAGACACTGTCATAGTTAAAACACTAACAGAAAAGCTGCCGAAGACAGTTTGGGCTCTCAGTTAAAAACCTAAAAAAGCCCAACTCCCGCTGCCTCAAATGACAGGTCTGAATATTATCCCGCACCAAACACATCAGCAAAACACAAAAGCCTTCTTGAAAATGCCCGTCCCTACCAATGCTCACGTAAAAAATACTAGTAACAGTTCATGTCCTCAAACTACACATTCCAGTTAAAATCACTTGCCCCTATTCCGTAATAAATCGCCTGAACCCCCTTCCTCTAGTATTGATCAAAACAATACAGGGAAAGAAATACATGTCACAAATTAAGCTGCTTGCATCAATAAGAAACTAAACTAAACACATTTCCACAACCGCATAAAGCACTGCTCAGTCACCGCATTTCAATTTCTCAACAGTGCAACTCCGGGAAAGGCAAAGGCTGGCTTTATCCAGTCCGAAAAATATGAAATATTCAAATAATTGTAAAAAATTAAATAAAAAACCGGTCATCTGTAAGCCAGCATTTAAAAATGGTTCACTTCCTATCACTCAGTCCTAGGTAACGCCTCTGAACAATCCAATCATCCTCATCGATTACTATTAACAACACAAGCCACTTTTTGAAACCACTAAAAAAACCAACACAAATGCCTAAAAAAATTTAAAAGCCCTTAAAAAAAACCAGTTCCTTGCCTGTAACTGCTGTTCTTCGAGATGTGTTGCTCATGTCAATTCGAATTAGGTGCGCGCGCCGTGTGCACAGACTCCGGAGCCTTTTTCCCCAGTGGTATCCGTCGGGCCAGCACGGAGCCCCCTAGAGTGGCGCCGACGCAATGGTGAATAAGTGCCCCTGCTGGCCTTCCCCTCCCTCAGTTCCCTCTTGGCAGAAACTCCGACGAAGGGGAGGTCGGGAGTGTCAAATGGACATGAGCAACACATCTCGAAGAACAGCAGTTACAGGGACGGAACCGTTTTTTCTTCTTCGAGTGCTTGCTGATGCGCACTGGAATGAGGGATGGTCTAGACAGTACTGGGTCCTGCCATGAGGGCAGGAGACTGAGGTCCCTTCCAGTTCTAGTGTTCTACGATTGTATAAACCAACGGAGGCGGAGAACACCACAGGTTAAGGCAGGGCCGACTGCAGTACCGCAACATCCAGGGCTGTGTCCTCCCTAGCTTGTTGGGTGATCGCATAATGTGCTGCAAATGTGTGCACTGACGAGCATGTGGCTGCCCTACAGCTATCCGCTATAGGAACCCGCGCCAGGAAGGCTGCCGAGGAGGCCTGCGCCCAAGTGGAGTGAGCTGCAATGTGAGGCGGCCCCTTGCCTGCCAGTTCCAAACAGGATGGAGTCCAGGAAGACAAGTGCTGGGCCAAAGCCGGCATGCCTTTCATTCTTTCCACTACTGAAATAAAGAGTTGAGGCGATCTGCAAAACTCTCTTGTCCTCTCAATGTAAAATGCCAACACTCGCTTTGCGTCTAGTGAGTGCAGGACCCGCTCCCTGGGGGCATGGGGCTTTGGGAAGAACGTTGGTAAGTAGATATCCTGCCACATATGGAATGCCAACACCACCTTAGGGAGGAAGGCTTGATGGGGGCGCAGACGCACCCTGTCCACCGAAGAGACCGTGTACGGAGGGTCGACAGCTAGTGCCCTGAGTTCTGAAACCCTCCTTGCTCATGTGATCGCCACAATAAAGGCCACTTTGAATGACAGGTGTGTACGGGAACACATGGCCAACAGTTCGAAAGGCAGGCACATCAGCCTGGTGAGCACCAGGTTGAGATCCCATGGTGGCACCTGGTACCTGACGTGTGGGAACAGCCTGTCCACTCGTTTAAGGGAGAGGAAGTCACTCACCTTGGTGCAGTAACGACAGTTCTTAGAGATGTGTCCCCCCCAAGGGTGCTCCACTGTAGGTGTAGGGCTGGTCCCCGCACTGCAGCGCCAGGACGAGCCCGACACTTACAGCGGAGCACCCATGAGGACATCACTCGAAGAAGACTCTCTTGACCACGGGATTAGTAAACACGGATCTACCTCCCTCCCCAGGGTGGAAAGCCACTATAGCTGCCAGGTGTACCCTCAGGGAAGACGTAGATAGACCCATCTGATGTAACAGAAGGTGGCAGTCAAGAATCAGTGGGACAGGTGTTCTTAAGGGCTGCACTCCCTTTCGTAATGCCCACTCGGAAAAATGTCTCCACTTGGCCGAGCAGGCGGCTCTCATGGTGGGGTTCCTGCTTCCCAACAAGACCCTCCTAACTGCTTCCGAACGTGCCTGCTCTGCCTCCGTCAGCCATGGATATACCACGCGGTCAGGTGGAGAGATGATAAGTTCGGGTGACCCTTCCCCCAGGTCCTGGGTGATTAGATCTGGGACCATGGGCAGGGCTATTGGTTCCTCCCATGTCCAGGAGGACAGGAAACCCATACTGTCTGGGCCATTCTGGTGCTATTAGAATGACCGTGGCCTTGTGTATCAGGGGAAACGTGGAGAGGAGGCCTGGGGGCCAATCGGTTACTAAAGCATCCCCCAGACCCTCGGCCCTGACCCAGGTAAGAGTAGTAAGCCGGACACTTCTTGTTTCTGTGAGAAGTGAAGAGATCCAACCAGGGATAACCGCACCGGAAGATCTCCTCTAGCAGCTGTCCCTTGAGCGACCACTCGTGGCCCTCCACTCCTCTTGGTCTGACCGAGACCTCCGTCCCCATTACATAAGAATATAAGAACGGCCGTACTGGGTCAGACCAAAGGTCCATCTAGCCCAGTAGCCTGTCTGCCCACAGTGGCCAGCACCAGGTGCCCCGGAGGGGGTGGACCGAAGACAATGATCAAGTGATTTGTCTCCTGCCATCCCTCTCCAGCCTCTGACAAACAGAGGCCAAGGACACCATTCCTACCCCCTGGCTAATAGCCTTCTATGGACCTAACCTCCATGAATTTATCTAGCTTCTCTTTAAACTCTGTTATAGTTCTAGACCTTCACAGCCTCCTCTGGCAAGGAGTTCCACAGGTTGACTACGCGCTGTGTGAAGAAGAACTTTCACTTATTAGTTTTAAACCTGCTACCCATTAATTTCATTTGGTGTCCTCTAGTCCTTATATTATGGGAACTAATAAATAACTTTTCTTTATTCACCCTCTCCATACCACTCATGATTTTATATACCTCTATCATATCCCCCCTCAGTCTCCTCTTTTCCAAACTGAAAAGTCCCAGTCGCTTTAACCTCTCCTCATATGGGACCCGTTCCAAACCCCTAATCATTTTAGTTGCCCTTTTCTGAACCCTTTCCAAGGCCAAAATATCTTTTTTGAGGTGAGGAGACCACATCTGTACGCAGTATTCAAGATGTGGGCGTACCATAGTTTTATACAGGGGCAGTAAGATATTCTGGGTCTTATTTTCTATCCCTTTCTTAATTCCTAGCATCCTATTTGCCTTTTTGACCGCCGCTGCACACTGTGTGGAAGTTTTCAGAGAACTGTCCACGATAACTCCAAGATCTCTTTCCTGATTTGTCGAGCCAAATTAGCCCCCATCATACTGTACGTATAGTTGGGGTTATTTTTCCGATGTGCATTACTTTACACTTATCCACATTAAATTTCATTTGCCATTTTGTTGCCCAATCACTCAGCTTGGTGAGATCTTCCTGGAGTCCCTTACAGTCTGCTTCTGTCTTGACTATCCTAAACAGTTTGGTATCATCCGCAAACTTTACCACCTCACTGCTTACCCCTTTCTCCAGATCATTTATGAATAAGTTGAACAGGATTGGTCCTAGGACTGACCCTTGGGGGACACCACTAGTTACCCCTCTCCATTCTGAAAATTTACCATTTATTCCTACCCTTTGTTTCCTGTCTTTTAACCAGTTAATGTATGATACCTTAACAACCTTACTCTCATGCTTTTCTTTCCTTTAGTAATAAACCTTTAGATTGTAGATTCTAAAGGACTGGCCCAGTGTGATCTTGTGGGTAAGATCCAGAGTGTAAATTGATTGGGATTTGTGGCTGGTTTCTTGGGACCGGGAGGACCCGTTTGGGGTAGGTGGGATTGGGTTCTATATCCCCTCACCTGTGTGTAAGGCCCGGGGCTGATTGGGGCACAGGGAGAGCTGGGATGTCAGAGGGGTTTTGCTTGTGAGGCTTCCTGCTGACCGAATTGGCAGCTGAAGCGCTCGGTGTGGCTGGTGTGTGGCCTGTTTGGAAAGGTCTCCAGTCGGGGGCTGTAAGGAGCCCCAAGTTTAAGCAATTCGCCCTCAGCTGTGATCAGACCCAGCCCGGTCCATCACACCCCTGCAGCCAGCTGCCCCTGCCACCAGCCAGCCCGTGGGGAAGCTGCCCCTGAAACCAGCCTGCGGGGGAGCTGCCTAGGCCCCTGCAGCCAGCCCGCGGGGGAGCTGCCCGTGCCCTGCCGCCAGCCCGCGGGAGCAGGAGGGGCTGTCTCAGCAGCAGGAGAGTTACAACCCCCAACGCCAGTGAAATGAGGCTGTTCCTGCAGCTAGCTCCCTGGCTGTGACCCGCCTGAGGGGCTACGAGCGGCCTGGACCTGAAAGCTGCAGTTAAACCCCCTTCGGCGGCTCCCAGCAGGAGCAGGCAGTGCTCAGGGCAGACAGGCTTGTTTTGGGGGCGGTCCGCAGGCCCCCGCTGCACAGCAATCCTGGCCTTAGCCACACGCAGAATACACAGCCCTCCCGCAGGGTGCTCGCGACAGCGCCAGCCCCTTCCTGGAGCAGGAAACAGACACAGCTAGGGACATGAGCCAGCACAGTGCCCTGAGCGATCCCCTGCACATGCCCTGTGGGTCTCCCCCCCCCCCGACCCCTTGCGCTGCCCCCGGCGCCATTTCGGGCAGGTGGGGGGCTCAGGGAGCAAGGGGAAGTGCTCTCACTCCTGGCTGCGAGGGGCAGAGGAAGCGATGCGAGCGGTGAGCGCAAGGGGAAGCAGTGTCCCAGTACGAAATGGCGCCGCGCTGCCGCCCGCAGCCCAGCACTCACCTGCGCGCCCTAGAGCTGGACGGGGGGCTCCGGAAGTGAGTCCCGCCACCCATCCTGGGAGCTGTGCCTCGTCCCACCAGCACGCTCTGTTGGGTCACTGTTGACTGCCACGTCCACAGAGAGTACAGGAGCCTCTGCAGAAGCTGCAGCCCAACTGGGTAGCAGTCTGACCACGCCACCTGCAACGTCAAGCCCCTTGCCAGAGCGCCTGGAGAATGCCTGAGTCCTGACAAGCCTCTGAAATGCTGCCTCCCTTTGGCCCTGGCCACATGCTGGCCCCACACTGGGCTGCGGCTGGGCTCGGGCCCTTGATGCAGACGAGGAACGAGCCTGGAGAGACAGGAAGGCCCAGCACCATTACAATAACACACTGCACAGGCAGAGCCGGAGTGAGCACCATCCTCAGGGGCCTGGAGCGAGAGACCTCACCACTACTGCTGCTCCGGCAGGAGTCACCTGGGAGCGCTGGTGGCACAAGGACTCCCAGCACCCAGCTTCCGCCAGCAGGAGGCGCTGAAGGGAGGCTGCAGGGGCACTGCGCACAGGAAAGTAGCCCCAGCTTCACCCAGCAGGAGGCGCTGAAGGGAGGCTGCAGGGGCACTGCGCACAGGAAAGCAGCCCCAGCTTCACCCAGCAGGAGGCGCTGAAGGGAGGCTGCAGGGGCACTGCGCACAGGAGAGCAGCCCCAGCTTCACCCAGCAGGAGGCGCTGAAGGGAGGCTGCGGGGGCACTGCGCACAGGAGAGCAGCCCCAGCTTCTCCCAGCAGGAGGCGCTGGGGGAGCTCCCAGCTACACCAGTCCCAGCCTTGTTCTTGGCCTACGATTAAATGGAAGCAAAGAGCTCAGCAGTCTCGTTTGTCCAGGAGAGGCCATGGGCAGGGCTCTGCATGCACTTCCCCTTTGAAACCGGAGTGCCCCGCATCCCCTGGCATGGGTTACTAAGAGGCGAGTAAATCTTGGAGGTCACCAGACACCAATGCCATTAAAAGAGCTACTGTGTCGCATCCCTAATGAGGGGCAGGAGACGGAAGAGGCCCTAGAATCATTAGACTGCGAGACACTGGAGACTGCAGCCAGGAAAGTGCTGCACAAGGCTTTTTGCTTCAGTCCATGTCCTCCCCCCCTCCGCCCTAGCGCACCCTTGGCAGAAAGCTCTCCTGCTGTAAATCAGTCCTTCCCTGAGTCTCAGATTGCAGTGAAAATCCCTTCAGCCAGCCTCTTCCAGGGATGGCAGGGAGCAGTGCGGCAGTGCCTGTCCCCTCTGCGGGTGGCTGAGAGGCTGCTCGGAGCTGTGCACACAAAGCCAGAGCATTGCTCTAGGCAGGGTGAGACTCTGTACTCCGGGGAGCGCCCTATAGCCCCCATGTAGATCAGCATGCCCTTACATATAAAGCATGCCTTGTAAGGACTCAGGACAGGACAAAAATCTGCCCAAAATAACTTCTCTAACCACATATGTATATCATCAATCAGGCCCACCAAGGAGGGGAGGAGGGCTCATTGGCTCCGGGCCCAGAGACTGCAGCAGCAGTGGCAGCTGGAGCCGAGGGCCCTTTAAATCACCCCACATGGCACACGCTGGGTGGCAGAGGGCTGGGGAGAGGGGGGCAGTGCAGCATGGTCTAGGTGGTACTAAGGGCTGGCTGCTCCCAGCGTCTTTGTTAAAGTCCTGGCCTTCACATCCTCTGGCAAGGAGTTCCACAGGTTGACTGCGCTGCGTGAAAAATACTTCCTTTTGTTTTAAACCTGCTACCTACTCATTTCATTTAGTAACCCCTAGTTCTTGTGTTATGGGAACAAGTCAATAACTTTTCCTTATTCACTTTCTCCACACCCATCATGATTTTATAGACCTCTATCCTAGCCCCTCTATGGCCTCCTCTTTTCTACCTGAAAATTCACAGTTTTATTCAACTCTCCTCCTACGGCAGCCATTCCAAACCCCTCATCATTTTGTTGCCTGTTTCTGAACAATACCGAGATCTCTTTTTTGAGATATACCAGCATATGCACTTTTATGCAGGAGTAATATCATCCCCGTGGGGTGGGGTGGGGTGGGGTGTGTACGGCTTTCACCATACTGGGCTACAATGGCAAAGCTTAATCTGTGCGTGTAGACAATGCCTTCGACGCAACCCATGGAATTACTGAACACACCCCACGAGCCACTGCTTCATCTTTAAACAGGACGCTTGGCTGCGAAAGCACCAACATCTACAGAGTTGCGGGGTTTTTAAAGCAGCGCCCGGCCCTTGTAATAGCAAAGACAACCCTGCAAACATGGACGGATTGCAGCCCATCAGTGGTGTTTTGCTGAGTCAACAGACAGACAGCTTCAGTGCCTTTGCAGTTGCTCAAACTTTGCCAAGCTGCAGACGAGGGACGAGAGGAGCCCCAGCTCCCTGCAAAAGTCCTCGCCAAACGTCTCGTTTGACGGATTTCACTGCATTCAGACAAGCACTTATTGGGCAATTTCTTCTGCAATATTTGACCAACTACTTTGGCCAGATACTCAGCACAGATTTTGTTCAAACAACACGGATGCAGTGCGTCCAACAACCTGTTCTATAGACGGCTTCCAGCCACGTGGCCAGCCCTAGGGACCAGTTACACTTTTCAAATGCATTAACCAGAGCGGGTACTGCCACAAGCGGCGCCCACACTCTGCAGCTAGGACCTGGATGTGCGGCAGCTGCATCTGCATGCAAAGCTGGAGGTTTTAAATACAGTCATTACGACAATGAACAGTCCCTTCGATGCACTCACCCTACATTCTCTGCTCCCGAGGAGCTGCACAGAGATCTGCCCCGATGACACACGACAGCGCTAACAGCAGTGAGGCTGGAACAATTTGATGAGACCTGGGAGGGGGAGAAGGACGCGTGGGGCTGTACAGAGGCTCTCTGCAGACTCAACATCGCAGCAGCAGCTCCACTCCCTCACATTTCCAAGGGTATCCTTGCCACCGTGAGAGCTAGAGGATAAGTACATTAGCTGATGCCTCCACACAAATACAGCTTGGACCGCCCTGGTCTGGCACCCTCGGGACCTGACCAGTCCCAAACAAGGGGATTTGCCAGACCAGGAGAGGTCCCTCCCCTCATGGCCCATGCTGAACCGCTGCCCTCACGGCTAGGGCTCCAGCCCAGCCCCCCAGAGCTCTCTAGCTGCTGCTGGCCCTGCTACTGCTGGGGCCAGTGCTCCGCAGCTGGGCTGGCCCCCCGCTATTGCCTGGCCGCTGGGGCCAGAACTCTGCACTGCACCACCTGCCTCCCCTCCTCCTACACGAGGCTCCCAGCAGAGTCACCAGCCCCACAGCCATGCACCTGCCCCATGGCCAGACCTCCCCATATCTGGACTCTGTGGTCCAGGAACATCCATGGTCCGACAGGACCACAGATGTTACCGGGCCAGAGTCCTGGTTAAGGGAGGAACAACCTGTCTTAGCACTGAAATAATTACCAATTAGGCTATTTCAGAATCAACCCCACGACGAGATGAGCGGAGGGAGCTCACATCTGTCCGAATTCTTGTGTCAGGCTCTCTGCAGACTCAACACCACAGCAGCAGTTCTACTCTCTCACATTTCCAAGGTGATCCTTGCCACCACGAGAGCTAGACACACAGACAGGCAATGAAAGCGGAGATTCCGGGGCAAAGGACTGACTTTGAAACAAACCCTGCAGCTGTGGAATCGCAGGCCCTTACCAATGCCTCATGATTAAACACAGTGCACAACGTTCCACTCTTGCCAACGGAAAGGGCTGAGGGGGGAGAGCAGCAGCACAGGTATCTCATTATTCAAGCCCTATTTTTATCAAGGGAAAAAGTGAGGTGTGCGCCCCCTGTTTGGTTTCTTTAAGATGTTTCAAGAACATGTGAAAGGAGGTTCCGTATACGTTTTTCTGCTTATTTTTTGAGACAATGCAAAAGTATCTTATACCTTCAAAATATCAGGAATATCGTTTCATCCTCCTTTTTACTAAAGGATTCCATTGATGACTCAGCATGTCTCACTTCGACTACAAATCTCTTCCTCAGGCAATGTTTCATTGCTTTGGTATCTATGCTGTCACACATCTGCTAGTCCTCTACTCGGCCGTCCAGTCCCATGACAAGCATTTCTAATGGAAAAGTAAGTGGGGAGAAAATAAACTTGTTTTAATCTTTCATGCTTTAACAACAAAAGGAGCCCAGTATGTTTCCCTTTACAAATGCCCTTTCCCATGAGCTGTGTCTGCAGCTCCCAGCGCACCTAACTTCAGTGGGCCTTCATCAAGAGACAGGCGCTCCAAAAAACCTCAGACAGACAGCTGCTTCCTCCACGCTGGGCAGCCCCTTCTCAGCTCCAAACAAGAGCATGGCCTGCTGGGATCATCTGTCTGCGTCCCTCGCTCCTCCGTACTAAAGACAATGGGCAACTGCAATTGGTTTCACTTCATGCGTGTCTGCAGAGGCTCTTGGACAATGTGGGCACAACTGACTCTATTAGTCTAGTCCTCTGTGCGCACGATTGCATCTCCAGCAGGACTGGCAAAAGACACCCACAAAATTAAAATCACCACTGAATAAACGCAAGCAAATAACCTCCAGCTGCTCAGTTAATGCCTCACACGTCTAAGGAGCGCTCCTGCTGCTGTACGACATGTGGCCAGATCCCCAGGCAGTGACTAAGCAGTAGCTGGTGTGCACACAGCTATTCCCTGTATGCTGCAGTCACTGCTCCCGCTAAGTCAGGGGACAGCAACCTCTGGCTCTGTTTTGCAGCTCGAGCTCAGCACCTCCTTGCTTCCCCCCGCAGCAGGGAACCCGCGCTGGTGCTTGAGCCTCGCAGCCCCCCACAAGATTCAAGAGCCAAAACCAGCTTTCTGTGGGGGGGAGGGAGGAAGGCAGAAAGCCCTGAGCCCCTGCTCCGGATCCGGTTCGCAGGGAAGAAGGGGCTGTGTGCTGCAGCTTCCCTTCCCCCTCCCCCAGCTGGGGGAACAGCAGCGCAGAGACGCACTTTCTGGAGGCTTTTCCCGCTGTTCCTACTGGTCGGAATCCAGCCAACGGGAGCAGCGGGAGGCCGTGCCAGGGATGCCAGCCACGTGAAACCAAGTGCCCTGAGGCTGAGACCCTGCACCCCCAGCCCACTCACTCACGGCCCTGCTGAGACCCCCCGACATCCCAGCCCCACTCACTCACGGCCCTGCCGAGACCCGACACCCCAGCCGACCTCATCAACACCGTGCCGAGACCCCACTCACTCACCGCCCTGCCGAGACCCGACACCCCAGCCCCACTCACTCACCGCCCTGCCAAGACCCGACACCCCAACACACCTCATCAACACCGTGCCAAGACCCCACTCACTCACGGCCCTGCCGAGACCCGACACCCCAGCCCCACTCACTCACCACCCTGGCGAAACCCGACACCCCAGCCCCCCTCACTCACCACCCTGCCGAGACCCCGCAGCCCCACTCACTCACTGCCCTGCTGAGACCCGACACCCCAGCACACCTCATCAATGCCCTGCTGAGACACTCCTACCCCGCTCACTCACCACTCTGCCAACACCCCGCAGCCTCAGCCCCCCTCACTCTCTGCCCTGCCAAGACCCCACAGCTCCAGCCCCCTTCACTCACCACTTGGCCGAGACCCCCGCACCTCAGCCCCCCTCACTCATTGCTCTGCCGAGACCCGACACATCCAGCCCCCCTCACTCACAGCCCTGCCAAGTCCCCCTCACCTCCAGCTCGCCTCACTCACCACCCTGCTGATACCCTACATCCCAGCCCCCTTACTCATACCCCTCAAGCCGAGACCCACACCCCCAACTCTCTCACACACACTAGGGATGTTAAATGTTGATTAATTAACTACTCAAATAGTTCATGGGATTTCCCTCGACTATTCAATTAGTGCCACGTTTCTCAAACTGTGGGTCCCGACACTCCAGGGGGTCACGAGCAACTTAGAGGGGGGTCATGGTATCACAAAGTTTGAGAACCTCTGAATTAGTCAGTAAAGACTAGCTCAGCGTTCTGCCTTGAAATGTACAAGAGCCCCAGCAGGAACTCTTGTACATTTCAAAGTTGGAATGCCACCGCTGCACCCCTGCCCTCTCCCACAGAGTTGAAGCTGGGGGGGAACTACCTTTTAAGCCAGCTCCCCCCAGCACCTCTTCCTCTTCTCCCCCCTTGCTGCCTCTTGCTGATAGAGGCAGCAAGAAGAGGGAAGCAACTAGTCGACTAGGGTGTCAACTATCGGATAAGCTTTTGCTTACCAGATAGTGGACTAATCACTTACATCCCTAGAGCCTGGGGGGGGCCCCCACAAAATCCACTAACCCAGGAACCCCAGAAAAGTCAATCTGGCCTGAGGCCTTGAACATCAGACCACCCAGCGCAGGGGAGTGAGGTGTTTCAGTTGGGGGGGGCCACGTTAGTGAGGGTTAGGGGGTTTTGGAGGGTTTTTTTTTTTTCCTTTTGCTTCTCACTTGTGTGGTCCCCACCTGATTTTTCTGTGGGTCAGTGGCCCCCAACCCTGCCATAAAGACAAAGTTGAAACCTTCTGTGTGGGGCATAATATTTTACTTTATTTAAAATGAAGCCTGGCCAACAAGGCCTCAGGCAGGGCCCAGCCCCCATCTGGCCCACAGCGTCCTGTCCCACTGCTAATTCCCACCCCTCAGCGCCCTCCTGCTCTCCCTCCTGCACCCTCCACACCCCAACTTCCTGCCACAACACTCCTGCACCCCCCCGCACGCACCCTGCCCTGAGCTCCCCACCCCGCAGCGCCTGCACCACCCACACCCCAACCTCCTGCCACAACACTCCTGCGCCCCGCACGCACCCTGCCCTGAGCTCCCACCCCGCAGCGCCCTGCACCCCACCCTCCTGCCACAACACTCCTGCGCCCCCGCACGCACCCTGCCCTGAGCTCCCACCCCGCAGCGCCCTGCACCCCCACCCTCCTGCCACAACACTCCTGCCCCCGCATGCACCCTGTCCTGAGCTCCCCACCCCCAGCGCCCTGCACCCCCACCCTCCTGCCACAACACTCCTGCACCCCGCACGCACCCTGCCCTGAGCTCCCACCCCCAGCGCCCTGCACCCCACCCTCCTGCCACAACACTCCTGCACCCCGCACGCACCCTGCCCTGAGCTCCCACCCCCAGCGCCCTGCACCCCCACCCTCCTGCCACAACACTCCTGCACCCCCGCACGCACCCCGCCCTGAGCTCCCACCCCGCAGCGCCCTGCACCCCACCTCCTGCCACAACACTCCTGCACCCCGCACGCACCTCCTGCCCTGAGCTCCCCACCCCAGCGCCCTGCACCCCCACCCTCCTGCCACAACACTCCTGCACCCGCACGCACCCTGCCCTGAGCTCCCACCCCTGCAGCGCCCTGCACCCCCACCCTCCTGCCACAACACTCCTGCGCCCCTCCGCACGCACCCTGCCCTGAGCTCCCCACCCCGCAGCGCCCTGCCCTGCCTCCTCCACCTTCCCGCACCCGCCGAGCCCCTCATGCACCCTGGCCCCCACGGCCCCAGCCCGCCACAACACTCCTGCGCCCCGCACGCGCCGACCCAACTCCCGCAGCAACCGCCGCCCAGGAGCGGTTGGCGCCACTAACGGTCCCCGCGCGCACCGCTTACCAGCACTGCCTGCAGCGCGCGGCGATATCCCAGCATGCACCGGGCGCCTCCGAGCTCGCTCGGGCAGCTTCGACAACGCTCGGCCCTTTCCGCCTCCCTCCGCTCGGGCGCCTTCGGCAACGCTCGGCCCTTTCCGCCTCCCTCCGCTCGGGCGGCTTCGACAACGCTCGGCCCTTTCCGCCTCCCTCCGCTCGGGCGGCTTCGACAACGCTCGGCCCTTTCCGCCTCCCTCCGCTCGGGCGACTTCGGCAACGCTCGGCCTTTTCCGCCTCCTCCGCTCGGGCAGCTTCGGCAACCCTCGGCCCTTTCCGCCTCCCTCCGCTCGGGCGGTTTCGGCAACGCTCGGCCCTTTCCGCCTCCCTCCGTTCAGGCGGCTTCGGCAACTCTCGGCCCCTTCCGCCTTCCTCCGCTCGGGCGGTTTCGGCAACGCTCGGCCCTTTCCGCCTCCCTCCGCTCAGGCGGCTTCGGCAACCCTCGGCCCCTTCCGCCTTCCTCCGCTCGGGCGGCTTCGACAACGCTCGGCCCTTTCCGCCTCCTCCGCTCGGGCGGCTTCGGCAACGCTCGGCCCTTTCCGCCTCCCTCCGCTCGGGCAGCTTCGGCAACGCTCGGCCCTTTCCGCCTCGCTCTGGTCAGGGAGGCTCAAAACGGCCTTGGGAGCCTTCGGCAAGTTCCGGCTGCACTCGGAGCAGTCCGGCTGCTCATGGGGCCATCCAGACTGGGCCAGGCCCGTCCATGGGGCCTGGGGGCGGGGGGGAGGTTGTAGCACGTGGCCCTTGGGGCAAGTTGGCGAAGGTCCAGGCAGACGGAGGCTAAGGGGGACAGAGCTCTGTGAAATCAGGAGAGGTGTGGAGCCAGAGTAAGGATTATTGACTCTTCCCAGCACACAAGAACGAGGGGCCCCCCAATGATATTAATAGGCAGCAGGTTTTAAACAAAGTAAAGGAAGTTTTTCGTCACTCAGCGCACTGTCAACCTGTGGAACTCCTCGCCAGAGGGTGTGGTGGAGACCAGGACTTTAACAGGGCTCAAAAAAGAGCTAGATAAATTCATGGAGGTTAGGTCCATCAATGGCTGTTAGCCACGATGGGTAGGAATGGTGTCCTCTGTTTGTCTTGAGGTGGGTGACAGGGGAGGGATCATGTGAGGATTCCCTGTTCTGTTCCCTCCCTCTGGGACACCTGGCATTGGCCACTGTTGGCAGACAGGACACTGGGCTGGATGGACCTTTGGTCTGACCGAGTCTGGCCATTCCTATATTCACACCCCAGGTCCCCCTTAGCCCCAGACCCAAAACTCCACACCCATTTCCCACCTAGTCCCAGAGCCCCTAAGCCCAATGCCAGGCCCCATACCCCCAGCCTCCCATCTAGTCCCAGCCTCAGCTCCCAACACAGGCTGGGTTGGACTGTACTGATTAGGTCTTACACAGCAGCTGGACAAAGGATTGTGCCCTTCTCAGTGCAGGTCAGACCCCCTAGGCTGCTCCATTCTCCACCAGCATTTCCTGCTCAAGGTTGAGCATAGGCAGGGTGCCCTGAATTGTGTGGATTAACCAAGCCCCCCTGCCCCGATGCTCAGCCAGAGCCCCTGTCCCCCACACAACCCCGGCACTCCAGAGCCATAGGCCTCCCAGCCACCAGCCCACAACCCCCTCTGCGCACTGCAGAGCCACAGACCTCCCAGCCTCCAGCCCACAGCCCCCTCTGTGCACTGCAGAGCCACGGGCCTCCCAGCCGCCAGCCCCCTCTGCGCACTGCAGAGCCACAGGTCTCCCAGCCCCCAGCCCACACCCCCCTCTGTGCACTGCAGAGCCACAGGCCTCCAGCCCCCTCTGCGCACTGCAGCGCCAAAGGCCTCCAGCCCCCTCTGCGCACTGCAGAGCTGCTTGTCTCCCAACCTGCCTCTTGTCAAAGGGGTTTTGTTTAACTCCCAGCTGTTGCAGTTTGCCCTCCCAGCCGCACCCTGCTCCCTCCTCCATGTCCCAGAGAGCCCCAGGCTCAGGCCCCCAGAGGCTCTTGGCTTGATGGCAGCTAGCTCCTCAGCCAGCAGCGCCAGACGAGCCTGGCAGGGTAGGACACTCCTCGCCCGGCTCTCTAGGGCCTGCCTCTGAGATGTGCTGAGCTTCTGCTGGGGTCTGGCCCCGGGGCCCCTGTGCTGGGGGAGCACCGCGCCTGCTCCCGACTGGGCCGCAGGCAGAAGGGGTGGGGCCGGGGACAGCTAGCCCAGAGCGCACCACCCGGAGCCAGGGCGCTCCCCAGCCCTTGGCACCGCCTGCAGCACGCAGCGCAGGGCTCCGGCCCTGATTTCAAGGGCCCAGGGCTTGACTCGCTTGGCCCGTCGGCCGGCCGGGCTGGGGCGCTCAGTGCGCGGCCAGGCGGTGTCGGGGGCTTTAGGGAAATGCTGGCTCATGTTCAGCTGGTCTGGGTTAAACCAATGTCAGTCAGAGTCTTAAGCTGCGGCCAGCGCCTGCCGCTCAGTGCGCCCGGCCAATGGGCACCGGCACTGGCACGGGGGGGGCACTTGTGTCATCTCAGGCCGAGCTGCCCAGGGGCAGGGGCAAGGGCGGGGACGCTGGCTTTGTCTGTCCCAGCCCAGGGCCGCCAGCCGCAGAACCAAGCTTGGCTCCCCAGGGAGCCACTGGTGCAGCCAGCGCCTGCCCCTGGGTCCTCCCGGCTCAGCAGGAACCGCTGCGAGCCAGGGCGGGGGCTGGAGAGGAGGCCTGGCCGCAGGGAGCGCGGCTCTGCCCTCTGTGCCAGAACCAGGCCAGCGCCCCAGGACACCGAGCCCCTGCCTGTCTGGGACCGGAACTCCCCGGGCTCTAGTGAACCGCCGCCTCGCTCGCCAGGCGCTGCAGCGCAGGGGCCGGGCAAACTCCCCTCGCCTGGGGAACGGCGAGCGGCACCTGCTCGGACAGCCCAGCGCGCTTCTCCGGGGGCCCGGGGGAATCCCAGCCCGTAGGCAGAGGCGCCCGTCAAACCAGCTCAGCGCTGACCTCGGCCGTCCCGCCCCGGGGACTGAACCAAGCAGCCCAGCCCAGAGCCGCCCCGGCCCCCCAGAGCCCCCGGCGCTGCCTTTCCACAGCCTCCCCCGACCCTCCCGCAGAGCCCCCGGCGCTGCCCTGCCCTGGCGCTCGGCTGCGGCTCAGCCCGGCTGTGAGGGCTGCAAGCGCCCTGACAGCCCCCCCATCCCAGCCCTGTCCCTGGGGGAGCCCCCGCCCGGCTGAAGGGGGCCGCTGGCCGTGGGTCCAGCCGCGGGCGGGGCAGAAATGCAGAGACGGGCGCCGGGGCGGATCTAGGGAGGCTGCCGCTGCCCCTGGCCCAGGCCTGCGTCTTTCCCTGGGGCTGGTGAGTCCCGAGCGCCCCTTTGCGGCAGCTCCCGCCGGCTCCGGGGTGCGCGGAGTTTGCGAGTCCTCGGGCCGGCAGCGCGTCCTCGCGGGGTGACCCCGGGAGCGGCCGCAGCCCTCCCCCCCCCCGGTCCCTTTGCGCTGCCCGTCTCCAGCCCCAAGGGAGCCGGGCTGGGGGGGAGGTGGGAAGGAGGGTCCGTCACACTCCGGGGCCGCCCCTGGGGCACGGAAGGGAACCCGCGGGGGCAGGCCGACACCTCCGCAGAACCGGGACACTGGCCAGGCGTCGCACCCGGGAGGGGGCTCGGGAGGAGGAGCGGCCCCTCCCCCGGCCGGGCGCCTGCCCGTCCCTATATAAGCGGCGGCTCCGCGCGGCTGCCGCAGTGCCTGGCCCGCCCGCCCGCGCCATGCTGAGCTACAGCGCCGAGGCGCTCCTGGGCGCCAGCGCCCTGCGCAAGGAGCGCGCCCCGCGCTCGGCCGCCTCCAGCGGCTTCCACTCGCAGGCCGGCTCCTGGCTGCGCTCGGCCGCCGCCTCCCCGCTGCGGCGCGGCTACGGCGCGGGGCTGGGCTCGCGGGCCGAGAGCCTGGAGTCGCTGGAGGGCGAGCCGCGGTCGCGCTCGGAGCGCGAGGTGCTGCAGGCGCTCAACGAGCGCTTCGCCGGCTACATCGACCGGGTGCGGCAGCTGGAGGCGCGCAACCGGCAGCTGGAGGAGGAGGCGGCGGCGCTGCGGCGGCAGCAGGAGGGGCGCGCCGCGCTGGGCGAGCTCTGCGAGCGGGAGCTAGGCGAGCTGCGCGCCGGGGCGCTGCGCCTGGGCAGCGAGCGCGGGCAGCTGCAGCTGGAGCTGGAGCGGCTGGAGGAGGACACCCAGCACCTGCGGCAGCGGCTGGAGGACGAGGCACGGCAGCGGCAGGAGACCGAGGCAGCCGCCCGCGCCCTGGGCCGCTACGCGGAGGAGGCGAGCCGGGCCAAGGGCGAGCTGGAGAAGAAGGCGCAGCGAGCGAGCTGCTGCTGCAGATCCAGGGCAGCCCGGCCTCGCCCGAGTTCCGCCAGGCCAAGCCCGACGTCACGGCGGCCCTCAAGGAGATCCGAGCCCAGCTGGAGGGGCACACGGCGCAGAACGTGCTGCAGTCCGAGGAGTGGTTCCGAGGTGAGACCTGCTGCGCTGGTGGCACGGGGCGGTATCCTCGATCTCTAGCCGGCAGGGAGGAGTGGGCTGGGGAGACCCCCCCTGCGCTGGTGGCACGGGGGCCGGTATCCCCGATCTCTAGCCGGCAGGGAGGAGTGGGCTGGGGAGACCCCCCCTGCGCTGGTGGCACGGGGGGCCGGTATCCCCGATCCCTAGCCGGCAGGGAGGAGTGGGCTGGGGAGAACCCCCTGCGCTGGTGGCACGGGGGGGGGGCGGTATCCCCGGCTCTCCAGGAAGGAGGAACGTGGGATACAAGCACCCCCTGGCACTGCCTGGAGGGGAGGGGTCAGGGGCTTTGGGAGAAGGGACCCGGCAGCACGTGGGGAGCGGCATTCCCATTGCTCTGCGGGGCTGGGGTGCTGCGACGCTCCGCCAATCGCTTGCAGGAGGCTGGGGCGCCCGGTTCCCTGCAGCAGAGCGCGGAGAGGCCGGGACGGGGGGAGCAGCCTCCGCAGTCGGTGCTGAGTCAGGACCGTCCTGCCTCAAGCTCAGCCCCGCAGCGCCCCGGCCTGTCCCGCCGCCCGCCCGCCAGCGCAGCCCGGCTGGGGCGGGTCCAGAGAAAGGGCGACTCGCGCCGACCCTGCACGGACCATCCCGGCCGGCCCCCGCCCCTTTGCAGGGAGCCTGCCCGACTCCTCCCTGGCCCAGGCGCTCCCGGGAGAAGCCGGAGCCCTGCAAGGCGAGTCCATGGCCGCAAGGCAGCAGCGCTGCAGGGCTCAGACCCGCCCCCGCCGCGCAGCCTCCCCGCACCGGCCCTGAGCTGCCGAGGGCCCGCATGGCGGAGCGGTCCCGCCCCTCCCTGGCCAGCGCCTCCCGCCGCCAACGGCTCAGCCCCTCCGGCCCCCAGTGACTCGGCGCTCAGCACCCTGGCCAGCGCCTCCCGCCCCTCCCTGGCCAGCGCCTCCCGCCCCTCCCGGCACCAACGGCTCAGCCCCTCCCGCCCCCAGTGACTCGGCGCTCAGCACCCTGGGCCACCAATGGCTCAGCCCCTCCCACCCCCAGTGGTTCAGCGCTCAGCACCCTGGCCAGCGCCTCCCGGCACCAATGGCTCAGCCCCTCCGGCCCCCAGTGACTCGGCGCTCAGCACCCTGGCCAGCGCCTCCCGGCACCAATGGCTCAGCCCCTCCCGCCCCCAGTGACTCGGCACCCTGGCCAGCGCCTCCTGGCACCCTGGCTCAGCGCCTCCCGCCCCAATGGCTCAGCCTCCTCCCCCAGTGGTTCAGCGCTCAGCACCCTGGCCAGCGCCTCCCGGCTCCCGGCACCAATGGCTCAGCCCCTCCCGCCCCCAGTGACTCGGCGCTCAGCACCCTGGCCAGCGCCTCCCGCCCCTCCCGGCACCAATGGCTCAGCCCCTCCCGCCCCCAGTGACTCGGCGCTCAGCACCCTGGCCAGCGCCTCCTGGCACCAATGGCTCAGCCCCTCCCGCCCCAGTGACTCGGCGCTCAGCACCCTGGCCAGCGCCTCCCGCACCAATGGCTCAGCCTCAGCCTCCCGCCCCAGTGACTCGGCGCCAGCACCCTGGCCAGCGCCTCCGCCTCCCGCACCAATGGCTCAGCCCCTCCGGCCCCCAGTGACTCGCGCCAGCACCCTGGCCAGCGCCTCCTGGCACCAATGGCTCAGCCCCTCCCGCCCCCAGTGACTCGGCGCTCAGCACCCTGGCCAGCGCCTCCCGCCCCTCCCGCCACCAATGGCTCAGCCCCTCCCGCCCCCAGTGGTTCAGCGCTCAGCACCCTGGCCAGCGCCTCCCGGCACCAATGGCTCAGCCTCCCGCCCCAGTGACTCGGCGCTCAGCACCCTGGCCAGCGCCTCCTGGCACCAATGGCTCAGCCCCTCCCGCCCCCAGTGACTCGGCGCTCAGCACCCTGGCCAGCGCCTCCCGCCCCCTCCCGCCACCAATGGCTCAGCCCCTCCCGCCCCAGTGACTCGGCGCTCAGCACCCTGGCCAGCGCCCCACCCTCCCGGCACCAATGGCTCAGCCCCTCCCGCCCCCAGTGACTTAGCGCTCAGCACCCTGGCCAGCGCCTCCCGCCCCTCCCGCACCAATGGCTCAGCCCCTCCCGCCCCCAGTGACTCGGCGCTCAGCACCCTGGCCAGCGCCTCCCGCCCCTCCCGGCACCAATGGCTCAGCCCTCCCGCCCCAGTGGTTCAGCGCCAGCACCCTGGCCAGCGCCTCCGGCACCAATGGCTCAGCCCCTCCCGCCCCAGTGACTTCAGCGCCAGCACCCTGGCCAGCGCCCCGGCACCAATGGCTCAGCCTCCGCCCCAGTGACTCGGCGCCAGCACCCTGGCCAGCGCCTCCCAGCCCTCCCGGCACCAATGGCTCAGCCCCTCCGGCCCCCAGTGACTCGGCGCTCAGCACCTGGCCAGCGCCTCCTGGCACCAATGGCTCAGCCCCTCCCGCCCCCAGTGGCTTAGCGCTCAGCACCCTGGCCAGCGCCTCCCGCCCCTCCTGGCACCAATGGCTCAGCACTCAGCCCCTCCCGCCCCCAGTGACTCGGCACTCAGCACCCTGGCCAGCGCCTCCCGGCCCACCAGCACGGCCCTTGCTCAGCCTGCCACGTGTGGGGCCAGTGCCAGTCCCTGTCTGGGTTGCAGGTCGTGCTGGGGGAGCCCAGACCCTGCGGCTGCGGCTGCTTTCCCATGGCCCACCCGGCCTCAGGAGAGCAGCCCCTCTGGAGAGTCTCCCCCTGTCCCCGCTTCCTCTCTCTCCACCCACCGGCAGTGAGGCTGGACAAGCTGTCCGAAGCGGCCGCGGCGAACACGGACGCCATCCGCCCGGCCCAGGAGGAGATCTCGGAATACCGCCGGCAGCTCCATGCCAAGCTCACAGAATGGGAAGCCCTGCAGGGGACCAAGGACTCCCTGGAGAGGCAGAGAGCAGACACAGAAGACCGTCATCATGCTACCGTCATGTCCTATCAGGTAAGGGGCAGCAGAGGCCACCCGCCAGGTGACAGTGCCCACGGAGCAGGCCCGGCAGCCTCACTGGGGGAAGGCGGAGCTACCTCCAGGCTTGGCCCAGAGCACACAGAACGGGGCGGGGGGGGGAGCCAAGCCCACCCCTTTCCTTGGCACTTGGTACTGGATGCCCCCCAACTCTAAACTTCTTCCCTGACTTGGCTGCTTCTAGCCCTGTCCTTGCAGAACAGCCTCCTGCGCCCCGGCCCCGCTTGGGTTTCCCACTCTGGGGCTAAGCACCAGACAGCAGAACAGCCCCAGGGTCCCCAGCTGAAATACACTGCCCCACACAGGTTTGCTTCTGCACGCGGGGACCCCATGCCACGCCACGCGGGGAGCCCTAGGAGAGCTGCACCTCACCTTACCCCCACAGGGCGGCTGTGGCTCAGAGCGGGGGAGACTTCGTTCTCCGCCTGCTGTTTCCCCTAGACTCACAAGCCCAGTCCCGCCCAGCGCCCCACGTGCATGAGGCTAAGCAGGGCAGCGCACTGAGCTCGCAAAGACGGGAATCTCTGAGCCCCGGGAGAGCTCAAGGCAGGAATGAGCCGGTGGCATGTGCCGCCCCGAGCGAGTGAACGTGGCAGCGATCCCTGGGCACCTCCGCAGCTGCCGCTGCCTTGCTCGGGGAAGCAGGGAGCCGGGGCCGCCCTGACCACATTTCTGCCCCAGGAAACCATCCAGCAGCTGGACAACGAGCTGAGGAACACCAAGTGGGAGATGGCAGCCCAGCTCCGGGAGTACCAGGACCTGCTGAACGTCAAGATGGCCCTGGACATAGAAATTGCTGCTTACAGGTATGTGGGCTCAAGCAGGCAGCTCCCAGCACGGTCCTCGGAGCTAGGCAAAGCCAAGCCAGCTCCCCCACCCTCCACTCGGTATCTGCCTGCTCTCAGCCCCACCCTCGGCCATTACCCGCCTCTCCCGAGTTCTGCCAGGTGTCTCCACGCCCCTGGGCCTGACTCAGGGAGACAGACGCCCGCTGGCTTGGAACCAGAGCTCAGCCAGGGGCTGGATCTCGCGCGGGGATGTCTTTGCACAGCTGCCTCAAGGCCCTGCCTGTGCTGCTGGGACCATTCTGCCTCCCCGGGCTGGCAGTCGCCCCTCCGGCTGCAGGGCTGATGCAGCTTGGGCAGGAGGGAACCCATAACTTGAGTACCAGGTGTGCGTGGCTCCTGGGCTCAAGCCCAGCGCCAGCAGGCACACGGAGGCTGGGGCGGAAACCCTGCAGCCGCTTGGATGGACACCAGGCTGCTCCACCCAGCTCCCTTGGGGCAATACTGCAACAGTCTTGGCGCTGGAGGGGGTCCAACAGAAAGCAGGGCCCCGGGGGAGCCCTTAGCCCCTGGTGACTACCTGCGCCCGGGGGCTCAGACCCGAGCGGCCACAAAAGCAAAGGTAAGATTCCCCGTACTGTTGCCAGGGCTGCACCGTGGACTCTGACTTGCTTGCTCTGTCTCTCGCCCACACCAGAAAGCTGCTGGAAGGCGAGGAGTGCCGCATCGGGTTTGGAATTGGCCCTTTCCCCTTCCCCGAGCCTCCCCCGAAGCCCCCCAGCATTCCCACCCGTGTAAAGGTGAAACGTGAGGAGAAAGTCCAAGTGGTGGAGAAGTCTGATAAGGAAACCGTGATTGTGGAGAAGCAGACAGAGGAAATCCAGGTGACTGAAGAGGTAACCGAGGAAGAGGAGGCCGAGAAGAGAGAGGAAGCTGAGGGGGAGGAAGAAAAGGAAGAACCTGAGGAAGAAGAAAAGGCCAAGTCCCCAGAAAAGGAGAGGGCAAAGTCTCCAGAGAAGGCCAAGTCCCCAATGAAGGAGGAAGCTAAATCCCCAGAAGCCAAATCTCCAGAGAAGGCCAAGTCTCCTGGGAAGGATGAGGCCAAGCAACCAGAGAAAGAACCTGCCCCCCCAAAGGAATCTGTCAAATTGCCCCCAAAAGAAACCAAGGCACCTGTAAAAGAAGAGCCGCCAGCAGAGGGTGGGGAGAAAGCCCCAGGCAAACCACAAGTGGAGACGGAAGAAAGCAAGAAAGAGGAGGGGCCGAAAAAGGAAACTCCGGCCAAGGAGACCCACAAACCAGAGCCAAAGGCAGAAGAGGAGAAAGAGGAGAAGCCCAAAGAAGATGACAAAGCTGCCAAGCCTGAGAAGAAAAAGGATGCTGTAAAGGCTGAAGACAAAGAGGAGAAGGAGCCTGCCAAACCTGCCCCCAAGCCCGCCAAAGACCAGGGGGAGGAGGAAGCTGCCAAGCAGAAGCCTGAGCTGAAGCCTCAGGTAAAGGAAGGCAAAGCCAAGGAGCCCGAGAAGCCAAAGCCTGAGGAAAAGAAGGAAGAACCTAAAAAGGAGAAGGCTGAGCCCAAAGTGGAGGAGACACCCAAAGCCGGAGCTAAACCCAAAGAGGCGCCCAAGGCTGCCAAGCCAGAGCCCAAGGACACCAAGGCGGAAGAACCCAAAGAGGCACCCAAGGCTGCTAAGCCAGAGCCCAAGGACGCCAAGGAGACCCCCAAGGCGGAAGAACCCAAAGAGGCACCCAAGGCTGCTAAGCCAGAGCCCAAGGATGCCAAGGAGACCCCCAAGGTGGAAGAACCCAAAGAGGCGCCCAAGGCTGCTAAGCCAGAGCCCAAGGACGCCAAGGAGACCCCCAAGGCGGAAGAACCCAAAGAGGCGCCCAAGGCTGCTAAGCCAGAGCCCAAGGACGCCAAGGAGACCCCCAAGGCAGAGGCACCCAAAGAGGCGCCCAAGGCTGCTAAGCCAGAGCCCAAGGATGCCAAGGAGACCCCTAAGGTGAAAGAACCCAAAGAGGCGCCCAAGGCTGCCAAGCCAGAGCCCAAAGACACCAAGGAGACCCCCAAGGCGGAGGCACCCAAGGCTGCCAAGCCAGAGCCCAAGGACGCCAAGGAGACCCCCAAGGCTGAGGCACCCAAAGACACTTCCAAGGCTGCCAAGCCAGAGCCCAAAGACACCAAGGAGACCTCCAAGGCGGAGGCACCCAAAGAGGCGCCCAAGGCTGCCAAGCCAGAGCCCAAGGACGCCAAGGAGACCCCCAAGGCGGAGACACCCAAAGAGGCGCCCAAGGCTGCCAAGCCAGAGCCCAAGGATGCCAAGGAGACCCCCAAGGCGGAGACCCCCAAAGAGGTGCCCAAGGCTGCTCAGACCAAGGCAGAGAAGGTGGAGAAGTCCTCCGGCACAGACTCGAAAGAGGGCAAACCTGCGGAGAAGGCTGCTGCGGCTGGCAAACCCGAGAAGTGAAGAGACCGCTGGAGCTTGGCCACCAGAGAGAACCTGCGGCGCTCCCTGCCAGGCGGCCCACTGTCTTTGTTCCCCAAGGTGAGACTTGGCTTATGTGGCGGGTGCCCCCCCGCCAAGCCCTGGCTCCGAGGTTAGCAATAAGTGCAGCGCCCGGCCGAGCCTCCCGGGCCGTGGTTGTTATGATAGCTTCAGTAGCAGAATACAATATATGCAGAATGCCACATTTAAACACCCGAATGATTAACCGCCCTTCCAGGAAGAGCAGGCATTCCCTGTCTGCAGCCGACAGACGGCGGCGCCACTCTCCCGCGCTGGAGCAGTGCAGGGAGTAGAAAGGCGGAGCTGACACAGCAACGGTTGAACCTCCGCGTAGCCCAGCCCGCTGCGGCTGCCTGCCTGCCCAGCTAGGCCCGACACTAGCTGCCGAAACACGCTGAAATACGAAGTGCACTGTAGGAACTCAAGGCCACGCTCCACTGCTTCTGTGCAATAAGAAATAAACGTCTTACAGACAACGGCCTCGGCTCTTTCCGCTCGCCACGCACGAGGGAGGGGGGCGCCTGGGAACAGGTGCAGGACTTCATACAGGGCCCCGGTCCATGAGGTCCTTAGGCCATTGAACCAATGGGCGTTAGGCACCTCACTGCCCACGAGAATCTTGGCCTTCCTCTCTAAAGGAGGCGGCCCTGTGGGCGGATTAAAGGCCGTCCCCGCCCCATCATCCCCAATGCCGTGGCAAAGAACGGGCCGAGAGTCGCTCTGTGCCGGCCAGCGGCAGGGAGCAGCGGCCGGGGAGGAAGCCACCGTTGGGAGCGGCGAAGGCTGCTGAGGAACACGGATGTTGCTAATCGGGGAGTTGCCGCGCCATGTAGCGTCTGCCCGATCAGCTGCTAAGGGGAGGCGTCCCACAGAGTCACGGCAGGGCTGGCTCCCGGAGCCACTGTGAGCCAGGACTGAGCCGTTGCAGCTCACGCGGGCTCCGGGACCGCAGCACCTCTGCAGCCGAAATGCAGGCGAGCCCAGCAGCTGTGACATTTACAAGCCAGCGGCACAGAGATCCCGGCTCAGGCTGGGGCCAGCTGCGAACTCGGACAGAGGGCAGGCGCTGCTGTGGGCCGGGGCTGGGTTCCGGCCGCAGGGAGAGGGAAGGATTGCTAACAGCGAGACTCCGGGGCCGCCGGCGGCAGCACAGCCCCACTGCAATGCAGAGCTGCTGCCTGGCCCCGGAAGCGACGCGGCGGATGCGGGAGAAGCGAGAGTGGGCTGGGCCTGGGGTCGGTGAGCCTGGGGGCGGGCGCAGGGCTGGCAGGCCCTTGCCATCTGCCTCACAGGCCACATGGAGCGGAACAGAGAGCAGCTGGGGCTGCTGCTCCTGGCGGCAGCCAGAGATGGGGGGCCAGGAGCACCAGAGCGGACAGGGGAAGTGGAAGCGGTAGGCCCCTCTGCAGGTGGCCAGCCCTTCAGAAACAGGGTGAGTCCCCAAGGGGCTAAGGAGGCCCTCCTTCCAGGCAGCCCTCGGGGTGGGCCCTGCCCAGAGCCACCCTGCCCATTAGCACCGTGCCCCACTAACCATCTCCAAAGGCAGCTCAGAGCCATTCCACCCTCTTCCTCTGCACAGCTTACACATGGGGAAACTGAGGCCCGGAGCAATCCCGTCACTTGCCCAAGGTGCCAGCTGGCAGGGAAGGACAGGACCTGGGACTCCTGCTGCCCAGCCCTGAGCTGCTCTCACCGCTGCTCCCTGCTGCCCCGCGGCCAGGCGGCTGGCAGCGCAGACGGAGTTGGCCTGGGCACAGCTTGTCTCTCAAGAGGTTCAATGCGCCACCTGCCTTCAACAGTGGATGGGGCGGTGCCCAGCTCTTGCGGGGGGCAGGCCACGGCCCTGGAAAGCCAGCTGCCCGCTCCACCCCCACTCCCCGGGGGGCCAGAGACGGCTCTGTGGTCCCAGGCCCTCGGCAGGGCAGCCGGCCAGCGGGCCACCGTGTACCAGCTGCTCCCAGCAAGGACAGGGAATGCACCGCACGGGGTTAGGCTGCTGCCCCAGCGATACCGCAGCCTTCCCCAGCCCCTGCCCGGGGCTCGCTGGCTCCTCCCCTGGCCGCAGCCTTCCCCAGGGCCCTCCTTGCAACAGCTCCTCCCACTCCCTGCAGTGCTCCCCTGCCCCGGGCCAGCACCCTGAGTGGGTAAAGGCAGCCCCGTGAGGAGTCGCGCCAGTCTCAGCCCAGGGTGGCAGAATTCTCTGGGCACAAAGCTGGGCAGAGCTGGCCTGAGAGCCAGGCAGGGCCTCTTCCTCTGCAGCGTCTGGCAAGCAGCAGGCACAGCACAGGGAGGGAGGGGGGAGGGTCTGGCGTGGGGCGCAGGCCAACTGCTCCCGGCTCGGTGGGCGAGAGAGCCACGGGTACCCTGCCAACCCAGCCCAGCAGGCGCGCGAACTGCCCGCCAGCCTGCCGCTCTCGGCCGGGCCTCCCCACAGGCACAGAGGGGCGAGCAGCCCAGCTGTGGGATCGCCACCCTCCTCAATATGGATGCGCCAACTGCTCTCGCGTGCAGCCAGGGGTGGAAGGCAGTGCCCACGGACCTGGAAGTGAGTTAAGCCCTCCGCCTCCGCCGGTCCCGGGGAGCGCCTCAGAGATCGCCCAGTGCCACGCCAGGCAAGGTCCCTGCAGGCTCAACCGAAGCTCCGACCCCCCTCGAGCTTGCCGGCCCGTGGACAGGACGCCGCGGCAGACACAGGCAGCCAGGGTGCCTCAGGCTCAGAGTCCCCGTGGCCAAGGACCGGCAGAGGAGAGGCCGCAGCCTCCCCAGCACTGAGACAGGCAGCGAGAGGAAGATCCAGGCAGAGGCTGCAGCAGTGCAGCACTGCGCCAGCGCCCCTCAGCCCGACTAGGCAGCTGGAGTGGGCCTATAGGATCAGGAGCCCAAGGCCCTTCCCGCTGAGGAGAAGGATGCTGGTTCTCTGGGCCAGTAGACATCTGCAGGCAGGGGAAGGATGAGCAGCTGCAGGCAGCGGCAGTGTTGAGTTATTTAGGCAGAGACAAGCCCCCAAGGCGAAAGCCAGCAGAGGGGAAGCAGAGACAGATCCCAGCACAGGCAGTGGGAGCCAGGGCAGGACAGAGACAGAGCAGGCGAGACAGGCAGTGCCGAGGAATGGATCAGAGGGGCAGGCGAGACAGGCAGGAGGAGGAAGGACAGAGACAGAGGTGCAGGCGAGACAGGCAGCCTGAAGAGGGGAAGGACAGAGACAGAGGGCAGGCGAGACAGGCAGTGAGGAGGGGAAGGACAGAGACAGGGGCAGGCGAGACAGGCAGTGAGGAAAGACAGACAGAGGGCAGGCGAGACAGGCAGAGGAGGAGGAAGGACAGAGGAGCAGGCAGAGACAGGCAGTGAGGAGGGGAAGGACAGAGACAGAGGCAGGCGAGACAGGCAGTGAAGAGGAGGAAGGACAGAGACAGAGTCGTGAAGAGACAGGCAGTGAGGAGGGGAAGGACAGAGCAGAGGAGGCGAGACAGGCAGTGAGGAGGGGAAGGACAGAGACAGAGGGCAGGCAGACAGGCAGTGAGAGGGGAAGGACAGAGACAGAGGAAGGCAGAGACAGGCAGTGAGGAGGAGGACAGAGACAGAGGCAAGGCAGAGACAGGCAGTGAAGAGGGGAAGGACAGAAAGGCAGGTGAGACAGGCAGTGAGGAGGAGGGGACAGAGACAGAGGCAGGCGAGACAGGCAGTGTGAGAGGGAAGGACAGAGACAGAGGAGGCGAGACAGGCAGCGAGGAGGGAAGGACAGAGACAGAGGGGGAGGCGAGACAGGCAGCGAGGAGGGGGGAAGGACAGGGCAGAGGAGGCAGAGACAGGCAGTATGAGGAGGGGAAGGACAGAGACAGAGGGGAGGCGAGACAGGCAGCAAGAGGGGAAGGACAGAGACAGAGGCAGGCAGACAGGCAGGCAAAGAGGGGAAGGACAGAGACAGAGGGCAGGCAGACAGGCAGTGAGGAGGGGAAGGACAGAGACAGAGGGCAGGCAAGACAGGCAGGAGGAGGGGAAGGACAGAGACAGAGGGCAGGCGAGACAGGCAGTGAGGAGGGGAAGGACAGAGACAGAGGGCAGGCGAGACAGGCAGTGAGGAGGAGGAGGACAGAGACAGAGGGCAGGCGAGACAGGCAGTGAGGAGGGGAAGGACAGAGACAGAGGGCAGGCGAGACAGGCAGTGAGGAGGGGAAGGACAGAGACAGAGGGCAGGCGAGACAGGCAGTGAGGAGGGGGAAGGACAGAGACAGAGGGCAGGCGAGACAGGCAGTGAGGAGGGGAAGGACAGAGACAGAGGCAGGCGAGACAGGCAGTGAGGAGGGGAAGGACAGAGACAGAGGCAGGCAGAGACAGGCAGTGAGAGGAAGGACAGAGACAGAGGCAGGCGAGACAGGCAGAGGAGGAAGGACAGAGACAGAGGCAGGCGAGACAGGCAGTGAGGAGGGGAAGGACAGAGACAGAGGGCAGGAGACAGGCAGTGAGGAGGGAAGGACAGAGACAGAGGCAGGCGAGACAGGCAGTGAGGAGGGGGAAGGACAGAGACAGAGGGCAGGCGAGACAGGCAGTGAGGAGGGGAAGGACAGAGACAGAGGGCAGGCGAGACAGGCAGTGAGGAGGGGAAGGACAGAGACAGAGGGCAGGCGAGACAGGCAGTGAAGAGGGGAAGGACAGAGACAGAGGGCAGGCGAGACAGGCAGTGAGGAGGGAAGGACAGAGACAGAGGGCAGGCGAGACAGGCAGTGAAGAGGGGAAGGACAGAGACAGAGGGCAGGCGAGACAGGCAGTGAAGAGGGGAAGGACAGAGACAGAAGCAGGCAGACAGGCAGTGAAGAGGGGAAGGACAGAGACAGAGGCAGGCGAGACAGGCAGTGAAGAGGGGAAGGACAGAGACAGAGGGCAGGCGAGACAGGCAGTGAGGAGGGGAAGGACAGAGACAGAGGGCAGGCGAGACAGGCAGTGAGGAGGAGGAGGACAGAGACAGAGGCAGGCGAGACAGGCAGTGAGGAGGGGAAGGACAGAGACAGAGGGCAGGCGAGACAGGCAGTGAGGAGGGGAAGGACAGAGACAGAGGGCAGGCGAGACAGGCAGTGAAGAGGGGAAGGACAGAGAGCAGGCGAGACAGGCAGTGAGGAGGAAGGACAGAGACAGAGGGCAGGCGAGACAGGCAGTGAAGAGGGGAAGGACAGAGACAGAGGCAGGCGAGACAGGCAGTGAAGAGGGAAGGACAGAGACAGAGGGCAGGCGAGACAGGCAGTGAAGAGGGAAGGACAGAGACAGGCAGGCGAGACAGGCAGTGAGGAGGGGAAGGACAGAGACAGAGGGCAGGCGAGACAGGCAGTGAGGAGGAAGGACAGAGACAGAGGGCAGGCGAGACAGGCAGTGAAGAGGAAGGACAGAGACAGAGGGCAGGCAGACAGGCAGTGAAGAGGGAAGGACAGAGACAGAGGGCAGGCGAGAGGCAGTGAAGAGGGGAAGGACAGAGACAGGGGAGGCAGACAGGCAGTGAAGAGGGGAAGGACAGAGACAGAGGGCAGGCGGACAGGCAGACAGGCAGGAGGGAAGGACAGAGACAGAGGGCAGGCGAGACAGGCAGTGAAGAGGGGAAGGACAGAGACAGAGGGCAGGCGAGACAGGCAGTGAAGAGGGAGGAGGACAGAGACAGAGGGCAGCAGACAGAGAGACAGGCAGTGAGGAGGAAGGACAGAGACAGAGGGCAGGCGAGACAGGCAGTGAGGAGGGAAGGACAGAGACAGAGGGCAGAGACAGGCAGTGAGGAGGGGAAGACAGAGACAGAGGCAGGGGAGACAGGCAGGAGAGGGAAGGACAGAGACAGAGGGCAGGCGAGACAGGCAGTGAGGAGGGGAAGGACAGAGACAGAGGGCAGGCAGACAGGCAGTGAGGAGGAAGGACAGAGACAGAGGGCAGGCAGAGACAGGCAGTGAAGAGGAGGAAGGACAGAGACAGAGGCAGGCAGAGACAGGCAGTGAAGAGGGGAAGGACAGAGACAGAGGGCAGGCGAGACAGGCAGTGGGAAGGGGAAGGACAGAGACAGAGCAGGCGAGACAGACTGGGGGGAGGGGCAGGACAGAGAGACAGAGGGCAGGCGAGACAGGCAGTGAGGAGGAAGGACAGAGACAGAGGGCAGGCGAGACAGGCAGTGAAGAGGGGAAGGACAGAGACAGAGGGCAGGCGAGACAGGCAGCGAGGAGGGGAAGGACAGAGACAGAGGGCAGGCGAGACAGGCAGGAGAAGGAAGGACAGAGACAGAGGGCAGGCAGAGACAGGCAGTGAGGAGGGGAAGGACAGAGGAGGAGGCGAGACAGGCAGTGAGGAGGGGAAGGACAGAGACAGAGGGAAGGTGAGACAGGCAGTGAAGAGGAAGGACAGAGACAGAGGGCAGGCGAGACAGGCAGTGAGGAGGGGAAGGACAGAGACAGAGGGGCAGGCAGAGACAGGCAGTGAGGAGGGGACAGGACAGAGAGGCAGGCGAGACAGGCAGTGAAGAGGAAGGACAGAGACAGAGGCAGGCGAGACAGGCAGTGAGGAGGAAGGACAGAGACAGAGGGCAGGCGAGACAGGCAGTGAGGAGGGGAAGGACAGAGACAGAGGGGAGGCGAGACAGGCAGTGAGGAGGGGAAGGACAGAGACAGAGGGCAGGCGAGACAGGCAGTGAGGAGGGGAAGGACAGAGACAGAGGAGGCGAGACAGGCAGTGAGGAGGGGAAGGACAGAGACAGAGGGGAGGCGAGACAGGCAGCGAGGAGGAAGGACAGAGACAGAGGGCAGGCGAGACAGGCAGTGAGGAGGGGAAGGACAGAGACAGAGGGCAGGCGAGACAGGCAGTGAGGAGGGGAAGGACAGAGACAGAGGGCAGGCGAGACAGGCAGTGAGGAGGGGAAGGACAGAGACAGAGGGACAGGCAGACAGGCAGTGAGGAGGGGAAGGACAGAGACAGAGGGCAGGCGAGACAGGCAGTGAGGAGGGGAAGGACAGAGACAGAGGGCAGGCGAGACAGGCAGTGAGGAGGGGAAGGACAGAGACAGAGGGCAGGCGAGACAGGCAGTGAAGAGGGGAAGGACAGAGACAGAGGGCAGGCGAGACAGGCAGTGAGGAGGGGAAGGACAGAGACAGAGGGCAGGCGAGACAGGCAGTGAGGAGGAAGGACAGAGACAGAGGGCAGGCGAGACAGGCAGTGAGGAGGAAGGACAGAGACAGGCAGGCGAGACAGGCAGTGAGGAGGGAAGGACAGAGACAGAGGGCAGGCGAGACAGGCAGTGAGGAGGAAGGACAGAGACAGAGGGCAGGCGAGACAGGCAGTGAGGAGGAAGGACAGAGACAGAGGGCAGGCGTGAGGAGGGGAAGGACAGAGACAGAGGGCAGGCGAGACAGGCAGTGAGGAGGGAAGGACAGAGACAGAGGGCAGGCGAGACAGGCAGTGAGGAGGGGAAGGACAGAGACAGAGGGCAGGCGAGACAGGCAGTGAGGAGGGGAAGGACAGAGACAGAGGGCAGGCGAGACAGGCAGTGAGGAGGGGAAGGACAGAGACAGAGGGCAGGCGAGACAGGCAGTGAGAGGGGAAGGACAGAGACAGAGGGCAGGCGAGACAGGCAGTGAGGAGGGAAGGACAGAGACAGAGGGCAGGCGAGACAGGCAGTGAAGAGGGGAAGGACAGAGACAGAGGGCAGGCGAGACAGGCAGTGAGGAGGGGAAGGACAGAGACAGAGGGCAGGCGAGACAGGCAGTGAGGAGGGGAAGGACAGAGACAGGGCAGGCGAGACAGGCAGTGAAGAGGGGAAGGACAGAGACAGAGGGCAGGCAGACAGGCAGTGAGGAGGGGAAGGACAGAGACAGAGGGCAGGCGAGACAGGCAGTGAAGAGGAAGGACAGAGACAGAGGGCAGGCGAGACAGGCAGTGAAGAGGGGAAGGACAGAGACAGAGGGCAGGCGAGACAGGCAGTGAGGAGGGGAAGGACAGAGACAGAGGGTAGGCGAGACAGGCAGTGAGGAGGGGAAGGACAGAGACAGAGGGCAGGCGAGACAGGCAGTGAGGAGGAAGGACAGAGGGCAGGCGAGACAGGCAGTGAAGAGGGGAAGGACAGAGACAGAGGGCAGGCGAGACAGGCAGTGAAGAGGGGAAGGACAGAGACAGGGGAGGCGAGACAGGCAGTGAAGAGGGGAAGGACAGAGACAGAGGGCAGGCGAGACAGGCAGTGAAGAGGAAGGACAGAGACAGAGGGCAGGCGAGACAGGCAGTGAAGAGGGGAAGGACAGAGACAGGGCAGGCGAGACAGGCAGTGAGGAGGGGAAGGACAGAGACAGAGGGCAGGCGAGACAGGCAGTGAGGAGGGGAAGGACAGAGACAGAGGGCAGGCGAGACAGGCAGTGAGGAGGGGAAGGACAGAGACAGAGGGCAGGCGAGACAGGCAGTGAGGAGGGGAAGGACAGAGACAGAGGGCAGGCGAGACAGGCAGTGAGGAGGAGGGACAGGACAGAGACAGAGGGCAGGCGAGACAGGCAGTGAGGAGGGGAAGGACAGAGACAGAGGGCAGGCGAGACAGGCAGTGAAGAGGGAAGGACAGAGACAGAGGGCAGGCGAGACAGGCAGTGAGGAGGGGAAGGACAGAGACAGAGGGCAGGCGAGACAGGCAGTGAGGAGGGGAAGGACAGAGACAGAGGGCAGGCGAGACAGGCAGTGAAGAGGGGAAGGACAGAGACAGAGGGCAGGCAGACAGGCAGTGAGGAGGGGAAGGACAGAGACAGAGGGCAGGCGAGACAGGCAGTGAGGAGGGAAGGACAGAGACAGAGGGCAGGCAGACAGGCAGTGAGGAGGGGAAGGACAGAGACAGAGGGCAGGCGAGACAGGCAGTGAGGAGGGGAAGGACAGAGACAGAGGGCAGGCGAGACAGGCAGTGAGGAGGGGAAGGACAGAGACAGAGGGCAGGCGAGACAGGCAGTGAGGAGGAGGAGGACAGAGACAGAGGGCAGGCGAGACAGGCAGTGAAGAGGGAAGGACAGAGACAGAGGGCAGGCGAGACAGGCAGTGAGGAGGGGAAGGACAGAGACAGAGGCAGGCGAGACAGGCAGTGAGGAGGAAGGACAGAGACAGGGCAGGCGAGACAGGCAGTGAGGAGGGGAAGGACAGAGGGCAGGCGAGACAGGCAGTGAGGAGGGGAAGGACAGAGACAGAGGGCAGGCGAGACAGGCAGTGAGGAGGAGGAGGACAGAGACAGAGGGCAGGCGAGACAGGCAGAGGAGGAAGGACAGAGGGCAGGCGAGACAGGCAGTGAGGAGGGGAAGGACAGAGACAGGGGAGGCGAGACAGGCAGTGAGGAGGGGAAGGACAGAGACAGAGGGCAGGCGAGACAGGCAGTGAGGAGGGGAAGGACAGAGACAGAGGGCAGGCGAGACAGGCAGTGAGGAGGAAGGACAGAGACAGAGGGCAGGCAGACAGGCAGTGAGGAGGGGAAGGACAGAGACAGAGGGCAGGCAAGACAGGCAGTGAGAGGGGAAGGACAGAGACAGAGGGCAGGCGAGACAGGCAGTGAGGAGGGGAAGGACAGAGACAGAGGGCAGGCGAGACAGGCAGTGAGAGGAAGGACAGAGACAGAGGCAGGCGAGACAGGCAGTGAGGAGGAAGGACAGAGACAGAGGGCAGGCGAGACAGGCAGTGAGGAGGAAGGACAGAGACAGAGGGCAGGCGAGACAGGCAGTGAGGAGGGGAAGGACAGAGACAGAGGGCAGGCGAGACAGGCAGTGAAGAGGGGAGGACAGAGACAGAGGGGCAGGCGAGACAGGCAGTGAGGAGGAAGGACAGAGACAGAGGGCAGGCGAGACAGGCAGTGAAGAGGGAAGGACAGAGACAGAGGGCAGGCGAGACAGGCAGTGAGGAGGGGAAGGACAGAGACAGAGGCAGGCGAGACAGGCAGTGAAGAGAGGAAGGACAGAGACAGAGGGCAGGCGAGACAGGCAGTGAGGAGGGAAGGACAGAGACAGAGGCAGGCGAGACAGGCAGTGAAGGAGGGGAAGGACAGAGACAGAGGGCAGGCGAGACAGGCAGTGAGGGAAGGACAGAGACAGAGGGCAGGCGAGACAGGCAGTGAGGAGGAAGGACAGAGACAGAGGGCAGGCGAGACAGGCAGTGAGGAGGGAAGGACAGAGACAGAGGGCAGGCGAGACAGGCAGTGAGGAGGAAGGACAGAGACAGAGGGCAGGCGAGACAGGCAGTGAAGAGGGGAAGGACAGAGACAGAGGGCAGGCGAGACAGGCAGTGAAGAGGGGAAGGACAGAGACAGAGGGCAGGCGAGACAGGCAGTGAAGAGGGGAAGGACAGAGACAGAGGGCAGGCGAGACAGGCAGTGAAGAGGAAGGACAGAGACAGAGGGCAGGCGAGACAGGCAGTGAGAGGGGAAGGACAGAGACAGAGGCAGGCGAGACAGGCAGTGAGGAGGGGAAGGACAGAGACAGAGGGCAGGCGAGACAGGCAGTGAGAGGAAGGACAGAGACAGAGGGCAGGCGAGACAGGCAGTGAGGAGGAAGGACAGAGACAGAGAGCAGGCGAGACAGGCAGTGAGGAGGGGAAGGACAGAGACAGAGGGCAGGCGAGACAGGCAGTGAGGAAGGACAGAGACAGAGGGCAGGCGAGACAGGCAGTGAAGAGGGAAGGACAGAGACAGGGGAGGGCAGGCGAGGGGAAGGACAGACAGGCAGTGAAGAGGGAGGGAGGAGACAGAGGGCAGGCGAGACAGGCAGTGAGGAGGAAGGACAGAGACAGAGGGCAGGCGAGACAGGCAGTGAAGAGGGGAAGGACAGAGACAGAGGGGCAGGCGAGACAGGCAGTGAGGAGGGGAAGGACAGAGACAGAGGCAGGCGAGACAGGCAGTGAGGAGGGGAAGGACAGAGACAGAGGGCAGGCGAGACAGGCAGTGAAGAGGAAGGACAGAGACAGAGGGCAGGCGAGACAGGCAGTGAAGAGGAAGGACAGAGACAGAGGGCAGGCGAGACAGGCAGTGAGGAGGGGGAAGGACAGAGACAGAGGGCAGGCGAGACAGGCAGTGAAGAGGGGAAGGACAGAGACAGAGGGCAGGCGAGACAGGCAGTGAGGAGGGGAAGGACAGAGACAGAGGGCAGGCGAGACAGGCAGTGAGAGGGGAAGGACAGAGACAGAGGCAGGCGAGACAGGCAGTGAGGAGGAAGGACAGAGACAGAGGGCAGGCAGACAGGCAGTGAGGAGGAAGGACAGAGACAGAGGGCAGGCGAGACAGGCAGTGAGGAGGGGAAGGACAGAGACAGGCGAGACAGGCAGTGAGGAGGAAGGACAGAGACAGGGCAGGCGAGACAGGCAGTGAGGAGGGGAAGGACAGAGACAGAGGGCAGGCGAGACAGGCAGTGAGGAGGAAGGACAGAGACAGAGGGCAGGCGAGACAGGCAGTGAGGAGGAAGGACAGAGACAGAGGGGCAGGCGAGACAGGCAGTGAGGAGGAAGGACAGAGACAGAGGGCAGGCGAGACAGGCAGTGAGGAGGAAGGACAGAGACAGAGGGCAGGCGAGACAGGCAGTGAGAGGGGAAGGACAGAGACAGAGGGCAGGCGAGACAGGCAGTGAGGAGGAAGGACAGAGACAGAGGGCAGGCGAGACAGGCAGTGAGGAGGGAAGGACAGAGACAGAGGGCAGGCGAGACAGGCAGTGAGGAGGGGAAGGACAGAGACAGAGGGCAGGCGAGACAGGCAGTGAGAGGGGAAGGACAGAGACAGAGGCAGGCGAGACAGGCAGTGAGGAGGAAGGACAGAGACAGAGGGCAGGCGAGACAGGCAGTGAGGAGGAAGGACAGAGACAGAGGGCAGGCGAGACAGGCAGTGAGAGGAAGGACAGAGACAGAGGGCAGGCGAGACAGGCAGTGAAGAGGGGAAGGACAGAGACAGAGGGCAGGCGAGACAGGCAGTGAGGAGGGGAAGGACAGAGACAGAGGGCAGACAGGCAGTGAGGAGGGGAAGGACAGAGACAGAGGCAGGCGAGACAGGCAGTGAGGAGGGGAAGGACAGAGACAGAGGCAGGCGAGACAGGCAGTGAGGAGGAAGGACAGAGACAGAGGCAGGCGAGACAGGCAGTGAGGAGGGGAAGGACAGAGACAGAGGCAGGCGAGACAGGCAGTGAGGAGGAAGGACAGAGACAGAGCAGGCGAGACAGGCAGTGAGGAGGGAAGGACAGAGACAGAGGGCAGGCGAGACAGGCAGTGAGGAGGGGAAGGACAGAGACAGAGGGCAGGCGAGACAGGCAGTGAGGAGGGGAAGGACAGAGACAGAGGGCAGGCGAGACAGGCAGTGAGGAGGACAGAGACAGAGGGCAGGCGAGACAGGCAGTGAGGAGGGGAAGGACAGAGACAGAGGGCAGGAGACAGGCAGTGAGGAGGGAAGGACAGAGACAGAGGGCAGGCGAGACAGGCAGTGAGGAGGGGAAGGACAGAGACAGAGGGCAGGCGAGACAGGCAGTGAAGAGGGAAGGACAGAGACAGAGGGCAGGCGAGACAGGCAGTGAGGAGGGAAGGACAGAGACAGAGGGCAGGCGAGACAGGCAGTGAGGAGGGGAAGGACAGAGACAGAGGGCAGGCGAGACAGGCAGTGAGGAGGGGAAGGACAGAGACAGAGGGGAGGCGAGACAGGCAGTGAGGAGGGGAAGGACAGAGACAGAGGGCAAGGCGAGACAGGCAGTGAAGAGGGGAAGGACAGAGACAGAGGGCAGGCGAGACAGGCAGTGAGGAGGAAGGACAGAGACAGAGGGCAGGCGAGACAGGCAGTGAGGAGGAAGGACAGAGACAGAGGGCAGGCGAGACAGGCAGTGAGAGAGGAAGGACAGAGACAGAGGGCAGGCGAGACAGGCAGTGAGGAGGGGAAGGACAGAGACAGAGGGCAGGCGAGACAGGCAGTGAAGAGGGGAAGGACAGAGACAGAGGGCAGGCGAGACAGGCAGTGAGGAGGAAGGAGACAGAGGCAGGCGAGACAGGCAGTGAAGAGGGGAAGGACAGAGACAGAGGGCAGGCGAGACAGGCAGTGAGGAGGGGAAGGACAGAGACAGAGGGGCAGGCGAGACAGGCAGTGAAGAGGGGAAGGACAGAGACAGAGGGCAGGCGAGACAGGCAGTGAGAGGGGAAGGACAGAGACAGAGGGCAGGCGAGACAGGCAGTGAGAGGGGAAGGACAGAGACAGAGGGGCAGGCGAGACAGGCAGTGAGGAGGGGAAGGACAGAGACAGAGGCAGGCGAGACAGGCAGTGAGAGGAAGGACAGAGACAGAGGGCAGGCGAGACAGGCAGTGAGGAGGGGAAGGACAGAGACAGAGGGAGGCGAGACAGGCAGTGAGGAGGGGAAGGACAGAGACAGAGGCAGGCGAGACAGGCAGTGAGGAGGGGAAGGACAGAGACAGAGGGGAGGCGAGACAGGCAGTGAGGAGGGGAAGGACAGAGGGCAGGCGAGACAGGCAGTGAGGAGGGGAAGGACAGAGACAGAGGGCAGGCGAGACAGGCAGTGAAGAGGGGAAGGACAGAGACAGAGGGCAGAAGCGAGACAGGCAGTGAGAGGAAGGACAGAGACAGAGGCAGGCGAGACAGGCAGTGAGGAGGGGAAGGACAGAGACAGAGGGCAGGCGAGACAGGCAGTGAAGGAGGGGAAGGACAGAGACAGAGGGCAGGCGAGACAGGCAGAGGGAGGGGAAGGACAGAGACAGGTGACAGACAGGCGGAGGGGACAGGCAGAGACAGGCAGTGGGCAGACAGAGACAGAGGAGCGGCGAGACAGGCAGTGAGGAGGGAAGGACAGAGACAGGAGGAGGCGAGACAGGCAGTGAGGAGAGGAAGGACAGAGAGGCAGGCGAGACAGGCAGTGAAGGAGGACAGAGACAGAGAGGGAGACAGGCAGTGAAGAGGGGAAGGACAGAGACAGAGGCAGGCGAGACAGGCAGTGAGGAAGGACAGAGACAGAGGGCAGGCGAGACAGGCAGTGAGGAGGGGAAGGACAGAGACAGAGGGCAGGCGAGACAGGCAGTGAGGAGGAAGGACAGAGACAGAGGGCAGGGAGGTGACAGAGGGGAAGGACAGAGACAGGGCAGGCAGACAGGCAGTGAGAGGGAAGGACAGAGAGACAGAGGCAGGCGAGACAGGCAGTGAGGAGGAGGGGAAGGACAGAGACAGAGGGGCAGGCGAGACAGGCAGTGAGGAGGGGAAGGACAGAGGACAGAGGGCAGGCGAGACAGGCAGAGGAGGGAAGGACAGAGACAGAGGGGAGGCGAGACAGGCAGGAGAGGGGAAGGACAGAGACAGAGGGCAGGCGAGACAGGCAGTGAGGAGGGGAAGGACAGAGACAGAGGGCAGGCGAGACAGGCAGTGAGGAGGGGAAGGACAGAGACAGAGGGCAGGGACAGGCAGTGAGGAGGGGGAAGGACAGAGACAGGCAGGAGAGGCGAGGACAGGCAGGAGGAGGGGAGGACAGAGACAGAGGCAGACAGGCAGTGCAGGAGGGAAGGGGACAGAGGCAGAGAGGAGGCAGGCGAGACAGGCAGTGAGGAGGGGAAGGACAGAGACAGAGGGCAGGCGAGACAGGCAGTGAAGAGGAGGGGAAGGACAGAGACAGAGGGCAGGCGAGACAGGCAGGAGGAAGGAGACAGAGACAGAGGAGGAGACAGGCAGTGAGGAGGAAGGGAGGACAGGAGACAGGCAGTGAGGAGGGGAAGGACAGAGACAGAGGGCAGCGAGACAGGCAGGAAGAGGGGAAGGAGAGACAGAGACAGGCAGTGAGACAGGCAGGAGGAGAGGACAGAGACAGAGGGCAGGCGAGACAGGCAGTGAGGAGGGGAAGGACAGAGACAGAGGGCAGGCGAAGGACAGAGACAGAGGAGGCAGACAGGAGCAGAGGAGCCCAGACAGAGGGGAGGCACAGGGCCAGGCAGAGGGAAGGACAGAGACAGAGGGGGCAGGCGTAGACAGGCAGTGAGGAGGGGGGAAGGACAGAGGGAGCCGACAGGCAGTGAGACAGGCAGGAGACAGGGGGACAGAGACAGGCAGAGCCAGAGGCAGAGACAGAGGGGAGACAGCAGTGAGGAGGGGAAGGACAGAGACAGAGGGCAGGACAGGCGAGTGAGACAGAGGCAGGCGAGACAGGCAGGGGGAAGGACAGGACAGAGGAGGCGACAGGCAGGCAGGGGAGAGGCAGAAGAGGACAGAGACAGAGGCAGGCGAGACAGGCTGGGCGGGGGACAGAGGCATTTCAGAGGGGGGACAGAAGACAGGCAGGCAGTAAACAGCAGGGGAAGGACAGAGGGCAGCGTAGACAGGCAGTGAAGAGGAAGGACAGAGACAGAGGGCAGCCCAGGCAGGAGGGAGGGGAAGTGACAGGAGACAGAGCGAGTGAGGCTGGAACAGAGACAAGGGCAGCCCAGACAGACAGGCAGTGAACTCGCGGGGAAGGACAGAGCAGAGACAGACAGGCAGTGAGGAGGCGAGGACAGTACAGAGGGGCAGCCGAGGCGACAGGCAGGAGAGGAAGGACAGAGACAGAGGCAGGCGGAGACAGGCAGGGCCCTCCAGAGGGGGACAGAGACAGGGAAAGACAGGCAGGCAGACGCCCAGCAGGAGGCGCTGCAGCTGGTTGGTCAGCAGCTGGTAGCCAGGCCGCGAGACCAAGGCAGTGTAGGGGACAGAGACTGACTCCTCCATGCCAGGCGAGGAAGGACAGAGACAGAGGAGGCGAGACAGGCAGTGGGAGGGGGGGCCTGCCAGGCTTGAGGGCAGAGACAGAGGGCCCCTGAGGCGAGGCACAGAGGCGGCGAGGGGCCAAGGCGAGGGCAGGCCGGGGACCAGGGGGACAGAGACAGGCTGAGACAGGCAGGCAGGCGAGGACGCCAGAGACAGAGAGGCCGCCTGCAGGCAGTGAGAGGTGGGCAGAGAGGCTGCACAGGCAGGAGCCTAGCCCACCCTGGGGACACCCCTGGGAGCCGGGATCAGAGGGCAGGCCTCAGAGCAGTGCCCCGAGGACCAAGACAGGCCGGCTAGCGGCAGGGAGGCCAGCGCAGGCTCAGGAGGGCAGCAGAGGCACCTGGCCCCGGTGGACAGAGCCCAGGAGCTGACACAGGAACAGGCAGAGCTCCACGAGGCCCCAGCAGGCTCAGCCCCAGGCAGCCCCAGCTCGGCCCGCAGAGGAGCCACTGGAGGAGGCAGAGCCACCCAGCTGTGCACCAGCTCCTGGCAGGAGGGCAGTGCTCCCTGGAGCCGCCTCCCACCAGGCCTGGTGCAGGCCAGGCCTGCAGGGGGAGAGCAGAGCTGGGCCAGTGAGGCAGGCGGAGCGGCCTGGCTGGAGGCTCTCCACCAGGGGCGGCACCACCAGGCCCCGGAGCGCACCAGCAGAGCGGGCCACACCACACTTTCCTGGCAGGCACCGCTGAGCAGGGGCACCACGCCCAGGCCTGAGAGACAGCCCGCCTGAGCAGCACCAGTGCCAGCGGTGGCTGGAGTCCAAGGGCGCCCGGCAGCCTCCCCGGCCTGCGCTCGGCCCCAGAACCCCTGGGCAGGAGACGGGGGCACCTTGGCACTGCAGGCCACACGAGGCGCAGCCTGCAGAGCAGGCTCAGGGAGCTCGAGGGAGCACAGCCGGCCTCGGGCGCCTGCCGGGCCTCCAGGCTGAGGGCGCGCAGAACCCCAGCAGCGAGCCGGAGCACAGCTGCCTCGCGCCTGCCGGGCCTCCAGGCCGAGGGCGGCGGGAACGCCGGAGCAGCGAGCGGAGCACAGCCGGCCTCGGGCGCCTGCCGGGCCTCCAGGCTGAGGGCGGCGGGAACGCCAGCAGCGAAGAGCCGCCTCGGCCTCGGGCGCTGAGGGCCTGGACGCTCAGCTGCTGGAGCGGGTAGCGGCGCCCTCGGAGCCCTGCCAGAGCTGCTGCCGCAGCTGGCAGCAGGCTGAGGAACGCCGGGCTTCCCGAAGCCAGGCGGGACTGGCGGCTTTCCCCGGGCTGCCCCTCAGACGCCCACCGGGCCGCCAGGCACTGAGGCCAGGAGCGGGCGCAGAGCCGCGCTGCCGCAGGGGAAGGATGGGGCGCCACGCCTCAAAACCAGCCGGCCGACAGCCCTTACCTAGGGACGCAAACTGCTTGTGGAGCGCCAGGCGGGACTGCAGCCTCGCCTCCAGCAGCCCGTCAGCTCCATGCGCTGGCACCAGGCTCTCGGCCATCACCGGTGGGCGTGCAAAGGCCGGGCAGACGCAGCCGCAGGCTGCGCCTGGGGGGCTGTCGCAGGGGCTGGACGAGCCAGGGCTGCGGGAAGAGCCCAGCCCCACTGGCAGCCCGCCTGCCCCGCCCGCCCGGTAGTGTCCCTCAGGCGAAGGCCCCAGGAGCTCGCCGGCCCGCGGCTGGGCCCTGGCCGCTAGGGCTCTGGCGGGCACCAGCTCTCTGCTCAGCCCAGGCCCCCTGAGCTGGTGCGATCCTGCCGCGGGTGCCGCAGCTGCCGGCCCCACGGCCTTGGCGCTAAAAGCAGGGCACCGCTGGCTCGGCACCCAGCCTGAGACGCGCCCACCGGGCAGAGCAGCGGGTAGCGGCCTGGCAGCTACGTCCCCTCTGCGCGGCCACGCGGCAGGCTGCCCCTCCCCCAGCCCGGCCTGCCCTGCCACACCTGCCAGGAAGCGGCGCCCGAGCACCCGAGCTCCCTCTCCTGCCGCAGCCCCAGGGCAGCCGCACCCCAGCCCACATTCCCAGTCCCGCCCGGCAGAGCTCATCCCGCCACCGCCTAGATCTGCCCATGCCAGTGCGTGGCTGAGACCGGGGCCCTGCCAGCACAGGCTCGCGGCAGCCCTGCAGCTGGTCTTTGCTACGGGGGGCGGTGTCACGAGTCACCAGCAGGGATGCTGAGAGACACAGGCCGGTCACTGCCACGAGGCCAGAGCCAGTGCTGGGCGCGCAGACAGACCCACCGCACCACAGCTGCCCCAGCCGCGGGCGCCGGGGCTCCAGGCTGAGGCTGGCACGGCGCGGCCAGGCGCGGGTCCCTGCAGCTCCAGGCGCTGAGGGTCAGCAGCTAAACGCCAGGCTTGAGCTGGTAGCCGGGCAGCCACGAGCTGAAGCCCTGCCCGGCACCAGCAGCCGTCCCCTCCCCCTGGCCCGCCCACCGCTGGAGCACAGGACTTTGTTTGCCTCTAACTGCTGGGCTTGGTGAGTGGTCACCCTGCCGGCTCCTGGAGTAGCAGAGCCACCGCAGGCGGCAGTGAGTCTCTGTGCACCGGCTGCTGGACCCAGCCTGGCCTGTGGCAGAGCAGAGGAAGGGGGCCCACAGGCCCAGGCCCCTCACACAGGGCCCTGCCCTGCCACACCTCCTGTGCCAGGAAGCGGCGCCGAGCACCCGATCCCGAGCCCCCTCTCCCTGCCGCAGCCCCAGGGCAGCCTGCACCCCCAGCCCGTCATTCCCAGTCCCGCCCCCCCGGCAGAGCCCTCATCCCGCCACCGCCCAATCTGCCCCATGCCAGTGCCCGTGTGGCTGAGACCGGGGGGCCCTGCCTGGCATCAGGCTGCGGCTCTCAGCGGCCACACATACCTGAGGCTGGTCTTTGGGGAAATGCAGGCCGCCCAGCTTCTGCACCCACACGTAGGGGTGCCCCAGATCTGACACGTAGTCACTCAGGCTCAGGATGCTGAGGAGACACAGGCCGGTCACTGCCACGGAGGCCAGAGCCAGAGCGTGTGCTGGGCGCGGCAGACAGACCCACCGCACCACAGCGCCCCCCACACGGACCAAGGGCGGCCGCCGGGGCTCCTGGCGTGCACCACACGGGCAGGCGTTGTCCCCCACTCCAGGCAGCCCCGTTCCCCCAGCTAAACCAGGCTTCTGGGGTAGCCGGGGCAGCCCAGAGCTGGAAAGCTCCCACAACGCAGCAGGGCAAGCGCCCGGCTCTGCTCTGGGCTGCCCGGGCGGCGCTGGCTCACCCAACTTTGTCGAACTGGAACTGGTTGGCAGGGTTGGGCGTTTTCTTCCCGTGGTCCCCTGGGTACAGGCAGCTGAGTAGGGAGCCTGGCGACAGCAGGTCTCTGTGGAGAGGGAGGCTGAAGTCAGGCCCAGCCTGTGGAGGACCAGAGCAGTGTGGCCTGGCCTCCCAGGCGGCCCACATCCAGCGGGGCCCTGCGGCCACGGAGCCAGAATCTGCCCGTGAGACCACTGCCGCAGAACCGGCGCCAGAGACCAGGCGGCTGTCTCCCCACGGACGAGGGGCTGGCTGAGCCCTCGGAAGGGCCGGTGGAAAGCAGCCGCAGGATGGGCGCCAGAGACCAGGCGGCTGTCTCCCCACGGACGAGGGGCTGGCTGAGCCCTCGGAAGGGCGTGAGCAGCCGCAGAACCGGCGCCAGAGACCAGGCGGCTGTCTCCCCGCGGACGAGGCTAGCTGAGCCCTCGGAAGGGCCGGTAGAAAGCAGCCGCAGGATGGGCGCCAGAGACCAGGCGGCTGTCTCCCCGAGGACGAGGGGCTGGCTGAGCCCTCAGAAGGGCCGGCGGAAAGCAGCCGCAGAACCGGCGCCAGAGACCAGGCAGCTGTCCCTCCGCGGACGAGGGGCTGGCTGAGCCCTCGGAAGGGCCGGCGGAAAGCAGCCGCAGGATGGGCGCCAGCGACCAGGTGGCTGTCTCCCCGCGGACGAGGGGCTGGCTGATCGCGGCACGCCGCCAGAGCCCTCCTGCACGCCCACAGAGCCCGCCACACACCCCGAGGGGCACACACAGCGCTGGCTCCTGCACAGCACAAGGGCGCTTTGGGGAAGGCAGCTGGAACAGCCCGCTGCCAACGGGGACTCCAGCGCAGGAAGCTACACAGCACCCCCCCATGACGTGCAAACGCCCCATCCCGGGGGAGTCAAGGGGCACTGCCTCGAGAGCCCTCCAGCCTGGGCCTGCCCACTGCCACGAGGTGCCCCGCCCTATCTCACCCCTAGAGCTCCCTCAGCGTGGGGTATGGCCTGCTCCATTCATGCCCGCGACAGGCTGCCTAAGCTGCCCTCCGCCACCGCCCTTGGCTGGGCCGCCAGCAGAGCCGGGGCGGCGGGAGGAAGGGAGGCTGCCAGACAGGCCTGGGAAGAGGAAACGAGCCGTCTGCCAGCTGGTAATTAAATGCGGCAAGCAGACGAGATGTGCCGCTCCGCCTCCGCCTCCGCCAGGGCGCTATGCCACTCCCGGGGCTGCCGGTCGCGCTCGGCAGGTGCTCCAAGGGCAGCAGAGTTGTCCTGGCCGGGCACCCCTCCCTCTGCCCTGAGACCTCGCTGCCGGGGGATCTGGGACCGGAGAAGGGCTCTGGCCCTGCCCCACCCTGAGCCCTCGCTGCCGGGGGGACGTGGGACCAAAGAAGGGCTCTGGCCCCCCCACCCCGGCCGGAGCCGAGCGAGCCCGCGCCCCGCTGGCAGCCAGCTGACAAAGGGCCGTGGGACGAGCCCCTTGCTGCAGGGAAGGACGCTGCCTGAGCCACTGGCCAAGTGCCTCTGGACGGGTTTGAGGCCAGGGCTGTCCCTGCTGGCAGGCTCCCCCCTCTGCCCGAGGCAGCGCAGGCCTCGCTCTGCTGAGCCGCTCAAGCCAAGGAAGGGGGCAACCGAAAGCCGCTGGCACCTTCTCAGCCAGGGCAGGGAGGCGCAGGGACATCCCGACCCCCTGGCCAGGGGGGCTTGCGAGGCTCCCTGTGAGCTCCCCCACCAGACCAGTGCCATGCCCCAGGACCCGGCCCGCTTACCCCGCGCTGATGGGCGTGCTCAGCTCCGCAGCAGTGCTCACCCTGCTCTTCACGGTCAGGACGTTGAGGTTCAGCAGGTAGTAGAAGACCAGGTGGAGTACGCTTTCGTCTGCAGCGCCAGGGCATCGGCCGCGGGCCCGAGGGGAACGGAGGGGCAGAGAAGAAAGGACGCCTGAGCCAGTGGGCGCAGACCCCCCCGACCGTGCTTTCGCTGGCTGCAGCGGGCGCAGACTGCGTGCTATCCTGAGCAGGAGGCGTGGGCAGGAACGTGGCGATGCGGGCGAGCCGGGGGGTGGCCCACAATAACCCCGCTGGGCTCTGGCCAGGCCCCTGGGGCCAACGGCCCTTCGCTGAGGAGCGGAGATGGGGGACTCTGGAACGGGCTCACTGGTCACCCCCAGAGGGACCCCAGGGCTCCCCCCAGCCACTCGGAACCGGCTCTTGGCGCCCTGGGCCCGGTACCTTTGCACTTGAGGTCGATGGTAACAGACAGCGGGTGTCTCTTTAGCATCTCCTTGCGCTTGTCATCCAGCTGCACCCCCAGCGTGGGGCGGCGGCGCTTCTGCGGGGGAGAGCACGGTCACAGCGCCAGAAAGCGGGTCACCCCCCCGCGATGCGCTCCGCACGAGCCAAGGGGCAGGCCTGGCGGTCTCTTGCAGCGTTGGGCACGTTCGCCGGGCGCTGCCCGGGCGCGAGGCGGGCAGACGGAGGCGCAGAGCTCTGCCTCGCCGCCCAGGAGAGTGACCGGGGACGAGCTCTCTCCCGCATGGCACCACGGGCAGCCGGCGCGCGCGCCCTCCCTCCCTCTCCCCTCGGAGGGATCCCGGAGGTCCTGCAGGCCGTAACCCACGCACGTCCTGCTCGCAGGCTGCCATTTTGAACACAACCAAGTGCGCGACGCCTGCCCCCCCGCACTGCGCCCTGCTGCACAGGGTTACAAAGCTGCTCTTGGACGGGGGGCACGGCCTGTCGGTGCGGGCTGCAACCAAGCCATGTCCGTGGCGGAGCCAGAAAGGCCAAGGCGACTCCGGTGGCCAGGAGGGAGCCGACTCCTCTCCCCACTCGCCCAGCAAGGAGACGCAGAGCCAAGGCCCAGGGCTGGAGAGCCCAAGGTGAGCGTCAGGCGGCTGATGCAAGGCTGGCCTTTGGAGACAGACAGACAGACAGCAGGGCCTACGGCGTGAGGGACAGATGGCAGTGCAGGCCAGGAAAGTCGACCCAACGCTTGCTTCTCCACACCGGGGCAGAGAAGACTCAGCGGTGGGTTTTGAACTCACACCCAGCTTTGATTTCAGATCAGACTGCTTTGACTGCGTTACCCCGGCTTTGCGGCGACAAAGCAAACGGCTTGGAGGGAACCAAAGCGAGGCGGCAGGCAGGACTGACCGCGGCTAGTCTGGAGGACAGCCCGAGGAACGCAGGCAACGGCCTCCTTTTCACGAGACTTAGGTAAGCAGGAACGGGCGCTCCAGCCACTTTTCCCAGGCTGCCCTGGGAGCGTGAGCTTCATTCACTGACTGCGGCCAAGCCCAAGGAGCGGCGAACGTGGAACACATTTAGATAGGAGTTCACGTAGCCACAGTTAAACGTTGCTTGGCTGGACAACACGAAATCTTACCATGCTCTTGTGTGTGTGTAATTAGTTACCGCCCTGCGGCGGCGCGACACATCAGAAGCAGAAAACAAGCCGCCTAGTGAATAAGCAATACGGCGTCCGTCCGCTCCTAACAGGCAACGCGCACGCAGGACGCAAGAACGGGAAAGGCTTCGGCTATAGAATTACTTCCATTCTTATGGCCAAGGCCACAAACAGATCTCCCAGATCTAGGGCACAGCTCGGTTGAGCTGCAAATGCGCCTCTGCTACCGGCTCTAGCAGCCGTGACAGGGCCCTTTGCTCTAGCCAAGTCAGAGTGCACAAGGAAGAGCGGGTTTCCCTCCCTGCTCCTGCCGCGGAAGGGCCCTCCGAGGCCGGGGCAGCAGTGGGAGCCATCGTTACCGGGCGCCGCAGACGCTCTAGGACAGCGGCTCTCAACCTGTTCAGCGTTGGCTTACATGGGCCGTGGGTTGAGAACCACAGCACCCTCCCCGGCGCCCCTGCCAGAGCTGGGCTCGAGCCAGACCCCGGGCCCACTGCACAGGGCTGGGCAGCTGGGACCAGGCCACTAGGGCCCCGGCAACAAGCCCAGAGCGGAGCACCTGGCACAGGCCAGGAGCAGGGCCCCACCTGAAACCGGGCAGCACTACAGCACCCCAGCAAACCCCTGTTCCCAATGCCCCCCCCAAACCTACCCACGGACCCTTCCCCTGCCCTCTGCTGGCAGAGCGCTGGTGCAGGCAGCAGGATGCTGCGTCCCCCCCAGCCAGCCCTGCCCGGGCCAGCCCAGCGTGCCACTCACGCACTGCCCAATGTGCCACGGGCAGGCACGGAGCAGCCCCGGGACTTCCAGCCTGGGCTGCGCGAGTCCCCTACCGTGGTCTGCTCCTCTTCCGCATCCGAGTCACTCTCGTCATCTGCACGTTCAAAGAGAGCTGTAAGCAAGAGCCAGGCGCAGGGTTCCCTGGAGCCATGGGGTCCCTCCTGCCAGGGGAGACACGGGGGCCCCGCCGCGGGGCAGCTGACACAGCTCAAGCCCTCGCTGCCTTGACGTTTGGCCCCTTTACAGCCGAGACCCCCTTGTGTCCCTGGGCAGCGCTGGAGGGAGCCATGCAGCTCGTCCCTCCAGGAGTTGGGCGTGAGGGAGGAGCCCAGGCGATTTCAGCAGCCACGGCACCGATACGAGCCCGAGCGATATTTCAGCTCCGCCCAAGGAACAAGCTTGCTCCCCCACCCCGTATCAGCTTCCAGCGGGGCAAGGCGGGAGGGTGCCACGCGGTGCCTTACCTTGGGAGTCCTCCGGCGGCTTGTAGAGGGCTTTGGCTTCTTCCACACTCCCGTCGATGGCCACGGCCAGCTTCTTATCTGGGAGGGCAAAGCGACGGTCAGCACGCCCTGTGGAGGGGAGCCAGGCAGCCACAGGGGAGGCTGCTGCGGCCGGCCGCCCAGAGGCGCCACGCTGGGAAGCAAGGACGCCGAAGAGCCTGTGGAGTTACTTCTGCAGCCCCGCCCCGGCGCAGTGCCGGGTTCAGAGCGGCGGAGGCAGCGGCTCGGGCGCCGGGCCTGGGAGCGGGCTCCCGAGCTGCTGGTGCGCCTCTCCACAGGCGGAACGCAGCAACGAGGCGTGTGTGGTCCTGCGGGCCAAGGGGCTCCCCCCGCCAGGGAGCGTTTCACAGGGCCCCAGGGTTACGTCACCACGGACGCCCCCGGCCCCGAATGCAGGCCTCTCCCGCGTGCGGCAAAACGCCACCTAGGCACGAGCCGGCCTCTCGCGGATTCTGTGCAGCGCTGCAGGGAACCGCGTCTGGCAGAGACAGCACGGAAACGGCAGCGGGAGAGGAAAGCCGGTCAGAGGGCAGGAGGGAGGGCCGGGAGAGGGGCTGTCCCTCGCCGGATGCGTTGAGAGGCAGATCTCAGCGACAGGGAAGGGGGCCCTTGACTGGCAGATGAAGTTACAGGCGGGCACGGAGTCGGCGTGCAATCGGCTGGCACAGATGGGAGAAACCCTTCCATCGCGGGGCTAGGCCCGCATGGCTCCACCTCACAGCTGGGCCGCGGCTGTCCCAGTGCACAGGGGCATCCACCCAACCCTTCCTGAACGGCCTCGCGCCATGAGAGCTGGCTCCCTGCCGCGGGGCTGCTGGCTTTGCGCCGTCAACATCTGAGCAGCCGGAGCGGGCCCAGCTCTGAGAGAGCCCTCAGCTGCTCTCCCGGGAGAGGCGAGGGATCGAGCCGCAGCAGCCTAGGATCTACCCGGGCATGGGCAGAGGAAGCCAGTCTCTCAGGGTGTGTCTAGACTACATGGCTCCGTCGACGTCAACCTCATTTCACAAGGCATACCGGAGCGGTCCACAAGGGCTTCCCCCGTCGACCGCGCCGCGTCTAGACTGCCCCGCTGTGCCGCCAAACAGCTGATCGGCACAGCGCGGCAGCCATTTTGAGTAAATGAAGTGGTGATTATTTAAATCGCCGCTTCATTTTCCTATGTCTAGTAAACTAATCTACATGGCTCCGTCGACAGAGCCATGTAGTCTAGACGCACCCTCAGACAGCTGTGAAATGTGGCCCCGGGGGCAGAGCCGACTCGGGCTCCTGTTCGGCCCACAGGTGTCGGCGACACATAGCCTCCACCCCCAACCCCCCCACCCCGGCTACTCACCGCAGGCCTGGCCGTAGGCATTGGCTTGCACAAAGAGGACGTAGAGCGGCGGGGGCAGGTGCCTGGCTGTCTCGGACTGCTTGTGCGCCTGGTCGAAAGGCATGAAGAGATACTCCTGCACAGGGAGGGAGGCCTGGCGGGACACAAAGCACACGGGAACTGCTTGTGCACCGTCCCCGTCCGGCTTGTGCGCTAGGCAGCCCTGCAGGCGTCCGGGGCTCATGCCAGGAGCGCCCGTCCCGCTGGGCAGAGGCTCCTCGGGCTGGTGCGCACCAGGCGTAACGTGGCTGGTCCAACTCAAGAGACCCGCGGGCCCCGCACACAGGAGACCCCAGTCCCCTCTCCTGCTCTTCCCAGCCAAGCGACGCACAGGCAAGATCCCCTCCAAGGAGCCGGGTGCCAGCCCTCGGCAGAGCCCCACACGAAGAGACTGCCCAGGAAACCTCACCCTGGGAGGATCAGGACGTGCAGGTGAAGCAGCAGGGGGCAGCGCCGCAGTCCCCTCATTACCAGTGCCCCGAGCCTCCTTTCTGCGGCGAGAGCCGGCCCGGCCCTACGCCACCTCGCTCCACCAGCTGGGGGCACACCTCGCAGGCAGCACACAGGGTCTCGCAAGCAGCCCCTCGCCCAGAAGTACCTGCATGATGCTGTTGAGCCGGGGCTGGAGGCTGCTCAGATATTCCTTCTTCACTTCTATCTCCTTCAGGATCTTCTCCTTGCTGGCCAGACACTCCTTGTACTTCTCCGCCAGCCTGCACCAGAGAAGCTGTTACAGCCCTGCCCCCTCGCCCAGACAGCTGCCAGAGGGAACCCGAGAGGTCCTCAAGTCCAACCCTCTGCACTCATGGCAGGACCAAGCACGGCAGATCAGACCTGCTGCCCCCGTTGGGGCATTTCTAAACCGCAGGGTACAGGGCTCCTGATTCCAGACAGGTCAGCCTATGCTTTGAAGTCAAGTCCAGAGCCTATGTTAATCAACATGGGACCCTGTGATAAACGCGGAGTTCATTAACGTCCCAGGGACAGGGACAGGGCAGACGGCAAGACACGTGGAGCCGGAAAACTGGAAGAGTTGGGAAGAATTCGGAAGCGTCCAAGACAGCGTGAAACTGTGAAGAGAGAACTGGTAAGAGCTGGGATCGCTGATCTTCTCAGAGCCAGGCTGCCCAAGGCGGGTGGTAAGCTCCATCTCGGACTAGCTGGTCCCTTCTGGCTTAGGAATAAATACAACTGAGGAGAAGCTACTTGAGAGACCTGCAGAGCAGGTGCCCCGTTTAGTGACCACCCCAGCATATTGCAAGTGCTTGTCTACTTTGAAAAGACGTGCAGACAGCCCCTCCCGACTCCCCAGACCCGCTCCTGCATCAGCGTCTCCACACACTGCTGCTGTGTCATGCCTCTGTGGAAGAGAATGGCCTTTCACACAGCACAGACGGACTTCATGTGGCCTACCGAACCCCCCCCACCATTTCTAACCGCAAACCAAGGATAATTGCGGCTCAGAAAATGGTTCTTCCCCCGGATTATTTCATCAAAATCCAGCAAGCCAGTGTCTGATGGGAGCTGTATTTTGGGTGCCTAATGCTCCCATTCTGCGCTGCACGGGCCCCTTGAGCGGACTACATCTCCCAGGATGCACCGCGGTCTCCCCTCTTGAAGTCGGAGCAGTTTTCTCATGGCCGAGGAAGTCCAGCGGGGGAGACTGGCCCGCAGAAAAGATGGAGGCGTGAGGCAGCCAAACTACACCCCTGACTGCACCTCGCGGGAGCATTTCGGAATCAAAACCGTTCAGCTTTTGAGCATTCAGCCCTTCCCCCCAAACAAGCTCAGATTTCCCACAGAACGATCTTTTGGTGAAAAACGTTGCTTGTGGGGAAACCCCCTTTTCCACTGGGAACCAGTTTGGACAGACAGGCTTTTAGACACGGAGCTGCAGAGGCCAGCGGGGAACTCCACCAGGCCAGTCTTACACAGGGCCTCTGCCAGGGACAGCTCTGTCAGGAGCACAGGCGTAAATATCGCACGCTGGCTCTCGCGGAGGGCACTCCTTTGGCAGGACGCTCCTCCCGAGGCCACCGAACGGAGGGATGGTTCAGGGTGGGGGTGCCTGAGGCACTGGTAAGGACGGCCTTTGGAACGCAGCAACCCACGGAGAATTGCCGGCTCTCGGTTCCACCCTGTGGTGCATTTCATGTGTGCAACCAAGCACCAGTCATCCCTTTGCTGCATGATCAGCCGCACCAAAAAGGCCACGGCCATTCCCCCTCTAGTAAAGGATCGCGTGTCGCTTTCACAGCCAGACTCCTGGGCGCTGCGTCTCATGTACATAGCTGAGCAATCTACGCACCGCCACTCCGCTGCACAGCTGGCCCGCTCCTCCTTGTGTTGGAATTAAACGTTTTATTCTTTTTACATTTGTATTTTAGGGTTAATAATGTAGCAACGTACGGTAACATCTTAGCACATTAATATTTTATTAAACTAAACCCTTTAGTAAGATGGATATATATATATATATATTTTAAAGTTTAGTAAGTAAAGAGACAGGATCTCACATTGTGTCTATGTCAATAAGATTAGGAGTGTTGAATCCCCGAGGAGTGTGAATTCTTTTAATTACAAAATTTAGTAAGGCAATTTACAATGCTGTTTGTTTTGCTCAATATAAAACTTTGCTGTTTGTAACTTTGTGAAAGACTGTTTGTATGAATAAGATACGGTGTAAAGGTCATTGTTAGAGCCAAATGGTCAAGAGAGAAGGGGGAGAATGCAGGGTGAAGACAAGCTGTAAAAGACAGACTGCGAAGAGACATATCGGCATCAGAGAAACGATCAGTACGTATGCCCAGTCAAGAACTGATCAGATTGGCAGACTGACGGCTCTAAAGGTGAAGGCATCCCTAAAAACAACTGATTACCAATCCAGGACAGGATGAGCCTCTTGGAGATGTTTTGGGACATCAACAGGATAACAGTAACCGGTCACAGACTGACACAGCGAAATCCATAGAGGGGAGGATTATAAAAGCAGGGTGCCTTGCTATGGAACTTCGGGTTCGTCTTGCCACCAACTCCAGGAGCATCGGATCACGACGACAAAGGCCCTGCTCTCCCTCTGCGATCGATCTAACTGGCCACTAGGTTGATCCAGACTCTGGACTGGTAACTAGAACATCGTCTGGCGGGACTGTTGTGTGCATGGTGTTTGTGTGTGAGTGACTGAAAAGCATATGCAACTGTTGTATTCTCAATAAACGCGGCGTACTGCCTTTTCCCCTATAAAAGATCTCATGTGCTTTGTTTAAGCAGAACACTTGCTGCGAGAACCAACTTCTAGAGTCACTAAGTCGAGTGGCCCACGGAGCGGCCCGAATCAATGACATCATCGCTCTAGCCCTCATAATATACACTCCCCGGCCTTGGAATCGCTGCTCCTCTGGGACGAGACCCGGGCGTCGCTCTGGCTCCCGTCAGCCACACGAGGGTAGAGAAACAGGGTCGAGCCCCTGCTCGGATAAACCAGAATCTACCGTATGAGAGGGGCCACCTGTGTGACCAGGGACTCTACCGTTTGTCATTTTGTCCCCAACTGAAACCAACCAGGGAGCCTCTCCTCACTGCCACCGTGGCGCTAGGTTCATTTAGTGCCTGACAAGGGAAACAAAGAGCAAGTCCCTGGACTGTGATGTATGTCCCGGCAAACGCCAGGTCCAGGCAGAGTCAGGACTGATCTGACTGGTGGCCACGTGGCCCTGGACTGTGACGTACGTGCCGGAAAATGGTGGGTCCAGGCAGAGTCAGGACCGATCTGACTGGTGGCCAAGTGGCCCTGGACTGTGACGTATGAGCTGGCAAACGCTGGGTACAGACAGAGACGGGTCTGATCTGACTGGTGGCCACGTGGCCTGCTGCTCACCTTTTGCGCTGCTCCAGCTCCCAGTCGAGGCGGGCCAGGGTCTGCTGGTGGGGCTCGTTGAGGGTGATGTTCGGCTTGCTGATTTCTGGAGGAGCCTCTTTGTAAAATTCATCCACGCTCACGAGCTCAATCTCCTCGTGTTTTGACCTGCAGAGGCGGAGGAGGGATGAGGCTGGGAAGCCATGTGCAGGGCTGTGCCATCACAGGACACAAGCTGCCAAATGAGGAGACCTGCTGGCAACAGGGATTAGAGAGGAAAACGACCACAGGCGCCACTGGGCACATGGTTCGTGTCGGAACTGGGCCAGTCCTTTCCTGGGTGCTCCCTGCGACTGACTGAGCAGTCAGCCGAGGGACAGACTCACCTTGTAGCAGCGCACAGACGTGACTATGAAAGGTGCAGCCTCTGGACTAACACCACTGAGGCAGCTGAGAGACGCACGTCAGAAGCTGCTCCCAAGAAAACTGCCTTACACCAGCACATTCCTACCAAGAACCTTCATGGTATTTATCCCGACCGCCCGACTCTTCCCTGCCCGCCAGTCTCCTTCTGCTCGCCCCAGGAGCCTCCCGGATACCCAGAGCCCGTGCCAGATTGGCAGCCCTAGGACGGGGGCAATCAGGGCTCGCGTGATCCTTCAGCGACTGGAGCTAGGCTCTCCTTGCGACTCGAGGAATCTGACCCTCCCTAAGCCCCCTTGCACCGCTCAAGTGAGTACTCACTTAAACTCCAGGCATTTGGTGATCTCCTTCTGCAGATGCATCACCTCGTAGAGCAGGTTCTGGAGCTGCAGGTGATAGGCGTCTACCTTCTGCTTTGCCTGAAAGAACGTCATCAGGGAGCACGAAAACCTCAGTGCCAAAAATAACAGAGCAACCAGGGATGTAAAATCCCAGTTAAAAAGTCCACCTGTTCAATGGAATGTTTAACCGGTTAATCATGATGCTGTGGCAGGGGGCTGATCCATGCCATGGGCAGGGGGCTGCTGTGGACGGGCTGGACCAGAACAGCATCCCACCGGTCACCCCGGAAAGCATGCCGGTAACACCACACCCCTCAGAGCAGCATGCCCAACAGATGGCAAGCGATCAAGGGCTGCCAGCTAGAGAAGGCAGATTTTAGGGAATGGTGAAACCCAGGAGATTCAGGGACACTGGCTGGCACCCCACCCCCAGCCTGTGCAAAATGGCCTTGTGGGGCGACCAGGACGTGCCAGGTGAGAATCAAATCAAACTGGAGCCGCGTTTTCATTCATTGCAGCTATTAGAGTGTCGGCAGCCGAGTTTCCCTGTAAGCCTCTGTTCCATAGAACCTCTGGCTGGAACCCCGTGTGGACTCGGATAGCAGGCAGGCCCCCCTCCCAGCCCCTCTGCCATGCCAGGGGGTGGCCCTTTCAATCGCTGGCCTCCACGGTACCTCATGGGTCTGATCTCGCCCCTTCTTCAGTCGAATATGAGCCAGACGGTTGAGTTTCTTCAGGGTCATGAAGTGCATGCAGCTCTGGATCCGCCGCTCTTCTATGGCAGCCGCCTGAGAGGTGAGGAGCAGCAGGGGTAAAGGAGCTGACTCACTAGTTACTATGCTGGGGTCGCTGACCACAGCAGAGACACTTGGCTGCTCTGCACAGGAGAAGTAATTAGCGCAAGCAGGGCCCAGCAGACGGCAAGCCAGGCGCACGCCTGAGACGCTCTGCCCTAGGAAGCATTTTGAGGCAGGTCTCCAGCCTGTGCTATGCAGGAGAGCAAACTGGATGGGTACAACGGCCCTTGTGAAGCCATGAGACAATTCTCAAAGGAGAAATACGGTTACTCCAATCTCTAGGCTCCCTGGAAATGGATGTGGGGAGGGGGGGCACACATGTATTTCCCCACACACACACACCCTCACACACCCACTCTTCCTTAGTCCGGGAATCACCAAATCCCTCATGGGCTCATTCTGGCTCCGGGGCCAGGTTCATGACATCCTTCACTAGGGTTTAACCCTTTCAGCGACCAAAGCAGCCTGGCTATTACCAGGTGGCTCTACCCCGTGCTGGAGGCACAGAGTTCAGTCAATGAGTCGCACCCACGTTTCCATCCTCTTAGGAGCAGTGACAGCTGCTAGCCCAATAGCCTGGGCTGAAGCTCTCCTTCCTGTCACAGAAAAGGCCCAGCATGGGCAGCCGTGCTACCAGCTTTCTGCAACAGTACGTCTCAGCGCTGATCTGACACGGCCGCCCCATGGTGGCAAGAGGGGAGTTCAAGCTCCATGCTCTTCGCTCATTACACTCCGCTTGCTACACGGGAACACCTGCCGAACTAGACCCCCCCGACTCGTGTCTCACAGGCCCCCAAGCAAGTGTCAGGCAGAGGTAACCAATAACCTAGGCTGGATTCGCTCTCTGGGAAAAGGTCTCCTGTCCCCACACCGCTCTCCTGAGCTATTCAGTCCTTACGTTTCATTGCTTTTGCTGGGACCGTTACAAACACCTTCCCCATTTGGGCACCTCGCTAGGATGCCATGTGGCTTTCAAACCCACTGCTTTCCCGCAGCAGCAGAAAGGCGGTTAAAAGTGCTCGGGGGAAAAGCTCCTTCTTACGCTGTCTTTGCTGCCTTTGCTCTTCAGATCCTGGATTTCTGCCATGAGCCTCTGAAGCTCCTGGCAGGTTTGCTTGTACAGTTCATAGTCTTTGCTGGGATCTCGGAGTTCCACCTCTGCCTCCTCACTGTAATACTTCACATCCTGCGAAGAGCAGAAATACAGAGCGGCACTTAACACTGCAACTTGCCCCTGCCCTCCTCACTCCACCGGGGGCCTGCACGTCTAGCGGGTTCACACTAGCTCTACCAGTGCCACCAGAGACCAGTATCAGGTCCCATCCCATATTGGCACTAGGCTGACAAGCAGGAGAGGAAAAAGAGCAGCGAGCAAAGTTCTTTCAATTATCAGACAAGATGAAAGACAGGCTCCACCTATGCCCAGTGCCCCTCAATCTTCTAAAAACACCCCGAGAGCTTTTGGGGGGCCAGTGCAAACTTGCGACAGTGATAAAATCACTCAGAGAGCATAAGCTGCAACTCTGGTTCCCAGGGTCATAACCCTTCTTTGCTGGGCTAGATGGACCTTTGGTCTGACCCAGTACGGCCGTTCTTATGTTCTTATTCATCAAGAGCTGTGCCATGAATATCTGAGGGATGCTGGGGATTGGTCCTGGCATCTGGCTCACTGAAGCCAATGGTAAAAATCTCACTGACTTGAGTACGAGCAGCGGAAAGCTAATCCCGGGTGCTTTTGAGATGCTCGCCCTTACAACAGAGCGTACGAACAGGGTGATGCTTTTGTGATGTCAAGAGCTTTCCGAACAAAGCACTGAGCTGAGCGACGACTTCTTTGCATTCCTGCCAGCCCGACAGCATCTGGTCTGCCGCAGGATTGCCACAGGCTGACAATCATTAGCCCACCTGATCGGGGTCAGCCCTGCCCCGCTTGCTCTCCTGGGGGGCCCCGTCGGTGCGGATGACCTTGGGTTTCCTCTTCTTGCTCGAATCAGACGACATTTCTTATTTCACTGGCTCTGGGGCGGGAGAGGAGACCAAAAATAGCTTGTCTCCACACGGGAGCCCCTCGCTGCCTCTGCAACAAATTGGAGCGACTGTCAGAGACCCCGTGCTGCAGTGGGAGGAGTGACTCCTCCCTCCTTACCCTCGGCACTGCGCCTCTTGCTCCGATCATCTCCCCTCTCAAGTCTGGCCTCCTCAAATCAACGTCACCCCCCTACCCCAGCGCAGAGGCTAGAAGGGGACTCCTCATGCGGTTCCGCCCGCGTCCGAGTCCTTTCGCCGCCTCCCCACCGAACCTCCCCCGCGCCCGGGAGAGGCCCCCAGGGCTCTGCCCTGCTCATCCCACCAGTCCCGGCCTGTCGGAGCCCGGCCCAGGGGCTCCCTGGCTCCCGGGGGCGCTTGTCCCCGCAGCCACCCGGCCTCCCGCCCCCGGCCAACCCCCTTCCTCGGCCTCCCGCCCCCGGTCAACCCCCTTCCTCGCCCCCGGCCAACCCCCTCGGCCTCCCGCCCCCGGCCAACCCCGCCCCTCCCCGGCCTCCCGCCCCGGCCAACCCCCTCGGCCTCCCGCCCCCGGTCAACCCCTTCCTCGCCCCCGGCCAACCCCCTCGGCCTCCCGCCCCCGGTCAACCCCCCCTCGGCCTCCCGCCCCCGGTCAACCCCCTTCCTCGGCCTCCCGCCCCGGCCAACCCCCTCCTCGGCCTCCCGCCCCCCCCCGGCCAACCCCCTCGGCCTCCCGCCCCCAGTCAACCCCTTCCTCGGCCTCCCGCCCCCGGTCAACCCCTTCCTCGGCCTCCCGCCCCCGGCCAACCCCCTCCTCGGCCTCCCGCCCCCAGCCAACCCCTCGGCCTCCCGCCCCCGGTCAACCCCCTTCCTCGGCCTCCGCCCCCGGCCAACCCCTCCCCCGGCCAACCCCCTCCTCGGCCTCCCGCCCCCGGCCAAGCCCCCTTCCCCCGCCGGGCTGCTCACACGACGCCCCCCCGCGCTCACCGGCCCGCCAGGCCCAGCGGAAATCCGGCGGCGGGAGGAGACAAGCGCGGCCCGCGGGGCTAGAGCGTCCGCCGCCCAGCGCGCCCCCTGCCGGCCCGCCGCGGAGCTGCGAGAGGGCGGGGCCACAGGTCCCTCCACGCACCGGACACGCCCCCTACGCCTGGGGGCGGGGCCCGGGGCCGCAGTAGCCCTCCGCAGGGTGGTGGGGCGGGGTGTGGGCGGGGCCAGGCTGGCAGGCCCTCCCCCCCCCCAGGCACTGCTGCATGTGGCGCTCCCAGCAGTGGCGGGAAGGGTGTCACTTGTGGGGCTCACGCTAGCGCCCCAGGACAAGGAACCCCCCAGCTCCCCGGCCCTTGTCCTGGGAGGGAGCTACGGTGCCGGGACCCGCCTGCCCCGGGCGCTGCGCTCAGCCCCGCCGGGGACTCGGCAAGGGCCCCCAGCCGTGCGCCGTGCGCCGTGCCTACCTCCTGGTCTAGCACAGGGTCTAAAATCAAACACAGGGGCCTGTGCATGGCCTTCCCCCCCTCCCCCATGCTGCAAGCAACAAGGACACTCAGGGTGCGTCTGCACAGCGCCCTGACCGCGAAATAAGCTCCACAAATTGTGTGGCTGATTTGGAGGTTATTTCGAAATAGCTTGTGGCCAGAACGAGAACCGCGCAGGCCAGCGTCTCTAATCGAGGCAGATGGAGCTCGCCGGCAGGTCGCGCCGTTGCCCGTCTAACGGACCTGGGGCGCGTAAGCAGTAGGAGACCGTGCACGGCCTTCGCGCCGACATCTCGGTGGCTGCCTAGTTCTGGGGCCCAGGCTTCCAAAAGAATGTGGACACGCTGCAGAGGTGTCAGGCGAGAGCGAGAAGGAGGATCCGAGGTCAGGAAAGCCACCTCGCAACGGGAGATTAGAGACACTCAGTCTGTGCGGCTTAGCCAAGAGAAGGTGAAGAGGGCAAGGTCTAGAACGCCCTACTTGGGGACGAGATTACTGAGGCGGGCAGCTTTTGGATCTAGCAGACAAAGGCTCCGAGCAATCCAACGGCTGGAAGCCAAGGCTGAACAAATGAAAAGAAGAAACAAGGCACAGATTTTGTTTACTGTGCGGGTAATTAACCATTGGCACATTCTGTAGCCATGGAGCTAAAATGGAGCTGTATGCAAAGTCCTGGGCCTCGTTGTACTTTGCCAGCCACCCTCTCTGAATGCAGAAAGGACCTTGACCTTACTGTTGATAAAGGTGCACCGGCCAGAGCATTGTGTCTGAAGCTGATTCCAACGCAGGAATAGAATCAGGGTTTGATGGTCACCATTCTGTTTTAGGCTTACAACAAACGCCCTTCTTCAAATTGCAATGTAACGTCCTTGTTCGAACGTGCATACTGCTTCTCTATAAGAAATGCTGCTTCTCTGGAACAACAATCAACCCTCTTTTCTAAAAATGAACAATGTGCACATTAACAAATACATGTAAAAGCCAAATGCTCTGGAAAAAGCCCAACACAAATGTAAAAGCGCCCCAAGATTGCTCCAGATCCCCTTCAAAATACAAGCAGCAAGCAAATCAACAGCTTTAAAAAAAACAAGCACCTATCAATTAAGACAAAATATTTGTAATCAAAACCAGCTAAAACAAAAAAAACTCCCAAACCAACTAAAAATAACAAAAACCCATCAAAAAACCAACTACAAATAGGAAAACCCATCAAAAAACCCCAACAATTTAACAATGCAAAACCCACTAATCCCAATTCAAAAAAACGATTATAACAAAACTGTTCTGCTTTAAAAGGGAAACAGTCCTGCCATAACTAAAGCACCGATCCAAACCAATAAAACCCTGCTCCTCTGCCCATAATCAATCCACAAGCCATAAACTAGTACATATAACATAAAATAATAAAAGAATGTGCACATAGGGGTGTGTGTGTGTCTGTCTATAACCCTTATATAAGCATTGCTAACTGCTGTGCCACTGTATTCTCAATAAATGCGGCGCTTGGCCTTTTCTTCCTATAAAAATCCTTTTACACCGGGGTGGGCAATAATTTTTGCAGGGGGGCCACTTAATGAATGTTACTACGTGGTTGTGGGCTGGCTCCACCCTCTGGAAGGGGCGGGGCCTGGAGTGCAAGGGGCGGGGCCTGGGGTGCAAGGGGCGGGGCTGGGGACTAGCCTCCCCCCAGAGTTGTCTGGGACAGGCTTTGAATTAAACACACAGCAAAGGGCTTGTGGCTCCCGGCCGTGCCGCTATCACATTGCCTGGCAGCCGCCTCGGGTTGCTGTGGCTATTTAAAGGGCTCGCGCCTCCGGCCCCTGCCGGGGTAGCGCCGCGACTGTGAGCAGTGAGCCAGATCCAGCCGTCTGAGCCACCGCTGGGAAATTTGGTGGCCTGGGCAGCTGGATATAAATGGAAAGCGGCAGATGCCGTCCGTGGGCCGGATCAAAGTGTTAGGCGGGCCGGATCCAGCCCCCGGGCCGCGTCTTGCCCAGCCAGCCTGGCCTAAGGCCTTCGCCTGCAGCCAGATTGAAAGAGCGGCCACCACTAGCTGAGAAGCAGGAAACCACATCCTCATATGCCTGGAAACTGCATCCCAAGAGTGTCCCAGAGGCAGACCCTGCTCCAAGCAGTGCCAATAGCACCCTGCGCCAATAGCACCAGGTACAGACCCAGCTCTCAAGGTGGGTCAGGAAAATTGACGTTTCATCTGGCAAGAAACTCCTTAACAGGAGAGTGGGGAGCAAGACACGGGAAGCCATTCTCCCACTCCGCTCTGCGCTGATCAGGCCTCAGCTGGAGTGCTGGGCCCCACATTTCAGGAACGAGGTGGAGGATTGGAGAGGGTCCAGGGAAGAGCAACACAACCGATGAAGGGTCTAGAGAACATGAGCTCTGAGGGCAGACGGAAGGAACTGGGCTTGTTTCGTTTGGAAAGGAGCAGACTGAGCGGGGACAGGAGAGCGGTTTTCGAGTATCTAAAAGGGTGTCACAGGGAGGAGGGGGAAATGGTTCTGCTCGGCCTCCGAGGACAGGACAAGGAGCAATGGGCTGAAACTGCAGCGAGGGAGGTTGAGGTTGGACATTAGGAAAACGTCTAAGCACTGGGATACGTTGCCTGGGGAGGCTGTGGAATCTCCATCCCTGGAGATATTGAAGGGCAGGTTGGACAGACGCCTGTCAGGGATGGGCTACACTGCCGGGTCCTGCCGGGAAGGCAGGGGACGGGACTCGGTGCCTCTCGAGGTCCCTTCCCGTTCTAGTGCGCTATGGCCCTATGATTCGCAATACAAACCACGGGGACAGCGTGGAAGGTGCCCCCAGCCCTGCTCCTTGTGGCTGCAGATACAGACTCCCACGGGCAGCCCTCAGACTTCTCAGAGGCTGTGAACTCCTCAGTCGTATTCTCTCGCCAGGGTTCCCGAGGGTTTGTGTGTCTGATCTCTGACTGAGTCCCCCAGAGGGCCCGAGTCTGACCGGCCCTCAAGAAAAGCTCGTGTCTCCCTAGGAATGGTGAGCTCTGACCGCGGAGTGGGGCCTCCTGGCTTTTGGGAGTGGCTCGAGATTAAGCAGGCTATTGCGAGAGGGTTCTCTCACTGGGAAAAGACCGCCTAAGCCAGCGGGCCCTCTACGCTGTGTGCGTGTGCACCTGCTCAGGAGGCAGCGAAATGCGGCCCAGCTGACTGGCAGACACCCCACAGCGAGGGTGGTTTCCTACTGGTGGTGCACATTCTGACGTGCATCAGTGCACATCACATTTATTCCACACATGCATGGAAAAAACCTGCCCATGGCTGGGAATGATCAGAGGGACCATTGCCACAAAGCCGCAGAGGGAGGCTACGTCTGAGCCCTGGGATTGGCAGAGAATTGGCTGCGGTACCAAGGGCCCTTCGCACCTCCAGCATCTCTTCCCCAGCCCGGCAGCCCTCCCACACCCTGGACCCTTCATGTCCGGCTGTGCCCAGAGCCTTTTTCTGCTCCCCGAGGCCTCGTTTCTGCCCCCCCCGTCAGAGCCTTCCCTCCCCCTCCGCCCAACCCTTTGCCCCAGCGAGTGAGGGTGGGGGAGTGGAGCAGGGTCACTGGCTACAGGGGTGCGGCAGTGACCTCACAGAGGGCGGGGCGGGGTCAGTGGATACAGGGGTGCGGCAGTGACCTCACAGAGGGCGGGGCGGGGTCAGTGGATACAGGGGTGCGGCAGTGACCTCACAGAGGCCGGGGTGGGGCGGGGTCACTGGACACAGGGGTGCGGCAGTGACCTCACAGAGGCCGGGGTGGGGCGGGGTCACTGGCTACAGGGGTGCGGCAGTGACCTCACAGAGGCGGGCGGGCGGGGTCACTGGCTACAGGGGTGCGGCAGTGACCTCACAGAGGGTGGGGGCGGGGCGGGGCCAGTGGACACAGGGGTGCGGCAGTGACCTCACAGAGGGCGGGGCGGGGTCAGTGGATACAGGGGTGCAGCAGTGACCTCACAGAGGCCGGGGGCGGGGCGGGGTCACTGGCTACAGGGGTGCGGCAGTGACCTCACAGAGGGCGGGGCGGGGTCACTGGACACAGGGGTGCGGCAGTGACCTCACAGAGGCCGGGGGCGGGGCAGGGTCAGTGGACACAGGGGTGCGGCAGTGACCTCACAGAGGCCGGGGGCGGGGCGGGGTCACTGGATACAGGGGTGCGGCAGTGACCTCACAGAGGCCGGGGCCGGGGCGGGGTCACTGGACACAGGGGTGCGGCAGTGACCTCACAGAGGCCGGGGGCGGGGCGGGGTCACTGGACACAGGGGTGCGGCAGTGACCTCACAGAGGCCGGGGCCGGGGCGGGGTCACTGGACACAGGGTGCGGCAGTGACCTCACAGAGGCCGGGGCCGGGGCGGGGTCACTGGACACAGGGGTGCGGCAGTGACCTCACAGAGGCCGGGGCCGGGGCGGGGTCACTGGCTACAGAGGCCTGTGACCAGGGAAGGAGCCGTTCTGGATATGGGGTGAGGCAGTGACATGAGGGCTACTACTCCTCTTTTCCCACTGCCTCTGCGACCCCCCAGCTGGGAGCACCCCCCTGACTGCGGCCAGCCTGTGGCTGAGCCTCCCCATCCCACGCACCACGTGGTCAGAAAATAATACAAAACGCAAAGTGCCATATTTGTGTAAAAAAACGGCAAAAAATGTGTTTGCACTATTTGGCCAGCCCTGCCCGCGACCCTCCCGTACCGGAAATGAAGAGGGAAACTGAGGCACGGAGTCTCGGTGACCTGCTCCGGGTCGCACAGCAAAGCTGTAGGCCGCAGGGATCCGCACTCTTTGCCCCTCCTGCTGGGCTTCCCGGTGGCCGTAGCCCAGCGCTGCAGGAGGGAGGAAGACGCGTAGCCAGTTGCCCCGGCCTGGCTGGCCAGAGCCAGAGGCATGGCCCCGAACGTGCAGCTCCAAGCCTGAGCATGGCAGAGGGGCCTGATCTACTTACAGCACCTCGGGACGCTGGCCCGGGATCGGGCCCTCTTGCGCCAGGCGCTGTACAGAGCAATGCCGAAGAAGTCAGCTGCTGGCCTAGCGAGCAATCCCAGCCCGCAGCTAAGCCCAGCTCTGCCCAGAGCCGCTTGGCCGGGGAATGCCGGGATCGGGCCCTCTTGCGCCAGGCGCTGTACAGAGCAGTGCCGAAGAAGTCAGCTGCTGGCCTAGCGAGCAATCCCAGCCAGCAGCTAAGCCCAGCTCTGCCCAGAGCCGCTTGGCTGGGGAATGCCGGGATCGGGCCCTCTTGCACCAGGCGCTGTACAGAGCAATGCCAAAGAAGTCAGCTGCTGGCCTAGCGAGCAATCCTAGCCCGCAGCTAAGCCCAGCTCTGCCCAGAGCCGCTTGGCCGGGGAATGCCGGGATCGGGCCCTCTTGCACCAGGCGCTGTACAGAGCAATGCCAAAGAAGTCAGCTGCTGGCCTAGCGAGCAATCCCAGCCCGCAGCTAAGCCCAGCTCTGCCCAGAGCCGCTTGGCCGGGGAATGCCGGGATTGGGCCCTCTTGCGCCAGGCGCTGTACAGAGCAATGCCGAAGAAGTCAGCTGCTGGCCTAGCGAGCAATCCTAGCCCGCAGCTAAGCCCAGCTCTGCCCAGAGCCGCTTGGCCGGGGAATGCCGGGATCGGGCCCTCTTGCGCCAGGCGCTGTACAGAGCAGTGCCGAAGAAGTCAGCTGCTGGCCTAGCGAGCAATCCTAGCCCGCAGCTAAGCCCAGCTCTGCCCAGAGCCACTTGGCCGGGGAATGCCGGGATCGGGCCCTCTTGCGCCAGGCGCTGTACAGAGCAGTGCCGAAGAAGTCAGCTGCTGGCCTAGCGAGCAATCCCAGCCCGCAGCTAAGCCCAGCTCTGCCCAGAGCCGCTTGGCCGGGGAATGCCGGGGACGGGGCCTCCCAAAGAGGAGAGGAGATCTCTGGCTGGGGCCAAAGGCAGCTGTGTCCGGGAGGCGGGGCACGCCCGGTTCCCGCGGTCGACCCACGGGCACAGCAGGAAAGCGGGTGGTCACCGTCTCCCCTCTCTCCGCAGTGCCCACACGCTCCCGGGGACCAGCCACGCTTGCGGAGGCCACTGGGCCCAGTGGGACGAGGCCAGTGACTGAGAGGACACCCCGGGCACAGGAGCGAGAGTCCAAGGGCCGTGGCCCGAACGGTAGCGGCTCTTCTCGCAGGTGGTCAAGGGGCAGAGGCCGTGCCAGCCACGCACGGGGGCAGGCGGGCTGCTCCCTGCCCGGCGCCTCGGCCCTGGCCCTCTCGCTCCAATGCCCTCTCCTTTCAGCGAGACTGGTCCGGCCCGGCCTTCCGCATGCTCCCGGCGTGTCTGAAACCCGCCCGGGCGCAGTCCCCTTTAAGAGGTGGAGCCTGCAGCCTGGCACAGGAAGATCAGGGCTGGAGCGAGCTGCCGAGCTCGGAGAAGGGTGCCGCCAGCAGCCAGCTGATCGACCCCGAGGAGACCATGAGCGGCCGGGTGGGAGATCTGAGCCCCAAGCAGGCAGAGGCACTAGCCCAGGTAAGGTGCAGCCAGTCCCTGCCACGGGGGGGAGGGGGCACTGCGCCCCCCCAAGGACCGTGCGCTGGGGATGCTGACACCGTGCGGGGAAGTGGGTTTGCCCACGGGAGCTCGTGACCCTGGACTCCCGGTGCTACCAAAGTGCCAGGCGAGCAGGGGGCGCTGCCTAGGGCCCCGCCGAGAAGCCAGGGTCTGAGAGGGGGGCTAGGGACTCGGAGCAGGGCCCCAGCGGTGCCAGCAGTGGCAGTGGGACCTGGCCCTGGAGGAGGGAGCTGGCGTGTGGCTGGCACTGGCCTGGGGGAATTCGTGGCCGGTGCTGGTAGGGAAGGCGCCGGCGCTGGCGGATTAGCTGGGCCATTGTTACTTAAGCAGCTTGTGAATGGAAGGTGATGAGTGTGCAGCGCCCGGGCCTCCCTGCGCGGAGGAAGCGCCACTGCCCTGTGCCCTGCAGAGAGGCCAGGAGCTGCCACCCTCCGGCAGGACCAGCTGGGCCATCGCGGTGAAGCCTGATGGCTCCTGGAGGGGAAGGATGGGACTGGACCAGCTCTGAGCCCTCCACAGCCAGTGGCCTGCCCCACTGCCTGCAGCGCCCCCTACTGGGGGAGAGCCAGTGGCCTGCCCCATTGCCTGCAGTGCCCCCTACTGGGGGAGTCTGGGACTGGACCAGCTCTGAGCCCTCCACAGCCAGTGGCCTGCCCCACTGCCTGCAGCGCCCCTGCTGGGAGACTGGCACTGGGCAGCTCTGAGCCCTCCACAGCCAGTGTCCTGCCCACTGCCTGCGGCGCCCTACTGGGAGCCTGGGACTGCCGGTGTGTGCACTGGCAGGCAGGGTCAGGGATTTGTACACAGAGGCAAACGGCACCCACCCCCACTGTGCTCCTCCTGAACCTGCTTCCCCACTGCCCAGAACCAGGTGCAGTGGGCATGGGAAGTGCCAGCCCAGGAGTACATGGGGCAGGATTTCCGACTGGGGTAGCATGCACCGGGCACCGGCGCCAGTGATGGCACAAGGGGGTGGAGAACCAGCTCCCCCTGCATTTCAAGAGCTCGTGGGCCATTGGGGTTTAAACCTGGCCTTCTAGGATAAAGGACAGCCGTGTAGTAAGGTGTGCGAGTAAGTCCTGGCAGAGCTGGAGTCTGCTCCCAGCTCTAGCCACATGGACTTGGGCAAGTCACTTAACCTTTGCGCCTCGGTTTCCCCTGCTATAAAATAGGGACAGTCTGACTTGTCTGGGGAAGCAATGCGTGTTCATTTGTGCTTGGAGAGTGCTGGCAGCCCTAGGATTGCCGTCACCAGCAACAGTTGTGTGTTGCCGCCTTCTCAGCGGCTGGCTTTCATGACTCCTCCGTCAGTTTCAATGCAAAAGAAAGCAAGAGATCTTGGCTGGCCGGGAAGCCTCTCCCTCCTCCCACATCCGGGCATGCAAGGAGCTGCCCGTATCCCAGGAGCTGTGGGGCGGGGGTGAGGGAGGGGTTGCAGCTCATCAGCATGTACAAATCCAGGTCCGCCTGGGTGTGGAGAAAGGAAGCGGCGATAATGCAGCCAGTCCCTGCCACGGGGAGGGCACTGCGCCCCCAAGGACCGTGCGCTGGGGATGCTGACACCGTGCGGGGAAGTGGGTTTGCCCACGGGAGCTCGTGACCCTGGACTCCCGGTGCTACCAAAGTGCCAGGCGAGCAGGGGCGCTGCCTAGGGCCCGCCGAGAACCCAGGGTCTGAGAGGGGGCTAGGACTCAGAGCAGGGCCCCAGCGGTGCCAGCAGTGGCAGTGGGACCTGGCCCTGGAGGAGGGAGCTGGCGTGTGGCTGGCACTGGCCTGGGGAATTCGTGGCCGGTGCTGGTAGGCGCGCGCTGGCGGATTAGCTGGGCCATTGTTACTTAAGCAGCTTGTGAATGGAAGGTGATGAGTGTGCAGCGCCCGGGCCTCCCTGCGCGGAGGAAGCGCCACTGCCCTGTGCCCTGCAGAGAGGCCAGGAGCTGCCACCCTCCGGCAGGACCAGCTGGATGGCTCCTGGAGGAAGGATGGGACTGGACCAGCTCTGAGCCCTCCACAGCCAGTGGCCTGCCCCACTGCCTGCAGCGCCCCCTACTGGGGGAGAGCCAGTGGCCTGCCCCATTGCCTGCAGTGCCCCCTACTGGGGGAGTCTGGGACTGGACCAGCTCTGAGCCCTCCACAGCCAGTGGCCTGCCCCACTGCCTGCAGCGCCCCCTACTGGGGGAGACTGGCACTGGAGCAGCTCTGAGCCCTCCACAGCCAGTGTCCTGCCCCACTGCCTGCGGCGCCCCCTACTGGGGGAGCCTGGGACTGCTTCGGTGTGTGCACTGGCAGGCAGGGTCAGGGATTTGTACACAGAGGCAAACGGCACCCACCCCCACTGTGCTCCTCCTGAACCTGCTTCCCCACTGCCCAGAACCAGGTGCAGTGGGCATGGGAAGTGCCAGCCCAGGAGTACATGGGGCAGGATTTCCGACTGGGGTAGCATGCACCGGGCACCGGCGCCAGTGATGGCACAAGGGGGTGGAGAACCAGCTCCCCCTGCATTTCAAGAGCTCGTGGGCCATTGGGGTTTAAACCTGGCCTTCTAGGAGGCTGCCGGGCGGTGCGGGTCCTGGCCTGGCTGAGAAGTCCTGGCCCGGCTCTGGGCCGCCAGGCGGTGCGGGTCCTGGCCTGGCTCTGGGCTGCCAGGCGGTGCGGGTCCTGGCCTGGCTGAGAAGTCCTGGCCCGGCTCTGGGCCGCCGGGCGGTGCGGGTCCTGGCCTGGCTCTGGGCTGCCAGGCGGTGCGGGTCCTGGCCTGGCTGAGAAGTCCTGGCCCGGCTCTGGGCCGCCGGGCGGTGCGGGTCCTGGCCTGGCTGAGAGTCCTGGCCCGGCTCTGGGCCGCCGGGCGGTGCGGGTCCTGGCCTGGCTCTGGGCTGCCGGGCGGTGTGGGTCCTGGCCTGGCTGAGAAGTCCTGGCCCGGCTCTGGGCCGCCAGGCGGTGCGGGTCCTGGCCTGGCTCTGGGCCGCCCGGGCGGTCACGGGTCCTGGCCTGGCTGAAGTCCTGGCCCGGCTCTGGGCCGCCCGGGCGGTGCGGGTCCTGGCCTGGCTCTGGGCTGCCAGGCGGTGCGGGTCCTGGCCTGGCTGAGGAGTCCTGGCCCGGCTCTGGGCCGCCGGGCGGTGCGGGTCCCGGCCTGGCTGAGGAGTCCTGGCCCGGCTCTGGGCCGCCGGGCGGTGCGGGTCCCGGCCTGGCTGAGGAGTCCTGGCCCGGCTCTGGGCCGCCGGGCGGTGCGGGTCCTGGCCTGGCTGAGAAGTCCTGGCCCGGCTCTGGGCCGCCCGGGCGGTCTGAGTCCTGGCCTGGCTCTGAGGCCGCCGGGCCCGGTGCCGCCGGGTCCTGGCCTGGCTGAGAAGTCCTGGCCCGGCTCTGGGCCGCCCGGTCGAGGTCCGGCCTGGCTGAGAAGTCCTGGCCCGGCTCTGGGCCGCCAGGCGGTGAGTCCTGGCCTGGCTCTGGGCTGCCGGGCGGTGCGGGTCCTGGCCTGGAGAAGTCCTGGCCCAGCTCTGGGCGCCAGGCAGACTGGCCTGGCTCTGGGCCGCCGGTGCGGGTCCTGGCCTGGCTGAGAAGTCCTGGCCCGGCTCTGGGCCGCCGGGCGGTGCGGGTCCTGGCCTGGCTCTGGGCCCTGCAGTGCCCGGGCCGGTGCCACCAGCGTTGCTGCCCCTGCCATGGGACGCCCGTGACGCTGCCCCCCGTCTTGTCTCTGCAGTTCCGGGAAAGCCTCCAGGATGTGCTGCCCCTGCTTCCCCATCAGGACGACTACTTCCTCCTGCGCTGGCTGCGAGGTAGCGGGGGGAGCCAGTGGAGGGCAGAGGGATGGGGGGGAGCCAGTGGAGGGGCAGGAGGATGGGGGAGGAGCCTGTAGGGTGTGGGGAGGAGCCAGTGGGGGGCGGGAGGATGGGGGGAGCCAGTGGGGGTGGGAGGATGGGGAGCCAGTAGGAGGCAGGGGAGAGGAGCCAGTGGGGCGGGAGGATGGGAGCCAGTGAGGGCAGGGAGCTAATGGGGGCCGGGGCCGAGGGGCGTGGAGCTAAGCTGCCCCCAGGCCAGGCGGGGGGGAAAGGGAAGGGCGGTTTCCCTGGGCGGGTTCGGGCTGCCCTGTGGAGGGTGTGGGGCTGTCGCCCCGAGCAAAGAGGGGCAATGCCTCCTTGGGCACAGGAGGAGGGGATGGGGGGGCCCCGAGGCCTGGGAGCAGGGAACCGGACGGCACCCAAGGGGGTGGGGCCCCAGCCCGTCCTGCTGCGGGGGAGGTGGGGTTTCTCTTAGGCGGCCGCTGTCCGTGGGGTTGGCCTGACAGGCAGGGCAGCGCCGGGCGCGGGCCCCACGCAGGCGGGTGCAGCCCGTGGAAGCTGGCTCGGGGAGGGAGATGCTGCGGGGGACCAGGCTGCTGAGCCGGCCCCGCGTGGGGCCCCGAGCAAGAGGGGACGGGCCCGGCCCGAGTGCAATGGGGCCAGGCCACAGGGAGTGCAATGGGGCCAGGCCACAGGGAGCTCAGCTCCCCACAGAGCCAACCGGCCCTGCCCGCCCGGCGCGTTGGGCTCCCCAGTCCGGCAGGCGCGCTCGGGGCGCCGAGATCCCAGCCCCTTATCTGGGGGGGAGTGAACTGTGAGCTCTGTTATCACCCAGAACTCCTCCCCGCCCTCTCCCCGCTATCTGCTCTGCAAAGTCCAAAATTCAGCCTGGGAGACTTTTCCCCTCTGTGGCTGGGCAGGCAACCAGATCGGCCCAGCCCCCAAACCGGGGCCGCTGGGGTCCGGCCTGCTCGGGGGCACCTGACCTCGGGGAGGCTTCCAGGAGCTCACGGGGGGGCCCGTCCCCCGCGACGGGCCCCCCACCCTTCCCGCCTTAGCGTGCCCCCCGTCGGCTCCGTAGCAGGCCCAGGGCAGCCCCAGGATCAGCTTGTTGTGCTTGGCCTGGGGGGGACTGCCCCGGCCTAAGGGGTGTGGAGAGCCCCAGTGCCCACGGAGGGCGGGCAGGGCTGGGGGTCGGTCTGTCCGGGCACCAGGCCGGGGGTCAGCTCTGCAAGCTCCCAGCTGGGCCCCGGCAGCTCGGCCCCCAGTGGACGTTGTGCTGTCGTAAAAAGCCAGGGCTTCCCGCCCCGGCGCTACAGCACGGGCCCCCGACTCCGCTGCGCCCTGCAGGCCCGCTGGCTGGGGCCCGGCTTCCTCGGCCAGGGCCTCGGGGCGCGGGCGGAGGCTGGGCTCACGGAGACAGGGAGCGACCCGTGGGAGACAGTGGCAGAGCGTCTCCTTGGGACGGGCTGGGCCCCCGCCAAGCCTGTGGGACTTGGCCACTTTAACCGGCGCCGGGGCCTTCCTGCCGCGGGGGGACTGGCCTGCCCGGCCGTACCTGGCTGGGTCCTTTCCTGCTTCCCCGCGGCTCTTCCAGGGGAGCCCCTGTTCCGGCTCAGCTGTCTACCCTTAACCCAGGCTGCCTCAGCCCGGCCTCTAGCCCGTAGAGGGGCAGGCCGGCCCACGCCGGGCCCCGGCGGCTCCCTCGGGGCTCCCGGCTTCCCCGGAAGCACGTTGGCTCCTGCCAGCTCGGCAAGGGAGCGGGAGCCGGCGCGGCGTCTGGTCCAGCCGAGCTGTGCGGCCGTGCGGGCCCAAGGCCCGGCAGCCCAGAGGCTGCTGCAGGGTGACGGGCCCGGCGCAGAGACCTGGGGGGATGGGGCTTTTCCTGCCAGGCTCGGGCTGGGTGCAGCCCACGGCGTGGGGCGGCTCTTACACTCTGGGCCTGTTCTCCCGCAGCTCGCTGCTTCGACCTGCCGAAAGCCGAGGCCATGGTCCGAAAGGTAAGAGAGCCCTTCCCCCCCCAGGCTTGCTGCCTCCCAAAGGGGGGGCCTTGCCCCCCCCACTCACACCCCACTTCCCAGGGGCTCAGACTCCTTAGGGACCCTAACCCTAAGCCATTCGCGACCCTGCCCAGCCTCCAAGCCACAAGGACATGGGTTCCCAGCCTCTGCTCACTGGACGGATCCCTGCTTGTCTTGTATTTCAGACCTTTCCCCCCCTCGCCCCAGTCCACCCCCTGCTGCCCCTGCCGGTCGCTCTCTCCGCCCACACGCGCTCAGCTGATGCGCAGCCCCTGCCTCCTCACGCCCGTCCCGGGCTGGCGGCCCCATGCTGGATCTTTCCTGACGCCGTGGCTGGGCGATTTATTCCTCACTCCTTGCCCGGTTGTGGGATCCGTCCCTCCTTCCCCGCCTGGGTGATCTGCCCCTCGCCCCCTGCCCGGTCGATGTGTCCCTCCCTCCCCGCCCGGCGATCCACCCCTCGCCCCTCCCGCCCGGGCGATCTGCCCCCTCCCGCCCGGCGATCGCCCCTCGCCCCCCCTGGGCGATCCGCCCTCGCCCCCTCTCGCCGGGCGATCTGCCCATCACCCCTGCCCGGTCGATGTGTCCTCCTCCCGCCCGCGATCCGCCCCTCGCCGCCCGGGCGATCCGCCCCTCGCCCCTGCCCAGTCGATGTGTCCCTCCCGATCCGCCCCTCGCCCCCTCCCGCCCTGGCAATCTGCCTCGCCCCCTCCCGGTAGATCTGTCCCTCCCTCCCGCCCGGCGATCCGCCCCTCGCCCCTCCCGCCCAGGCGATCTGCCTCGCCCCTGCCCGCTCGATGTGTCCCTCCCTCCCTGCCCGGCGATCCGCCCCTCGCCCCCTCCCCGCCCGGGCGATCCGCCCCTCGTCCCCTGCCCGCCCGGGCGATCTGCCCCTCACCCCCTGCCCGGTCGATGTGTCCCTCCTTCCCCGCCCGGCGATCCGCCCCTCGTCCCCTGCCCGCCCTGGCGATCTGCCCCTCGCCCCCTGCCCGGTCGATCTGTCCCTCCTTCCCCGCCCGGCGATCTGCCCCTGGCCCCCTGCCCGGCCGGGCGATCTGCCCCCTCCTCCACCGGCGATCTGCCCCCAGCGTTCAGAGCACGGTGGAATTCCCACGCCGGCCACTCCCCCCCGTTCTCAGCAGCTCCCCTCCGGTTTGTGTTGACAGTACGTGGAGATCCGGAAGCACATGGATGCTGACAACATCGTCCAGTGGCAGCCCCCGGAGGTGAGTCCCCGTCGGCCCTCCAGCTCAGCCAGCGGCTGCGTGTGCGACGGGCACCACGGCCTGTGTCTCTCCTGTGCAGGTGATTCAGAAGTACATGTCCGGGGGCATGTGTGGGTACGACCGGGAGGGCTGCCCCGTGTGGTACGAGATTATCGGGCCCCTCGACGCCAAGGGCCTCCTCTTGTCGGCCTCCAAACAGGACCTGCTGAAAAACAAGTACCGGGACTGCGAGGCTGCTGCGGGAGTGTGACAAGCAGAGCCAGAAGGTGAGCGCTCTGCCCTGGGCGGGGCACGCCGGGGGTCCTAGTCCCTCTCTGGGCCCACCTGACGGGCAGCCCCTCTGGGGTGGAGCGAGCAGCTGCCTTGCAGCACAGCCCCCAGGCTGCGAAGGAGGGCGGCCATGCCAGCGGGGTGCGGATTGGGGAGGCCAAATGGGCACTGCTGGCCAGCGCTGGATGGTGCCCGGGCCTTTGGGCGCTGCCGGGACGGCCCTGGAAGCTCACACGGCCCCCCAAGGGCAGGCTCTCCCGCAGCGCCCCCTCACCATGCTGGGAAGGGAGAGCAGCCACTGCTGCACCTCTCTGGAGGAGCCTGGGCCTGCTGGGGGCTCGGCCGGGCTGCCAGCGCCAGGGGTACGTGCAGGGAGGCTCCCAGCCCCAGAGCGCGAGGAGGATGCCCCCGTCCCACGGTTCGCCAGGCCTGAGCGGGGTTCCCGGCACGGCGCCCGGCTGAGCCCTCCTGCTCCGTTCTCTTGCAGCTGGGGAAGAGGGTGGAGACGGTCATGATGATCTATGACTGCGAGGGGCTGGGCCTGAAACATCTCTGGAAGCCGGCCGTGGAGGCGTATGGGGAGGTGAGCTCGGGGCAGCTTCGGCTGGCACGGGGCTTGTCCCTGGAGAATCCCTCGCCTGGACGAGACCTCAGGAGCCATCGCGTCCAGCCCCCTGCCCAAGGCAGGACCAGCCCCGACTCGATCAACCCGGCCAGGGCTTGGTGCAGCCGGGACACCTCTAGGGCTGGAGATTCCACCCCCTCCCTAGGGAACCCAGCCCAGCACTTCCCCACCCGCCTAGGGAAATCGTTTGTCCTAATCTCCAGCCTAGACCTCCCCCACTAGAACTGGAGCCCATTGCTCCTCGCTCTGCCACCTGCCCCCACTGAGAACAGCCTCCCTCCGGCCTCTCTGGAACCCCCCTCCAGGGAGCTGCAGGCTGCTCTCCAATCCCCCCTCGCTCTGCTCTTCTGCAGCCCGAACAAGCTGTGACGGACCGCGCCGGGTCTGGGCACCGCTGAGGGCGTCCGCTCAGGGCGAATTGCTCAAACTAGGGGCTCCTTACAGCCCCCAGACTGGAGACCGCTCCAAACAGGCCACACACCAGTCCCACCGAGCGCTTCAGCAGCCTGCCTGAAGCCTCACGAGCAAAACCCCTCCGACACCCCAGCCATATCCGTGCCCCAGATGGCCCCGGGCCTCATACACCGGTGGGGGGGGTCTTAGCACCCAACCCCACCTATCCCGAACGAGTTCTGTCCGGTTCCAAGAAACCAGCCACAGATCCCTGGTCAATTTACCCTCTGGACCTTACCCACAAATCACGCTGAGCCAACCCTTTAGCATCTACCATCGAAAGGTTTATTACCACCAGAAAGAAAAGCCTGAGAGTGAGGTTGTACATGACATGCATCGAATCTCCCAGTTCTCGATGCAGGCTCTAGCAGAGATGTTACAGATGCTGGCTTAAAAGTCCGTGTTGCGCATCCTAGGTCAGGATGGGTCCACAGTTCTTCCTGGCTCTTCGATCCCTGCACTGCTGCCTCTGGGATGAAGTGCTGAGCTGAGCACCAAGATAGAGTCCGCCACATGGCCTATTTATTCCTCCTTCCTGGTCTCTTCTTGGCTGCAGCAGGTCACCTGGCCCGTGGCCTATCCCTGTGTCCCTGCTGGTAGCCCCTAGGTGTGAGTCACCACTCTCGAGGTGTGTCCTTGGCCCATAGAGGGCCATTGTCCAGAGCTTCGCTTGTTAGCATGTCCATAGGCTGAGCTGCTCTGCCCACTGCTCAACCACATGCAGAGAAATATTCAGTATCCACACAGACTACAGATTCCTAACTCCACACACAGACCTTATACAATCACATGACTAGCGTACATAGGATTAGCAGACAGTGAGCTTCTATTCAACACCCCACATGGCCCCCTTTTATACCGTTTTTGGGGCCAACACCCCCACCTATGGGTGCAGCAGTGATCTGGCTGCTCCCCTCAAATTCAGTAACGTGACACAAGCCCAGATCGCTCTCCGGCCCAGGGGCCCTGTCTTAAGCCCCGCTGGGACAGGACGGCGTCACTTGTCCAGCGGCAGGCACAGACCCTGTGATGGCCGCGTGGGTTTGTGTTTTAACGCCCTGTCGTGGAGCTGAAGTTGGGGGTTCCCCGAGAGTCCAGACGGACCCCCCGTCCCTCCGGCGCTGCTGTTTGCATTGCCTGCCTGGGCTCCCACGGCTGGCCCTCGCTCGGCGGTCTCTGTGGCTCCCTTTGGACTCGGCCGGCGCTCGGACTGGGGGCTACCGCAACCCGAGCCCTCTCCCGGGGCTGTGGGGCAGCGAGGTCCAGGACGCGGGCGCTGGGGCCAGGGGGGCTTCGGTCGGCCCCACTGACGCGCTCTGACTTCACAGCTCCTGTCCATGTTTGAGGAGAACTATCCTGAGACCCTGAAGCACCTGTTTGTAATTAAAGGTGGGTTGGCCGCCAGGCAGGGCAAGGGTGCCTGTTTCCCCACGCTGCCCGGCTGCGCGGGCACACGGACGCAGATGTGCACACAGATGGGCCCAGACACGCGCATAGACACGGGCACATGGACATGTGCGCACACAGACACACCGCGTGCACACAGACACGTGTGCGGACACAGACACGTGCACATGGACACACGTGTGGACACAGACACATACGCACGGACGGGCACACAGACACACCGCGTGCACACAGACACGTGTGTGCGGGACACAGACACGTGCACATGGACACACGTGTGGACACAGACACATACGCACGGACGCACACAGACACACCGCGTGGACACAGACACGTGTGCGGACACAGACACGTGCACATGGACACACGTGTGGACACAGACACATACGCACGGACGCACACGGACACATGCACACAGACACAGACACCCGTGCGGACACGGATCCACGCACACGGACACGCGGGTGCGAGCTGGGACTACTGAGGTGCTGCATGCATGTCTCTGCCCCAGGGGACAGACACACGGACACGCAGGCGGGAGGGGGCTCTGGGCAGACCCTCGGCCTTTGCCACCTGGGGCTCGGTGCTAGTAGACAGGAGGTGAAGCCTGGCCCAGCAGGAGACCCCGAGTCAGCCCGGAGATGCACAATGTGCCATCATGGTCACGTGGGTGCGGCCCGGGCGCGTCCAGCAGGGAGAGGCGGCCGCAGGAGTGGGGCTCCTAGCCGGAGGTGGGAGGCCAGGGTGAGAGGCTGGAGGGGAGAATTTCTTGCCCAGGCTGCTAAGTTCTCTCTCTCTCCCACCCCTGCAGCTCCCAAGCTCTTCCCTGTGGCCTACAACCTCATCAAGCACTTCCTGAGCGAAGACACCCGCAAGAAGATTGTTGTCCTGGGGGGTGAGTTGGGCCCTGCCTTCTGTCCCTGCATGGGTCTATGCCCCCCCACCCGCCGGGGCTCTGCAAGTGGCTCCATCCGTCTGGCTAAGTGGCATCCTGCCTCCTAAATTCTGTCCCACGTGGGCCACGGCCAATCCTGCAGCGCGGCCCAGTGGTGCTGCGAACGATGAGCACTGGCCAGCAGGGCTCCCCGGGCCGGGCGCCACGTACCCGCTGGGTGAAGTGTGGCCACCCCCGGTACCAGGAGGAGGAAGGGGAGCTCATGAGTCCACTGCTGGGAAAGGCGAATGGCCGCGTGGGGGGGCTCCTTCATGCCGTGACCTGGGCGTTTCCTTCGCCACTTGCCTTTGTTCTCCCAACAAAACCCAGTGCGGGAGCTCCCCCTGCTGGCGGGCGGCTGGCACCGGCTAACGCACCCAGTGCGGGAGCTCTCCCTGCTGGCGGGCGGCTGGCACGGCTAACGCGCCCAGTGCGGGAGCTCCCCCTGCTGGCGGGCACCTGGCACTGGCTAACACGCCCAGTGCGGGAGCTCCCCCTGCTGGCGGGCGGCTGGCACCGGCTAACGCGCCCAGTGCGGGAGCTCCCCCTGCTGGCGGGCACCTGGCACTGTCTAACACGCCCAGTGCGGGAGCTCCCCCTGCTGGCGGGCGGCTGGCACTGGAGAACACAGCCTGTGCGGGAGCTCCCCTGCTGGCGGGCGGCTGGCAGCAGCTAACGCGCCCAGTGCGGGAGCTCCCCCTGCTGGCGGGCGGCTGGCACTGGAGAACACAGCCTGTGCGGGAGCTCCCCCTGCTGGCGGGCGGCTGGCACTGGAGAACACGCCCAGTGCGGAGCGCCCCTGCTGGCGGGCGGCTGGCACCAGCGAACGCGCCCAGTGCGGGAGCGCCCCTGCTGGCGGGCGGCTGGCACTGGAGAACACAGCCTGTGCGGAGCTCCCCTGCTGGCGGGCGGCTGGCACCAGGCGAACGCGCCCAGTGCGGGAGCGCCCCCTGCTGGCGGGCGGCTGGCACCGGCGAACGCGCCCAGTCGGGGCGCCCCCTGCTGGCGGGCGGCTGGCACCGGCGAACGCGCCCAGTGCGGGAGCTCCCCCTGCTGGCGGGCGGCTGGCACTGGAGAACACAGCCTGTGCGGGAGCTCCCCCTGCTGGCGGGCGGCTGGCACCGGCGAACGCGCCCAGTGCGGGAGCTCCCCCTGCTGGCGGGCGGCTGGCACTGGCGAACGCGCCCAGTGCGGGAGCTCCCCCTGCTGGCGGGCGGCTGGCACTGGCTAACACGCCCAGTGCGGGGCGCCCCTGCTGGCGGGCGGCTGGCACCACGCCCAGTGCGAGCTCCCTGCTGGCGGGCGGCTGGCACTGGAGAACACGCCCAGTGCGGGAGCGCCCCCTGCTGGCGGGCGGCTGGCACCGGCGAACGCGCCCAGTGTGGGAGCGCCCCCTGCTGGCGGGCGGCTGGTTCTCTCTGGTTCCCACACCCCAAGGAGAGGCGTACCAGTGGTACTTGCGTTCCTGCCGCGCCGGGATGCCAGCAGAGCAGAGGGTCCTGCCCTGCAGCTGTAACCTCGCTGCTCTCTCTCTCTTCCCCAGCCAACTGGAAGGAGGTCCTGCAGCAGCACATTGCCCCCGAGGAGATCCCAGGTGGTGTACGGGGGAACCCTCCAGGACCCCGACGGGAACCCCAAGTGCGTGACCAAGGTACATGCCACCAGGGCCAGCCGCTGCTCTTCCTGCTCTGCGACCAGCCCCCAGCGAGACATGGCTCGGGAGAGGCCTCTGGGCCCGGGAGCCCAGGGTGGGGGAGCCGGGGCCCACGCCCTCGAGGCTCAGGGCCTGCCTCTCGCCCCTTCCAGATCAACTACGGTGGCGACATCCCCAAGCGGTATTACGTGCGGGACCAGCTGAAGCAGCAGTACGAGCACTTGGTGGTGGTGAACCGGGGCTCCTCCCACCAGGTGGAGTACGAGATCCTCTTCCCGGGCTGCGTCCTCAGGTAGGGAGCTGGTGCGGAGCTGCGACCGGCAGCGCACGGGCCCTGCCTGGGGCGGGCCGAGGTGAATGAGGGGGGTACTGCTGAGACAGGAGTCACCCCAGCCCCGAGGGGGGGGGGCTACCGAGCCAGCCCGGCAGCCCAGACACAGGTGGGCAGGAGGGGCAGGGTCTGACCAGCCACGCAAGGTTAGGAGCGCCGCTGCACGAGGGAGGAGGGGGGCCGGGTGTGGCTGCAGGGTGGTGCTGAGGTCTGGGTGGGCGCCCTGGCGGAGGGGTGGTTCTCAGGCAGCCGTCGCTAAGGCCTGGGTCCCGCCAGGTGGCAGTTCATGTCCGACGGGGCCGACGTGGGCTTCGGGGTTTACCTGAAGAAGAGGCTGGGGGAGCGGCAGCGGGCCGGCGCCATGGCAGAGGTGCTCCCGACCCAGCGCTACAACGCCCACCTGGTGCCCGAGGACGGCTCCCTCACCTGCTCCACGCCCGGCGTCTGTAAGTGGCTCCCTCGCCCTCCCGCTGGCCGCCGGGACTGCGGGGGAGGCGGGCCTTGAGGGGCTCCGCCTCCGGCAGCGTTCGGGAAGGCCAGGCCCCCAGGCACTGGGGGTGCCCAGGGCGCGCTGCAACCTCTGCCCTCTGCCCGCAGACGTCCTGCGCTTTGACAACACCTACAGCTACCTGCACGCCAAGAGGGTCAGCTACACGGTGGAGGTCCTGCTGCCCGACAAGAGGTCGGAGGAGAAGATCCAGCAGCTAGGAGAGACCATGAACGAGACGGTCCTCAGTGACACCAGCCAGTGACAGCTCCCGTAGCCCCCGCGTCCCTCACCGCCAGCCCCACTCCCAGCTCTCTGCCGCGGAAACCCGGCGCATCTCCCAGGCCCCGCCCGCCCCACCTGGGCAGTGAAACTGGCATGCAGGCAGCGTCTCCGGAGTCTTCCTTCAGGCCTGGGCGGGCACAGGAAGGGGCGACTGGGCCAGGGAGCGCCAGGGCTTCCAGCCCATCCCTTCCTTGCAGCTGTGCCCGTGTCTGCATGGCCAGGGCCCGGGTCCAGCTCGCTGTGCCCAGTCCTGACCCAGGGGCATGGAGCGAAGCCCCAGGCCTTCCCCGTGGGTTTGCCTCCCCCCGCTGGGGCGAGGCGCCCCCTTTGGACCCTGGGCTGAGCTGGAAATGGGGTGGGGAAGGGCCCTGGCATCCCAACGCTTTGCCCCTCCTTCCCCACCCCTGCAAAAGCGTCCCCAGCACCGGCCTGTGTCATTCCCTTTGCTCGTTAACAGTCACACCTTACAAAGGCCTGGGCCACGAGGCTCCATGGAGTGGGGCCTGTGCGTCACTCCCTGGCCCCGGGACGCTGCAAAGAGCAGGGAGGGGGCAACCCAGAGAAGCAAGCAAATCCCAGCGGCCTGGAGAGCGGAGCGCCCAGACGGGGAAGGGGAGACGGGACACGGACGGGCCGGGGCAGCTCCCCTGACAGCCCGCAACAGACCCAATGGCAGAGACTGCGCCAGCCCCTTGCCCGCTCCTGCCCCTGCCCGGGGACACGAGCGCCCGTCCTGCTCCCTGGAGACTCCCACCCAGCCACGCCTGCAGCAGTCTCATGCAGCTCCGCGCCAGGGCCACGGCATTCCCGCCCCCCCGCCAGCCGGGCTCCGTGTGATGAGGACGCTGGGTCTGAAGGCGGCTGGTGCCCAGGTCGCTGACTTCCCGGCCCAGGGCGTGGGCAGGGGGGCAGCGAGACGCAGACACCGCGCGGCGGGCCGGAGCAGGCGCGCGCTGCGGGAAGGGCGAACGTGCCTGGGCCAGAGCCACGCGGGACGGAACCACGAGTGCTGCTGCAGGGCGCTCTGAGCACGGAGCAGCTGCATGTGCAGGGGCCCTGGCCAGCCTAGGCCCTCTCGGGAGAGCCCAGCCGGGGCGGCAGGAGCCGATGGCTTCGTGGGGGGGACACGCCGCCCCCATGTGGAAGGCAGCGGCACTGAACCCACCGGTGGGGAAAGGGCCCGGCCCTCCGCCTTCTCGGAGCGGGGCAGCAGAGGGAGATCAGTTACTGTGGGGGGGGCAGCGGGAGGCGCCGCAGCCTGGCCCGGCGGACCAGCCCCGACCGTGCCAGGGGCTCTCCTGGGCCACGCGGCCCGTCACTGCCTTCCCCAGCAGACGCCAGGCTCAAAGCTCGCCTCCTGCAGGGCCGCTCTGCCTAGGAGGGGCCTTCCCAGCGGGTGAGGAGAGCAGGGCTGGCAGCAGGGCCCGGAGGACCGAGCGCCAGGCGGGAAAGGCAGCAGAAAGCAAGGTCCCATAGGAGAGGAGAAAGGATGGAGCCGCCAGGAGCCTCTGTCCCGGCCCCGGCCCCCTGCCCTTTCAGCTGGAGCTTTGCAAGGGGGGGCGGGGGGCTGCTAAGCTGGAACAACAGACTCTTGTGCGAGCTGCTGCTGGTCCCCGGCGTGGGCAGTAAACGGAGGAATGGACCCTTGCCTCCCTCTGCAGGCTCAGAGAGCGTCCTCCCCGCCCCTGCAGCAGAGAGCCCAGCACGGCTGGGGGGCCTAAGCCAGTCCCGTGGTTTGGGGGCCTGATTTGCGAGTGGCGTTAGCAACACGAACACCTGCCTCCCCCCCCAGCCACTGTCATCACCTTACCCCCACAGCCAGTGTCACTGCAGCTAGCCCTCCCCCCCCCACTGCCACCCGGCCAGTGACACTCACCCCGCCAGAGTCACTGCATCTAGCCCTCCCACGGCCACCCGGCCAGTGACACCTCACCCCGCCAGTGTCACTGCAGCTAGCCCTCCCCCACTGCCACCCGGCCAGTGACACCTCACCCCGCCAGTGTCACTGCAGCTAGCCCCCACTGCCACCCGGCCAGTGACACCTCACCCCGCCAGTGTCACTGCAGCTAGCCCTCCCCACTGCCACCCGGCCAGTGACACCTCACCCCTGCCAGTGTCACTGCAGCTAGCCCTCCCCACTGCCACCTGGCCAGTGACACCTCACCCCGCCAGTGTCACTGCAGCTAGCCCTCCCCACTGCCACCCGGCCAGTGACACCTCACCCCGCCAGTGTCATTGCAGCTAGCCCTCCCCACTGCCACCCGGCCAGTGACACCTCACCCCGCCAGTGTCACTGCACCTAGCCCTCCCTCACTGCCACCCGGCCAGTGACACCTCACCCCGCCAGTGTCACTGCATCTAGCCCTCCCCACTGCCACCCGGCCAGTGACACCTCACCCCCAGTGTCACTGCAGCTAGCCCTCCCCACTGCCACCCGGCCAGTGACACCTCACCCCGCCAGTGTCACTGCAGCTAGCCCTCCCCACTGCCACCCGGCCAGTGACACCTCACCCCGCCAGTGTCACTGCAGCTAGCCCTCCCCTGCCACCCGGCCAGTGACACCTCACCCCGCCAGTGTCACTGCATCTAGCCCTCCTGCCACACCCGGCCAGTGACACCTCACCCCGCCAGTGTCACTGCATCTAGCCCTCCCCTCACTGCCACCCGGCCAGTGACACCTCACCCCGCCAGTGTCACTGCAGCTAGCCCTCCCCTGCCACCCGGCCAGTGACACTCACCCCGCCAGTGTCACTGCAGCTAGCCCTCCCCTCACTGCCACCCGCCAGTGACACCTCACCCCGCCAGTGTCACTGCATCTAGCCCTCCCTCACTGCCACCCGGCCAGTGACACCTCACCCCGCCAGTGTCACTGCATCTAGCCCTCCCTCACTGCCACCCGGCCAGTGTCACCTCACCCCGCCAGTGTCACTGCAGCTAGCCCCCCCACTGCCACCCGGCCAGTGTCACCTCACCCCGCCAGTGTCACTGCATCTAGCCCTCCCCGCCACCCGGCCAGTGACACCTCACCCCGCCAGTGTCACTGCAGCTAGGCCCTACCCACTGCCACCCGGCCAGTGTCACCTCACCCCGCCAGTGTCACTGCATCTAGCCCTCCCCGCCACCCGGCCAGTGTCACCTCACCCCCCAGTGCCCCGCCCTCCCAAGCCTGCGGGCTCAATAACCAGCCCATGCCCACGCGCAGGCCCACTCCAGGGAGGGCGGGGCTATGCACTGGCGGCCCTTTAAGGGGAGGAGTCACGGGGACAGGTGGGGGGGGCTAGCGGAAGCGGAGAGCTACGCGAGGGGCCCTGAGCGGGAAAATCGCAGCGCATGCGCATTCCCAGTGTCCGCGGCTGTTCCACGTCCCGTTTCCCATCACCTGACCGAGAGGACCGGAACTCGCGACGGACATCTTTATTCGGGGCGGAAGTGCCCCGCGGCCAGGCTAGGCAGAGCCACAGGAGGGGAATTAGAGACTGTCTGAAAATTCCTGTCTCCGACCCGGGCATCAGCCCCGCTGGATCCACGTCCCCGCCCGTCCGCCTGGCCCCTGCCAGCTCCTGGGTCCTCCCTGGCCGGCCAGCCCCCGCCGGCTCCAGCGCCCCGTCCCCATGCCAGCCCCCAACCGCCCCCGCCGGCTCCAGCGCCCCGTCCCCATGCCAGCCCCCAACCGCCCCCGCCGGCTCCAGCGCCCTGTCCCCATGCCAGCCCCCCCGCAACCACCCCGCCCGCCGGCTCCAGCGCCCTGTCCCCATGCCAGCCCCAACCGCCCCGCGGCTCAGCGCCCTGTCCCCATGCCAGCCCCCGCAACCCCCCGCCGGCTCCAGCGCCCTGTCCCCATGTCCCCATGCCAGCCCCAACCGCCCCCGCCCGGCTCCAGCGCCCTGTCCCCATGCCAGCCTCCCAACCGCCCCGCCGGCTCCAGCGCCCGTCCCCATGCCTGTCCCCATGCCAGCCCCACCAACCACCCGCCGCCGGCTCAGCGCCCTGGCCCCATGCCAGCCCCAACCGCCCCGCCGGCTCCAGCGCCCTGTCCCCATGCCAGCCCCGCAATCCGCCCGCCGCCGGCTCCAGCGCCCTGTCCCCATGCCAGCCCCCGCAACCGCCCGCGCCGGCTCCAGCGCCCTGTCCCCATGCCAGCCCCCCACCGCCCGCGCCCTGTCCCCATGCCAGCCCCGCAACCACCCCGCCCGCTCCAGCGCCCTGGCCCCATGCCAGCCCCCAACCGCCCCGCGGCTCCAGCGCCCTGGCCCCATGCCAGCCCCGCAATCACCCGCCCGCCGGCTCCAGCGCCCTGTCCCCATGCCAGCCCCGCAACCCGCCCCGCGGCTCCAGCGCCCTGTCCCCATGCCAGCCCCGCAACCACCCCGCCCGCGGCTCCAGCGCCTGGCCCCATGCCAGCCCCTGCCAACCCGCCCGCGCTCCCAGCCCTGGCCCCATGCCAGCCCCGCAACCACCCCGCCTGCCGGCTCCAGCGCCCGTCCCATGCCAGCCCCCAACCGCTCCGCCGGCTCCAGCGCCCTGTCCCCATGCCAGCCCCAACCGTCCCCGCGGTTCCAGCGCCTGTCCCCATGCCAGCCCCCCAACCGCCTTGCCCGCGGCTCCAGCGCCATGGCCCCATGCCAGCCCCCTCCCAACCGCCTCGCCTGCGGCTCCAGCGCCCTGTCCCCATGCCAGCCCCAACCGCCCCGCCGGCTCCAGCGCCTGTCCCCATGCCAGCCCCCAACCGCCGCCCGCCAGCTCCAGCGCCTGGCCCCATGCCAGCCCCCGCAACCACCCCGCCCGCCGGCTCCAGCGCCCTGGCCCCATGCCAGCCCCCTCCCAACCGCCTCGCCGCCGGCTCCAGCGCCTGGCCCCATGCCAGCCCCAACCGCCTCGCCCGCCGGCTTCAGCGCCCTGGCCCCATGCCAGCCCCCCTCCCAACCGCCTCGCCTGCCGGCTCCAGCGCCCTGGCCCCATGTCAGCCCCTCCAAACCGCCTCACCCGCCGGCTCCAGCACCCTGTCCCCATTTCAGCCCCCCCAACCGCCTGCCCCACTAGCTCTATCGCCCTGGCCTCATGTAAGCCCCCCAAACCGCCTCACCCGCTGGCTCCAGCGCCCTGTCTCCATGCCAGCCAGTCCCAGTCGCTTCCCCTCACCGGCTCCAGCACCCTGTCTCCATGCCAACGCATCCGAGCCACCTCGCCCACCAGTTCCAGTACCCTCTCTCCATGCCAGCCAGCCCCACTGGCTCCAGCACCCTGTTTCCATGCCAGCCCATCCCAGCCACCTCTCCTGCCAGCTCCAGGTCCCTGTCTCCATCCCAGCCAGTCCCAGCCGGCCCGCTGGCTCCAGATCCCTGTGTAATGGCCTTCAACTGAGGCTTCCACCAAGGGGCCACTGCAGGCCAAGCGGCAGGTGCCAGGAGCCGGCTGGGCCCCCCCTTGTCCATCCCACACCAGCTACTGCGAGTAAGTGTGTAGTTGTGCTCAGGGGAGCCGACAGCCTTGCCGGGCCCCTGGGCCAGGTGGGGGAAGGGCCCGGCTCCCTGCTACGGAAAGGGGGGCGCTGGGGCAAAAGGGACAGGGTGGGGCGCAGCCAGCCCTCGGTGCGCCTGCACGGGGGGGGGGGCAGCTGCTGCTGCCTGGCGTCTGGGCACCCGGGGCTGTGGAATCGCAGGTACCCCGGGGGCTGAGAGTATCAGGGGCGCCCGGAGTGTCCCGGGCGGGGTCTAGAGAGTATCGGGGGCCTGGAGTGTCCCGGGCGGCGGGGGCTAGAGAGTATCGGGGGCCGGAGTGTCCCGGGCGGCGGGGGCTAGAGAGTATCGGGGGCCCGGAGTGTCCCGGGCGGCGGGGGCTGAGAGTATCGGGGGCCGGAGTGTCCCGGGCGGCGGGGGCTAGAGTATCGGGGGCCGGAGTGTCCCGGGCGGCGGGGGCTGAGAGTATCGGGGCCGGAGTGTCCCGGGCGGGCGGGGCGGAGCCGCGGGGCGGGATCTGCCGCTGCTGACGCGCCCCGGGGCTGGAGTTGGCCCGGCCCGGAGCCCGCGGGCGCTGCGCCATGGGGGGCCCCGCGGAGCCCGACCTGTACCGGGACACGTGGGTGCGCTACCTGGGTGAGTGCGGCGCGACCGGGCCCCCCGCAACGCTCGGGGAGCGGGGCCTGGCCGGGGCAGTGCGGGCCGCGTGCGGGGGGGGGCCGGTGCCGGTGCCGCACACGCGTGGGAAGGGGCTGCGGGCCGCGTGCGGGGGGGGCCGGTGCCGGTGCCGCACACGCGTGGGAAGGGGCTGCGGGCCGCGTGCGGGGGGGGCCGGGGCCGGTGCCGGTGCCGGTGCCGCACACGCGTGGGAAGGGGCTGCGGGCCGCGTGCGGGGGGGGCCGGGGCCGGTGCCGGTGCCGCACACGCGTGGGAAGGGGCTGCGGGCGGCGGCTCCATGGCTCTAAGCTCCGGTGCCAGCCTGATTCCCCGCGTTGCGGTGTAGCAAGTGTGTGCGCGTGGGGGTGTGTGTGTGTGGGGGGGTGTAGCCCCCGGGGTGGGGGGGGGAGCTGTTGTGCATCCCCTGCCCCAGGTGCGTTGGGGAGCAGGACCCGTGCCCCTTCCGTCCGAGGGGAGCCCCTGGGGGTGCTGGAGCTGCCCAGCCTGTCCCCTATCCCGGCTTGCTGCTGGGCACGCCCAGGGTGACCTTCCTACCCGTCAGCCTCAGGCTCCCAAGGCCTCTGGGATCCCGCCCCACAGGGCCTGGCCCAGCCTGCAGCACGAGGGAGGCTGCTGGGCTAACACCCCCTGGGCACGGCCGACGGCACAGCGCCCACTGCGGAGAGCCCCAGCGCAGCAGCATCACCCCTACTGCCCTACCTCTGCCCCGCTGGGGAGCGACCCTCTGCGGTCAGGCCCCTGGCCTGCTGGGGAGCGACCCACTGCGGTCAGGCCCCATCCCTGCTTTCAAAGGGTCGCACTGACCTGGGCGACTGGGCAATAAAACGGCAGGTGAAGGTCAGTGTTAATGAACGCAAAGTCATGCACATTGGAAACCACCAACCCACCGACATGGCTAGACTCAGAACCGTGGAACCAGCAGGGGCCTCCTGCCCCCACAGCCAGCCTCAGCCCCAGCCCCCTCCAGCCCAGCCCCGACAGGCGTCTGTCCAACCTGCTCTTCAGTATCTCCAGGGATGGCGATTCCACAACCTCCCCAGGCAATTTATTCCTGCATTTCACCACGCGGACAGGCAGGAAGTTTTCCCTAATGTCCAACCTAAACCTCCCTCGCTGCAGTTTCAGCCCATTGCTCCTTGTCCTGTCCTCAGAGGCCGAGGAGAACCATTTCCCCCTCCTCCTTTTAAATACTTGAAAGCTGCTCTCATGTTCCCGTTTAGTCTTCTCTTTTCTAAACTAAACAAGCCCAATTCTTTCAGTCTTCCCTCATAGCGCATGTTCTCTAGACCGTTCATCATTTTATTGCTCTTCTTTGGACCTTCTCCAATTTCTCCACATCTTTCTTGAAACGTGGCACCTGGAACTGGGCACAACACTCCAAGTGAGGCCTAACCAGCGCAGAGTAGAGCGGGAGAACGACTTCTCGTGTCTTGCTCACAACACTCCTGTGAATGCAGCCCAGAATCATGTTTGCTTTTTTTTTTTTTTTTTTTGCAAGCGTCACACTGTTGACTCATGCAGCTTGTGGTTCACTCTGCCCTCTAGATCCCTTTCTTCCGTACTCCTTCCTAGATAGTCGCTTCCTATTCTGTGTGTGTGAAACTGATTGTTCCTTCCTAAGTGGAGCACTTTGCATTTGTCCTTATTAAACTTCATCCTGTTTACTTCAGAGCATTTGTCCAGATCATTTTAAATTATGGCCCTATCCTCCAAAGCAGTTGTTACCCCTCTCAGCTTGGGATCATCTGCAAACTTAATAAGCGTCCTGTGTATGCTGTCATCTAAATGGTCCATGATGGGGTCTAAATTACCTGTTACCACCCAAGAGAGAGATCTTGGAGTCACTGCGGAGAGTTCTCTGAAAACATCCATGCAGTGCGCCGCGGCCGTCAGACAGCAAACCGAATGTTAGGAGGCGTTACAGGAGGGATCGAGAATGAGACCGAATACCTTACTGCCACCGTGTAGATCTATGAGACACCCACGCATGGTCGCCTCATCTAAAAAAATAAAACCATCTTGGCCTTGGAAAAGAGTCAGAAACGGGCCAGACACGCGGGTAGGGGCTTGGACCGGCTTTCGCGTGAGGAGACATGTGTAAGATTGGGACGTTCCCCTGCGGCACAGGGACGGCTCAGGGGGATGATGGAGTCTAGAATGGCGCCAGGTGCGAAGAACCGAGAGCAGGAAGTGGTATGTGGCCGGTGACAGCCTCTTCTGTCGCCAGCCCCGCCCCCGCTGAGCTGTGCCCTTCCTTGCAGGCTATGCCAATGAGGTTGGCGAGTCCTTCAGAGCCATCGTGCCCGTCTCACTGGTCTGGGCAAGCTACGGGCTGGCCACCTCCTACGTGGCGGCCGATGCCATCGACAAGGGCAAGAAGGCAGCTGCTGTGAGTGTCCTAGGCTCTCCCACCCTTCGGTCACCCCCCTCCTCTCCCACCATGCATACGCTGCTGTATACCCCCAACACGCACAGCTGTGCAGTCAGAGCGCTGTACACCTGTCATGCGCACACCTGCACATGCAGGCACAGATGTGTACACCCCCACCTGTACCTATGTGTGTGCAATCAGAGCTTTACACCCTGACCTGCAAACATGGGTGTACATGTACACAGACCTCCACACTGTCCCTGCACATGTGCAGTCTCACACCCCAGATCTGTGCACCCACAACCTACACACACTGCTGTACTCATGCACACACACACAGCGCCTCTGCTGAACATGTTCTCATGCCTCCCCTGCAGCTATGGTCTGTTCCCACTCATACTGGATCCTGTGGTCCCCCCATTCCTCGTGGTGCACCCTGCCCCACACACTCTCTGCTCCCCCCCAGGCGCACCAGCAGGACGCAGGCTGCACAGCACGGGTGGCCGTGGCGGTGGTGGATACCTTTGTGTGGCAGGCGCTGGCCTCCGTGGCCATCCCAGGCTTCACCATTAACCGGATCTGTGCGGCCTCCCTCTACCTCCTGGGCACTGCCACCCGCTGGCCCCTCCCCGTCCGCAAGTGGGCGACCACGGCCATCGGCCTCTCCGCCATCCCCCTCATCATCAAGCCCATCGACAGGTAAGGCTGCGCGGGGGTTAACTGGCCCCCAGCACCTGTGGCCAAGCTGCCAGCAGCAGCAGCTATCACAGAGCAGGGGCGGGGTCATGCATGGCTCTGATGGCAGCTACCAGCTGGGAGGAGAGAGAGATCAGAGCCCAGCTCCCAGAGATGGGCAGAGGCTCTGCTCGCCATTCCCTGCCCACGGGCACCAGCCAGGGCCGTAACCCCAGCCTCTCCTCGCTGCAGGTCCGTGGATTTCCTGATGGACGCCAGCCTGCGCAGGCTCTACGGCGGCGAAGAGAAAGGGCCCTCGTCCTAGCGCAGCCAGCACCACGGCCGCCGTCACCGCCTGCTCTCCTGCCAGCCCGCTGCGAGGGGCGGCACCCAGCCCACCCGCTGGGATCGCAGGGCTCTTCAGCCCGATTCAGGAGCCCGCCCCAGCCCCGGGGATGGTGGTGCAAGCCGGGCTGGCATCTAAGCCACAGGGCTCTGGCAGGATCGGGATTTACTGTGAACCCTGGCGGCAGGCTAGCTGCACTCACTCCCTCTGACCCAGGGCCGGCCGCCAGTGCCCCCTCCCCACTCGGACCTCCCCCCAATAAACCATTTCAACCTGAACTCGCTCCGTGTCCAGGGCGCAGTGACTGAGCTGCCACGGCCCCCTGCTGTCGTGCGGTGCAGGGCAGGAGAGAAGGGAGCAAGCCGAGGACCGGCCAGACGCCAGCCCACGGAGGGTGCCCCTGTCAAACCCAGCTCTGCTCAGCAGCGCCCCACTGGCTCCAGCTGTTCTCCGGTAGCCTTTGCTCCCTGGGCCAGTGTCCCCAGGCACTTACCCTGCAGGCCAACAGGGCGTTACCCCAGTGAGCCCTCAGCTGCTTGGGCGCCTGCCACCCCCCCATGGCCAACGCCTCACAGCCAGTGCCAGAGCCCAGAGGCGCCAGCCAGGGCTTGAGTAGGGCTGAGCCAGTGCTGGCACGGGGCTGGAGGAGGAAGACGGGCCATGTGAGAGACCCCACGTGCTCCAGGGCTGTGGCCTGCCTGTTGGGAAAGCCACAGGCTAGGAGCGGTCCCACAAGTGTCTCAAGGCCCAGAGACATGAGCTCCGGTGGGGGAGAGCCAGGCCCATCCCACCCCCTCCCTCCCTGACCCCGGCCGAGGGAAGGACGAGGCAGGAGCCGGCCTGTTCGCCAAACGGAGCCTTTATTGCAGCTGGAGGGCCGCTCAGGCCTTCTCCACGGCCTCTGTGCTCAGGTTGCCGCCGGCGCTGGTCTCCCTCTCGGGCTCCTCGGCCGCGCCCAGGGCGCTCACCACGGTCTGCAGCTCGGTGTGGAAGGGGTACTCCTTCCGCTTCCGCAGCAGCCGGCCCCCGGCGCCGCGCCGCCACAGCCGCAGCCAGGCCAGGCCCAGGCCCAGCACGCCGCCCGCGAAGAGGGCTCCCACCAGGCAGCTGCCGGCGAACGCCACGCCCACCAGCAGCAGGTGCTTCAGGCTGCGGCAGCGCTCTGGGGAGAGACGGTTGGGGTGAGCCCAGCCCCAGGGAGCCGCCGAGGCCCCGGCCCCCCGCTAGTTTCTGCATCAGGCCCCCCCCCCCCCCCCAATGGGCCCACAATGGCTGCTCCAGCTGCCTGGGGCAGGAAGGGCTACTGCCCCCCCCAGCGGGGGTCTGGGCTGTTCCCTGCTGCCAGTGCACCCCCCCCCAACCTGGACCCTCCCCTGGCTCCACCTGCACGAGGGGCTTGGCACCTACCTTCATACCATGGAGCCTCCGCCTTGTGCACCACCACGGGGCCAGCCACCGTCCTGTGCAGCAGCCCCTCGGCCCTGAGCGCTGGAGGGAAACAGGCCTTGGAGCCAGGCTGGCCGAGCGTCCCCCGGCCGCGGGGCACAGCTGTGGGGCGGCTGGAGCCTCCTTGCTCCAAGGAGTTGGGGGGGGGATTCACAGCACACAGCCACCAGACTGCCACCCTGTGCGGGGCCTCGGTCGACAGCCGGGGTCACTTCTGCAAGGGGCCAAACCCACCTCCCCGGCGCCCTGGCCTGTGAGCCGCCTCTGGCAAGGTAGCTCCGTGCCCCATGGCACCACCCCACTTGGCTGGGGAAGGGGAACCAGTGTCTGCACTTGCTGGGGCCTTGGGGTCCACCAGAGCTGGGGAGCAGCGACTGGCTCCTCTTGGGAGCTGGAGACCCCCCCCCATTACACTGAGGCGCCCAGAAGGAGCCCGTCGAGAGCAGGTTCCCTCAAGACTCTGCTCCCTTGTTGGTTGTTGCTGCCTCGAGCCCCAGGAGCCCCAGGCTCATGGGTGCAGTGAGCCGAGCCCCAAAGCTCTTCCCCCCAGGCAGACGAAGCAGACCCTTGGGACTGCTGCCAGGCCCTGCCCGCGGAGATGGGGCTGGCCGCACGGATCAGCATGCGGGGCCCGGTACCTCTCGGTCCTGGGGGCGCAGAGTCGGCAGGGCAGTGGCTGTCACAGCAGCTGCACTTCCAGTCCTGGGAAGGGTCCTCGAGGTTCTGCCAGCTGGAGCGGGAAGGGGGAGTCACTGGGCCTGCCGGCGGGGTGCCCAGCGAGCCCCAGGCCACCGGAGCCTCAGCTGCTCTGCGACCAGCGGCCCATTCCCTGCGGCCCACTAGAACCCAGTGGAACCTGCTGCCTCCGCCTTCACAGATCAGAGCTAGGCTCCGGCAGCTCCCGGGGGCCCCGCTGCACCACTGCGGGCAGGACACGGGCGCCACTGGAGCCCCTTGCACCCCAGAGATGGATGCGCCCCAGAGGGGGTCTCATGCGTGGCCAGGCAGAGCTCCTCCCGGGTCCCACCCCTGCGGCAGGCAGACCTGAGCGAGGTGCGGTTGTAGTAGCAGGACTTGCTCCCCTGGCGGGCGCGGCTCCCCGGGCCCCAGGCGGCCAGCTGGCAGTGGATGTAGACCTGGAAGAGCATGCGCTCAGAGCCTGCCGGAGCCTACTGGGGACTAGGCAGCCGCTAGGGAAGCCTCGGGCCCAGCTGGCCCCGACAGTGTCATTCCATGCCCGGCGGGGCCCAGAAGCGGACAGGGCAGGGCCCGACTGCCGCACCCCTGCCTGCCCACGGGGCACAGGCCGGGCTGAGGAGCCAGCGAAAGAGGCAGCCCGGGGCGGCCCACGGCGGAATGGTTCTGGACTGAGCCAAGCGCCAGCCCTGCCAGCGGCTCATGGACATGCCTGTGCTGGGACAGGCCGAGGGGCAGCCCCCGGGGGACCCTCCCGTCAGGCCCCAGCTCCATGTAGGCCATGCCAGGTGCCCCACGAGGGCTCTGAGGGGCAGCTTGGAGCCTGGGCAGGAGGCCAGGCCGCTGCCTAGTTCCCCAGGCATGGCCAGGGCCACCCCAGGGAGGCTGGGGCAGAGTGCCTAGCAGGGGACACTTCAGGCACCTGAGGCAGGGCAGGTGGCTTTCACCTGCCTCGCTGGCTTGGCACAGGCCAGGGTGGGGGACTGATCCCTCCTCGGGCCCCCGAGGGGCTGGGCCAGGCTGCAGGTGCAGCAGCTCCGCTTGGTCACTGCTGGGGGCGGCGGGAGCCCCCACTGCAGCTCCGAGTCCCTGGGTGAGCCCAGCCCCCCGGGCCCAGCCTGGCACTCATGCCCCCCCGGCCTCACCTCTTCCTCCGCGTCGGCAGCCAGCAGGAACGCCGGGACGGTGAACTGCAGGGTGGACTCCTCCGGCCGGCGCCAGACAGCCGCATCCCACTCGCCCCCGCGCAGACACCTGGAGCAGGCGGAGGGGTCAGCCCGGGGCACAGGCTCCCCTTCTGGGGCGAGGCAGCGATGGGGAGCGGGTGCAGCCGGAGCCCACCGGCCTCAGCGCCCCAATGCCTCGGGGATGGGCACGGCCCAGGAAAAGGGACTCCTTCCCAGTGCCTGCATTGCAGGGACACGTCTCCCAGCTCGCGCAAGGGAGCCCGACTCCTGGGTCTAGAGTCCCAGGGCGTGTTATAGGGCCCTGCATTGGGCGCAAGGGCCCTGACTCCTCAGCCCTCCTGCGGCTCAGGGCCTAGCACAGCCTAGATCTGGGCGTGCACCGGAGCCCTCGTGTGGGACCTGCCCCCGGCCTGCGCAGCGATCCACTCCCCAGCCCCAACTGACCCGTGCTCGTTCACCAGCACGTAGAGCCGCCGGGCCCGGCTCAGGTGCTTGGCCCGGGCCCCGTAGCACTCGTCCACGTAGATCCGGGGCGGGACGCCCCCGCTGGCCTCCACGCTGGCCTCCACGTGGATGGGGGAGCCAGCATATAGCTCAGCGGCTCGGGCGTGGCGCTGAAGTGCTCTGGGAAGGGAGGACAGGCGTTATGGGTGCCAGCTGGCGCTCCCCGGACACCCCCTCCCAGCACCGAGGGGTGGGCAAGGCCCGTCAGGCACAGCTACTGCGCCTCACTAGCACCAGCTGCCCTCCCCAGCCAGCCCAGCCCTGCCGCTCGGCTCCCAGCCCCGCTCAGACTGGCAGGAGCCCGGAGCACCCGTCGCCCCGGAGCCAGGGCTGGCACGTCCCAAGCCAGCACGGAGCCGCTCGGACGCGCTCTGGGGCCGGGCCCCTGCGACAGGAGGGCTGAAGGGAACAAGCTCCCCACTGGTGCACAGAGCAGCTCGCGACAGGAGATACCGAGGCCCCGGCCCCGGCTCAGGGGCAGGGCTGGGGTCTCACCACACGGCTCCGCTGCGGCTGGCCAGAGGCGGGAGCAGCCCAGTAAGCCAGCCTGGGTGGCAGGCCCATCCCCGCCATTGGGGCCGGCGGAGGGTCAGTGCCCCGGACCCGCTCCGAGAACGGCAGTGGGCAGACTGGGGAGAGCCCACACTCCCTCAGGGGGGGCCCCTGCTTCCCCGCACAGGGCGAAGGACAGCACATGGCCACGCCCGCCGGCGCCACCAGCCCTGCCGGACCCCCGGCTAGGTCAGGCTGGCGTGGGCGGGACAGCGGAAGGAGACCCGGGCACGGAGAAGGCGGCTCTTGCCCGGTGCAGCCCCCGAGCGCGCAGGGACTCACCGTTCAGGATGCGGAGGGTGAAGCGGATCTCTGCAGACGCTCCGGAGAGGCCGCCGTGCAGGGCCTGGGTGCGAGCGGGTGTCCTGGCCAGCAGCCGGCTGGCCCTCGTGGTACCGGAGGAGGGAGCCGCAGGCCCCCCGGTGCTGGGTGAGGGATCGTCCCAGAAGGGGGACACTAGGTCCTTAGCAGCTGAGGGGGGATGGAGAGCCAGGCTAGAACACTGTTCCCAGGAGTGCAGGCTACTGACGGGGCCCCAGTGCCCAGCTGGAAACGCTCCCAGGACTGTGCCAACAGGCCGCCCACGGGGACCCTCCCCACACAGAGCTGGCTTTGGGCCAGGGTGTGTTTCAGCCTCAGCACGGAGAGGTTTTGGCGGCTCCTACAGCATCGCCCAGCCCTGCCGAGTTCGCACCTCTGCGCTGTGGCATGGAGTTCCACAGGCAGGCCAGTCGTGGCTGTTCCCAGTGGCTGCCTGCTGGTGGCCCCGCGCAGGCATGTGGGAGCATCGCCGCCTCCCGGCCCCGGTTGCAAGGCTGAGCCCTCAATGCACCATGCAGGCACCTCCACCCCCTCCTGCCACAGCACCCACCACCCTGCCAACCAGGGCCACAGGCCTGGCCACATGGTGGCCCATGGGACCTCCACCACGGCAGGACCCACTGGGCGTGTTGGTTCTCTGGACGGAGAAGCTGGACAAGGGGCCATTAGCCCAGCCTGGGTTCCCAGGGGGCTGCTCTTGCCCCCACAAAGGGTGGAAGGGCATGGACGGGTGCAACACCCCCACGGGGGGGGAGGAGGGACCTTCCTTTGGTCCATCCTGCAGGAGCGTAAGGGGGATAGTCCAGTCAGAAGCTGCCCCCACCAGGGGAGCCCTGCTTGGGCCGCCCGCAGGCAAGGCACGGAGAAGGGGCCGGGCGAGCCCCCAGGCCAGGAGGTGGCCGGCATCAGCGCAGGGCTCGGCTGCCCCGGGGCAGGGGAGCGCTCACCGGTCAGGACCTTGTCGAAGAGGCTCATCTTGGCAGCCTGCGTGGCCGTGGCCTCCTGTGGCCGGGGCCCTGTGGCCGTAGCGGCTGTGGTGGGGCGGGAGGAGCTGTTCCATGGGGCAGGAGCCAGCTCGGGGGCAGCTGGGGAAGGAAATGGTCGCTTATCGCCCCGACAGCCAGGGTTAGCAGCTAGAGGACCACCCCTGGGGAACTGCCCCACCCCCCCAGCCCCGGCCCACTGGCAGGGAACCGCCCCCCCCACACCCCTCAGGCAAGGGAGCAGGGCACCACAGCACATGTGGGGCTGCCCTTGGCCAACCCCCATCTGTCACATTGCATGGGGAGCGGGGTGGAGGCCTTGGGTCCCCCCTGGGGTACAGCTGGGCTGCCCCAGACCCCCCCCTCCCCCCAAGATGCTCTGGCTGTAGCAGAGGCACGTGGGGCTCAAGCCAGGGGCCAGCCCCATCCCAGCATCGCCTTCCAGCCTCCAGAGCCAGGCATGCAGACGGAGGAGGCCGGGCACTCGCAGCCAGGCAGTGCCAGCAAGGAGACCCCAACCCCCCCCACAGTCCACAAACAGCCGCCTCTGGCCTGCACACGCAGCAGCCGGGGCAGAGCGAGAGACTGACAAGGTGCCCCACGGAGAGCCCGAGAAGGTGCCCCACGGAGAGCCCCACGCTGGGCCGGCCGGCACGTCGCAGGGCAGCCCTGCTGGGCACGTCAGCCGGCAAGGCCCGGACCCGGGTTGGGGGAGAACAGCCCAGCTGCGCGTCAGCCCCACTGTGCTTCTTTAGGGCACAACTGTCCCCAAGGCCCCATGCCGGCTGCAGCTGGGCCCAGCTCGGCTCCCCCCCACCAGCCAGCAGGCCCAGGGCACCCCACCCCTGCTAACAACCCACCGCAGAGCCAAGCAGCGCCCCTGACAGTCCAGCCCGGCCCAAGTCACCGCACAGCAAGAGGCCGGAGGCCAGGCCTGCCATGCAAGGGCCTCGCCCGGGAAAAGCCCCAGCTGCTCTGGCTGCCCAGGGAAGAGCAGGCAGGACACCCAGCCCAGCCGTAGCATCACCCCCCACTGCACACCCAGCCCAGCCCTAGCAGCACTGCACCCCCATTACCTGGCACACACCCCCACACTGCACACCCAGCCCAGCCCTAGCAGCACTGCACCCCCATTACCTGGCACACACCCCCACACTGCACACCCAGCCCAGCCCTAGCAGCACTGCACCCCCATTACCTGGCACACACCCCTACACTGCACACCCAGCCCAGCCCTAGCAGCACTGCACCCCCCTTACCTGGCACCCCCCACACTGCACACCCAGCCCAGCCTAGCAGCACTGCACCCCATTACCGGGTGGCACCTACACGTGCACCACCCAGCCCAGCCTTCTTAGCAGCACTGCACCCCCATTACCTGGCACCCCCCACACTACAGCACACAGCACAGCAGCCAGGGCCACCCTCCAGGCAGCCATCCTGGGGCAGAAGCAGTTCAGGCCCAGGCTGCCCCAGCCCCTGGAAATAGCCTGGCAGCAGGTGCTCTGGGAGGGGACCAATGGCAGCCTGCTGGGCTCCTGCTCCTGGCTAAGCCGGAGCAGCAGGCTGGCTTGGGAGGGGAGATGCCTGGGCACACCCGGGCCAGTGCGGCTCTGAGGCGGGCGCCCCAGACGGGTGGGGAGGAGGCTAGGCAGCTCCTGGCGGAGCTCCGGGGCACCATTGGCTGGCACTGGGAGCCTGGGACACGTCTGAGCCGGCTGCCAGCCCGGCTGGGCCTCTGCCACTCGCTTTGGGCCCAGCCCGGGAGCTGCACCCGTGGCCTGGCTGGCAGCTCAGCAGCCCGCGCCAGGAAGCTACACTTGGCCTGGGAACTCAGCAAGGGGCTTTGGCTTCCAGGAGGTTGGCTGGGGAGCTCTCTGACCCTGGCTGCCGGGCTCTTTCTAGGGGCTGGGAGGTTCAGATTGCCCTGGCTGCGCTTCACCTTTGGGCAGGGCAGGGTTCGGAGTGCCTGGATGCTGTGTTTGGCCCCAGCTCTGCCACCCCCACGGGGGAGCCCCTGCTGTCTTTGTGGCTGCTCCTGCGCAGCCTGTTCAGGGGCTCACCCAGGCGCGTGGCTGGCCAGGGCGGACCCTTCTCCACAGCAGCTGGAGTTTGGCTTGTCAGGGACTGATTGAGCTGGGGCTGGTCCTGCTGGGGGGTGGACTTGGTACCTCCAGAAGTCTCTTCCAACCTTCCCCCCCCTTCCTGTTCTTCTCGTGGAGGCTAGAGGTGTAAAAATCATGAGAGGTGTGGAGAAAGTGAAGAAGGAAAAGAACTAGGGGTCACCAGCTGAAATGGACAGGTAGCAGGTTTAAACAAAGAAAAGGGGCTACGTCTAGACTGGCATGATTTTCCGCAAATGCTTATAACGGAAAAGTTTTTCCGTTAAAAGCATTTGCGGAAAAGAGCATCTAGATTGGCACGGACGCTTTTGTGCAAAAGCACTTTTTGCGGAAAAGCGTCCGTGCCAATCTAGACACGCTTTTGCGCAAGAAAGCCCCAATCGCAGTTTTAGCCATAATGCGGGCTTTTGCGCAAACAATTCTGGGTTGTCTACACTGGCCTCTTGCACAAAGCATTTGCACAAGAGGGCTTTTGCTAACGGGAGCATCATTGTATTTGCGCAAGAAGCACTGATTTTGTACATTACAAAGTCAGTGCTCTTGCGCAAATTCAAGCGGACAGTGTAGACAGCTGGCAAGTTTTTTCCATAAGCGGCTGCTGCGGAAAAACTTGCCAGTCTAGACACAGCCAAGGAAGTTTTTCTTCACTCAGCACCCAGTCAACCTGTGGAACTCCTCGCCAGAGGATGTGGTGAAAACTAGGCTGTTAACAGGGCTCACAAGAGAACCAAACACATTCATACTCATTAACCAGGATGGGCAGGGCTGGTGTCCCTGGCTTCTGTCAGAGGTTGGAAATGTGTGAAGGGGAGGGCTCACTTGATCACTCCCTGTTGTGTCCCTCCCTCTGGGGCACTGTCGGCAGACACGCACTGGGCTGGATGGAGCTTGGGTCTGACTGTTCTGTCGTTCACAATGTGGCAGGCCTCAGCAAACACTTAGGGGTTATCATGGTGTGACGTGGGGGGGGCTGTCTGCTCTGTAACCCAGTGTCCCGCTGCGCTGTGCTGTGTGATTCCCACTGACTCACCCACATGTGGATTGGCCCAGACACCCAGGCCCAGCCTGAGCAGATAACAAGGCTCTTCCCCCCCAGGGCACGAGAAAGGAAGGGAGGTGGAGATGAACACCTGGTTTCGGGGGGAAGGGGCAGTTGCTGGCTGGGAAACATGAAGGGAACAGCCTAAGCTGAGGTTCTAGGGGTGACAATGGACCCCTTAACTCAAGGGGTCTGAGGCATCCTGGCCCAGACTCCTGTAGCCACGTCATGTCTAGGCCGTGCTGTATCCTGGAGAAGCAATAAACCCTCTATTCTACTGGCTGGCGGAGTCTGTTCTTGCTGCTACGGGGGTGCAGGATCGGGGGGACCCCGACGCGCCGTCACACATGGCCCAGGGCTGGGCCACCGGCTCCCAGAGCCCCACAGCCTCCAGCTGAAGCTGCAGGGCCGAGACTCAGGAACAGAGAACAAAGGCCCTTGTGCTGCGGGACAAAGGGGGCAGCTGCTGGGGAAGCCGGAGCGGGGCAGCAGGAGCAGCTGCGCCTCCCCCCCGTCCAGCAGGAGCCGGAAGAAGAGAGGCTCTCACCCCGTCTCCCCGCTGCCCACGGGGAAGGTTTCGAACACCCGCCGCGTCTGAGACCGGCGCCGGCAGAGAGAGGGGACCAGGGCCCCAGGCCGGGAAGTGGAGCAGGCAGGGGGCGCAGAGCGGAGCTAAACACGCCCAAGTACGAGCCAGCTTGGACACTTGCCAGCAGGGCCAGCGGGTGGGCGGAGGGGCTGCCCAGCGGGGCAGGGGGGACACCCCTTTAGCAATTACAATGTGGGGGTGTGACATCGCATCGGGGTTCCCCAGCTCCTGCACCCCCGTAGTGGCACGAACAGACTCCACCAGCCAGTAGAATAGAGGGAGTTTATTGCTTCTCCGGGATACAGCACAGCACAGATGTCATCTGGTTACAGGGCCAGGCCTAGGATGCCTCAGCCCCCCTTGAGATGGGGGAGACTGGGCCCCTAAACCCCAGCCCCTTGGCTTAGGCTGCTTCCTCCATGATTCCAGACAGAAACTAAAACCCTCTCCCAGGCCTGCCCCCCAGCCAGGTGCTGGTCTCCGCCCTCCTCCCTTTGTCTCCCTCCCTGTGAGGCTGAGCCTGGGTGTCTGGGTTAATCCACATTTGGGAGAGTCAGCGAGAATCTGCCATCGCAGCGCAGGGGGACCCCGGGTCACAGAGCAGAAAGCCCCCCACTACACCACAGCTGTCCCCCCTCCGAGAGAGAACTGAGCAGGGCCACTCCGCTTGTGGCCTAGGGAAGTTCGGGTCCCCTGCCCGGGAAAGCCGCCGCGGTGACATTGGCGCTCCCCTTGGCTCGGGCTGGCTGAGGCGATGCCCTGCAGGAGCCGGCTCCCCCCGTCCGGTTGTTGCACAGCTCCGGGGGGACTGGCACGGGCCCGTCTTCGGTGGCTGTACCAGCCCTTCCACTGCCCTTGATCTCTGCCCAGGGTCTCTCTAGCCGGGCCCATGAGCCCAACGAGCCTTTCCCGGAAAGCCAGGACGTCTTCCACCCCCAACGCTCCATCCAGGGAGGTCTTCCCCTCCCATAACTCTCTCAGCAAGCCCAGGGGGTCCTTCCCCCTTCTGCACCCCGGCTCGGTCTGGGAGAGCCTGGCAGACCCTCGGGGTGCCTCCCCCTGTGCAGACAGCAGATGGGGCAGGTACTTGTCCCAGTCCTGCGGGTGCCGGAGCATAAAGGCCTCCAGCATCTGCTTCAGGGTCCCCTGGAACCTCCCCACCAGCCCGCTGGGCCGGGCGCCATACGCTGGGGTCCAGGTGAGCCGGGCCCCGTGTGTCTCCCACAAGCACCGGAGCAGGGCCGACATGAAGTGGGATCCCTGGTCCGCAAGGACCTCCTGGGGGAACCCCACCCTGCTGAAAAGGGCCAGCAGCGCGTCTGCCACCGTGTCTGCCTCGCGAGAGGGCAGATCCACGGCCTCGGGGCAGCGGATGGCTGTATCCACGCTACCAGGATGTATTTGTTCCCGTCCGGGTCACCTGGCCGACAGGCCCCACTATCTCTAATGCTGCCTTGCAGAACCGCTCCTCTATAGGGGGTAGGGGCCTCCGAGCAGCTTTCCTCCCGTCTTGGGCCTTCCCCCCCTCTGGCAGGAGTCGCAGGCCCGGCAGTACCGCTGCACGGCCGCAAATACCCCCGGCCAGTAGAAGTGTTAGAGCAGCCTCAGCCGGGTGCGCCGGATCCCCCGGTGGCCCGCAAAGGGGACATCGTGGGCCAAATACAGCAGCCTGGGGTGATACTTTTGGGGGACTGCCAGCTGCCGCTGGACCCCCCATGCCCTCACCTTCCCGGGGGGAGCCATTCCCGGAACAGGAATCCCCGCTCCCACAGGGATCTTTCCTGGCCACCTCCCCCTACGGGCTGAGCTGCACGGAGGCCAGCCTGGTCCCTCAGCCTCTGCGAGGAGGGGTCTGCCTGCACCTCAGCCTGGAATTCAGCCGCTGGGGCAGGGATCGGGACCTGTTCCCTGCCCCTGCCTAGGCCCGGGGTCCCAGCCTGGCTGGACCCTGTGTCCCCTGGGATGGGGCCCTGAGCCCCCGGCAGGGAGCCCTCCCCTGGGTTAGGGTCACCAGCCCCTCGCTGGCTCTGGCTATGAGTGGTGACCAGGGTCCTGTGGGGTCTGTCTGGCCACTCCTCTAGGTCACCCCCCATCAGCACCTCCGTGGGCAAGTGCCGGTGACCCCCACTTCCTTGGGGCCCTCCTTGGCCCCCCATTTCAGATACACCCGGGCTACGGGCACCTTAAACGGGGTCCCGTCTATGCCCCTCAGGGTCAGCTGAGTGTTAGGTACCATGTGGTCTGGGGCTACGACCTCGGGCAGGGCCAGCGTCACCTCCGCCCCCGTGTCCCAGTAGCCCGTCACCTCCCTGCCATCCACCTGCAGGGGCACGAGGCACTCGCTCCGCAGGGGCCGTCCTGCCCCCACCCGGTACACGGAGAAATCCGCCTCCCGAGGGTCGGACCTCCCAGGGGAGGCGCACTGAGCGTCCTTCCCCCCACTCTGGGGCAGCCTGCCTTTCCCCCAGCCCCAGCCAGTTAACCCTGGAAAGTCCCAGGTCTTGGTGCCTGGTGCACTGAGCCCTCTTGTGGCCTTTTTGCCCACAGCGATGGCAAGTTAGGTCCTGTGGGCCCCTTTGGGCCGGCTCTGCCCGGGCCCTGGCTGGTTCTCTGGGGCGCAGATGGCTGGTCCTTGTCTCTTGGGCTCGCCTCGTAGGTGCCTCTCTCCGTCGCTCAGCCGAGATCCGGTCTCTGCGCGATTCCCTCCCTCTCTGGGACTCCCGTTCACACCCGGACCGGTTCTCCATGAACTCATCTGCCAGCCTCCCGGCCTCCTGGGGATCCCCTGGACTTTGGTCCTTGAGCCACAGCCTCAGGCTGGGTGTGCATGCTTCGTAGAACTGCTCCATCATGATCAGCTTGAGCAGGTTCCTCTGCGGTCTGGGCTCCAACCCCGCACACCCACTTGCGGCAGTATGGCACCAGGCGGGAGGCCAGATCCACATAGGTCTCCCGTGGCTCCTTCTGCACCCCGGAACTTCTTCCTGTACGTCTCGGGGGTCAGCCCGAACTTGTGCAGCAGGGCTTCCTTGAGCCGCTGGTAATCCCCTGGCTGTAGGCCCTCCAGCTGACTGAGCACCCCGGCAGCCTCCTGGTTCAGTGTGGGGATGAGCTCCTGCAGCCAGTCCGCTGGGGGGACCCATTGCAGTCCACAGGCCCTCTCAAAGGAGCCGAGGAACCCGTCTATGTCACCCACGTCCTTCAATTGGGCCACCACAAGCTTCTCCAAGCGTCTGGCCACCCTGGGCCCTTGGGGCCCGTCCGCACTCGGCGCAGCCGGGGCCCCGCCGTTTCTCCGCTCTGCCATGGCCAGCTCATGCTGTCGCTGGTCTCTATGGTCCTGGACTTCCAATTCCTTCATCCGCAGCTAGATCTCCCGCTGCCGCAGCTCCGCTGGGCTGGCCCCTGCCCTGGACGGACTATGCCTTTCAGGGCTTCCCTGGGAGGCCGTCCCGTCTCTCCGGCGGGCTCCAGTGCTCCGCCCCCTCTCGGAGCCTGAGATGCTCGCGGGGGGGTCTGGCTGCTCCCCACTGGGACAGGATCCCGGCCCCATGGCTGGTCATTCTCTTCCAGCCGGGCAATCAACTGGGCCTTGGTCGCTTTTCCCACGGGCAGGCCCCTCTCTCTGCACAGCCTCACCAGCTCTGCCTTCAGGAGTCGGGCGTAGGCCATCTCCCCGCCAGTCCCCACAGTGCAGACTCACCGGTCTAGTGCTGCCGCGCCCACGATTCCCAGGAACCGCTTTGCTCTGCCTCCAGCACGCCTGGCTCTAAGCCCCTTCCTTCTACTGCACCTCGACACTCGCTGCTGGAAGCTGCATCCACGGGGTGCAGTGCATCCCGCTCCTGACACCACTGTGACGGCGCGTTGGGGTTCCCCGCCTCCTGCACCCCCGTAGTGGCACGAACAGACTCCCCCAGCCAGTAGAATGGAGGGAGTTTATTGCTTCTCCAGGATACAGCACAGCACAGATGTCATCTGGTTACAGGGCAGGCCTAGGATGCCTCAGCCCCCCTTGCGATGGGGGAGACTGGGCCCCTAAACCCCAGCCCCTTGCTTAGGCTGCTTCCTCCATGATTCCAGACAAACCCCCCAGCTATCCTCCAGCCCTGCCCCCCAGCCAGGTGCTGGTCGCCGCCCTCCTCCCTTTGTCTCTCCCTGGGAGGCTGAGCCTGGGTGAATCCACATTTGGGAGAGTCAGTGAGAATCTCCCCTCACAGCGCAGGGGGCCCCGGGTCACAGAGCAGACAGCCCCCCACTACGTCACAGGGGGGCTGCGCGTCTCCCCAGGGCCAGCCAGCCATGCTGGCAAAGGAGGAGTTAGTGACTTCTCCACCTATTTCCTACCCCTGCGGGCAAGGAGCCAGAAGGGGGACTGACTGCTCAGGGCCAGCGACTGTGCCAGGCGCAGGGAGTAAAGCCAGGCGAAGCGCGCCTCGACCCGGCCTGCACCACCTGCAAGCTGTGGAGTCAGGCAGCCGGCACAACACCGGGGCAGGTTCTAGCAGACACTGCTGCTCCTCCCCCTGCCTGCTCCCTTTCCGCTGGAACACGGGGGGCTGCGGGCTGGCTACCCTAGCCCCCAGGCGGGGAGCAGGAGGCCATGCTGGGCCAGATATCCTTTGCCAAGTGGTGGGGGTACCCGGGGGCTGCAACCTTGCAGTGCAGGGCCTGCTTTGCAGCGCGACCCTGAGATCCCTACATAGCTCTGGGGGCGGACACCCCAGCACCGGCACGGCCAAGGGATGGCACAAAAGCCAGGTGAGTTAACCAGGGATTAGAGCGCCAGAGCCAAGAGCGCAGCCCCTGCAAGCTGCGCGGGAACATTCCCAAGCCCCCACCACAGAGTACACCCCACGTCCCCCTAGCCGAGAGGGCAAGGAGGCGGCCAGGCCCCAGCAGCACCAGGGAAGCAGCTGCACCCCCGCGGGACGTAACCGTGCTGGCGCCGCAGCGCTAAGCAAAAGCGGATGGGTTAATGCTACGGCTGACACGCCTTTCCCTCCCCCTTGGCCGCACGCTTTAGCAGGGGGGCAGTAGCTCACACTGAGGCCAGGAGCTCAGACCCCCCCACTCCCCACACACGGGCTGCTGCTACCCTGCACTGCTACCTCTGATAGAGGCGGCAGCACAGGCTGCCAGCAGCTGGGCCACCGGGGAGCTGGTTTTTAAACAGACTCCCCTCTTAGGGCAGCGCCCAGCGGCACCCCGCACTGCAGCCTCTGGAGCAGCATGGGGTGGCAGGGGGCTCTGGAGCGGGGCCAGAGCACCCTGGGTGCCCCCCAGCGACTGTAGAGTAGTCGCCTCACTGCTGGGCATTCCTGAGGTTACCGGACCGGCCAGTTCCCGGCTACGGCCCAGCCCTCGGCCCCGTGGGGAAGCAGCCGCCGCGCTTCCTAGAGGCAGCTGGATGGGATGCTGCTGGAGACCCTGCTGCCTCCAGAAAACCCGCCAGATGCTTTGCCAGCACAACCCCTGCCCCCAGGAAGAGCCGGGGGGCTTGGCGGCCCTTCCGGAGACTGGCCGGGAGGCAGCGGGAATGGGGCATCTCATGGCCCCTGCTGCTTGGCCAAAGGGGTGGAAATCTGTACAGCTCCCGCTGCACAGCTGGGCTCGGGGGCTTGTTCCGGGCAGTCCCCCCATGGCTGGTCCCAGCCTGAGCCCGGGCCCTGCCCTGTGTCCTTGTTAGGCCCAGTGGGGCTCCTGGCCCTTGCAGCTGGAGCGGGCTAGACCCTTGGGGAACGGGGTGTGTCCTGCCCTCAGACCCTCTTCTAGGCATCTGGGAACCATGGACCCTCCCCGCTACTGACGGGGCTTCGTGGCTCCCAGCAGTGCCTGAGGTGTGACTGGCGGCCCAGAAAGGGGCTGGCCGGCGAGAACGCAGCACGGAGAGCAGCAGGTCTGACCCCCCCGCGGAAGGAGGCACAGCGCACACCACTGCTCTGGTTCACGGTTTATTGATTCAGGCCACGTCCGCATTGATGCTGGCGTGGGGCGGCTGGGACCAGGGCCTCGGTGCAGGAGTCGCCCGGCCCGTGGGCGCGGGGGCAGAGCCGCCTGTGGCGCCCATTGTAGAGGCAGAAGCCCAGGGACACGGCCGCGATGACGGCCACCTCCAGCAGCAGGGCGCCCACAGGAGGCGGCAGCGCTGGGTTTGCCTCCTGCGGGCAGAAAGAGGAAGGGGCAGTGGACACGAGGCGGCACCCCCAGCCCAGCCACATGTCTCTGGGGACCCCCACCAGCCGGCCCTCCAGCCCATGCAGAGTCCTGCCCCAAGGGCAGGGGCCTGGACTTCAGCCTGAGGTCCCTGCCAGTTCTAATCCCCCCAGCCTGGCTCAAGAGCTCTCTCTCTTTCCCCCCCCCACGGCATTCAGGGCAGGATCCTCAGCCCTGCACCCCAGCAGCTGAGCTGAGCCCCCGCACCGACTCCCTGGGGCTCTGCCCTAAGGGCGGATCGATGCAGTGTGTAACCAGGCTTACAAGTGGGGCAGAGGCAGCCCTGCCCCCCGCCCACAAGACACCCGCCAGCTTCCTTGGTTCGGACAAGGCCAGTGGGGTGGGTCGGGGCTGGCGGCCCACAGCCACCTCCCAGGCAAGTAGACTCTGGGGCAGGCCAGGCAGCTCAGCCTCTGCTCCCCTTCTGCTGGGCAGCTGAGCTTTCCTGGGGTCTGGGTGTGGTCCCAGGCTGCCCCCTGCACAGCCAGTGTCACTGGGCTGCTAGGGACAGCTGCCCCCCGGGAGGGCTGGTACCTGCGTGGCTCTGGACGGCCCAGGAGCCGTTCGTGTCCCACTCAGAGCTTCCCGTCCCTGCAGGTGCTTTGCGGATCTTCAAGGGCCCCACCGTGACAGCATGGACGAGGCCCCCTTGCCCTGCAGCACCGGGAGAGATGGGGCCCCATTGGCACCAGGTCACTCCCAGGCTCCTCCGCAGCCCCCGCAGGGCTAGCAGCTCGGGAGGTGCCCAGCCCTTCCCGCCGGCCAGCCTGCTCCCAGGAAGGAGGGCCACAGGCGGCCGGCCTGCCAGACCCCCCGCCTCCAGGCTAGCAAGCCTGCAGCATGTTGGCTGCCCGCCCCCGGTACCTTCCAGGTCCCTCTTGCGGCGAGAGCCCGCTGCTCGGCACAGGGAGTCACAGCAGCTGCAGGCGGAGCTCAGCGCAGGATCGTCCAGGAGCTCCCACCTGTTGGGCAGAGCAGGGAGGCTGCATCTCAGACCCTGCGAGTCCCAGGAGGGCCCCAGGCAGCTCCTAACTCCCCTGGGCAGAGCCGGAGCAGGGCTGGCAGCAGCGTTAGGCAGGGCCCCACGGAGGGGGACGTGAGCCGGCTGGTAGTCCAGGAGAGAGCCCTGCCTTGGAGCACGAGGCAAAGGACGTGCTGCTGCTGGGCCTCTGCAGCAGCAGGTGAGCGCCAAGCACCAACCCACCTGACCATGGCCACGGCCCCACGTGCAGCCCCGGTGAGCCCAGTGGCTGCTGGCCCTAGCTCTGTGCCAAACCGGGGCTCCCGCATCAGAGCGCGGCTGTTGCCCACCCCCTCGCTGGCTTGCCAGGCGCTGCCCCGTAGCCAGCTTCAGCCGGAGAGCTGCTCCTGCCGAGCCCGGGTCCTCTGCAGGCCTGGACCGTAGCCCACAGGATCGTCCCTGCCGCAAGGGCTGGCCAAGCTGCCCGGGAGCATGGAGGGAGTTCCAGGGGTCCCTAGGGCAGGACCTGTGTCCTACTTAGGGCACAGCCCTGGATGCCAGGCAGTTGCCCTGCCTGTCCCCAGCCAGGGGTGGGACCCTGAATGCTTTTCATGCTGGCCAGCTGTGCCGTAGTGGGGGGCTGTCTGCTCTGTACCCTGGGGTCCCCCTGTGCTGGGCTGTGTGATTCCCACTGACTCACCCACATGTGGATTGGCCCAGACACCCAGTCCCAGCCTGAGCAGATAACAAGGCTCTTCCCCCACCAGGGAGAGAGAAAGGGAAGGAGGAGATGAACACCAGGTTTCAGGGGGAAGGAGCAGTGGCTGGCAGGAAAATGAGACAGCCTAAGCTGAGGGTCTGGGGGGCAAGGGACCCCCAACCCTAGGGGTCGGAGGCTGCCTGGCCCTGACTCCTGTATAGACACCACATTGATGCCATGCTGTATCCTGGAGGAGCAATAAACCTCCTGTTCTACTGGCTGGCGGAGTCGGTTCTTGCTGCTACAGGGCGGCAGATCGGGGGAGCCCCGACGCGCCGTCACACCAGCTAGCTCCAGAGCTGGCATGGCCTTACGCCCCACCACCATGGTGAGTGGGAGGGGCACGTGGCACCAGCCTCTAGTGGCCGAAGCCCACGCAAGTGCACAGCCCGCAGGCGCCAAGGGCTGTCTCTGCCTGCCACCCACCCTCCCCCCCGGGTGGCAGGGCCTGGGGCCAGGCCAACAGAGCAGCCAGACGCTGCCAGCCTGGTTTCAGGATTGCCGCACCCGCCTGCCCCCACCAGCCCTCACCTGTTGGTGTCCCTGTGGAAGGAGCAGGCCTTCCTTGTGGGATCCGGCAGCGCGTGTGGATCCCAGACCAGCACCTGGCAGTGCAGATAGATCTGGGGAGGAGAGAAGCCAGCTGAGCCCACGCCCTGCCTCGGGGAGAACCGGCCTTCAGGGCACGGGGCAGCCGGGGAGAGGCTACGAGCATGCCCGTGCTGAGTGCCGCCCAGAGGCTGGGGCGCTGGTCTGGTGCCTGTCAGACAGGCCTTGGCACCCCCCCTTGCTGCAGTGTCTCCTGGGGGGGCATTGTGGCAAGGGGCTACCAGTCTGAGGGCCCCCAGCCTTGGGTTTGGGGGGGAAGCCTCCAGCCAGTCAGGAAGGCTCTTAGCAAGTCCTAGCGCCAGCCCCTGCAAGCTGCGTTTGCAAGAGCCAGGCACTTGCACAAGCCAGCCGGGCACGTAACTCAGAAGCAGGGCGCTTACCTCAGGGGCCGCGCCGGCGAATTCGAAGGCCTGCAGGGAGAGCTGGATCGCCTCGGGGGCACGGCGGGGCAGGAACCGGGAGCTGGCGACCTTGCCGTCCACCAGGCACCTGGAACAGGAAGGCAGAGTCACTCGCCGGCCCAAGGGCTGTTCCTGAGACCATCTGGCCCAGGAGACGCCCGCTGCTCTGGTCCCTGCCTGAGGTCGGGGCTTGGGCACAAGCGGCTGAAGGTCTCCGCATCGTTACAGAACCAGGCTGCCCCAGCCAGAGGCTTCTGGGCAGCAGCTAGCGCTGGTGCCAGCTGAGCAGTCCTTAGGGGGCCACGTGGCCCCCTACCGGCCAGCTCCGGCCGCCCGCTCACCCTGGTAGGCTGGAGCTGGGTCTGTACCGATCTGGGGAATAATTCCTCCCTTCGATCTGCTGGCCACGCTGCCCGACGGCGAGCAGGCAACAGCCCAAGGCCCCCGGCTGCCCCCAACCCCGGCTGCTGCCCGACACCCGAGCGCCCCCGGCGGCCGGTCACCCGTGGTTGGCGACGACGCTGTAGTTGACGGGCGAGCGGCCGAGCTGGGGCGTGGGGGTGGCCGTGCACGCGTCCAGGAAGACCCGCAGCGGCTGGTGGAAGCCGCTCTGCACGGCGAACTCCAGGCGGATGGGCGCGCCCAGGAAGAAGACCGTGGCGCCGCCTGCAAGACAAGCGCCGGGGCGGTCAGAGGCGCTGCCCACGGGCTGGGGCGGCTCACGCGCAGGCCTCGCGTCTCGGCCCCGGCAGGCCCCTCGGAGGAGCCGAGCACGGAGGGGAGGGCGCTGGGTTAGGACGCTGCGGGAGGCCCCGGCGGGACGGGCTGTAGGTGCCATCGCAGCTGGTGCCCCTGACGGCACGTTGGGGAGCCCCCGACCCTGCACCCCGACGCAGCCAGAGGAGCCTGCGCCAGACAGCAGAACAGGAGGGTTTAGTGCTGCGCCGAGACACAGCGTACGACCGATGCAGGCTAAGGACAGGCCGACAGCCCTAGTGCCCTGGGGGGGGGTCACAGCCCTGAGCCCCCTACGCTGGTTAGTCTGCTCCCCCAAACCCTTCCCTGGCCGGGTGAGAACCAGCTGGGCCATGGTCTAGGGGACACGAGGCCCTCAGGGTGCCCCCGGCTGGGCAGTGCTACAGACAGGGCCAGCCACAGCCCAAGCCTAGCGCCCAGACTGGGGAGTGGACAGCCCCCCCCATCACACCGCCCCAGGGCTCTTACCGTTCAGGAGGGTCACGGTGAACCGGAGCGCGCCGGAGGCAGCCAGCTGGCCGGTGGCCGGAGCCGTGGCTGGGGGGGCCGGGGGCCCTGCCCTAGGAGAGAGGCAGGATGGGGTCCTCTTGTGTCCTCCAGGGGCATCTCCTTCGATTCCTCGAGACCCCCATTGGACTGGCTCTAGCACGTCCCCGGCCGGCCTGCGGTGTGAACCCCTTCCCTGAACGGCCTGTGGGGGTGGTCTAGCCTGCCCAGGACCGAGGCTCTACTAGGGCTAAGGACCCCCCGGCCCTTCCAGCAGGGCTACTGGCTCCAGCTCCCACCCTGCTGAGCGGCCGGGGGGATTTCAGGGGCTTGGAGCCAGGGTGAAGTGGCAGCCACCCGGTCACCTCATCGCCTGGGTGCCTGCTGCTCCCCAGCCCTAGGACACCCCGTGGCAGCTAGGCCCACCGGCTGCCCCACCCCCAGCACAGAGCCCTGCCGGCCGCTCCTCGGGGACCCCTGCCTGCAGGCCCCATGTCAGGCGCCCGGCGCCGGCCGCTTACTGGTAGTCCGTGCAGTTGATCCGCTCGGCGAAGGGGCTGGCGTGGTGCCGGGCGCTGCCAGGGGCCGGCTTGTAGGCCAGCTCCGCGAAGTGCTCGACCATGGCCCCCCAGGTCTGGGGGAGGCAGAGGAGAAAGGATCAGGGGGAGTCAGCGCCGGGCCCCTGCCAGCCCCGGGCGTCACCGAGGAGGGGACCAGAGCTGGCGCAGATGCCCCCCAGCAGGGCACCCGCCTGCCAGCCCCAGACACGGGCAGGAGCCCGCAGGAGGGGCCAGAGCAGGGAGACAGGCCGACTGGAGCAGCAGGCTCCCCACCCGGGCGGCCCCTTGGGGGCAGGCCGGGCCTGGGGCATCCCTCCCCTCCCACCCACCGCGCCCAGCCCTCGCTCACCAGGCGGGAGAAGCCGCAGTCCCGCAGGCGGTGCTGGAAGTGCAGGACGCCCTGCCGGGGGGCCAGGCTGGAGTAGAGGCAGCTGCCCAGGTGCAGGCGCTGGGGGTCCAGCAGCCAGCCAGTGCCCAGGGGGTCCAGCTTCACCGCCAACCGGATGCTGGTCTCATTGCACTCGTAGACCACCGAGTCCAGGGGCGCTAAAGGGGAGTGAGCAGGCCCCGTGGGGCTCCCGGCTGCCTGCCCCCCCATCACCCCTCCCATGGGGCTCCCGGCTGCCTGCCCTCCCCCCTGCAGGGTTCCAAACTGCCCGCCCCCAGCCCCTCTGCCCCCCACCGGGCAGCCAGCTGCCACCTCCCGCCCCCCTTCTCCCCACAGGGCTCCAAGCTGCCCCTCAGGCCTCTCTGCCCTGTGGGGCTGCCAGCTGCCCTCCCGCCTCCATGGGGCTCCACCAGAGAGCAGGACCCACCTCACCCTCCAAGGGCCCCCCCCAGACCCCTCTACCCTGTGGGGCTGCCAACTGCCCTCCCTCCCCAAGCTGCCCTCCCTCCTCCATGGGGCTCCCAGCCACCTGCCCTCCAGACCCCTCCATGGGGCTCCACCAGGGAGCAGGACCCACCTCACCCTCCAAGGGCCCCCCCAGCCCATGGGGAGTCCCCCCAGGAGCAGGGCCAGAGCATGGGAGGGGTCTCTGGTGCCCACACCAAACCTTTGCAGAGCCAAATCAGGACCGGGAGGGCTCTTACCCAGCCAGGCCCAGGAGCAGTTACCACTGGAACTCACAGCTGCATGGGAGGGGAAGCTGTTTGGCTGCAGACACCAGCCCCAGCAGGGTGAAACCAGGCACAGCCCGGAGCCAGCCCTTAGCACAGAGCCCCAGGGAGACACCCCACGTACCTCGCTGCACAGCCAGAGCCGAGCTCCACACAAGCACCCCCAGCACCACAGCCCAGCTCACCATACTGCCAGCAACCCCACCCTGCTCACGGGACAGTAGCATGCCCCTGGGCCCTGGGAGCGGCTCTATATACCCGCCCAGGGATGGGCTGCAGCTGTGCTCAGAGCCGCCGGGCAGGGCCCGCTCTGCACAGGTGCTGGGCTCTCCCCTCGGCCACGCACAGGCCTGGCTCCCCGCCTAGGCCCGACCGGCCCAGCTCGGCCGCTCTCCTAAGCCGCGTTGTCCCTCAGCCGAGGGCGGGGTCCCACCCAGGGGACTGTTCTGCCTCCCCAGGATCGCCTCATTGGCCAGGGCTCCCCTCCTGGGGGCGCGCGGCAAGTCATGGCCTCGCCCGTGCCTCAGTTTCCCCCGTACCACGCAGGGGCCGTCCTGCCGCGCATGGGTGGAAAGTGCACACTCACGCGCGGGACCCCTCTCCCCACCCTCGGCGCTTCCGTGCGACAGCCGGGCTCACCAGGGGCCGTGGGTAAGTCCGGGCAGCCCGAGCGCAGACCCCCTGGGCTAAGCCAGAGCCTCTGCACCAGGACCAGGCCTGCCCACCCCAGGGCGCGGCACTGCTGGGCTTCATAATCGGCCAGGCCAGGCCGGTGCTGGAGAATCTTTGGGCCCTGCCCGTGGAGCTCCCGGAAGGGGGCTGGGAAGGGCTCCAGCAGGCAGGCGCTGGGGTGAGACTCATGGGGAACAGCTCCCCAACCAGGCACCAGCAGGGGAACTGCAGGGGCAGTACAGGAGGTGAGGGGGTGAACCCAGCAGGAGCAGGCAGGACAGGACCACGGCCGTGCCCGCCTGCTCTCTGCCCCCTCTTTGGGAGGGCAGGCCTGAGCAGGGCAGGCCCGAGGGGGAAAGGAAACCAATCTGCTGGCCGGGTCCCTGTGAGCTGGGCACTGGGGCAGCCGCTCAGGAGAGATTCGGAGGCCGGCCAGCTGATGAGCAGAGCGCCCACACTTAGGTTTGTGTGTCTCCTGGTGGTGCACATTCACGCAGGCCTCGGTGCGCACAGCAAAATTATTCCGCATGTGGATGGAAATGATTCGGGGGAGCATTGCTGCTGCACCCAGAGGGTCAGCGTCTCCACAGCTACTGGGGCAGAAGACAGAGGCCACACGAGAACAGCTGAACGGTTCATATATTCAAACCTGCCACACGTACAGTATAAATATACACAACGACTCTTCTCGTCCTTGGCTTGCCAGGCAGAGCAGACCATCAGCGCCCCGGGGAAGCGAGGGGACCCCCAGGGCTGCGGCCGGCAGAGGAAGGGAGCAGCCGGCCCGCAAGGTCTGGGGCTATGCTTGGGCTGTGCACGAGGATCCTCGATCCTACCGGCGCGGCACGTTCAGGGCGGGCTGTGGCTTTTCCCGTCCCAGAGGCCTCCCGCAGGACTCCCCCCCGCCCAGCGTCACGGCGAGCACAGAACAGGGAACACGCTGCCCCCCGGTTCTCACCAGATCCACCCTCAGGGGATCCTCGAACTGGGGGCAGGAGGGGAACAGGCTCTGCCCTGCTGGGGACCAATCCGGAGCACAGAGGCCAGGCTGGCTTTGGGGAGTGAGACACACAGGGCGACTGGAGTGGTGGGCGACAGGGGAACCTGTCCAGCTGTGGGCCTGGGATCTGACCGTGGCCAGCGAAACCTCCCCTCAAAGACAGTGCAAATAGTGCTCCAAGCCACACGGTCCTTTGGCTGCTCCTCGGCGAGAATAGGGACCAGTGGCCGAGGGTCTGAGCCCACGCCGCGGAAACACACCTGCAGCGGCCGAACGAGGAGCAGATCGAGCCGGGGACAGCCCACGCAGGAGGGCTCTGGGAGAAGCAGTTTGATGAAGGGGACACGCTGGCCACGTACGGACCGCTGGTCCCAGATATGGACCGGTCTGAGGCAGTGCAGCCGGAGACTCCCAAACTGGCATGGAGACACACACGGTCGTTCACACCCAGACGGCATACAGTCGTGGTGGAACGGACAGCCGCGAGGCCGGACAATCAGTGCAAACGGCTGTCTCTGGGATTGACAGTGTTGTCTGGTGTCACTTGTGCAGCTCAACACACACACGCGGGCGACATTCACACACACAGAGTGCAACAGGCACGCAGAGGCCAACTAGCAGATTGGTCTCCCCCAGGCACGCTGTCTTACAGGCGGGCCGGCTGTTCCCGGGGCTGGGTCGCACACAGCTACCGCACATGTCTGCACCCCAGCCCCGCAGCCCCCCAGCTACGCTGCTATTGCCCGGAGGGGCGCTGCCCCCGCCAGAAGCAAGGGAACCCCTGGGAAAGCAAGCCCCAGACAATCGGGGAGAGCCCGGGGCTGGGGGCAGCGTCCCGCCTCCTGCCCTTAGCTCGGCCAGGGGCCACGCTAGACGCCCGTGGGGCCTGAGGATGGAGCGGTGGCAGCGGAGCCCAGGGGAACCCCCGAGAGGGGCGCTGGGGTGCGAGGTGGGAGGAGAGGGGGCCCAGCGCATCTCCACCTGCGGGTCTCCGAGGCTCTTCCCTCCTGTCCCTGGGGGGGCGGGAGCCGGGCTCCTCCCCACAGCGCCAGCGCCAGTTCCGCACCCGGAGGCAGGGAGAAGCGGGGCAGCGCGGGGAGCCGGGAGGGCCGCCCCCCCGCGCTACCACTGCAGGAAGTCCCGCACGCGGCTCCAGAGCTTGGTTAGCCAGAGGTCGGCGCCCAGGTCGCTCAGGTACTGGAGCTCGGGCGTCAGCATCTTGCGGCACAGCTTGCGGTGCTTCTTGCTGATCCTCTTCTTCAGGTTGTAGCCCAGGATGGACTTCTGGCCCAGCGGCTGCCAGGGCTGCATGGAGGGCTCCTGGATGGCGCTGGCGTCCACGGGGCGCCCCCCGTCGATGCAGATGCTCCGCATCCGCTCGTTCTCCCGCCGCAGCTCGGCCACGTCCCGGGCCATGCGCGCCCGCCCGTAGGCCTCCACCTTGCGCCAGAAGCTGGCGTTGAAGTGGCGGTACAGCCTGGCGTCCAGCTGGTTCCAGGCGGTGGCCTTGTCGTAGAGCTCGCCCGTCAGCCGGGAGACCGTGGAGTCCTTGCGGGCGTTGAGCTTGAAGTAGAGGATGTCCTCCAGCTCCCAGCACAGCAGGTCCCGCAGCAGCACCAGGGACTCGTCGAAGTACTCCAGCAGCATGACCAGGTGGAAGCGGCGCCCGATCTCCTGCAGGGCCTGCTCGGCTGCGGGGCTGGAGGGGCTCAGGCCGCTGTCGTAGCCCAGGTCGAAGGAGAGCAGGTTCTGCAGGTAGTGGGCGTTGAAGCCGCCGGGGTCGTAGTAGCGCCAGGGGGCGCGCAGGAACTCGGCCAGCTTGTCCTCGCCCGGCAGCGCCCAGGTCAGCGGCACGACGCGCCCGAAGTAGTGGAAGGAGGACTCGAAGAGGTAGGCGGGGTCGCGCAGCACCGTCACGAAGGCGGCCCGGCCGGCAGCAGCGGGCGCACCTCCTCGTACTGGAAGCGCATGTGGTTGCAGATGACGTTGAAGCAGGCGCCGGGCCGGTAGCCCTGCACCTGGCTGCGCTGGAAGAAGGAGGGGTAGTAGAAGTCGTTGCGCCCGCGGGGGAAGGCGAACTTCAGGCGGTGCTTCTCGCCGAAGCGGAACAGGATGTTGAGCACGGTGCTGCTGGCCGTCTTGTGGGTCTTCAGGAACATGATGTCCAGCTTGGGCAGGCAGCCCGGCCCCGGGGCCCCGAGGGACCGGTTAGCCGTCCCCGGTGCCCTGGACCGCGCAGGGGAGGAGGAGCAGGAGTACGGGACGGGAATCCTGCAGGAAAGGGAAGAACAGGCACGTCTGGGGGGATAGCTTGGCCTGTCCACAGACCCCTTCCGGCAGTGTCTGGGGGACTGGCTAGGCTCCAGCCCCGCACTGGGTTGGGGGCGGCAGACGGGCTGCCGGGGGGGGTAGGCCCTGTGGCAGGCTGGTGGAGGGCGTCAGAGGGGCTGCCGGGGGGGTAGGCCCTGTGGCAGGCGGGTCGGAGGGGCAGACGGGCTGCTGGAGGGGGTAGGCCCTGTGGCAGGCGGGTCGGGGCAGACGGGCTGCCGGCGGGGTAGGCCCTGTGGCAGGCGGGTCGGGGCAGGCGGGCTGCCGGGGGTAGGCCCTGTGGCAGGCGGGTCGGGGCAGGGCTGCTGCGGGGTCGGCCCTGTGGCAGGCGGGTCGGGGGCAGACGGGCTGCCGGGGGGTCGGCCCTGTGGCAGGCGGGTCGGGGGCAGACGGGCTGCCGGGGGGTCGGCCCTGTGGCAGGCGGGTCGGGGGGCAGACGGGCTGCCGGGGTCGGCCCTGTGGCAGGCGGGTCGGGGGCGGACGGGCTGCCGGGGGGTCGGCCCTGTGGCAGGCGGGTCGGGGGCAGACGGGCTGCCGGGGCCGGCCCTGTGGCAGGCGGGTCGGGGCAGACGGGCTGCCGAGGTTGGCCCTGTGGCAGGCGGGTCGGGGGCGGACGGGCTGCCGGGGTGGGCCCTGTGGCAGGCGGGTCGGGGGCAGGCGGGCTGCCGGGGTCGGCCCTGTGGCAGGCGGGTCGGGGGCAGACGGGCTGCCGGGGTCGGCCCTGTGGCAGGTGGTCGGGGGCAGGACGGGCTGCCGAGGGGCCTGTGGCAGGCGGGTCGGGGCGGACGGGCTGCCGGGGTGGGCCCTGTGGCAGGCGGGTCGGGGCGGACGGGCTGCCGGGGGTGGGCCTGTGGCAGGCGGTCGGGGCGGACGGGCTGCCGGGGCTAGGCCCTGTGGCAGACGGGTCGGGGCGGACGGGCTGCCGGGGGTAGGCCCTGTGGCAGGCGGTCGGGGGCAGACGGGCTGCCGGGGTCGCCCTGTGGCAGGCGGTCGGGGCAGGCGGGCTGCCGGGGTGAGCCCTGTGGCAGGCGGTCGGGGCGGGCGGGCTGCCGGGTGGGCCCTGTGGCAGGCGGTCGGGGCGGACGGCTGCCGGGGTGGGCCCTGGCAGGCGGGTCGGGGGCAGACGGGCTGCGGGGTCGGCCCTGTGGCAGGCGGGTCGGGGCAGACGGGCTGCCGGGGTGGCCCTGTGGCAGACGGGTCGGGGCGGACGGGCTGCCGGGGTAGGCCCTGTGGCAGGCGGTCGGGCGGACGGGCTGCCGGGGTGGGCCCTGTGGCAGGCGGGTCGGGCAGGACGGGCTGCCGGGGTGGACCTGTGGCAGGCGGGTCGGGGCGGACGGGCTGCTGGGGGTCGCCCTGGCAGGCGGGTCGGGGCGGACGGGCTGCCGGGGTCGGCCCCCTGCAGGCGGTCGGGGGCAGGACGGGCTGCCGGGGTCGGCCCTGTGGCAGGCGGTCGGGGGTGCACGGGCTGCCGGGGTGGGCCCTGTGGCAGGTGGTCGGGGTGCACGGGCTGCCGGGGTGGGCCCTGTGGCAGGCGGTCGGGGGCAGGCGGGCTGCCGGGGTGGGCCCTGTGGCAGGCGGTCGGGGGCAGACGGGCTGCCGGGGGGTCGGCCCTGTGGCAGGCGGTCGGGGGGCGGACGGGCTGCCGGGGGGTCGGCCCTGTGGCAGGCCGGTTGGGGGGCAGACGGGCTGCCGGGGGTCACTCACTGCATCGTGCGGACTTGGGGGGGCGCCCCGACGTAGGAGTACAGCAGCAGCATGACGCTGGTCAGCACCGTGCCCAGAGCCAGCCCCTTGCCCATGGACCTCCAGGGCTTCTGCTTCGGCGGCATGGCGGGCGCCTGCGAAGGCAGAGGGGCCGTTAGGGAGGCGCCCGCGGGGCAGCGGCGCAGAGGGGAGGGGGACGGGAGGGCGTGGCGTCCGCCACTGCGGGGACTGGCGGGCAGGCTGGACAGACACCTGTCGGGAGGCTCTCGAGGGGCCTGGCCCTGCCGCGGGGCAGGGGACCGGACTTGCTGCCCTCGAGGTCCCTGCCAGCTCTAGGATTCCACGCTCCCCGGGTTCCCGGCCCTCCGGCCCGCCCTGCATCGCACAGCCCAGCGCCCTGCAGCCAGGGCAGAGCTCCCCAAAGCCAGCCCGCCCCTGGGGCCGCGGTTCGACGCCCTCCCTCCCTCTCGCGGCTCTGCTGAGCTGGCTGCAGGCCGGGCCCCTCGGGCTCCGTGCGAATCAGGACGAGGAGTCACACCCCCCGTCTCAGCCACGCCGACAGCCGGCGTCAGCTCCCACGGCTCGGTCAATCATTTCCAGGTTCTCCGTCCCCTCGGGACTTTCCCAGCATTGCTCGTTGTTGGGACAGACCGCGCCGGCGTCGGGAACCAGACTGGCTCCGAACAACCGACCTTCCCGCTCTGACGGTTCCCAGGCCGTCCCCCAAGAAAGGTCCCAGGCCAGGCCTTTGTCCGACCCGACCCTTGGCCGCAAAGGGATTCGGGTCGGAGGGAGGCGCGTTTTCGCATGGCTGCCCTGGGAACCCTCGGCCAGCTGAAACGGACGTTCCTCTTCTCACCAGCTCAGACCTGCCCCGATTCCCAGGCCAGAGGGGACCCTGTGAGCACCTGGTCTGGCCTTGTGTGTGCACGGCCCCGGCCCGGCCCCACGAGAGCGCCTGGAGCAGAGCGCAGCCTGGACCAAATGCCATCCAGCACCCGTCCCGTCGGGGCTAGGCCTGGCCGGGACCCTGGCTCTCTCTGGGCGTGCGCGAGCCTAGCACCCATCCCTCTGAGCAGTGTCCAGGGCCCCTGGGTGCACGCCAGCCACGCAGGCCGGGGCGCGGGGATACGCGGACCGCTGGGAGTCTGCGCGGCTGGGGGCAGGACACATCCGCTCCCCGGGGACGTGCGCCCGGGAGGCAGCCGCAGGGACATCCGTGTGGCTTTGGCCTGCTCTCCAAGGAACGGGCTCGCCTTGCGGAGCCCGGGGACAGCCCCTGCCGCTCTCTGGCCCGGTTCACCGACACGCTGGGATGCCCCGGTCCTGGAGGGCGGCCAACAGCACTCTCCCCTTCCCCCGCCCAGGGTGCGCAGCCCCTCCTGCTCCCCCCGCCTGCCGGCAGTGGGGGGACACGGATACTGCACCTGCCAGCCGCTGCCTGCCCGGGACGGCTTCTCTGGGTCCCAGGGAGCGGCGGGGAGCGTGTGAGCAGCTGCAATGCGGCAGTGCTGTCCTCTGGGTCACACAAGGAGACCGGCTGCCCGGGGAGGGGAGGCTGCTCGCACGACTGAGCCCAGCACACAGACCTGAAACCGGGCCCTCCGGCCTGCCCGAGCATTGCCCTGGAGCCCGACGATGCGGGGGCTGGGGGCGGAGATCGCAGCCCGTGAGGTCTCGGCCCTCCCTTGGGGTGGGCCCCTAGTCATTTGGGGGCTCTGCCCTGCCTGGGCTGGGAGCGCAGGGCGGCTCTGCCAGGGTCTGCCCCTTTAAAACCACTACGAGCCATGCAGGTAGCACGTGGCCCAGCCAGCGGCCGAGGGGTCAGCCCTTCTCTGAGTCCATGTGTGCCGGCACTCTCTGAAGCCCCCGCCTAGCGCCCGTCGGGAGGAGACCGCCCCTTCCCCTCGCAGCCCCCGGGGGAAGCCAGCCACGAGCCGAGTGGCTTTTGCTGCGATTTCGAGGATAAAAACGTCGCAGAGAAATCAGCCACTCAAAACCCCAAAGCCGCTTCCGGGCCAAGAAGCAAAAAGGGCCCGTGCCCAGCGTTTCCTGGAAGCCGGGCGCGCCGGAGAAATTCAGATGCCGCCCCGCTGGTGAGCAAAGGGGTTTTTGGTTCCTACGGCGGTGCACGTTCGCACATGCCTCGGTGCTCCTAAACTTTATTCCGCACGTGGATGGAAACAACAGAGGGAACGCTGCGCGTGCCCAATCCCGCAAGCCCTTTGCAAGGCACCTGTCAGAGCGGGAGGCAGGAGAGAGGCCAGCTGAATAATGAATGGAGCCTGTAAACGGATCCGCCGGCTGCGGCTGGTAACAGGACACCCAACGCTGCAGCCCGATGTCGGGCAGAGCCAGCCCTTCCCCGCACTGAGACTGGCCCATGGAGGAGCGTGGTGGAGCCAGATCTGGAGCAGGGGGCGTGCCCGGGAGGTGGAGGCTGGAATTAGGACAAACGTCCTGTCCGGGGGGTTAAGCGCTGGACTGAATTGCCCAGGAAGGGGTCTAAGAGCAGGCTGGATAATTGCCTGCGGGGATGGTCTGTGTCAGCAGGATGGGGGGCTGAAATCATGGGCGGCGGGCAGGGCTGGCAGCTGGGAGCAGGCCAGAAGCAGAGCTGGGTGGCGCTCCCTTCCCCCTCCGTGGGGCTATGTGCCCCCCAGTGCGGGGACCTCGAGTCTAATAATACTTTGAGCTGCCTTCAGTGCAGGGACTGGAGTAGACGCCAACCCCCAGTTCTTCTACCTCCATGCTAGACAGGGAACCCGCCCCGGGAGCAGGTGCACCATAGCGGCAGTGGCACGGCGCTGCCCAAATGTATCGGGGTCAGGCTGGCATGTGTGCCCCTCAAGCCGGGCCAGAGCCGGTCCGCCAGGGTGAGCCCCACTGCTATATGGACCTGCACCTCCCCAGGGCCTGGCCATCGCAGCTCCCATTGGCGCGGATCCCCGTTCCTGGCCAACGGGAGCTGTGGGAAGTGGAGGCCGGGTCTTTGCCACTTCCTGCTGCTCCCGTTGGCTGGGAACAGCGATCCATGGCCAACGGGAGCTGCGGGAATCGGTGGCCGGGTCTGTGCCACTTCCTGCTGCTCCCGTTGGCTGGGAACAGCGATCCATGGCCAACGGGAGCTGCGGGAAGCGGAGGCCGGGTCTGTGCCACTTCCTGCTGCTCCCGTTGGCTGGGAACAGCGATCCATGGCCAACGGGAGCTGCGGGAAGCGGAGGCCGGGTCTGTGCCACTTCCTGCTGCTCCTGTTGGCTGGGAACAGCGATCCATGGCCAACGGGAGCTGCGGGAAGCGGAGGCGGGTCTGTGCCACTTCCTGCTGCTCCCGTTGGCTGGGAACAGCGATCCATGGCCAACGGGAGCTGCGGGAAGCGGTGGCCGGGTCTGTGCCACTTCCTGCTGCTCCCGTTGGCTGGGAACAGTGATCCATGGCCAATGGGAGCTGGGGAGGTGCAGGTACACATAGGGGCGGTGGCCCGTCAGGTGCTAATCCCCTACTGGGCCAATGGGAGCTGGGGAGGTGCAGGTACACATAGGGGCGGTGGCCCGTCAGGCGCTAATCCCGGCGAACGGCTACTATTGTATTGCCCACCTGACCTAAAGGCTCGTAACGCCCCTCGGCAGTCTTCCAAGGCCATTTTATCACCCGGCCCCCAAAGGAGTTGTGGGAAAGGGCCCTCCAGAGGTTCCAGTCTTATAGTTACACTCAGGCATGGCAGTAATCGTGGCCTATGCTTTCATGGCAGCCCCAAATGGATCTCATCGCCCAGCACCGCCATGCAGCCACCTCTGTGGCGGAAGATGGCAGCTTTCCACAGGCTCCCCAAACACTCACCAAGTGAGGGTGCAAACTCCTGCAGCCAGCCGGCCTCCGGGGGAAATGTTGGGAGCAGGGGATTGCCAGCGACGCCGCAGTCAGAAATGGGCCGAGCGCAGGCCGGATACGTGCGCAAAGGAAGTAGGGATCCTTCACCCCGCTCGTCAGCCAGGCTCTGGTTATGCAGCGTACCCAAAAGACAGCCCGGAAAAGTCACTCCTGCCCCCTTTCGGAGCACAGGCACGTGGGCACTCAGTCCAGGGAGCTCCGGGCCACAAGCACCCCCAAAAAACCGCCAGAGCTGGAGTGCAGAATGTGAGGAGCCCTGGCTGGGCTCATTGAGTCGGGGTTGGTCCTGCTTTGGGCGGGAGCTGGACTCAAGGCCTCCTGAGGTCCCGTCCAGCCCCGGGGTTTTGTGAGTTCTGTGCTGTGAGCAGCTTCTGCCATTGGGATGGGCAGTTTGGTTATAAACAGAGGCGGGCCGGGGGGAGGGGTTAGGATAACACAAGGGATATCCCAGACCGAGTGGCCAGGAGATTCACTGTTCACTGCACAGAAATGCACTGGGCAAACACTGCAAAGAGCGACAAAGGGATATCCCAGACCGAGTGGACAGGAGATTCACTGTTCACTGCACAGAAATGCACTGGGCAAACACTGCGAAGAGCGACAAAGGGATCTCCCAAACCGAGTGGCCAGGAGATTCACTGTTCACTGCACAGGAAATGCACTGGGCAAACACTGCAAAGAGTGACAAAGGTATCTCCCAAACCGAGTGGCCAGGAGATTCACTGTTCACTGCACAGGAACGCACTGGGCAAACACTGCAAAGAGCGACAAAGGGATCTCCCAGACCAAGTGGACAGGAGATTCACTGTTCGCTGCACAGGAACGCACTGGGCAAACACTGCAAAGAGTGACAAAGGGATATCCCAGACTGAGTGGCCAGGAGATTCACTGTTCACTGCACAGGAATGCACTGGGCAAACACTGCAAGAGCGACAAAGGGATCTCCCAAACCGAGTGGCCAGGAGATTCACTGTTCACTGCACAGGAACGCACTGGGCAAACACTGCGAAGAACGACAAAGGGATATCCCAAACCGAGTGGCCAGGAGATTCACTGTTCACTGCACAGAAATGCACTGGGCAAACACTGCGAAGAGCGACAAAGGGATCTCCCAAACCGAGTGGACAGGAGATTCACTGTTCACTGCACAGAAATGCACTGGGCAAACACTGCGAAGAGCGACAAAGGGATATCCCAGACCGAGTGGCCAGGAGATTCACTGTTCGCTGCACAGGAACGCACTGGGCAAACACTGCAAAGAGCGACAAAGGGATCTCCCAGACCGAGTGGACAGGAGATTCACTGTTCACTGCACAGGAACGCACTGGGCAAACACTGCGAAGAGTGACAAAGGGATCTCCCAAACCGAGTGGCCAGGAGATTCACTGTTCACTGCACAGGAACGCACTGGGCAAACACTGCGAAGAAGCGACAAAGGGATCTCCCAAACCGAGTGGCCAGGAGATTCACTGTTCACTGCACAGGAAATGCACTGGGCAAACACTGCTAAGAGTGACAAAGGGATCTCCCAAATCGAGTGGACAGGAGATTCACTGTTCACTGCACAGAAATGCACTGGGCAAACACTGCAAAGAGTGACAAAGGGATCTCCCAGACCGAGTGGACAGGAGATTCACTGTTCACTGGGCAAACCAGACTGATGGTGCCTCAGTGATCCGCTACCCAGCTAGTGAGTGAGCCTGGAGGTGCTTGCACAACTCCAGAGCCTTGCACATTCGTATGCATGGATTCCTCACGGGGCCAGGATCGTCCTGAACATTCTCCAGCTCCAAAAGCCTGACAGATGATCTCCAGCCAACAGCTGAGCAATGCAGCTGTGCTGAGCAGTGCGAGGGACCGCGCTGCTTTCAGTTTCATCTGTAGAGCTCCCGGGAGCCAGAAGGGCTTGAAACAGGGGCGCTAGCGAAGCCAGGCCTGCAGGCTCAGCCCCGGCTGCACCTCCTTCCCTCCCTTATGTCACTGCTGGTGCTAACATGGTGCAGGCTGCATTGCCGCAGTGACAGCCCCGCGCTCTGGGACCAGATAACTGAAAAGTGCTATGTCAGAGCTAGCTCATTAAGATTAATTATTAATCATCATTATCACTGCGGAGGAGGATGCACGCGCCAGGCCAGACCCTTGCTCGCTCTCGAAGGGCCATGTGAAGTGCCAGGCCAGAGTTTGGAGCAGCCATCTTAGGCGGTTTTGTCGGGTTGGGCACTAAGGCCGGGGAAAGCGAGAGGGGCGCAGACGGGGGGAGGGCTCCCGGCTGCCCGGATACATGCAAAGCAGGGCCAAGCTTTAAGCATCTCCCTCCCTTTTTCAGCAGGGCCAGGGACAGACCCGGGCAGTGAACCCAGCAGCTGCCCGGCTCTGCAAGAATGAGGAGTCCGGGGGCACCAGCAGGACCAGTGTAGGACCAGCAGGAAGGAGGCTGTATCGTAGGGCCAGCTGTAGGCAGTGGAGCATGTGCTGTGTGCTGGCTGGAAGCTGGAGGTGCTGGGTGGAAGCTGGGTGGTGTTGATGTGACCATCAGTTCTTTGCGCTGTGCTGTCCGGGAAAGCCGATGAGATCGGTATGGAGAGTTCTTGAAATGTTCATGCCTCCCCCGGGGAAGTGAGGAACCAGAGTGACAGAGCCAAGCGAGGAACCAGGCGTCACCTGCTTCGGGACAGGCCCGACGAGGAAAATCACAGAACCCCACAACCCCTCCAGCGCATCACTGAATCCACAGCCTGTCCTGGAAATCGGTCCTTCCCGCTCACGGGCCAGTCTTCGCCTACACACAGCCCCCTCTCTGCTTAGTGCACTAACAGGTACCTGCCCCTGCCACAAACCCAGGGCCAGCTCTGTCCACACAAGCGACCCCATCACTGCCCCTAACCACGCCAGCGGCTCGGCCACCTGCACACCCTCTTCCACACTCTCTGCCAGCAACGTCCTCCGCCATGGCCAAGCCCGGCCATCTCTGCCAAAGGCCACAGGGACACAAATCAGTCCTCCGGACTGGTGACACCACAGACCTGGAGGGGGCATTCAAACCTCCCTGCACAGGCCGTAATGGCTTTGAAAGTAGCCGTCCTCCTCCAAAAGAACGTCCAAACCCAATGAGCGAGGGAAACAGTGGGCCTGGAACTCACGGCAATCTCCAGCCAGTCAGCTTAGGCCTGGATAACGACTGAAACTGGTTAACACACTGCAAAGGCCATTCTCCCTCTCTTGATATTCACATCTTCCCATCAGCCTCCTGGCCCCGGCTGGGTTAGCCTCCTTAGCCCGGCCCTAGGCTGGATCCGTCCTTTCCTTTTCCTGCTGTACGTTGTCGCTGTGCCCCGGCCTCTGCGATCTCCGCTCCGCTGCGTCCGATGTAGTGGGCTCGCCCCACGGCGGCTGCTAAGGTGCTGCCGGACGCCTGGCTGCTTTGGCAGGTACAGACCGACCCGGCTCCCCCCCGGTGGCTCTGCGAGAGGCGTCTCTAATCCCCACCCGTTCCCACGGGCAGGGGGATCCTGGGGAAGCGTCAGGACGTTCCCCTGGACCCGGGCCTGGCCGCTGGGAGGCTCCGACGCCAGCAGGCCTGGGAGGGCGCGCACCCGCCGGGGTGTGCCTGGGCCTTGCTGAGCGGATTAATCATTAATGCAGCCCCGCAGGGAGCCGCGCTGCTGGGCTGTGGTGCCCCTTGGAAGGAGGACGGGCCCGGGCATTGCCAGGGTTACCACAGGTAGGTCACCTTCTGAAGGAGAGCGCCACAGCGGGCCCTCAGACCTGCGACCCGGCCGCCTGCCCCACGGCCCGGCTACCCCCTCGGCCGAACACGCCACGGCCATGGACACCCCGCCTCTGCCGCACGCACCCCGCTGCATCCTCCCGCACACCCGCACACAGCCCAGCCAGCCTCCGCACACACCCGCACACAGCCCCAGCCAGCCTCCCGCACACCGCACACAGCCTCGCATCCTCCTCACACCGCTTTGACAGCCCACGCATCCTCCCACACCTGCCACACAGCCCCACGGCATCTCCCGCACACCGCACACAGCCCCAGCCAGCCTCCGCACACCCCACACAGCCCACCGTCCTCCCGCACACACACAGCCCCAGCCAGCCTCCCTTTCCGCTTTGCACACAGCCCCACGATCCTCCCGCACACCCGCACACAGCCCCAGCCAGCCTCCCGCACACCCGCACACAGCCTCACGCATCCTCCCGTACACCCGCACACAGCCCCACCCGTCCTCCCGCACACCCGCACACAGCCCCAGCCAGCCTCCCGCACACCGCACACAGCCCCGCATCCTCCGCGCACACCTGCAGCCCCAGCCAGCCTCCCGCACACGCACACAGCCCCGCATCCTCGCACCCCACCCGCACACAGCCCCACCCGTCTGCACACCACGCACACAGCCCCAGCCAGCCTCGCACACCCGCACACAGCCTCACGCATCCTCCACACCTGCACACAGCCCCCATCCTCCGCACACCGCACACCAGCCCCAGCCAGCCTCCCGCACACCGCACACAGCCCAGCCAGCCTCCGCACACCGCACACAGCCCCCGCATCCTCCACACACCCGCACACAGCCTCACGCATCCTCCCGCACACCCGCACACAGCCCACGCATCCTCCGCACACCCGCACACAGCCCCCAGCCTCCCGCACACCCGCACACAGCCCCACGCATCCTCCCGCACACCCGCACACAGCCTCACGCATCCTCCCGCACACCTGCACACAGCCCCACGCATCCTCCCGCACACCCGCACACAGCCCCACGCATCCTCCCGCACACCCGCACACAGCCCCACGCATCCTCCCGCACACCTGCACACAGCCCCAGCCATCCTCGCACACCGCACACAGCCCAGCCATCCTCCAGCACACCCGCACACCCCACGCATCCTCCGCACAGCCCCCACGCATCCTCCCCACACCGCACACCGCACACACCCACGCATCCTCCGCACACCCCGCACACAGCTCACGCATCCTCCCACACCGCACAGCCCCACATCCCGCACCGCACAGCCCGCCAGCCTCCTCACACCGCACACAGCCACGCATCCTCCGCACACCTCCACATCCTCACACACACAGCCCACATCCTCCCACACCACACAGCCCCACATCCTCCACACGCACACAGCCCCACGCATCCTCCCACCACACACACAGCCCCATGCACCTTCCTCATCCACACAGCCCCAGCCAGCCTCCCGCACATCCGCACACAGCCCACATCCTCCCACACCCACCACAGCACGCATCCTCCCACACACCCGCACACAGCCCCAGCCATCCTCCCACACACAGCCCCATGCAGCCTCCTCACACCCACACACAGCCCCAGCCAGCCTCCCTCACCCGCACAGTCCCACGCATCCTCCCACACACCCGCACACTCCATGCAGCCTCCCTCATACGCACACAGCCCCTGCATTCTCGCTCGGTCTCTCATGCACACACAGCCCCTGCCTGCTCACTCGCGCTCACACACACCCATTGCACACAGCCCCTGCATGCTTGGTCTCTTGTCCCTCTCACAAACACACACACAACACACAGCCCCTGCCTGCGTGCCCTCTGACTCTCTCTCTCTCTCACACACACACACACACACACACACACACACGTCCCCCGGAACGTCACCTCTGGCTTGGCCTCAGTGGCTGGCTGCGCACCGCCCTGTGCGTGGGGGGCCAGGTGGGACCCACCGGCGCGCGAGGGGCCGGGGATGCGGCTCCGACATGGGCTGTCCCGGCGCCAGCTCTCACCGGGCCGCTTGCTCCACCCTGGCCGCCTGCCCTCGCTGCCCAGCCATGCCGCCCACTCAGCAGCCTCTCTCCGCCGGTGCCGGCCGTACCCAGGAGCCCAGCCTCCCTCAGGTGTGCGGCGGGGCGCAGCCCTCCCGCCGTCTCCGTCTCCGGGAGGGGAGCCTGCAGGCGCGGCTGCCCGCAGCACGGCTCTCGCGGCTGCCTGGCTCCAGCCCTCCTCCCACTGCCCGGCGCGCACAGAGAGCCCATTCACAGCCGGCCCTCCAGGCCAGAACAAGGGGCCGTCTGTCTCCATCTCAACAGAGCCATTGTGCCCAGCCCGGGCCTCCTTTCCCGGGCACCGCCAGGCCTGGCAGCTCTGGCCAGCACAGGGCACGGGGCAGGCTGCCTGGCGGCTAGTGGGCCTGCGGGTTCCCGGCTCACCTGCCGGCCGGGGCGGGGCTCCCAGCCTGGCGGAGGTTTCTCAGGAAACACACAGCCCGAGGCTGGTGCGACAGGGCTGGACCCAGCCCCCCGGCGGGGGAGAGACAGCTGGGAACGGGCTGCCATTGGCTGGCCCTGGGCTGGACCTTAGCTCACCCCGCCGGCGGGAAGCCCATTGCGACAGGGGCAGCTCTCCGTGGGCGCCAGCGCTGCGCCGGACCCCCCGCTGGCTGGCACTCTGCCACCCCCTTCTGCACCAGCCTCTCGGGGCGCCTTCCTCCGGGCCCCACCCCGGCCTGTTTATTTATTGACTTTTACGCCGTCACCAGCGAGCCGCCGGGTCCCTGCCAAGTTAGTAAAGTCCAATCACAGTTACACAAACTCTGCTACCCTCTCTGCAGGGCACGGCTTTCCCAGGCGGGCTGGCTACGGGCGGTCTTGCCGTGGCTACTGTCTTCCCGGCCAGACAGGTGGCAGGGGGACCGGGGCCCCAGCTAGCCACCTCACTGCCAGGACCTCGCGACGCACGGCTGCCTGGCAAACCCGCCTCTTGGTGAGCAGCCAGGCAACGCCTGAGTGCGGAGAGCTGCTCCGCTGAAGAGACGTTTTGCCTGGAGTTCTGCCCTCTGGGAGCCCTCTGGTCTCCTCTCTCATGTGGCAAGGAGTTCCGCAGGCCCGGATCCCATGGGAATTCTGTCTCTCGCACCCAGGGCCGGGCTGTTGGGGGACACTGTGCTTGCAGAGGGAGAGGCATCTCAGGCAGCTGCCCGGGCCCGGGGAGGGCTGGACTCTGCTCAGCGGGGGGCTGGGCTGATGTGCGCAGGCCCGGGGCAGGCTGCTGGGCGTGGCACGTGGGCGCAGGCTCGGGGCACACGGCGCCATTCTGGCAGCTGAGCCGCACTGCTGGAGCCGGGAAGCCCCGGACGTCCTGACTGGCTGGGCACAGCCGAGGGGCCGTTGGCGCTCTGGGCTCCTTGGGCAGCCAGCAGCCCTGGATCGCGGGCAGGTGGTGGGAGAGGAGTGATCTTCACCCGCACTGCCAGGGCTGGTCCCGCCAGGTGCCGGGCAGCAGGGCAGAGCCCGGGGCTGCCCGTGCAGGGCTGGCCTAGTGTCTGAGCAGCAACTCTTGCACCTGCTTCGCAGCTCAGCTCCTGCGCAGCCCGGGGGCAGAGAGCCGGCGGGCGAGGCCGCAGCTCCGGAGGGCTCACGCAGCCTGGGAGGGCCACGAGCTCGGGGTGTCTCGCAGCCCCGGCACAGAAGCCCCTTTCTAGTCGCTACAATGGAGGCCTGTCTGTGCTGTCCGGGAGGGGCGCTGCGCCCGCCCACCCCCACTGGCACTGCTTGCCGGGCGGGGGCCCCTTGCTGCTCCGGAAGACGCCCGCCTCTGATTCCCACGGCCCCTCGCAGGCCTGGCGCCAGCCCAGCCTGGCCAGGGCCGCGCCGGCAGGGCCAGGGCACGAAGACACGGTTTGTTAGGGGAAACAAGCCGGCCCTGTGCTGGCCGCCCTGGGGACGGAGGCATCTGCCGGCTGCTTTGTGCCCAGCAGGCAGTGTCACCGGAGCTGCCGCGGAGGCTCCGGGCGGCTCTTTCCGCAGGCAGCACCTGCGCCCATCGGTGGCGCATCGCAGAGCGGGGCCATTGTGCGGCCGGCCCGGCCTGCCCCTGTGCCCCTGCCTGCAAGCCAGACCGCTGCTGCCAAAGGGCTTTGCCCGCAGGCCTTGCTGTGCCAGGGCTGTGCCCGGCTACAGGCGTGGGGGCCTAGCAGGCCCAGCCAGCGAGGCCCGGAGAAGAGCAGCAGCCGCGGCTAGCTCGGCGCAGAGACCAGCGTGGAAGGGAAATCACTCCTCGCTGCAGGGCTCGAGCCCCGCGCGGGTCAGGAACACACGGCTCTCCAGGCGGGCAGGTTTGCCGCCGCCTCCTCGGAAGCACTTTGCACGGCCCTAGCCGGCGCCCCGAGCCGAACGGCACCTCTGCCCGGCCGCAGCCCTGCAGCTCTCCGGCGCCCAGGCCCGCTGCTGGCGGGTCGCCCCCTTGCTCTGGGGCTCTGCTGCGGGCTCCAGGCAAGCACCGGGCTCCAGCCCAGCAGGCCCAGGGCCTCGCGTTCCTCCCACCCGAAAGGGCCCAGGTCTCCATGGCACCCAGCCTCCGCCCACCTCCCCGACCAGCTGTGGAATGGGGAGAATTCCAGACGTGGCTAGCGGCCCAGCCATGGGGCCTCTGTTCATCAGGCCGGGACGGCTCTTCCGCCCCTCCCGCTGGAGAGGGAGCTGGGCCAGGCCGGGGCGCTGCCTGGAGCTTTGTGCAGAGCTCGGTCTGGGGAGGGCCAGAAGGCTGGAGGGGCGCACTGGGTGCCCGCGGCAGAGGAGCTGCTGGGCGCCTGGCACAGGAGGGGGTAACCAATGCATCATGGCAGCCCAGCTTGTGTGCACTGGCGGCCGGCGGCTCTGACGGCGCAGCGAGAGGCTCACAGGCCCGCAGGGCGGTGCTGCGTTTCCTCGGTTCCGGGCGCCACGCTCCGCCACGGACACCAGCGCCACGGCGGCGACCCCAGCGCTTTGCACAAAACGAGGGGGCTAGTCTGGCTGGTGCCGCTCCAGAGCGAGACACAGGAGTCACTGTGGATCGTTCCCTGAAAACATCCCCTCACTGTGGCGGCCGTCAGAAAGCAAAGCAAGTGTTGGGAATGGTTCCAAAAGGGCTAGAGAAGAAGACAGAACATATCCTATTGCCTCTGTATACAACCATGCTGCGGCCACATCTTGAATGCCGTGGCCAGCTGTGGTCGCCTCGTCTCCAAAAGAGCTCTTGGCGTTGGAAAAGGTTCAGAGAAGGGCAACCAAAACGATTCGGGGTTTGGAACGGGTCCCACATGAAGAGCGATGAAAAAGACGGGGACTTTTCAGCTTGGAAAAGAGGAGACTAAGGGGAATAGGACAAAGGTCTGTACAATCATGAGAGGCGTGGGCAAAGTGAGTAAGGAGAAATATACGTGCTCCCGTGACATCAGAACGAGGGGTCACCCAAATGAAATGACTAGGCAGCAGGTTTCGAACCAACCAAAGGACACTTTGCTTCACGCAGCGCCCGGTTGGCCGGGGCCCTCCGGGGAGGAAGGACTTACCCTGACGGCTGGCATCGATCTGTCTGTGCCACCACCCGTGGCCCTGCCTGGCTGTGGAAACTGGAAAGCAAGAACGGGGCTTTAGCAATCCAAGCCAACAGCGGGATGGGCCGACCCCTTGAAAGCAGAGCAGAAAGGCAGCCCGTCCGGCGGTAAACCAGTGCCCCACACCACGGGACCGGGTGCCCTAGATAAGCACGCCCACTGTCACAGCTACCTTAGCTTGGGTAAAACCGTAAATCAACTCGCATGCTTCAGGGCGCGAGCCACCCACGAGCTGCTGGGGTCAGGAGCCAACAACTCGGCCGGGCAGGATCGATTACCACTGGCCACGGTGGGGGATTGACAGCTTCGCAGGGAGGATCGGCCGTGGGCCTTTGTCCGAAACTTGAGCTGAGAGGTGCCTCTGCCGTCTGTGGCCCTACACCTGGAATCCCAGCCGTGCAGGTCTGGCACGGCGCTCGAGAGGTCCCCTAGTCCACGAGCTGGCTGGGCGCCCAGCACGGAGCTGCCAGCGCCAGGGCGAGGTCTCCCCCGGCCGCCCAGCAGCATGGACCTGCCATGGCCGCGAAAGAGGCGCCTTTCCCCAGCCTCCCCAGAGCTGCCAGGCCAGCAGAAAGGGGTCTGGCACCTGGCCCGGGGCTGCAGCAATGAGAGGACCGCGGGGGGCCTGCAAAGGCCCCGTACCTCAGCCCCATCCCAGATGCCACAGCCAGAGTCTTCACCGCTGCTCCCAACCCCTCTGCCCCACCCTGAGTGCTCTCCCTGCAAGCACTCTTGCCCTCAACCCTAACCCCTTCCCACACTCCAAGCCCATCAGCCTCACGCCCCCCCGCCCAAGATCACAGAGTCCCAGGGCGGGCCGAGGCCTCAGGAATCGTCGAGTCCAGCCCCCTGCCCAAAGCAGGACCGACCCCGACGCAATCGACCCGGCCAGGGCTTGGGCAAGCCAAGACTTTAACACCTCTAGGGATGGAGACTCCACTACCTCCCTAGGCAACCCATTCCAGTGCTTCACCACCCTCCTAGTGAAATAGTTTTTCCTAATCTCCAACCTAGACCTGCCCCACTGCAACTTGAGCCCATTGCTCCTCATTCTGCATCCGTCACCGCTGAGAACAGCCTCTCTCCAGTCCCTTTGGAACCCCCCTTCAGGGAGTCGCAGGCTGCTCTCAGATCCCCCCTCGCTCTTCTCTTCTGCAGACTGAACAAACCCAAATCCCTCAGCCTCTCCTCGTAGGGCGTGTGCTCCAGCCCCCTCATCGTTTTGGTCGCCCTCCGCTGGCCCCTCTCCAATGCGTCCACATCCTTTCTGTAGTGGGGGGCCCAGAACTGGACACAACACTCCAGATGTGGCCTCCCCAGAGCCGAATAAAGGGCAATAATCACTTCTCTGGATCTGCTGGCAACGCTCCTCTTAACGCAGCCCGATGCGCCTTTTGCAGTCTTGCTATAACATTCCTGCTACTGGAGCCCGGACTCGGGGTCACTTTTTGGCAGCCCCTGACAGTGTTAGCTCATGTTTGGTGTGACCCCTAGATCTTCTGCTGCAGTCCTGCCTAGACAGTCCTTCCCCGGCGTGTACGTGGGCCGCTGACTGCCCTGCCCCCCCGCACACAGCCTGCTTGTGCCAGTGTGTCGGGCCCCCCGGGGCGCTCCCAGGCCTTTGGAAGGGGCTCTCTCGGGCAACAGCCTAGACTGAGCCGTGCGGGACAGATCCTGCGCCGGCCCACGCACCACGGCCTGCTGGCGTGTGAGCCGGGCGTTCCTAGCGCGCAGACGCCCCGTGCCGTGCGTGTCCCCGGCGCGGCCGTTCCCCGGCCCACGCCACGCCTGGATCAGAGCTATTGGATTTTTCTGGTCTGAGTAACGTCCGCTCCGCCCGCCCGCCCCGTCCTGTCCTGTCCGTGGTGCTTCTACCCGTCCCCACCTCCCGGCCCCCATCCTGTCCACAGCACTTCTCCCTTCTGCCCCCCCTCACCCCGTCCTGTCCACAGCACTTCTCCCCCTGCCCCCCGCCCGCCCCGTCCTGTCCTGTCCGTGGTGCTTCTACCGTCCCCACCTCCCCGCCCCATCCTGTCCACAGCACTTCTCCTTCTGCCCCCTCACCCCGTCCTGTCCACAGCACTTCTCCCAGCCCCTCGCCCGCCCCGTCCTGTCACAGCACTTCTCCCAGCCCTCCCCACCCGCCCGTCCTGTCCACAGCACTTCTCCCCAGCCCCACCGCCCGTCCTGTCCTGTCCTGTCCTGTCCGTGGCGCCTACCCTGTCCCCGCCTCCCGCCCCATCCTGTCCACAGCACTTCTCCTTCTGCCCCCTCACCCCGTCCTGTCCACAGCACTTCTCCCAGCCCCCCCGCCGCCCCGTCCACAGCACTTCTCCCCAGCCCCCACCCGCCCCGTCCTGTCCACAGCACTTCTCCCCAGCCCCTCCCCACCCGCCCGTCCTGTCCACGGCACTTCTCCTTCTGCCCCCTCACCCCGTCCTGTCCACAGCACTTCTCCTTCTGCCCCCTCACCCGTCCTGTCCACAGCACTTCTCCCCTGCCCCCCCCGCCCGCCCATCCTGTCCACGGCACTTCTCCCTTCTGCCCCCTCGCCCCGTCCTGTCCACAGCACTTCTCCCCTGCCCCCCCGCCCGCCCCGTCCTGTCCACGGCACTTCTCCCCTGCCCCCATCCTGTCCAGCACTTCTCCCCTGCCCCCGCCGCCCCGTCCTGTCCACGGCACTTCTCCCTTCTGCCCCCTGCCCCGTCCTGTCCGCACTTCTCCCCGCCCCCACCCGCCCCGTCCTGTCCACGGCACTTCTCCCTTCTGCCCCCTCGCCCGTCCTGTCCGCAGCACTTCTCCCCCGCCCCACCCGCCTCCGTCCTGTCCACGGCACTTCTCCTTCTGCCCCCTCACCCCGTCCTGTCCACAGCACTTCTCCCCTGCCCCACCCGCCCGTCCTGTCCACGGCACTTCTCCCTTCTGCCCCCTCGCCCCGTCCTGTCCGCAGCACTTCTCCCCCCCCCCACCCGTCCACGGCACTTCTCCCTTCTGCCCCCTCACCCCGTCCTGTCCGCAGCACTTCTCCCCTGCCCCCGCCCACCCCGTCCTGTCACGGCACTTCTCCCTTCTGCCCCTCGCCCCTGTCCTGTCAGCACTTCTCCCCAGCCCCGTCCTGTCCACTTCTCCCCTGTCCCCACCTCCTGCCCCCATCCTGTCCACGGCGCTTTCTGCCCCCTCACCCCGTCCTGTCAGCGGCACTTCTCCCCGCCCCCTTGCCGCAGCACTTCTCCCCCAGCCCCCGCCGCCCCGTCCTGTCCACGGCACTTCTCCTTCTGCCCCCTCGCCCGTCCTGTCCACGGCACTTCTCCCCAGCCCTCGCCCCGTCCTGTCCACGGCACTTCTCCCCTGCCTCCCCCGCCCGCCCATCCTGTCCACGGCACTTCTCCCCGCCCCCTTGCCGCAGCACTTCTCCCCAGCCCCGCCCGCCCCGTCCTGTCCACGGCGCTTCTCCCTTCTGCCCCCCCCGCCCCGCCACGAGGCTTCTGCCGGCCGCGCGGCCTTGCCCGGGGAGCAGCCCGTGGCCCCAGGCTTTGGGCACTGGGGGGGGCGTGGGGCAGCCCCCCAGCCCCTGCCCCGGCGTGAGGGGGCTAGTGGGGCAGCGCACGGGGCGGGCGGGGACATGGCCCCACAGGGACTCTCCGCTGGCTGGGGGCCGCCCTCTGGGCCGGGGCCCTGAGGTAAAATGTCCCCCCCGTGGGGGATTTGCGCCCCCCCTTGCCCCACCCCCGCCTGGGCCTCCCCCACCTGACGCGAGCCCGCAGGCCTCACCGCTGAGGAGACGGCTGCGCGCCGAGCTCACCACCAGGCGCTGCCGCCGACCCGCCCACGCCTGGCCCCCGGCCCCCCGGCCCCCAGCCGGCTCCCCGCAGCCCCCAGCCGGCTCCCGCAGCCCAGATCCCCAGCCGGCTCCCAGCAGGTCCCACAGCTCCCCAGCCGGCTCCCCACAGGCCCCACGGCCCCCAGCCGGTCCTCCCGGCCCCTAGCTGGCTCCTACAGACCCATGGCCCCCATTGCTCCCCCAGCTGGCTCCTGCTGCCCCACAGCTCCCCAGCCAGCGCCCAGCAGGCCTCTGCCCCAGCCATCTCCCGCAGGCCCCGGCTCCTGGCCTCCCAGCCAGCTCCCCAGCCAGCGCTCAGCAGGCCCTCTGGCCCCTCACATCCCCAGCTGGCTCCCAACAGTCCCCCGGTCCACCCCAGCAGGCCCCCAGCCAGCTCCGACAGGACCCATGGCCCACCCAGCCAACTCCCCACAGGTCCCACAGTCCCCAGCCAGTTCTCAACAGGACTCACGCCCCCGCCCCCAGCAGCCTGGCTCCAGTCCAGCACCCATTTCACACACCCCCGAGGCGGCTCCCCCAGTGCAGTGCCCTCCCCCAGAGCAGCACTGCCCTCCTGCCTTCCACACAGGCCCCCGGCTTTGCCTCCCTCCGCTCCCCTGAGCCTTCCCCTCCTGCATCCTGTCCCCCACCCGGCCCCTCCCTGCCGCTCTGCAGCTGCCCCTCGTGGGAGTGAGTCACACAGAAAAACACAAACTCGCCCATAGTTTCGTAGTTTTGTAAAAGGGCTTCAAAGCTGATCAATTTTTGGAAGTTTCTGGCTAATTTTCTTAGTGTGTGTGTGGGGGGAACCACGCTTCCAAAACAAGACAAAGGGGAAAAGCAGGAGGGAGGAAATAAGGCCAAAGAAAAGGAAACTCACTAACTGACAAATCTAGACAGAAAAGTCAAAACCAGACACTTTTCTGGGGAACAAAATGATTTAGTAAAAAACAAAACCGAGGCTTTTTCTAGGGGGAAAAAATCACATCACAAAAAACGTCCCTTCGTTCTCGTATCTGCCACTTATTACATTTAAAGGTTCAGAAAAGGGCAACAAAACTCATGAGGGGTTTGGAACGGGACCCATATGAAGAGAGACTGAAAAGACGTGGACTTTTCAGCTTGGAAAAGAGGAGACTAAGGGGGGATAAGATAGAGGTCTGTAAAATCATGACTGGTGTGGAAAAAGTGAATAAGGAAAAGTGATTTACTTATTCCCAATAAAAGAACGAGGGGTCACCGAATGAAATGAATAGGCAGCAGGTTTAAAACTAACCAAAGGAAGTTTTTCTTCACTCAGTGCACAGTCAACCTGTGGAACTCCTTGCCAGAGGATGCGGTGAAGGCTAGAACTTAAACAGGGTTCAAAAAAGAGCTAGCTAGATTCATGGAGGTTAGGTCCATCAATGGCATTGGCCGCTGTGGGCAGACAGGACTCTGGGCTGGACGGACTGTTGGCCTGACCCACTCTGGCCGTTCTGATGTTCTCCCGGCGCCGCACTGCTGCTGCTGTCGGGAGCTTGGGGGGACACGTTTGGGGGGGCCGCGTCAGTGCTGGGTGGAGCAGCAGGTGCGAGGGTACCGAGGTGAGCTGCAGCAGGTGGCAGTCTGGGCCTGTTGCGTGGAAACTACCGTCCCCGTCACAGGCGCAGCGTGTGCGGGGTCCAGGCCCTCTCACGTCAGGCCGGGGCGGGCACAGCAGCAAGGCGATCGCGCGGCAGAGCGGCCTGACACTGCTCCCTCGCGTCCTTTACGCCGAGCCGCACACAGAACTCGGCGCCTTCTCCCCCCCGCTGTCCCGGCGCTCGGCTCCACTGCTCCTACAAACGGGCCCCCACCAAATCCAGCTGGAGGCAAAGTCTGCTCGTGCGCGCTCCGTCTTATCTCCTGCAGATACCGCCAGGGGCTGGGCCCCGCCGAGACAGACGTGAATCGATATTCTCCCCGTGGCAGGCTGTACAGCGCGGGGCCCGCCAGCCCTTCAGACTCTGCGCCGCCCGGTGACACGCCCCTCGGGGACGGCCGAACGATGTGCTGCCGTCCGGCCTGGCCCTCAAGGGCGCCTCACATTTGACAGACCTCCGGCTTCTCCGGGCACTCGGGCTGCAGCCACAGGAAGGGCTCTTCCCTTGCCACTGATGGCCGGCTGAGGGGTCGGCCCCGACCAGCCCAGGCCCTGGGGGGCTCCACTCGGCTCTTGCTGTGCACCACGGGGCAGGGAAGGGACTCCCCAACCGGGTCTGACCCTGACGGCACCTTCCCGGAGCCTCCCTGCGGAGGAGCCTGGGAGGGACTCTGGGAGAGGCCGCTCTGCGTCTAAACAAAGGGGACAGGCAGTGAGGGGGGTGTCACCTTACTGGATTGGAAGGGGAGCAGCCAGGTCACTGCTGCGTCCATGGGGGAGGTGGTTACCCCAAAGTCTGTACAAAGGGGGCCATGTGAGGTGTCAAACGAAAGCTTGTGTTCTACTGATTCTGTGTCTGCTACTCATGCACCTGTGTGATGTCTGTGTGTGGAGTTATGGATATGGCCTCTGTGCTGGTACTGGGAATGTTCTCTGCCTGAGAGAGCAGTGGGCCTGGACGGGCTGCTGTACAGAGCAACTCAGTCAGTGACTCTGCTAATTGGCACGGCCCCAAGGACAATGGCTCTCAAAGTGCCCAGTACACACCTGAGGACTGCGTCTGGAGACCTGCAATACCATGGCTGCTGACATGGGACACAGGGACAGGTCACTGGGCCATGTGACCCGCTCCAGCTTGGAAGGTACCAGGGATGGATAGAAAAGGCCATGAGGCAAACTCCATTTTGTCTTGAATTCCGCTCCTGATCCCAGATGCAGCCTTGCAGGGACCCACGAGCCGGGAAGAACCGTGGACCCGTCCTGCCATGGGATGTAACCAGAGACTTTTAAGCCAGCAGCTATAACATCTCTGCTGCGAGGCTGTATCGAGAACTGGGAGATTCGGTGCATGTCACGTATTCTCCTTGACCTCACTCTCCACCTTTTCTTTCCTTTAGTAATAAACCTTTCGATGGTAGATTCTAAAGGACTGGCCCAGTGTGATCTTGTGGGTAAGATCCAGAGTGTAACTTGATTGGGACCTGTGGCTGGTTTTTTGGGACCGGACAGAACCCGTTCGGAGAAGGTGAGATTGGGTTCTATATCCCCTCACCTGTGTGCAGGCCCGGGGCTGATTGGGGCACAGGGAGAGCTGGGGTGTCAGAGGGGTTTTGCTCGTGAGGCTTCCTGCTGGCCAGATTGGCAGCTGAAGCGCTCGGTGTGACTGGTGTGCGGCCTGTTTGGAAGGTCTCCAGTCGGGGGCTGTAAGGAGCCCCAAGTTTGAGCAATTCGCCCTGAGCGGACGCCCTCAGCGGTGCCCAGCCCAGCGCGGTCCGCCACAGGGGGCATCCCCCAGAGCACCGACGGGAGGGCCGAGGGACAGCCTAGACAGCAGACCTCCCCGGGCCAGCTGCAGCTCTGAAGTCAGCGGGCTGGGCCCCTGCCTTGAGAGAGAAATTCACCTGGCTTCTGGCTTCCTGCACCCTCATGAAGTCCCGCGGCCGGAGCCCTGCGGTGCCGGGGCCGTCCCTGGGCTTGTGGGACAGGACGGAGGCAGGAGGTGCTGCTGGGGCCCTGGCCCCTCCCACGTACGGGACGCTGGCGGCAGACAAGCAAACCCAGGCTCGCGGCACGGCCCAAAGGAAGGGGAGGCAGGAGGAACACGGGGCCCTGCCTGCCAGGCCTGAGGCTGGAGGCCGTGCGCCCAGCGTTACCGGAGCTGAAAATTCATTTGTGCCCGCGGGGGCCAGGCAGGGAGCCCGCCCGGGGCCCTGCTGGGCCGGAGTTTGCCCACCCCCCCTCGAGTCTGACCTCCTGGCTCACAGACCATAGCCCTCACCCAAAGCAGCTCCCAGCCCCCATCGCGTAGCAGGGCCCGTTTGTACGCGAGATTGCCTTGAGATGCTGGGCCGGCAGCTACTCGCTCTGACGCTGACAGCGGCGTGCTGCTCTGCATTGCTTCCAGCCCCGGGTCCTACACCCTCAGGCCGGGCCCGTAGGGAGCTAGCCGAAGCAACCCCGGAGCCCCGAGCAGGGGTCTTGGAGAATTCGCGGAGGGCAGGCGAGGGCGCGGGAAGGCAAACATGGCCCTTGTCTTCACGCGGCGGGACGAGGCACACACACGCGGAGCGACCCCAGCCCCCGTGCCTGCTCCGGAGCAAAGCGCTGCCACTTCCTTGTCAGCACCCAGGGCTCCAAGCCCCTGCCAGCCCGGAGCTGCCCAGGGCCGCCGTAACAATACGGTTTTCCTGGAAGCATGTGGGAAGGCCTGTGGCCATATTGGTAGGCCTGAACGAAAGCTTTCTTCTGCAGCCAGAGCTGAGAGCACCAGCCGCTAGCTGGAAAGCCTGGAGTCTCAGCCTCCCGTTCCACCTACATGGCATTAAAGTAGCGTCACACCCCAGACTGTATCCTAATGGCCCCCCACTGTCACCAGAAACGAAACAGATGGGTCAAGAAAACGTCAGTAACAGCATTTCGCCCGGCAAGAAACGGCTTGTCAACAGCTGAGACTGTGGAATCCTGTCTCTTACTGTCCTCACTTTCCTGTTGTTTGTCTGGGAGATCCCCGTCCGCTTTGGAACCGTTTCTGGCGGCCGGATAATTAATTTTGCTAGGTGCAAACCCACCGAGGGGGCGGGGGCTGATTGGTTCGGTAGTTCTGCTAGGATTGGGTAGTCAAATGATACTAAAATAATTGCTCAAACAAAAGGCAAAGCGACGGAGCACTGTGAAGACTAACAAGATGGTTAACAGGCGATGAGCTCTGGTGGGCCAGACCCACTTCCCTCTTGTTAGTCTTTTAACGTGCTCCCTCGCTCTGCCTTTTGTTTGAGCAAGATCAGACCAACCGGCTACCTCTCTAGTACTAAAATAATGGGTCACGGCCGAGCTAAGCAGGACTCAGGTTTCACTATAGAAACTGGGGTCCAAAAAGGAGACCAGCAAGAGCAGCAAAAGTAATAGAAGCAGAAGGAAAGAAAGGAGCACCAAGAGGAGGGAGACCTGGAAGAACTCACCTCCACGACCCAGCCTAAGAGCAGAGCTGCCAGGACCCCTCTGCACAACCGTGCCGTGCAGCAGCTAGGATCCAGAGAGGCTGCTAGTGCCGGGCCAACGGGGGAAGTCTGCCTGTATCAGGGTTGGTGAGCATGACACCGTGTGCTTAGCATGTGTATTCTGCTTGCTTGGGAATTGTCAATAAACAGGCTACGGCTATTACCGTGCGAGGCTCTGGCAGTGGCTGAACAGCCCGTAAAAGCCACGGGCGGTTCTGCCCTGAGCCGCAGGAACTGGGTGAGGGGTGTGTAAACGAAGAGGGTTGCACCTTGAGCCCTAGGAGCCGGGTAAAGGTGTGTCCCTGCAGCGGGGAAGGGATGGAGAGGGGTGTGTGGGTAACCGCCTGGCGCCCTCTGGCGGGGTTAGTGCCCCAAGGGTGGAAGGGAAGGCGGCTGCACTGTGGTTTGCTGCCAGGGAGGGTCCCCAGGGCCCTTCTCGGAGCGAGGGAAACGTGGCCTAGACGGAGCTACTAGCCGGGGGACGCCACGGGCTGGAAAACAGACCTTCGCCCTCCGTGGGCGGGAAGACCTAACGGGGCCCGGGGCCCACTTAGTCAAAGCTCTGGCTCCAAGAGCAGGTCGGCCCCACCAGGCAAGCTGGGCTCTTTACCTGGCCCCGCCTCGGCAGGGCAGCACCACAGCTCTGCTGCCACTGGGCCTCGAGGACTCTCGGGGCACCTCAGAAATCTCTCTCACTCGTGGGTTCTCCGGCAGCCTCTCCCAGTGCTCCAGCATGGCAACAAGCCAGCCCCGAGAGCCGAGCCGCCTCCCGCTTTCTCCAAGGCCTGGATTCCAGGGCCCGGCTCCGAAGGGGTAGGGGTGCCGGCCCTGCCCTGGATTCCAGGGCCCGGCTCCGAAGGGGTAGGGGTGCCGGCCCTGCCCTGGATTCCAGGGCCCGGCTCCGGGGGTAGGGGTGCCGGCCCTGCCCTGGATTCCAGGGCCCGGCTCCGAAGGGGTAGGGGTACGGGCCTGCCGCTTGCACGGTCGCCCTGCCCTGTGCCGATCCACCCCCAAGGCCCCAGAGCTGCCTCGAGCCACTGTATTTGTAACCTGCCCCCGGGCTCCGGCTGGCTCAGCTCCCAGCTGACAGACGGGCGGCCCCGGCCCACCAGGAAGGAGAAGGTCCTTCGCGCTCAGTGCCCAGAGCACAGCCGGGATGCAGGCGCGGGCCTGGGTTCTGCTCCCAGGCGGCTAGCGCCCTCCTGCGCAGGGGTTGGGTGAGCGGAGGAGCAGGGGCTAGACGCAGCTAGCAAGAGCCGCCCCCGCTCTGGGTTGGCAGACAGACACGCAGGGCGCATTACGATGGGCGGCACCGCGGGTTGCGGGCAATTCAGAGCCAGCACGGCGGGGGCGGGCCGGAGGCTGGGGAGAAGGGCGGCCCAGTTCCCATCGCTTGAGACCGTGGCCAGTCCCTGCGTGCGGCCGGCTCCAGCGGTGAGGCAGGGAGGAAGCCCGGCGCCCCGGCGAAGGGAGCATCCAGCTCAAATACTCAGCCAGCCCAGGGGAGTTGGGCCCTGTAAGTGCGAGGGGTGCCAATTCCCCGCGGGGCTCCAGCTGGCACTCGCGCTCACAAGCCCCCGCTCTGGGGAGCTGCTAACGCGGCAGTGAGGGGAACTCCGCTGACCCCGCCCGCTGTTCCAGGCGCCTGGCCGCCCCACCCGCCAAGGAGCGCCGCGCCCCCCCAGCCTCGAGCGACAGCGCCGCCCGAGTCCGGCTGCGCACCCCACGCCGGAGCAGGCTCTCCCCCGCCAGCCTGCGGTGCCGCCCTGGGTCCCTGCCGCAGCCCGAGGGAGGAGGCGGAGCTGGCGCCTACCAGCAGCGCCCCGGGCGGGGAGGCGGCGACAGAGCACGCGGAGGCCAGCTGTGCAATTCTCTTTAGTGAGCCAGAGGGCACGGACACGCGCCCGGCCCGTGGCCCAAGCCAGCTGGCCATGGGCCCTGCTTTCCCCTTAGCCCTGAGGCGTGCCCCTGCACCAGGCCGGGCCGCAGCCAGCTCCCTGCCCCACAGCTCAGGGGAGCCCCCGCCCGCCGGGGGGCCTGCAAGCAGCCAGGAAACGCTCACGCGGGGGAGCCGGGTAAGGGGATGGGCCCTGAGCGCGGAGCCGCTGGCTCCCGGGGGCACAGCCTGCCCTGGAGGCGGCCCCGGTACAGCCTGGAAAGCGCCAGTCCTGGGGGAGGGCAGAGCCCGACAGCCCCGTCACTGCCGGCGCGCCTTCTTGGGTTTCCTCTCCGCTCTCGCAGCCGCGTCGTGAGCCTTCCTCTTCTCCGCCAGCCGGGTCGCCTGGGGGAAAGCGCCGGCTTAGCCCTGCACCCGGATGGCCCCTCCGCCCACCAGCGCTGGAGGGGCCCAGACCCTCCCCCATGGAGCTCACGCCCCTAGCTCCCCGCTGCCGAGCGCAGGCCCTGAGCACTGGTGGACGCTCCCTCCTTCCTGGGACACTGGGGAAACCGAGGCAGTGGATTGCCCAGTCGTGAAGCTGGGATGCAGCCCCCCTCAACTCCCAGAGGTGGGGACCGGCAGGTTTCACACCTCTCGGTTTCCGGCCCAGCGCCCCCCACTCCCAGCCGGCTACGCCACGCCAGCCCCGCGCCAGCAGGCACCTGGCAGTGGGACCAGCCGAGCGGCCAGGCCTGCAGCCCTGCCCCCGCCGTACCTCCCGAACTTTGCGCTTCTTCCCAAACAGGATTTTCTGGTACAGGTACTTCTCCCGCTTCTTCATCATCATGATGGCCAGGCGCTTCTCCTCGCTCTGCTCCTCCTGGGCCGCTCGCTGCTTGTCCTCCAGCCGCACCGTGCCCGCCGTCACCTTCACGGCCAGCTTCTGGGGAGAGACACGAGCGGGTGACCTCGTGCCCCCAGCCAGCGGGCGGGCGTGGGGAGAAACCGCATGGCACTGGGGATGGCTGCCCCCAGAGACTCAACCCAAAGCAGGAGAGAAGAGCCAGCCTTGCCCAGCTGGGCAGACTCCTGCCCCCTACAGCCCGGCACAGAGGGGCCCTTGGCCGCCAGCCTCCCGGGGCGGTTGGAGAAGACGGGGCAGCCCCACGCCCTTTGCCTGGCCCTGGTTCACCCAGAGCCCCCCGCAGAGCGGAGCAGGGACGCGCCCCTCAGGCCACATGGACTCCAGAGCTAGGCACGGCACCTTTCCCTGGGATCGCTGCTTCTCCAGCGCCTGCAGCTTCTCTTCCTCCTCCCTCTCCGAGAGCTCCTCTGCTTCCGAGCCTTCCTCCTCCTCCTCCTCCTCCTCCTCCTCCTCCTCCTCCTCGCTGGCGGCGGCTGCAGAAGGCAGAGAGCAGAGTGAGCCCGGCCCAGGCGGAGCCCGGTGCACGTCTTCCCCCCGATATGTGCTCCTCCAGGAGGGCACCGGGCTGGATCCTCGGGCCGGGGGCTCCACTTTACCTGGGTTCTCGCCCCTCTGCAGGGCCAGCAGCTTGAGCTTCTCCGGCGGGACGTAGTCCCCGTCCCGCTCCGCCACGAAGGGCGAGAGGTGGGGGGGCAGCAGCTGGCCGGGGAAGTACTCGGCCACCGGGAGGAGCAGCTTGGCGTTGACCGAGTCGAACACCCACTGTGGCTGGAGGTAATACCTGGGGAGGAAGGGGGGTGACGTGAGTGGGGCTGTGCCGCTCGCTGGGGCCCGAGGCCGGACGCTGGGGGGCAGGGCAGAGCTGGGCATCGGCCTCACCTGCTGATCACCTGCTTCTCCAGGCCGGGCCGGTCGACAATCTGGTGGGTGATGGTCGGGTCCCCCACCTCGTAGGTGGCACCGATGCCCACGGACTTGTCCCAAGACACCTCGCCCCCGAAGCACCTGCCAACAGAGACCCCCGCGGTCAGGGCGGTGGAGGGCCGGCGCAGCGCCCAGTGCCACCTCCGGGAGATGCCCGGACTCTCCTCCCTCGGCCTGGCCACGGCCCCGGCCCGGATCCAGCCATGCTGGGCCACACGCGTGGCCACGCCCCCCCCCCATGGCCGCCAGGTCTCCAGGGGGCTCAGCCCCCACCCCCACAGCCCCAGGAGCCGCCCCGCCGGAGGAGGGGTGCCATCGGGACCTACCGGATGACGAAGGCCAGCGGCTCGCGCGGCACCTCTCTGTTCAGGAAGAACCGCAGCCCCTCGAACAGCTTCTTCTGCTTCTCCACCGCCGCCTGCTGCTCCTGCCTCGCCGCCTCCTGCTCCGCGCTCTCCTGGCAGCAGACTGGGGCGTGAGCGCCTCCCCCACTGGGCCCCACACGCCGGCCACAGCAAGGGGCGAGAGTCTCGAGCCTCCCCGCTGGGCCACACCTGCCCCACACGCCGGCCACAGCAAGGGGCGAGAGCCACGAGCCTCCCCGCCGGGCCACGCCTGCCCCACACGCCGGCCACAGCAAGGGGCGAGAGTCTCGAGCCTCCCCGCTGGGCCACGCCTGCCCCACACACCGGCCACAGCAAGGGGCGAGAGAGCCTCCCCGCCAGGCCATGCCCGCCCCACAGGCCAGCCCCCGGCAAGGAGGGGCTGTCTCACCCCACCCGCCCCCAAAGCCAGCGTGCCCAGCTCTTACCCCGTCCGCGGGGAACTCGTCCACCTGCGCCTCGTCCTCCTCGCTCGGCGCTACCACCCGGGCCAGGCTGGCGCTCAGCGCCGACAGCTTCTGCAGCCGGAAAGAGCAGCGCCGCGTCACACCCGAGGGGCCGGCCGGGGGCCCTGCGGGTTCCCTCTCAGCCCGCCCCCGGCAGCGGCCAGGGGTTCAAAGGGAGGACCTCCATGCACCTGGCCCACGGCATCCGCCAGCCAGGCCGGGCCCTGTGCCCCCTGCCAGGGGTAGAACCAGAGCAGCGCAGAGGGGCCGGGCTCAGGGGCCATTAACCAGCGCCACGCTGCGGGGTCTCACCTCCATGTAGCGCTCCGAGTCCATGGCGTACGCCTCCCCCTCCTCCGGCCCCCGCTCCGCCTCCGCCTGGCCCTCAATCTGCAGAGGGGAGAAGCCTGCTGAGATCCTGGGGCTGCCTTCCCCGGCACCCCGCCTCCCCCCCAGCCAGATCCGGAGCCACCCCAACCAGCTGCCTCCCGCCCTAGGCCGGGCCCCCCCGGGGGTCCCGTGAGCCCTCACCTTGGGTGGGTAGAGGAGGTTGAGGGTCTGGTAGAGGCGGAAGTTGACGAAGCCCAGCAAGGTGGTGTAGAACTCAGTGAAGGTGGCCATGACCCTGTAGTCCACGTCCGTCGGGTGCTGGAAGAGAGGGGTTGGGGGAGTGAGAACCAGCCCCCCCGCCCCGGACACCTGGGTTCTCTCTGCCTCAGCCCCCCGTCTGAGCACGGGGATCACACGCAGGCCGGGACCCCCCGGCCAGCCCCCGTGGGTCTCTGGCCTCTGCTGCAGGAGCGCCCCGTCTCCAGGCAACGGCGGGGGGAGACGCGCTCACAGGACCCGCCCCCGGCGATGTGTTCGGCTCTCCGCCAGCCGGCCAGGGGGTCACCATGCGGGCTGGTGGGAGGGAGCCGGCCATGGCCCCCGCAGCAGAGTCCGCCCCTCCGGGGCACGGCCAGCACCCCACCCCCAGGCTGCCCTGGGGCAGCCACCTGTCACCCCCACCGTGAAGCTCGGCCCACACGACAGGCCCCCACCCTGCAGCCGCAGTGGCCGGGAGGCCGGTCTCAAGGCCCGCGGCCCGCAGGGAGGGCTCCCGGGTTCAGTTCAGTGACACGGGGAGGCCCTCCAGGACCCCAGAGCAGGCGACCGGCGCCAGAGAAGCCCTGGGCCAGAGCTCTGATGGCCCGCACGGCCGTACCGCGGCGGGACAGGCTGTGCGGCAGGGCCTGGCAGGTCCCCGGGGCGAGGTCACTGATTGCGGAGGGGCACGCAACCGTCCTGCGGGCAGCCAGGCAAGCGTACAAGCCAGCAGAGACCCGGCAGAGTGAGAGCGGCCCTGCCTGGGCTGCCCAGAGACGCTCTCGCTGAGCCAGAAGCTCTGGACCAGTCCCACAGATGGTCAGAGGGCCCGTACAGTGGGGCCGGGGGGCACGGGTAACAAGGGCCACCCCCTTCCCCAAATGCTGCCTGGGAACCTTCTGGGCCAGCTCCCCCCTTCCAGCCCGTTCATCTTGAACTCCTCCCCACGCTGGGTGCAAGCAAATGATTTCCAGCCCCGGAGGGGGACAGTGAGCTGGCTGGGCTGCCCGGCACACGAAGGGCCGCTGCTCTCCAGGCCCAATGCGGGGCAGCTTGGGGCGCCTGCCCCATCTCAGCCCCGGGCACGCAGAGCCAGTACTCACGTCGTGGGCAAAGGCGTAGGGCGTGATCCAGGTGACGGGCTGCCCCAGCACCTCGGCCTGGTAGTAGATCCCCTTGATGGACAGGAACACCTGCGGGAGAGCGCGGGAGGTGAGCGCAGGGGCTGAGCGCGGCCCCGCGGAGCTAGCGCCTGGCCCGGCCCTCACCTTGCGCAGGGAGCGGGAGGCGACCACGTAGTTGAGGAACTCCACGGTGAGGCGGCGGCACAGCTGGACGCTCTGCACGTGGCACTTGCCCGTGCGTGGGAAGGTGGCGAAGAGGAAGCACATGGACAGCGCATCATCCAGGTCCCGCAGGGCGTCCACGAAGGTCGGGTACCTGCAGCCCCGCGGGACGGTCCCAGTGAGAGCGGGAGGGGGCTCCCAAGCCAGGCCCGGGCCCACCTCAGAGCCGTTCTGGCCAGCAACGCCAGGCTGGGCCGGGGCCACTCAGGCAGGCAGTGCACGCGACCCGAGCGGCCAAGAGGAAGCACGTGGCAGGGCAGCACCAGATGCACACAGCCCGGGGAGCTCCCAGAGCGAGGATAAACCCCCTTCCCTCTGCTTGACTTGCGCAGACCCCGGCGACTCCCCGGCTCGTGTGCTGGAGGCCACGGCTCTCAGCTTGTGGACTCTCGCGGTTACTGGCATCAGCTCCCGGGCAGGGGCCGTCTCGTGCCGACTGGCACCTGCTCTGTCGGGCCCTGAGCTCAGCAGAGGCTTCCGGGCACCACGGGAAGGCAGACCAGCTCGGCGCATCCTTCACCTTCCCTGCAGTCACCATGAGGAGCAGGGCAGCTCATCCGCGTGAGTCACCCTCTGCCAGGACTGACTCCGAGCTCCCCCTCGGACATCACCGCACAGGGAGCCTAAGGCACTGCCAGGCACCACGCCGCCCCCAGGGCCGGGAACCTGAACTCGGCCCGCACGGGCTCCGCCCCGCTGCGCCCCACGGTCTCTCCATCCCCGGCTCAGAGACGGGCAGCGACCGCCTCACAGGAACGAGCCAGCCGCCTGCCCGGCCCCGCCGCCCCTCCTCACCTCTCCTTGACGATGTGGTCGAGCTTGTAGCTGGGCTTGTTTTCTTTCAGCCGCTCCACGGCGTTCCACTCGCTCTTCCCGTAGGCTTTGCGGAGCTTGCGCACGAACACCTGCGGGGGCCGGGAATGGGATCGTGTGGCCACTTCCTGCGCCCACACGTGCCCTGCCGAGGCGGGCAGGGCCCAGCGCTGCCCGGGGCTCCCCTGCAGCACGGCGCCTGCCTCCCACTTGCCTAAGGCACCAGGACCCCAGGCCACTGCTCTCCTCGCTGGCTCACGCTGCCCCACGGGAAAGCCCCGGGGCCTCCACCCACTGCGAGTCAGACCCCAGCTGCTCCCTAGTGCTGGCTACGGGCCCTGCCACCAGGGCCGCGTCTCTGGGCAGGGTAACAAGCACAGCCGCGTGTACAGCACCAGCCGCGCCCCATCCCACAGGTCAGGATGGGAAGTAGCCGCTAACGGACTAATCAAAGCGGTGATGCATTTTGCACTGACTCTTCGATTAGGCCATCGGGGGATTCCCCCTTTGAGGTCAAAGCGCCGCGTGGCGCCCGGGGTCAGCTGAGGACTCCAACTCATCCTGGGCTCCCCGTGGCATTTCAAGAGGCAGCGCCGCACGGAGCCTCAGCTCATCCTGGGCTCCACGCAGCGCTGCCGCTTTGAAGCGCCCCCTCCTCTTGCCCCCCCTTGCTGCCTCTTTCTCCTAGAGGCAGCAAGGGGGCAGCGACTAGTCAACTAGCCTGTCGACTATCTGAGAAGCATTTGCTTTTCAGATAGTCCACTAGTTCTTCACATCCCTACGCAGGGTTCAGACCATCAGCTTCCCACTCCACCAGGCCTCGAGCCTCAGAAGCCGTGCACAGCAGCTCTCCGGGCTCCCTCCCAGCCTGCCCCCCGCAGGGTCTGGAGCCACACACAGCAACTCCCCGGGCTCCCTCCCAGCCCGCCACAAGGCCTGGCACGTGAGGAACATGCACAGTGGGAGGTGTCAGAGCCCAGGCACAGGAAGCCAGGCGCCCCAGAGCCTACAGCGGGGGTGGGCCATAACTTTTTACCGGGGCACTGGAAGGGGCGGGGCCAGGATCCGTCCCTGCTTCCCCACCCAAGGACCATGACTGGTCTGGGGGTGTGGGAGCGTGTGAAGTCTTTGCCCCTCCAGAGGTTCCCTTCTGCCCCCAGGCCAATCAGGGCTTGGGGCCGGGGAGCACACCAGAAGTGTGTGGTGCTTAGAAGCGCTGCATGCTCCTTGCAGGGCGGAGGAAACTTCGTGTGCTTCCCCCCGCTCCCAGAACCTAACTGGCGTGGGAGCAGATCTGTCCCGTGGAGGCCCCTTTGCCCACCCCTGGCCTCCAGGTAGGGAACAGTCTTTGCCCTGGAATCAGGCTCCTACCTTGTACTCCCGGAACTTGTTGACGATGGGCTCGTGAAGGAGAAACTTGATGTCTTTGAGGAGGTAGAAGGTGCGGGCAGCAGTGGAGCCTTTGTTCACCTTTTTCTTGTGTTTGGGCTCATGGGGGTAGATCCCCTTCAGGATACACAGGCGCCTGGGACAGAGCCAGAGGAGGTCAGAGTCCATACGGACAAGCGGGGCGCTCAGGGACTGGTACGGGGCTGCTGAGCCCTTCACCTCCCAGCCACCGCAGACGAAAGCTGCTTGGAGGGCTTTGTGGTGGGTTGCCCCAAAGCTTCTTTAACACAGAGTTACGGTGGCCTCGTGGGGGCAGGAAACAAGCCCCGTAACCCCAGGAAACGTGACGCCCGCCCCAGCCTGGGTCTGCCCATGCTGGTTTGGGATGTTTCCTGCAGGACCCCTGGAAGGCACCACACACGGCACTGTGGCGCGTTTCCCGTGCGTCTCAAGGCGGCTCTGCAAAGGGCCCAGCCGCCCCCGGAACCGCCTGGAGCACAGCGGCCGGCGCCACGTGCCCGGCTCCAGAAGAGATCCCCGCGCGTGGCAGAGCGAGGCTCGGGGGCAGCGCACGGGGACCTCGTAGCACCGGGGGGTGCGAGGCTCAGGGGCCCTGCAGGGCTGCTCATGGGGACTCGCGGGGCCCACCTGAAATCTGCCAGGCTCAGCTGCAGCTTCTTCCGCGCCTTGTTGCGGGTGATGTAGTTGGTGGCGGCGCCGCGCGCATACTGGGGAGGGGCGGGTGAGGCAGGGCAGAGACCCCACCGGGACCCGCCCCCAGCCTCCAGCCCGCCCCCAATCCTCCGTGCCCCCAGTCCTGCCCCAGCGCCCCCAGACTCCAGCCCCAATCTCTCCCGCCCCAGCCAATCCCCGCGCCCACAGCCCCTCCCCACGCCCCAAGCCTCCAGCCCCTCCCCAGCGCCCCGCCCCAGCGCCCCAAGCCTCCAGCCCTCCCCATCGCCCACAGCCCCACGCCCAAGCCTCCAGCCCTCCCCATCGCCCACAGCCCCACGCCCCAAGCCTCCAGCCCTCCCCAGCGCCCACAGCCCCCCGGCGCCCCAAGCCTCCAGCCCCTCCCCAGCGCCCACAGCCCCGCCCCAGCGCCCCAAGCCTCCAGCCCCTCCCCAGCGCCCCAGCCCTGCCCCCAGCGCCCCAGACTCCAGCCCCAATCTCTCCGCCCAGCCAATCCCCGCGCCCGCCAGCCCTCCCCACGCCCCCAAGCTGCCAGCCCTCCCCAGCGCCCACAGCCCCCAGCGCCCCAAGCCTCCAGCCCTCCCCATCACCCACAGCCCCCAGCGCCCCCAAGCCTCCAGCCCCGCCCCAGCGCCCACAGCCCGCCCCGCGCCCCAAGCCTCCAGCCCCGCCCCAGCGCCCACAGCCCGCCCCGGCGCCCCAACCTCCAGCCCCGCCCCATCGCCCACAGCCCGCCCCAGCGCCCCAAGCCTCAGCCCCGCCCCAGCGCCCACAGCCCGCCCCCGCCCCCAACCTCAGCCCCGCCCCATCGCCCTCAGCCCCGCCCCAGCGCCCCCAAGCCTCAGCCCCCTCCCAGCGCCCACAGCCCCCAGCGCCCCCAAGCCTCCAGCCCCGCCCCATCGCCCACAGCCCCGCCCCAGCGCCCCCAAGCCTCAGCCCCGCCCCATCGCCCACAGCCCGCCCCGGCGCCCCAAGCCTCCAGCCCGCCCCATCGCCCACAGCCCCAGCGCCCCAAGCCTCCAGCCCCGCCCCATCGCCCACAGCCCCGCCCCAGCGCCCCAAGCCTCCAGCCCCGCCCCATCGCCACAGCCCCAAGCCTCAGCCCTCCCCAGCGCCCCAGCCCGCCCCGGCGCCCCAAGCCTCCAGCCCTCCCCAGCGCCACAGCCGCCCCGGCGCCCCAAGCCTCCAGCCCCACCCCATCGCCCCCAGCCCCGCCCCAGCGCCCCAAGCCTCCAGCCCCGCCCCAGCGCCCCAGCCCCCCGCGCCCAAGCCTCCAGCCCGCCCCATCGCCCACAGCCCCGCCCCAGCGCCCCAAGCCTCCAGCCCCTCCCCAGCGCCCACAGCCCCAGCGCCCAAGCCTCCAGCCCCGCCCCATCGCCCACAGCCCCGCCCCGCGCCCCAAGCCTCAGCCCCGCCCCCGCCCACAGCCCGCCCCGGCGCCCCAAGCCTCAGCCCCGCCCCATCGCCAGCCCCAGCGCCCCAAGCCTCAGCCCGCCCCAGCCCACAGCCCGCCCCAGCGCCCCAAGCCTCAGCCCCCGCCCCATCGCCCACAGCCCCAGCGCCCCAAGCCTCAGCCCTCCCAGCGCCCCAGCCCGCCCCGCGCCCCCAAGCCTCCAGCCCCGCCCCATCGCCCACAGCCCCGCCCCAGCGCCCCTGGCCTCCAGCCCCCCCAGCGCCCCAGCCCAGCGCCCCCAAGCCTCCAGCCCCGCCCCATCGCCCACAAGCCTCCAGCCCCGCCCCATCGCCCACAGCGCCCCCAAGCCTCCAGCCCAGCCCCAGCCCCATCGCCCAAGCCCCAGCCCCAGCCCCCCAGCCCCAGCCCGCCCCAGCGCCCCAAGCCTCAGCCCCATCCCCAGCGCCCCGCCCCAGCGCCCCAAGCCTCCAGCCCGCCCCATCGCCACAGCCCGCCCCAGCGCCCCCCAAGCCTCCAGCCCCCCCAGCGCCCCAGCCCCGCCCCCCAGCCTCAGCCCCAGCCCCCCAGCGCCCACAGCCCGCCCCCAGCGCCCCAAGCCTCCAGCCCGCCCCATCGCCCACAGCCCCCGCCCCCGCGCCCCAAGCCTCCAGCCCCGCCCCATCGCCCACAGCCCCGCCCCGGCGCCCCAAGCCTCCAGCCCCGCCCCATCGCCCACAGCCCCAGCGCCCCCAAGCCTCCAGCCCTGCCCCAGCGCCCACAGCCCCGCCCCCAGCGCCCCCAAGCCTCCAGCCCCTCGCCCACAGCCCCCAGCCTCAGCCTCCCCAGCGCCCCTGGCCCGCCCCCCCCCCCAACCTCAGCCCCCATCGCCCACAGCCCCAGCCCGCCCCAGCGCCCCCCCGCCCCAGCCCGCCCCGCGCCCACAGCCCCGCCCCAGCGCCCCAAACCTCAGCCCCGCCCCAGCGCCCACAGCCCCGCCCCCAGCGCCCCCAAACCTCAGCCCCGCCCCATCGCCCCAGCCCGCCCCAGCGCCCCCAACCTCAGCCCCTCCCCAGCGCCCACAGCCCCAGCGCCCCCAAGCCTCAGCCCGCCCCCAGCGCCCACAGCCCCCCCCAACCCCCAAGCCTCCAGCCCCAGCCCCAGCCCCCAGCCTGCACCTTCTTCCCCCATGCGCTCCCCGCCCCCCGCACCGCGCCACGCGCAGCTCAGCTCGCCCCGCCCCCCGCCGCCGCGAGGACCCGGCCGGGCTGCCCGCCCGCTGCCTGCGCGCTCGGAGCCTCCCCGCGGCGCAGTGCGCAGGCGCGGCCCGGAGCCTCAGGCAGGAAGCGAGGCGCCGCGCGGCCCGTCAGGCGTGAGTCGGGCAGCCCGGGCGGCGCGGGGCATGCCGGGAGACGGCCGGCGGGGAGGGGAGGGGCCTGTGCGGGCACGAGGAGTCGGTGGCAGCAGCCCCGCCCCTCTGCCCAGACCCTGCGCCTAGCCCCGCCCCCGTGCCCGCTACTGCGCCTAGCCCCGCCCCCGTGCCCACCTCTGCGCCTAGCCCCGCCCCCGTGTCCGCTCCTGAGCCTAGCCCCGCCCCCGCGCGCCTCTGCGCCTAGCCCCGCCCCCGTGCCCGCTCCTGAGCCTAGCCCGGCCCCCGTGCCCGCTCCTGAGCCTAGCCCCGCCCCCGTGCGCGCCTCTGCGCCTAGCCCCGCCCCCGTGCCCGCTCCTGACCCTAGCCCCGCCCCCGTGCCCGTCTCTGCGCCTAGCCCCGCCCCCTTTCCTGCCCCCTTCCCCGCCTCCTCCTCATCCCTGTCTTGCCCCTTGCCCCTCTCCTTCCCCTCCTCCATTCTGCCCCCTCCCTTCCTCATCCCCATCCTGCCCCTGCTCCTCCTCCTGCCCCCGTCCCCCCCCCTCCTACCCCCCACTCCCTTGCTGCCCCCATCTGGTTGTAGCCCCCCTCCCGTGCTGCGTGTCCCTGCTCCACGCACGGCGAGGCCCTGTGCAGTCACTGCCCATCGCCGCCCATGCACGGGCCGGTGGGGGCTTTTCCCAGGGCCCGCGCCCCCGCCAGCGGCCGGCTCAGCTGAGAGGTCACCTGACCGCGCCTCGGCCAGCTGTTCCGCCCTGGGACCCCGCTGCTGCAGCCAGGCCCCCGTGCAGGGCGGGGCAGAGAGACCTCCCCCCCTTGCTGCAGCCAGGCCCCCGTGCAGGGCGGGCCAGAGAGACCCCACACCCCCCCCCTTGCTGCAGCCAGGCCCCCGTCAGGGCAGGGGAGAGACCCCCCCCCGTGCAGGGCGGGGCAGAGAGACCCCACACACACACCCCCCTTGCTGCAGTGGGCTGAGCAGGAAGGAGTTTCGGGGACGGTCTTGGGAAAGGTTAACTTTTGCCCCTCGCTGCTCTTCGTGTTCAGCAGCGAGAGAGGCAGGTTCCCTCCCCGCCGGGCCCCGCCGGCCTCCCGCAGGCTGTTGTGAAACAGCCCGTCCTTCCGGTTTGCTTCCAGCAGGAGGAAACCCAGCAGCGGGGAGGAAAAGTCGTGTGGCTGCGTGTGGGCACCTGTCTCCGGGCGCTAGCGGCCGGTCTCTTTGGGCCGCTCTGGTAGGGAAACTGGCTGGAGAAATGGGGGAAGCTCCAAGTCTCAGCGGCAGCGGAGCGGGGCGTTTCCAGCCCGAGAAAGGGAAGGGGACCCCACGAGGAGCGTGCCCCCCCTGGGAATTTGGGGCAGCGCTGGCAAACCCCTGCAGTTGGCAGCCCTTTGAGCAGAGCCCCGGGCACGTGGGCAGGCTGGGTTTAGCGGCCTGACCCCCGTGTAACTGCCGTGGAGGGGGGGAGTTCTGCCAGCCTGAAACCGACCCGTCTCTCAGGCCTGCCAGCTCCCAGGCTGGGCTGGGCTGGTGCCCGGGGGAAGGGGCTGAAAGCCCCCTGCCCGCCCAGGGGCCACGCTGCCTGGGGGAGCACAGGAGGCTGCCCCGGGGCAGGGCCCGGAGGGCGCACCAGGCAGCGGGAGAGTCACGCAGCTGCTCCCTCTTCCTGCCACTGGCAGCCAAAGTCCGCTCTGTTTCTGCTGACCTAGCCCCGGCCCCCAGAGGAGCCTCGACACTTCCCTGGGTTCATCGGGACGGCGACGGAGTCTCCCAGCGCCGCCCCGGGGCTCTGACGCCATGGCGCCCGGGCCGTGGCTGCTCCTTCTCGCCCTCCACACCCTGGCCCTGCCTGCCCAGCTCAGCCGTGAGTAGTTCTACATGCTCCTGCTGCGCCCACAGGCGCCCATGTCCCGTGCAGCCCCCAGGCAGAGCGCGCCCCTCTGCCCCCCACGCCTGGGGCTGCGAACGAGACACAGCTGAGCCCCTGGGCCAGTCCAGGCAGTGCTGTCCAGACGGAGGGTGGTAGCGCTGACACCTCGGCCAAATTCCCTGCTGGTTCTCAGCCGGGATCCATCCATCCATGGGCCCCGGGGGGGAGGAGAGGCAAACCTCAGCCCCGCCCCTTCTGTCTGAGGCCCCGCCCCTGGAGCCAGGCCCCGCCCACCCCATCCTTCCTGGCCGGCCCCGGCCCCGGCCTTGCGGGCGGATGGGCAGTTCCGGGAGGCTGTGCCTTCCCTCGCCGGCGTTCCCGGCCACCGGGTGTGCGGCTTTGGAGCGTGCTCGCAGGCGGTGCTGCAGAATCCCCCTCCGGGGGGGCTGCTTGTCACTGCAGGGGGCTTGATTTGCTCCTGGCGGGACTTGCCGGCTTCAGCGTCCCCTTCCAAGCGGCTTGTGTCCGGTTGCCGGGGTCCCTGCCCTGGAGCGCTGGGTTCCTGGGGGCCGTGGAGGCGACAGGCCCTGGGGCACCGTGTGGGGCGCTGGCTGCAGGAGGTGCGGAGGGTGCGCTTGGCGTCACGTGCCTGTTTTCAGGGGGAGCAGGGCGATTTGTGGGAGCGAGCCTGCCCGGGTCCCTGCGCCCCCCCCGCCTCTTGGTGCCCGGTGCCGCCAGTGTGGGCAGCGGCTCGGGGATCTCCCCCTTCCCACTGCTGCCCCGGGACCCGCAGGGCCCTGCTGAAGTCAGTGTAGGGTCTCCTGCAGAGGGGCCGGGGGCACCTTTGGGCTCGGTGTCGCCTGCGGGCCCCAGCAGGGCCCGTCATGGTGGGCGAGGACGCCCCAGACTCCCACGCCGCAGTCCGATGGGACCGGCGCCGTCCGCCCCTCAGGCTCCAGGGCTCCGGGTGCCGCAGCCGTTCAGGCCTCTGGCTCGGCAGCCCGCCAGGAGGTCCGGGGCCCTCGCTCCGGGGCTTGGCCCTGCCCTGCCGAGAGCGCGGGAGAGTCTGCAGGATGCGCTTAGGCTTTGCTCCGGCCGCGGGGTTCACGCTCGCCTCGGCTCTCACCCCAGAGCCCCCCCAGGATCCCGCCGCCGCCGCCAAGTGCCTGGGCATGGAGCTCCTGAGGCACAGCCAGGACGCGGCGGAGGAGCCGAACCCCAGCGTCTACGTGGCCCTGCGCCTGGCTGCCGAGCACAGCCTGGAGAAAGAGGCCCGGTACCTCCAGAGGCTGACGGACGCCCTCCCGCCCAGCGCCGGCAGGTACAGCCAGCGGGGCGGGCCTCCTGCCCCTCTCAGGAGCAGCCTAGGGCAGGGACTTTCTCGGGGGGGCATGGGTGTGGGCTGGCTCCACCCCCAGAAGGGGCGGGGCCTGGGACAAAAGGGGCGGGGCTGGGAACTAGCGCTAACTAGAGAAACTCACGGAGGTTCGGTCCCTCAGTACTTGTTAGCCAGGCTGGGCAGGGCTGGTGTCCCCGGCCTCTGTCAGAGGCTGGGAAGGGGTGATGGGGGAGGGATCTCTGGTTGAGTCCCTGCTGTGCCCCTCCCTCTGGGGCCCCTGTATTGGCCACTGTGGGCAGACAGGACCCTGGGCTGGGTGGACCTTTGGTCTGACCCGTCTGGCCGTTCTTATGTTCTCCTCGCAGCCTGCCCTCTTCCTGCCATGGGCCCCACCCAAAGGGGCTGGCTCTCCGCTCACGTGTGGGTGGCGATCTCCCCCGTGCCCCAGCATCCTGGGCCCCACGGACGGATGGCCATGGGGGTGCCCCAGCAGTGCGGGGGGTGGGCCTGCTGGCCTGGGGCCGGATGCCTGTCCGGCTCCTGTCAGGCACCCGAAAGCTCAAGGCTCCAACGAGCCCGGCCCCTCGTCAGCGACGCCCGTGGGCAGAGCCGGGGCGCAGCTCCCCTCCGCAGTGGGGCGGGAGGGTGGGGAGGGCGTGAGGGCAGGAGCAGCCCCGGCGACGTGGCCTGGCTTGTCCCTGCAGCTCGGCAGCGGGTGGCCAGCAGAAGCAGCGCAGCACCGGGCGCCTGGCTCTGCACCTCCTGGCGCTGCGGGCGGCCTGCCAGGACATGGAGACGCTCCCGAACCGCAAGCTGGTGACCGAGCTGAAGTTCCAGCTCCACAAGGAGAAGGAGCAGATAGGTGAGAGGGTGGCTGGGGAAGGGGGGGTCCCGGCTGCGTGTTCCTGCGGGAGAAAGGCCGTCGGTGGAGCAGCAGCTGCCCCTGCCCGGTGCGGGCCCCCAGCATCCCTCCTGGGCTAGCGGCAGCGAAGCGTCGTCCGCTCCGGGGGCACAGGGAGGGCTCGTGGGCTGGCTGGGCACAGGGCCACATGGCTGCTTTCTCACCCCAGCCCTGCCTCCCACTCCCAGCGTTCAAGAGGAACGGCCGCCCGGTCACCAGCTACTACCAGTACAGCCTGGGTGTGCTGGCCCTGTGCGTGCACGACAAGAGGATCGACACCCACGTGATCAAGAAGCTCCTGAGCGCTGAGAAGCACGACAAGTTCACGCTCGGCGGCAGGTTCTCTGTGGGTACGTGCGCAGGGCAGCGGTGGGCTCTCCGTGGGTACATGCGCCGGGCGGTGGCGGGGTCTCCGTGGGTACGTGTGCTGGGGGGTTCTCTGTGGGTACGTGCACCGGGCAGCGGTGGGCTCTCCGTGGGTACATGCGCCGGGCGGTGGTGGAGGGTTCTCCGTGGGTACGTGCGCTGGGGGGTTCTCCGTGGGTACGTGCGCTGGGGGGTTCTCCGTGGGTACGTGCGCCGGGCGGTGGTGGAGGGCTCTCCGTGGGTACGTGCGCCGGGCGGTGGTGGAGGGTTCTCCGTGGATACGCGCGCCGGGCGGTGGTGGGGTCTCCATGGGTACGTGCGCTGGGGGGCTCTCCGTGGGTACGTGCGCTGGGCCGGGGCGGGCTCTCCGTGGGTAAGTGCGCCGGGCGGTGGTGGAGGGTTCTCCGTGGATACGCACGCCGGGCAGTGGTGGAGGTCTCTCTGTGGGTACATGCGCCGGGCCGGGGCGGGCTCTCCGTGGGTTCGTGCGCTGGGGGGTTCTCCGTGGGTACGTGCGCCGGGCGGTGGTGGAGGGTTCTCCGTGGGTACGTGCACTGGGGGGTTCTCCGTGGGTACGTGCGCCGGGCGGTGGTGGAGGGTTCTCCGTGGGTACGTGCGCTGGGGGGTTCTCCGTGGGTACGTGCGCCGGGCGGTGGTGGAGGGTTCTCCGTGGGTACGTGCGCCGGGCGGTGGTGGAGGGTTCTTCGTGGGTACTTGCGCTGGGGGGTTCTCCGTGGGTACGTGCGCCGGGCGGTGGCGGAGGGCTGTCCGTGGGTACGTGCGCCGGGCGGTGGCGGAGGGCTGTCCGTGGGTACGTGCGCCGGGCGGTGGCGGAGGGTTCTCCGTGGGTACGTGCGCCGGGCGGTGGCGGAGGGCTCTCCGTGGGTACGTGCGCCGGGCGGTGGTGGAGGGCTCTCCGTGGGTACGTGCGCCGGGGGGCTGTCTGTGCTGTCTCAGCCCCCCGGTTCTCCCTATAGCCCTCCTGCTTCTCCCCCCGCAGACACCGCCGCCATGGCTGGCTTGGCCTTCGCCTGCCTGGAGCGGGCCAAGCTCTCCGAGGCCCAGCTGGTGCCCACGATCAGCTTGGCTGTCCAGAGTGTGAGGAGCCGGATTCTGCAGGCTCAGACTTCCGGGGGCACCTTCGGCAACATCTTCAGCAGCCCGCTGGCCATGCAGGTGGGAGAGCAGCTCTGGAGTGTGTCCTCCTGCCCTGGCATGGCTGTGGGGGTGGCTAGGCAGGTGGTGTCAGGGACCATGCAGCTGGGTGGGTGGCCAGGCAGCTGGCGCCAGGGACCGCGTGGGCTGGTGGGTGGCTGGGCAGGTGGCGCCAGGGACCGCGCTGGCTGGTGGGTGGCCGGGCAGGTGGCGCCAGGGACCGCGCGGGCTGGTGGGTGGCCGGGCAGGTGGCGCCAGGGACCGCGCGGGCTGGTGGGTGGCCGGGCAGCTGGCGCCAGGGACCGCGCTGGCTGGTGGGTGGCCGGGCAGGTGGCGCCAGGGACCGCGCGGGCTGGTGGGTGGCCGGGCAGGTGGCGCCAGGGACCGCGCGGGCTGGTGGGTGGCCGGGCAGGTGGCGCCAGGGACCGCGCGGGCTGGTGGGTGGCCGAGCAGGTGGCGCCAGGGACCGCGCGGGCTGGTGGGTGGCCGGGCAGGTGGCGCCAGGGACCGCGTGGGCTGGTGGGTGGCCGGGCAGCTGGCGCCAGGGACCGCGTGGGCTGGTGAGTGGCCGGGCAGCTGGCGCCAGGGACCGCGTGGGCTGGTGAGTGGCCGGGCAGGTGGCGCCAGGGACCGCGTGGGCTGGTGAGTGGCCGGGCAGGTGGCGCCAGGGACCGCGTGGGCTGGTGGGTGGCCGGGCAGCTGGCGCCAGGGACCGCGTGGGCTGGTGAGTGGCCGGGCAGCTGGCGCCAGGGACCGCGTGGGCTGGTGAGTGGCCGGGCAGGTGGCGCCAGGGACCGCGTGGGCTGGTGGGTGGCCGGGCAGCTGGCGCCAGGGACCGCGTGGGCTGGTGGGTGGCTGGGCAGGTGGCGCCAGGGACCGCGTGGGCTGGTGAGTGGCTGGGCAGGTGGCGCCAGGGACCGCGCGGGCTGCTGGGTGGCCGGGGCGGTGGGGGGAAGCGTCCCGGGCCAGGGCTGATCGCCGAGGCAGACGGGGCGCAGCTGGAGGCCGAGGGGTCACTTCCCTGCGCTTGGTGCTGGCACTGGGGGCAGCTGTTTGAAACGAGGCTTCTCTCCGCTCTCGGAACCCGGCGGCCAGCTGCTGATGGCCACGGGCGTGAGCGAGCCGCCCGCAAGCCCCACAGACCTGCAGGCCCTGCTGGGCAGCCTGCGACAGGGTCGCTTCCAGAACCTCATGGCCATGTCGCAGCTGCTGCCCGTGCTGCATGGCCGCAGCTACCTGGACCTCAGCACCATGGAGTGCCGGGCAGAGCCAGGTAAGCTGGGCGGGGGCGGGTGCGAGGGTGGGTTGGGGTCCTGGTTCCCACGCCCAGCAGCAGATCCCCCGAGAGGCAGGGGCCCTGCGGGGCTGTCGGTGCAGGAGCGGCCCGGCACAGAGGGGTAGGGCGGCCGGGCGTCGCGGCTGTCGGTGCGGGAGCGGCCGGGCACGGAGGGGTAGGGCGGCCGGGCGTCGCGGCTGTCGGTGCAGGAGCGGCCTGGCACGGAGGGGTAGGGCGGCCGGGCGTCGCGGCTGTCGGTGCGGGAGCGGCCCGGCACGGAGGGGCGGGGCGGCCGGGCGGCGGGGCTGTCGGTGCGGGAGCGGCCCAGCACGGAGGGGCGGGGCGGGCGGGCGGCGCGGCTGTCGGTGCGGGAGCGGCCCGGCACGGAGGGGCAGGGCAGCCGGGCGGCGCGGCTGGCGGTGCTCAGCAAACCTCTCCCGTTCTCGCAGACACTTTGCGGCTCGACGGCAGCTGCCCGGGATCCCTCGTGGTCACGCAGGGAGCCAAGACCATCGCCGTTCAGCTGGCGGTGGAGCACCCGCGGAGCCCTGGGCAACTGTACAACCGCTCCCTGCAGGTGCCCGCCGGGTCCTCCCTCCTGCAGGTGCTGACGGCGGCGGCGGCGGCGGCCGACCAGGACGCTGAGCCGTTCACGTGAGAGCTGGCTGCTGGGCGGGCCGGCTGCTGGCAGGGGAGGGTACCACTCCCCCCCCGGGCAGGGGGAGGCAGGGCAGGGCATGCCTGCCCACAGAGCTAGCGGGGAGTTGGCCTGCGTCCCCCAGGAGTGACGCTAGACAGCCTGGCCCAGCCCCCCCGTCCTGTAGGGCAGAGCTCCTGGTGCCATGCCGAGCTCTGTGGCCTTCTCCGTGCCTCAGTTTCCCCATTCCCATAGCCCCCACCAGCCTGGTCCCACGCCCTGCCCACCGTTCGGTCAGTGGCCCCACGAGTGCCAGCCTCCTCCCGGCCCTGGTGTGGCTGTTCCAGCCACGCGGGGATCCCCGACACTTGCCAGGTGTGCGATCCACACCACAGGTCTGGGACGCCCTTGGTGCTCACGCCCCTCCCCCCAACTAGGTTTGACACCCTGAGGACCCTGCAGGGGCTGTGGCTCGACGCCGTGCTGGGGATAAGGGGCAGCAACGCGCAGCAGAGTTACTGGCAGCTCCTCCGGGCCCCGGACACCAGGCTCCAGCAAGGTGAGGGACGCGGCGCGGCAGGTGCCTGGCAAGCTCTGGGCACGCTCCCGCGGCCCCCGCCCGCCCCGATGGCTGGTCCAGCGGCTGCTGGCATGGCTGCCAAGGGCCGTGGGCGCGTGGCCGAGGGGCGCGGGAAGGGACAGGGCTGCACGGGATGGCACGGCTGGCATGGACCCCCCTCCAGCCCCGGCCTGCTCACGGCCAGACTTCGCCGTGAGCCGATTCCTGCCCATTGCTTCAGGCCCCAGCCCTGCCTGGGTACCGGCTCTCTGGGTGGCACCTGCAAGGATCCCAGCCTCTCGTCTGCCCCGATCAGCCCTCGGCTGGAGCATGGTGTCCAGTTCTGGGCCCGCATTTCGGGAAGGATGTGGGGAAATTGGAGAGGTTCCAGAGAAGAGCCACTCCAATGATGGATGGTCTGGAGAACGTGAGCTCTGAGGGCAGACGGAAGGAACTGGGCTTGTTGCGTTTGGAAAGGAGCAGGCCGAGGGGGGGCGTGGGAGCGGTTTTCCAGTATCTAAAAGGGCGTCGCAGGGAGGGGGAAATGCTTCCCCGTGGCCTCTGAGGACAGGACAAGCAGCAACGGGCTGAAACTGCAGCGAGGGAGGTTTGGGTTGGACGTTAGGAAACACTTGCTGCCTGTCCGGTGGTGAAACGCTGGAATAAATTGCCCGGGGGGTCGTGGAGTCTCCATCTCTGCAGATACCGAAGGGCAGGCTGGACACACACCCGTCGGGGACGGTCGGGACGGTGCTTGGTCCTGCCGGGAGGACGGGCTGGACTCGATGCCTCGCGAGAGCCCTGCCCTGCCCGGAGGCTGCTCCCCGTGGCCAGGCCGTTCCTCCTGGCTCGTGGCCTGGTGCATCGCTTTCCTGTCTCGTAGGCATCTCGGACTACAAGCCTGAGGACGGAGAGGCCATTGTCCTGAAGTTTAGCCAGTGGTAGTCGCCTGCGGCCTGCCCTCCGGTCCCTGCCCCACAGCGACCTCCGTGTGCGCCTCTGGCCCAGACGCTCTCCGAGCCGAGCATCTTCCTTCCCTCCCGCCGGCGGGGGCGCCCGTCTGTCTGCCCCTGGGCTCAGCCGCGACCCCCGTGGAAAGCGCCGCGCCGGGGCGGGCCCGGTCTGGCGGGAGGGGAAGCCGAGCCCGACCGCACCGCCCAGCCGAGTGCTGAATCCCTAGTGCCTGGCAAGGCTGGCGCGCTCGGCTCCCAGACGGCCCACGGGCCGGCTCCGGCCCACCAACCCGCTGGATCCGGCCCGAGGGTGCCTCAGCTACTCGGAGCAGCTCTCTGAACGCCGCGAGCCCTGGGGGGTCACACGCTGCCCCCACCCCAGCACAATCTCACAGCTCCTACTGGCCGGAAAGCAGCCGCTGGGGGCTGCCTGTTTGCAGGCCAGGCAGTGCGCCAACGCCCCTCCCCTCCGGGCTCGCAGAGCTCACAGCCGCACGTGGCCCCTGCCCCGGGGCGTGCGAGGAGCCAGCTGGGCAGGTAAGCGCCTCCTGGCCAGAGCCTGCCTTGGCACCCCAGCCTCTGCCCCAACCCCCCCCGCCCCGGGCCGCGGCCCCCTCCCGGGCCCTGCGCCCACCCCACCGCCCGGTCGCGGCCCCTCCCGGGCCCTGCGCCCCATCCCCGCCCGGTCGCAGCCTCCCGGGCCCTGCGCCCATCCCCGCCTGGGTCGCAGCCCCTCCCGGGCCCTGCGCCCAACCCCTGCCCGGGCCTGCGCCCCAAACCCCGCCCGGGCCCTGCGCCCCAACCCCGCCCGGTCGCAGCCCCCTCCCGGGCCTGCGCCCCACCCCACGCCCGGTCGCAGCCCTCCCGGGCCCTGCGCCCCAACCCCTGCCCCGGGTCCCCGCCCCCTCCCGGGCCCTGCGCCCCAGCCCCGCCCGGGTCGCGGCCCCCTCCCGGGCCCTGCGCCCAACCCCTGCCCGGGCCCTGCGCCTTCAAACCCCGCCCGGGCCCTGCGCCCAACCCCTGCCCCGGGCCCTGCGCCCAAACCCCGCCCCGGGCCTGCGCCCACCCCACCGCCCCGGTCGCAGCCCTCCCGGGCCCTGCGCCCAACCCCTGCCCCGGGTCCCAGCCCCTCCCGGGCCCTGCGCCCGGGTCCTGCGCCCCACCCCGCCCCGGGTCGCAGCCCCCTCCCGGGCCCTGCGCCCCAACCCCACCCCGGGTCCTGCGCCCCAACCCCCTGCCCCGGGTCGCAGCCCCCTCCCGGGCCCTGCACCCCAATCCCCTACCCCAAACTTCCTTCTGCACCCAGCCTCCGCCCCCGTGCCCCCCACTAGTCGCATAGGGGAGCACGGCCTTTGAGCACTGATCAAATTCTCGGCGTGACCCCATTAGAAAGGACCCCCCGCCGGCCACACGTTGCCCAGTACCAGCGCCCTGCGTGAGGGGCCCTGGGGACTCTAGGCTGCACCCCTCTGTGCAGCAGTCACTGCTCTCGGCCTGGCTCCCACCCCGATCCCTGCCGCGGCCGATCTGTGCAGGCCCCGGGCTCTCGGCTGGCCGGAGAGCAGCGGGTGGGAGCCGGCCCCGCAGCCCCTGTCCCCGCCTGACATTGTTTCTGAACCCATTAAAGCTTGGATGGCAAAGCTGGCCTTGCGGCGTGTCCTTGGCCCCTGGGTCTCTGAGCCTGGCCTGGCTGTGGGTTCTGCACCGCTCCCAACGGCAGCTCTGTGCTCTGGGGTCACCTGATCCCTGTCCATTGCTTGTGGGGCTGTCAGAGGCTGGGGAGGGATCCCCTGACACGTCCCGTCCTGTTCACTCCCTCTGGGACCCCTCCAGCGAGAGCGCGGAAGGCCCCGGAGCCAGGGGGCCACCAAACAGCGAGCTGGCTCAAGTGGGGAAACTGAGGCAGGCAGTCCAGCAGCATGAGGCAAGGCCCTGTCACGGGTAGCAAGCGCAGAGGGACTGGGGGGGGGTTCATGGTGGATCCCCCACCAGAGCAGCCCCGAAGGGAGATGGGCCCGTGCCGTGGGACCCCTGGTCCCCGGTTTGCCACCCCGCCGGCGCTGCCCCAGCCGCTGGCTGGAGGATGCTGGAGCCAGCGCTGAGCTGTGCTGGCGCTTGGTCGTTCCGTGAAGCAGTGGCGCCTAGTGGGTAGTGCGCTGGGAGCTGTTGAGCTGGGAGGCGCCGCGCAGACCGGGCGCCGGGGCTCAGCGGGGGCCTCGGAAGTGCTAAAGAAGCGGGATCTGAGGAGCGGCTCCAAGCTGGGGCCCCCGACGTCTGGTCTCCACAGAGCCGCTTGGGGTACTCGGCCACGTGCCCCCCACGAGAGCCTGCCCTGGGAGAGCCTGTGCCTTTCCCCGGCCGGGACGCGCTGCGCTGCCCCGCGGCCCGCCCCCGCCTGGCCTCCTCCCCCGGGCCTCCCCTCTGCCCCCCGCCTGGCCTCCCCCTCCCGGGCCTCCCCTCCGCCACCTCCCCGCCTGGCCTCCTCCCTCCCTGGGCCTCCTCTGCCCCCGCCTGGCCTCCTCCCCCGGGCCTCCCCTCTGCCCCGCCTGGCCTCCCCCTCCCCGGGCCTCCCTCCGCCACCTCCCCGCCTGGCCTCCTCCCTCCTGGGCCTCCCCTCCGTCCCCCCGCCTGGTCTCCTCCTCCCTGGGTCTCCCCTCCGTCCGTCCCCGCCTGGCCTCCTCCCCCCTGGGCCTCCTCTGCCCCCCGCCTGGCCTCCTCCCTCCCTGGCCTCCCCTCTGCCGCTCCCGGGCCTGGCCTCCTCCTCCTGGGCCTCCCAGGAGCTCACCCCCGCTGGGGTCTCCCCCCAGCCAGTGAATCAGTTTCCTGCGGTGACTCAGCCGGGAAGGGAAGCCTGACGCAGCCTCCCTTGTTGCCGTGGAGACCAGCGCCCGTTCCCATGGCGACCACCGATGTTGGGAGGCGGTGGTTTTTGGGTTGCAGCCCCCCCTTGCCGGCGGCCGGGGGGGCCTGGGCAGGGCCCGGCTGCCTGGCGCGGCCCCTCGCCGCCGCGTGTGCGCACAGAGCGGCGTGAGCCCCCCGCGGCCTGGCACGGAGCCGGCCCCCCGGCAGCAGCTCGCACGCGGCCCTGGCCCCTCGCCACCGCAGCTCGGCCCCCGGGAGAGCTCTCCGGCCGGCCCTGCAGCATCGCCAGGCGTGGCCATGGGGCCTCCGGCAGCCTGCGGGCAGCCTCCGGGCTCCCCCGTGAGTCACCAGCGGTGACGGGCTGGGCTGGGGCCGGGGTAGGGACAGGAGCCGCCCCTCGCCGAGCCGGCTCCGACGGACCGGACTAGCTGCGCCATGGGCACGGGGGTAGAGCCCCCCGGCGCCGGCATCTCCTCCCTGCACCCCCAGCGCCAAGCCCCCCGGCCGGCGGGGCCCGGCTCTCCGAGGGGCCTGCCATGCTGCCCGGGGGATGGCAGCGGGGCGCCGGGGCCGCCTGGAGGGGCGCTGCGGCTGCCGCTCGCCGCCGTGGTCTGGCTGGCCGCCGGCACGGCCATGTCCGGCCTCAACAAGTGGATCTTCGCCGTGCACGACTTCCGCTACCCCGTGCTGCTGTCCTCCCTGCACATGCTGGCGGCCGTGCTGGTGGGCTTCCCGCTGGCCCGGCGGCGGGCGCGCGGCGGCGCGGCTCTGGGCGCCCGCGCCAAGGCCCGGATCGGCCTGCTGAGCCTCACCTTCTGCGCCAGCGTGGCCTTCGGGAACCTGGGCCTGAACTATGCGCAGCTGGACTTTGCCCAGATGGTCTACGCCACCACGCCCCTCTTCACGCCGCCCTGTCCGCCACGCTGCTGCGCCGGCGCCACCACCCGCTGCAGTACGCCGCCATGGCGCCCATCTGCCTGGGCGCCTCCTGCAGCATCCTCGGGGAGGGCCACTTCGACCGGGCCGGCTGCTGCTTCCTGCTCGCCGCCACCTTCCTCCGCGGCCTCAAGTCCCTGCAGCAGAGTAAGTAACCTTCACAGAAAGGCTGTGTCGTGGGCAGCTGCCGGGCTCCAGCCCAGAGGTGGCCGCATGTGGAGGGAGGGAGCTGCCCCTCGCTAGAGGAATGATGCGAACGGGATTTTCGTGCGGGGCTGGGTACGTGCCACGCCTGGCACCATGGGCGCGGCTGCCATACACCCAGTCACCAATGTACAGCGCCGGGGGGGGCGCTCCGAGGCGCTCCAGCCACATGAATAATAATCAGCAAGGCCTTATCCGCCTTCCAGTCGCCCATGGGGGCTGGTTAGTGTCAAGGGGATTGAATGCCCCTCCTAACGCAGCCCGATATGCCATTCGCCTTCTTGGCTACAAGGGCGCCCTGTTGACTCATCCAGCTTCTCACCCATGTGATCCCCGGGGCCTTTTCTGTCAAATGGCTGCTTAGCCAGTCGGCCCCCAGCCTGTACCAATGCTTGGGGTTCTTCCGTCCCACGGGCAGGACTCTGCACTTGTCCTTGTCGAACCTCATCAGATTTCTTGTGGCCCGAACCTCTAATCTGTCCAGGTCACTCTGGACCCGATCCCTGCCCTCCAGCGTATCTGCCTCTCCCCCTAGCTTAGTGTCATCTGCGAACTTGCTGAGGGTGCAATCCATCCCCTCCTCCAGGTCATGAATGAAGATGTTGAACCAAACCGGCCCCAGCACCCCCTGGGGCACTCCGACTTGCTGCCGGCCGCCCGGCTGACGTGGGTCACTCCCGGCTCAGCCGGCCTCTGCCCGTGGGGGTGGGTTCAGCGCGCTGTGCGTGAGGCGGGGGCTCTGGGAAGTGGGGCCCGGCTGCGGGTGCCGGGGGATTTAGGCCCTGAGCTGATCCCGGTCTGTGGCGGGGCCGGTGAGGGGCTCCTGGGGCAGTCCCCCCGGCCGCCCGCCTGAGCGTGCCCTTGCTTGCAGGTGCCCTGCTGCAGGAGGAGCGGCTGGACGCGGTGGCCCTGCTCTGCCTGACGTCCCTGCCCAGCTTCTGCATCCTCTTCCCGGCAGCGGCGGTGCTGGAGGTGGGGGCCGCCTGGGGGGGCCTGCTGCACTACGGCACCGCCCTCTGGGCCTGCGTCCTGCTCAGCTGCCTGGGCTCCGTGCTCTACAACCTGGCCAGCTTCTGCCTCCTGGCGCTCACCTCCGCCCTCACCCTGCACGTGCTGGGCAACCTCAGCGTGGTGGGCAACCTGCTGCTGGCCCGGCTCCTCTTCGGCAACCGCCTCAGCGGCCTCAGCTACGCCGGCATCGGCCTGGCCCTGGCCGGCGTCTTCGTGTACCACAACTGCCACCTCCTCGCCGCCCGCTGGGACGCGCCCCGGGGCCGGGCCAAGCCAGAGTGAGCCCTGTGCGGGGACGCGGGGCAGCCTCGCGTGGCGCGGGCTCAGGGCGCCTGCACTCTGGGGGCATGCACAAGTGTGCACATGTGTGTCTCGATGTATTAACACTCGGGGGGTGCACAAGTGCGCGTGTGTCAATAGGTGCACAGTCTGGGGTTGTGCACAAGTGTGTGAACATGTGTCGCTGCGTGCATGCTGTGGGGGAGTGCACAAGTGTGCGCGTATGTTGATGCGTGCACACTTGGGGGTGTACATGCGTGTGTCAATGTGTGCACACTCTGGGCGTGTGCACAAATGGGCGTGTGTGTCGATACGTGCACACTGGAGGTGTGCACAAGTGTGTGTGTGTATGTTGATGCATGCAGTCTGGAGGGTGTGCACAAGTGTGTACACATGTCAATGCGTGCACACTCGGGGGGCATGCAGAGGTGGGCGTGTGTGTGTCGATGCGTGCACACTTGAGGGGGTGTGCACAAGTGGGTGTCTGTGTAGATGCATGCACACTCGGAGGGAGTTCACACGTGTGTGTGTGTGTGTGTGTGTGTGCGTGCGCGTGCGTGCGCGTGTTGATGCGTGCACACTCTGTGCCACGGCCGGCTGTGCGTCAGACGCACTGGGGGTACATGCGTACGCTGGTTTTCTGCTGCTGGAAATGTCAGATCCCCCCGGGAGTGCGTGTTCCTGCTCCAACCACTGCTCTCTGCTGGACGGAGCAGCACAGATCTGTGTGTGTCATTATTGTCTTCCCCTGGGCACGTATGTCGGGGAGAGTCTAGGGTTCATGGAAGGAGTTAGACTTGCTCATGTGTGTGGGTCAGGATGTGTGTGCGTGCACGTGTGTTTGTTGGGGGTTTGCGTGTGAGTGTGCATGTGTGTGTGTTGGCGGCTGTGGGTATGCATGTGTGTGATGGGGTGTGTGTGTGTGTGTGTGTGTGTGTGTGGGCATGCACACGTGTGTTGGGGGTGTCTGTGGGCGCGCATGCGTGTGTGGGTGTGCACATGTGTGTCAGGGTCTGTGAGCAGGCATGCACGTGTGTGATGGGGTGGGTTCACACGTGTGTGTTGGGGTGTGTGGGTGTGCACACATGATGGGGTGTGGGCTCACACACGTGTGTTGGGGGGGTCCTGGGTGTGGGTGCACATGCCTGTGTTAGGGTGTGTGTGGGCATGCATGTGTGTGTGGGTCTCGCACCCCTGTGTTGGGGTGGGTGTGGGCATAAACACGTGTGTTGGTGTGTGGGAGTGTGCACGCATGTGTGTGGGTGTCTGTGGGCGTGCACGTGTGTGGGCGTGCACACGAGTTGGGGGCATGCACGTGTGTAGGTGTGTGTGGGCGTGCACACGTGTGTTGTCAGGCTGTGTGAGGGCATAGACACGTGTCGGTGTGTGTGGGCGCACACGGCTGTGGGGGGCTGTCAGGATGTGAGCGTGTCACACCGCGCATTGGCTGGAATAGCTCAGGCCTCTGCCAGTGCCCACCAGTCCCCGGTGCGGGCGGCTGGGGCCCGGGAGCAGGCCTGGTTTGGAGCCCCCCGGACGAGCCCAGCCACAGACAGTGCCCGGGGAGCCGCAGAGACCAGCAGGGCTGAGCCAGCAGGCTGGGCCGGTGCCAGCAGCGCGCCCCGAGCCCTGGGGCAGGAGCCTGCAGAAGCAATGGCGAGTGTGGGAACCGTCCCAGGCCCCGTTCACCCTCCGGCCTCCAGGGCTGCTTCCCTGGCCCATGGGCGCGCCCGGGAGAGCCTGAGAGCTCCAGCACCGCCCGGAGTCTGGGAACGAGCCGCTCGGGCGCTGGGCCGGGCGTGCCGGCGCAATAAAGCCCTATTTTCTCGACTCCAGCCTGTGTCACGCTGCCCTAGGGACCGGAGCCGAGCTGGGCCGGGGACCTCTGGGGGGAGGGCGAGGAAGGGGCCGCAGGGCAGCAGTGTCCCGGAGCCGGATCAAAGGGAGAGTCCCAGGGTGCAGACACTGCGGGGGGAGAAGCCAGACAGCCCAGCCGAGGGCGCGGGGCAGATTCCCCCTGCGCACCCCGGGCAGACGGCGCCTTTTCCCTTCCTGGTCTCCTCTGCGGTTGGCGCCGTCCCTGCCAAGGGCTCACTCCCCCCCCCGGCTGGCCCCATCCCTGCCCCGCTCCGGACACGGCTCCCCAAGCTGGCGTGGGGGGCGCTGGGGCAGTGGGGCCTGTCCCTTTCTGCTGCTTGTGCCGGACAGCCCCGTGGGACTGGAGTCACTGGGACCGGCCTTTGGGGTCTGGTTACATTGCAGGCGGAGCCCAGATCTCCTACACTCGTGTGTAACCCCAGGCCCAGGGCTGCTCAGCGCTACCCCCCCCCGTGTCGATGGGACCCCCGAGGGGCAGGCGGACGGTGCCCGTCCCCAGCCGGAGCCCGCACAGCCGCACTGCCGTTCTACAGCCCGCCGGCGGGGAGGGATCCCTCCTGATCAGAGTCCGTAGTGCCCAGAGCAGCAGGACCCCGTCCACGGCCTCGTAAGCACCGTCCGGAGAGGCTCCCTCATACCCGCCTGCCCCGAGCCGTCGGCGCCTCTCCCTGCCCCAGCCTGCTCGGCGTCGGGGGACCAAGCCGGGGGGTGTGAGGGCTTCTTGTGGGCGCCGCACCCGTGGCTCTCACTCCAGCCCTGTGGCGGGCAGGCCCAGAGATGACGGGCCCCGGCGGACAAGGTCAGACGGGCGCGTGATGGGTGCGCCTGGGGGCCGTGGAACCAGGAGCTCCGGGCCAGTTCCCCACTGGCGTGCTCAGGAGGACTCTGGGCAGAGGCCTTGGGCCCGGAGATTCCCCATCAGAACATCCCTGGGGCAGGGAGTCCTTGGGAGCTGAGCCCCTGGCCTGGGCGGGGGGAGACGGCATCGCCCTGCCCCTGCCTTTGGAGGGGGCGCTGAGAGCGAAGGAGGCACCCGGCAGGCCGGCGTCAGACCGCACCTCTCTGCTCCCCGCAGGTGCTGGAGCAGGCCACCGAGATCCTGGGCCGTGTCAGCCAGCCGGCCGTGTGTGGCGAGGTGCTCCTGTCCCCTGCAGGGATGGCGTACGTCTCGGGTACGGGGCGCCGCCGCCAGCCCCGGCTCGGCGGGGCGATGCATAGAAGCGAGGGCCTGGCGTGGCTGCAGGGGATGCTGTGCCCCTTCCAGGGCGTTTGAGGCCAGGCCAATGAGCCGGGGACAAGACACATCCCAGCTGCCGTGTAAACCCGGCCCATAGGCAAAGGGGACCAAACCTGGGGGCACCAGCCCCACCAACCCAGGCCTGTCCCACCCCAGCTACGGGAAACTGGCTGCTAGCACCAGCCGCAGGCACGGGCCTGGCTAAGTCTGACGCTCCAGCTGGCCCAGGCACGGAGCTGATCTCAGAGCCCGGCCCCTGCTGGAGGAAGTGGGTGTCCAACAGACACACGTCCCCAAACGTACGTCTCCGCTCTCGTGCCAAGGCGGCGGGATCCGGGCCAGGGCTCCTCTTGCAGGCTAGCCCATTGGTCGCTGGCTGAGGCTGCCGGCGGATTACAGCCCAGCAGCCTGCTCTCAGGAAGTGGGGCTGCGTGGTGGGCTACATGGACTGTTGCTCAGGCGGGTTTCTGTGCCCTCTTGCTCCGAGAGGGGTCTGTGCCCAGATACTCCCGGGGAGGTCTGTGCCCTCACGCTCCGGGGGGGGTGTGTGTGTCTGTGCCCTACACGATGGGGGCGGGAGGACCATGGGTTCCTCTGGAGCCGCACTGGGCTCGGTGGGACATGGGGATCATGCTGTAGGACCCAGCTCATTGGCAGCTGTAACTCTGGGAGGCCTGGCCCCGCGCACGTTCCCAAAGCGGGCACCTGTCCCGTTGGCCCCTGCTGCTCTGGAGCCAGGACCCCCTGCCTGCCTTCCCTGGGGCTGGCCGAGGGTGCAGGCGGCACCGGGCCGCGCGCCGCCCCGCGAGACAGCGCCAGGGTGTCTGCTCTCCCTGATGCCCCTTCCCCGGTGGGCAGGCTTGGCTGAAGTGTACCGGGTCTCTCGGAGAGTGGGGAGCGGGCTGCGGACCCGGCCGCAGGCAGCCCGCGAGCGGCTGCAGCCCAGCCTGCGGGAGGTGGACTTGGCCTGGAACAACCTGCAGGCCTTCCTCTCGCTCAGCCCCACGGAGCTGCGCAGGCTGGTAAGGCACTCCCAACCCGGGGCGGCGGGGGGAGGCTGGACTCTCTCCTGGCTCAGCTGGTGGTTTGCTGTGGCCATCTTCCGTGGGACTCAGCCGGCCAGGGCTGGCCAGGAAGTGGGGTGTCGAGTGCTGGGGTCTCGCCCTGGCTTTACAATTGCCGTGCAAGTCTTTGCAGCCGGCTCAGCAGCTGCTACCTCCCTCCTCCGGGCCTTTGCGAGGCTTCTCTGACCCCCCACCCCACCCAGAATGCCCACAGAGCCAGGAACGAAGGGCAGCGAGGAAAGGCCCCGGCCTGGGTCCCTCGGGCTGGTTTAGAGTTGCTGTTTGGAAGGAAATTGCCCTTTGATGGTGCCAGTTCTGGTCTTTGTTCCCCTGAGGGCAGCTTAGCCCCCCAGACAGTGAGATGGCAGGGCAGGGGGCCGGAAGCAGCTGCAGCAAGTGCCTTGGCCCTGATGGGGTGGGGCGTCGTGAGAGCAAACTACCCTTGGGCAGATGGCCTCGAGCAGGACAATCTCGTGGTCCCCGGAGAGGAAGGAGGGCCACCCGCGGGGTCCTCTCACTAGCCTAGGTGGCCCATGGCTGGCTTGGGCAAGAGAGGCCCATGCGGGAGACGTAGTTCAGTTCCCACGCTGACAACTCGCACGGGTGCCCAGTGCTGCACAGCTGTACGTCTTGTCCAGCCGATGGCCGCTCCCACAGCGTGGCCGGCTACCGCCATGCCGGCAGCAGCCTTGGAGGGGCTGATGCGCTACCCCCACTTCCTGCTGCTCCTTCGGAGCCTGGCTTGGTTGGCCCTGCTCCGTTGGTGCGCGAGAGCCAGCAGGCTCAGTGGTGCGGACAGGCGCCTGCTGTCCATCGCAGTTGGGATAGTGCAGCGATGGGAACAGCTGCCGTGGGGTCCCTGCCCCGTTACCCTGTGCCCTCCTTTTAATGCTCACCGGGGGCTGGCTGCTTTGTGTGACCCCTCTGCCTTGAGAGCTGGTGCGTTCCTTAGGCTCCCCAGCCCTCGGGGAGGGAACGCCTCAGCTCTTCTCTCTGGGCTCTGCTTATTTCGCTTTCCAGCTTTCAGAGCCCTCCCTGGGAGGAGAAATCCGCTCCCCGGGGCCCGATTCAGCACCTGCCCAAGCGTGTGGCGTTTGCCTGGTGGAGGTGAAGGGGGACTCAGCGGTAAGTTCCTATGTTCTCGGCTCCGTGTCGCTGGAAAGGGGTCATGTCTTTCTGTAGGGCCAGTAGCCACGAAGCCCCGTGTGTACGCTGTTTGGAGGGGGAGGTACAGTCGGCTCAAAGCCCAGGCTGTCCGCCTGTGTGCAGTGCCCAGCACGATGGGAGCACGGCTTCTGGGCATGGCAAGTAAGCAGTGCCTGGTACTCCGAGCTCACAGAGCTGTGCTGTCTCTGGTGTAACCTGCTGTGCCAGCTGCTCTCTCACAGCCACTCTGGCTCAAGCTGGACTACACAGGACTACCAACCTCACAATTACAGGAGGGACTCTGACTCCTCCGCGTCATTCGGTCTGCCAGTCAGTCTCACACACACAATGGGCAGCGACTGTCTAGGAAGGAGTATGGCAGAAAGGGATCTACGGGGCAGAGTGGACCGCAAGCTAAATAGGAGCCAACAGTGTGACACTGTTGCAAACAAACAAATGTGATTCTGGGCTGCATGAACAGGAGAGTTGTGAGTAAGACACGAGAAGTCATTCTTCCGCTCTACTCTGCGCTGGTTAGGCCTCAGTTGGAGTGTGTGTCCAGTTCTGGGCCCCACATTTCAGGAAAGATGTGGAAAAATTGGAGAAGGTCCAGAGAAGAGCAACAAGAATGATGAAAGGCCTAGAGAACATGAGCTATGGGGGAAGGCTGAAAGAATTGGGCTTGTTTAGAAAAGACAAGACCGAGAGGGGACATGGTAGCAGCTTTCAAGTCCCTAAAAGGGTGTCACAAGGAGGAGGGAGAAAAATGGTTCGCCTTGGCCTCTGAGGACAGGACAAGAAGCAAGGGGCTTAAACTGCAGCAAGGGAGGTTGAGGTTGGACATTAGGAAAAACTTCCTACCTGTCAGGGTGGTTAAATACTGGAATAAACTGCCCAGGGAGGTTGTGGAATCTCCATCCCTGGAGATATCGAGGGGCAGGTTAAACAACCACCTGCCAGAGATGATCTAGACAGTGCTGGGTCCTGCCGTGAGGTCCTCTCAAGGCCCCTTCCATGATTCTGTGCCGTCCCAGGGGCCTCAACCAGGCCAGGTCTGCTGCCCCCTCCGTGGCTATGGAGACAGCTCTTGTAATAATCACTGTTGCATTGGCAGGCTCTCTCAGGCAACGCAAGCCTGGTTTTCTATGGGGGCAGCTGTTATCATGCCAGCTGTGCCAACTTCTGGCTGAATTGCATGGACTCTTCTCTGCCAAGGGCACCTGGGCACTTCTCCTCCCTTTCCTGAAACAGCCACCAGCCTTTGATTCGCCCGAGGAACTACATCTACAGCTGCTTTCCCACAGCAGAGACGTTACCTGAAGGTACCACTGAAGACAGCCTCAAAGCGGTCTCTTAAGGTCGCTGGGAATTGTTACTTGAAAAGTGGCAGGGAATCTCACAAAAGACTAGGTCGGATTGGCCTAAGATGAAAATGTATTTTATTGTCCAAGACGCTGGTGAGATCTATACAGTATTTGTATAAAATACTTGAACTATACATCAAACAGATGTTTAATGTATAAAAGCTCTTGTAGCCACGGACTGATCGGTCTCTGGTTAGCTTAGACACGACATAACTCTTGTATCTTATTCTTTCGGCTGTTTCAGTCTAAACACAGCCAGCCAATACACAGGTCTCGGAAACGCTGACTGTGCACTTTATTGATGCCCTAAGCAATTCAGCTGGTCTCCAAGAGAGGGTGCTGCTGTAGCGGACACAAAAATTCTTGCTTGGCAGTCTCTGTCTTCACGGGTTGAAGTGAGCTGATGAGACTGCCTGGCGCTTGACCAGTAACAGCAATGGCCGGGGCTGTCCGCAGAGGCTGGGAGAATGAGGTGCTTGATTTCCTTTGCATGTCAGGGAGATTCATGGGCCTGGCTCCTGCTGGACTCAGTACTGGCCAGGCCCCAGCTGGCCAGCTCTGTGGAAAAGTCCCAGAGGGGCAGCCGTGTGAGTCTGTGAGCTCCGTGGAGCTTATATTCTGAGCAGTGATGTGACGGGACAAAGCTTCAGGCCCCCAGCAAACTCGGCTCATGGTAGAGAGATTCCCCAGCAAACTCGGCTCATGGTAGAGAGCTGGGCTCCCATTGGCCCTCTAACATGGATTTCCCCTGGGGCGGCCTTTGGGCCAAATCCCACAGGACGCACTTAGCCTGCCACCTCTTGGACATTTCAGGACTGGGTCCCAACGGACTGACCCTCCCAGTCCCACGGTAGGCGCATAGAGGCTGGGCAGCAGCTGGCTTTTTTGTTCTGGGTGTCTGGCAAAGATCTGATTAGGTCCCGGCTGGCCCCGGGGGCAGGTAAAACGTGGGGTGCATCTAAAGGAATGATGGGTGGTTGCTCAGTGACCACTTGCACCAGAGGTCCTGCATGAGGAGGGAGCAGCTGGTAACCCCCAGGCACAGCACTTGCTACCAGCCTTGCAGGCCCTGGGTGTGCTGTGTCTAGTATCACGCCTGGCCCCAGACTGCTGGGACATAGAGTCTATTGTACCGACGCAGGCAGCCGGCTGGTTCTGCTGCCTGTTTGAATGGCTCTGTCTGCGGGAGGAGGTGTGTGTGCCAGTGAGAGCCAGGCTCTCCTCCTTGGAGATACCCTGGCAGGCAGTAGCTGCCTGGCAGACTCGGGTTCCAGCAGGCTGGGACCTCTACCAACCAGCAACGCCCTCTGTGGGCGCTGGCAGAGGAAAAACACGAGCTTATTCCTGCCTGGCCGTGTCTGACGCGCGAACCTGGCTGCAGGCTTGTTCTGTAGCGAAACCAACAGCCTCCCTGGGTATCCAAAAATCGGAGCCATCTGGGGCAGATGGAGGACATCTCCCCAGGGCCCTCCCTAGAGCCAGCAGAGTTCGCTGCCCTCCCTCACCCCGGGGGCTGGTCTGTTATTCAGGGGGGATGAGCAATACTGAATCGCTAGGCACGCAGAGGCCAAGGGGAGCTTACCTGTGTGACTAATGCCATGGGCTGATTGTACTGGGAAAACAAATTGCTCTACTGCAGGTGCTACACAGGTAAGTCCTTGTGCCTTGGCCGGGATTGGACCGTGCCCCTGAGCCATGCACCTCCTTGCACTGTATTCGAGCTGGTGCATTGTTCAAGACCAGGGCTACAATAAGTGTGGAAACCAGCAGAGATGGGACAATCTCTCTGCGGCCCAGGCGGTACCGGCATAGCAATGGGCTGTGTCCACCATTTTTTACAGCACCCCCTGTCTCTTGAGGCTAAGAGACTTCCCGTTCTGACATGGAGATCCTCCATGAAGCCCCATGCCTCAGACACCAGACGCGGTGATTTGAGGCAAGAGTCATAACCCAGAGCTGCGGCCACACTGCTCAAGCCAGCATGGCCAAAGCAAGGACACCTGACCCCTCCGCTGTGCCGGGATAAAAGGACAGGACCTGCTCCCGAAAGGGGTGTGGAATCCATCTTGTAAAACAGCCCCCATTTCATGTAGGCGAGAAGGTCACGTAGTTTGAAAGTGTGAGAAAGTGAAACTTTTATCGTAAGAAGAATGTAGACGTGCTGAAAGTTTACCCAGTAACTGAAAGCTTGCCCAGTAACACGGATGCTCTGAATGATTGTTGTGAAGCTTGCTACTATAAAAGAAGTTGTACTTGTATTCTAGAATGGAACACACTCTGGTGCGTTCTCGCTATGCTGCAGCATTGCTAATAAACTATTCTCTGTACCTTTTACGGAGTGCGAGATTCGTTTCGACAGGGGCTTTGTCCAAATCCCATAGGGTCAGGCCTCGGGTTTGCAGACAGACTGAGGCTCTTGTGATAGTGATCAAAACGGCCATGTAGAGCCCCGTTTCCTCTCTGCACAGGCTGGCGGTGTTGCAGTGGCAGCTTCTTGAATCCACGGAGGTCAGCAGGTTTTTGCACAGCAATTCTCCACAGCCAATCTGGTTAAGGATTTCTGCAGGGGGGAGTCCCTACGTGGCCTCCAGCAGAAAGGCTGTGGGGCAAGAAGGTGCAGAGGTGAAGGGAGAAGGCAGGGAATCTTTATGTCTCTGAAAAGAGGGTGCACGGGACACGCTCTGTTCCTAGCATCTCTGCAGCACAGCAGAGGACGGAGTTTGAGGTCCGTTTTTCCCGTGTTTCAGCTCGACTCTGTGCCGGCCCATGAGCCTTGCCAGAGACGGGAGACATCTCGCTATGCGGGGACAAAAAGAGATGCTCTAAACAGCACTAAAGCTCCTGTCAGAACTCAGTACAAATGGGATGTGAAACCCAACAGTGTAGTTTAAACCTGGTTGGTTTTATTTACAGCAAAAACCAGACAGCCCCATTTGTCTCTGTACGTATGCCAGCAGGGAGGGACACGCAGCAAGCCTCGCTAGGCTGAGGAGTTTAGGGTCAAGTTCCAAACTTGATCAACTGTGCTGTCCCCTTGCTTTCCCGCGGGGCTCCTTGGCGAGATGTGGTAAAGCTAGTTACAGTCAAAACGCTACCATTAGTCTTACTTCATTTTCATAGACATCCGGGATCAAGCCCAGCGGGGAGTTGACCATTCGGACTGTATTGGTCCCGAAGAGTTTATACTCGTACTGGATGAGCTGTTGCCAGAACCCATGGTTAGGTCTGATGATGGGGCGGCAGGACTTGACCCAGGCATGCGCGTTGGCCAGAGACATGGCGTGGTACTTCATCAGATAGGCCAGGCACAGGGCAGCTGAGCGGCTGACTCCGGCAGCGCAGTGGAGCAGTGTCCGGCCCTGCTGCAGGTCCACGCTGTGGATCCTGTCTGCCACGAGGTCAAAGAAATCAGAAAGGCGAGACATGGGGGTGTCCGTGATAGGGATGTGCACATAGCGAATGTTGGGGTAGAAGGTGCTCACCACCTCCACCGACACGTTGATGACGGTCGTGATTTGGCTGGCAAAGAGCAGGAGCTTGTTATTGGCAGCCGTGCCATTGCTGAGGTACAGGCTGCTGGTGATCCGGGACAGGCCATAAATGGCTGGATGCCTGAACAAGATGGGGATAGCTCCGAAAATTGTATTCATTAAGGCAACCTTTATAAGCCAGCTGCAGGGAAGGGCTGCATCGTCACACGCTCGGCCTAGAAAACAGAGAGGGCGTGTGGGAGACCAAAGGCAGTAGACTGCTGCCACCAAACGAATAAGGGTGACGTTTTCACATGCTTTAAACGTGAAGTAGATCTAGACTCATCCTGTTATGGGGAAGCCACCTTAGGCCTCACCAGGGCTGGCAACAGACTTTGCTGGGCCCGGGGCAATGTGAGGGAGGCTAGGGACTAATCTTCCCTCAGCACTGCCCAGATCACACCACGTGGGACTCTGACTGCTGCTGCTGTAGCACCCTGGGGCCCCAGGTTCTTTGAAATCGCTGGGCCCAGGGGCAACTGCCCCCTTTGCTCCCCTGGGCCTCACGCCAGTCCAGGGCACGATCTTTTTATAAATGCAGCCTGCTTCCATCTGATTTCACCAGCGGTGGAGGGTTTCTCCAGACGACTATTCCCCAGTCTAATGGTGTTCCCGCTAAGGACTGACAAGCCCTCAAACAAACACAAGTTCACTGTGGACTACACCCCTCTGCAGCAAGCCTTAGGCCAACTTGCAAGGAGGCCCTAGGTGTGTGCTGGGGAAGGGCAGCCCAGGAGAGCAGGCCCCTAGCGGAGAAGACTGTTCTCTAGGAACCCCCCGGTCTCAGCGGGTGTACTCAGACAGACAAGTTCTTAATTAGACTTAATTAAGAAGCAATTAAGCATGGCCCAGCATTAGCGCCATCCCCCTCCTGCAACCTGCCCAATGTAGAGGAGCCACTAGATGACACTGACCTAGGGCCAAAAGCAAGGACCCAGCCCCTGTACGCACACAGTTCCCCGGGCTGGCAGCATAAAGGCCGGGGGCCAAACTCGCTTCCCAGCCGTGTGCCATCTACAGTGGCCCGCTGGCCTGGGTAGGCGCAGGCGGGCTCGGCAGAGCGGGACTAGTGCAGCTGCAATTCCAGCGGCACGGCTGAGGCGCAGCTCTTGGAATCCCTGCGCAGCGCCGCCGCTTTCAACCTCTGCGCTTGTGTGAATGGGGGGCCGACATCGCGAGGCAAAGCGCACAAAGTGCCGGTCCCGAAACGCAGCCAGGCCCCTCCTCGGGAACGTGTGACCGGCAGCCCCTCGGCCGCGTCCCCGGCTGCGCCCCTGCCCCACGCGCGCCCGCCTCCTCCCCCGTTGCGCCCCCTGCCCCACGCGCGCCGCCTCCTCCCCGCTCGCCCCCCTGCCCCACGCGCGCCGCCTCCTCCCCGCTGCGCCCCCTCCTGCCCACGCGCCCCCTCCTGCCCCGCTCGCCCCCTCCTCCCCTGCGCCCCCTCCTCCCCTGCTCGCCTCCTGCCCCACGCGCCCGCCTCCTCCCCCGCTGCGCCCCTGCCCCTCGCGCGCCCGCCTCCTGCCCCGCTCGCCCGCCTCCTGCCCCGCTCGCCCCTGCCCCTCGCGCGCCCGCCTCTCCTGCCACGCGCGCCCCCTCCTGCCCCGCTGCGCCCCCTCCTGCCCCGCTCGCCCCCTCCTGCCCCACTGCGCCCCCTCCTGCCCCGCTCGCCCCTCCTGCCCCGCTGCCCCTCCTGCCCCGCGTGCCCCCTCCTGCCCCCGCTGCCCCCTCCTGCCCCGCGCCCCCTCCTGCCCCACGCCCCCCCTCCTGCCCCGCGTGCCCCCTCCTGCCCCGCTGCCCCCTCCTGCCCCCGCTGCCCCTCCTGCCCCACGCGTGCCGCCTCCTCCCCGCTGCGCCCCTGGCCCACTCGCCCCCTCCTGCTCCCCGCTGCACCCCCTGCCCCACGCTCACCCGCCTCCTGCCCCCGCTGCGCCTCCTGCCCCACGCTCACCGCCTTCTGCCCCGCTGCCCCTGCCCCACACGCGCCCGCCTCCTGCCCCCCGCTGCGCCCCTGGCCCACGCCCTCCTGCCCCGCTGCCCCCTCCTGCCCCTCTGCCCCACACTCACCCCGCCCCCCGGCACCGCCTCCTGCTGCTGACCCCGCCGCCGACGCCCCCGGTCTCCAGGGCAACCGGCTACGGGTCCCGCGCAGGGACAATGGGCGCGGCCCGCAGCGCTGGGCGAACGCGAGACCCCGCCCCCCGGTGCCCCCCGGCCTGTGTGACGCGCCCGCCCCGCGCGCAGCCTCGCGCCCGCTTTCCCGCCCGCCCGCATGGAGCCGCCGCGCGCAGCCTCGCGACCCCGCGTCACCTTCTTCCAGCCGCGCGTCAGCCAAGTCCTCGTGCTCTTCAGGTGCGGGGCGGGGCGAGGGGCTAGCCCGGCCCCCTTTGGCCCCGCCCCCACTCCCGCCCCCCAACTGCTATCCTGCCCCCCACATGCACTCCCCACAGAGACCCCCCACAGCACAGGGAACCAGCTGCCCCACGCTTCTACCCCATAGGACAGGGACCCTCCGCGGCGACGCAGGCAGAAGGGCCCCCCACTGCACAGAGACCCTGCCCCCCACTTCCGCCCCGGGCTCCGTGGAGGGAGGTCGGTGGGAGAAAAGCAAGGGGATAAAGTGAGCCCCGTTACTCTCCACAGAAGAAAGGGGTCGGGGCTGCCGTCGCCCCGCCTGCCGTCTGAGCGTGGGCACGGGGCCTCCCTGCCCGCTGGCCTTTTCCCCGGCACCCAGCCCCTCTTCTCCCAGCCCCACTGGTCCCTGGCAGGGACTCTCGGGGATCCCGCAGTGCCCCCCACCTCTCTGCACCCCCCCAGCCAGGGAGCCCCTCTGTCCTCACCTCCCCTTCCTCCTGCTGACGGTCCATCCCTGTTCTCACTCTCAACACCCCGGCGCACCCCCTGAGCAGGGTGCTGTGTGTGTTCTTTGGGTACAGGGGGCAATTGAACTAAGTGTAGCGGGGCTGAGCTCTGGCGTGTTCCCTACGGGGACCAGGGAGAGGAGAAAGGATCCGTGTGCTCTTGGACGGAGGAGCAGGGTCTGCGTGGCTGGGGTAGAGATTCCCTCTTGGAGGGGAGGGAGAGCCGGGGAGAAATCCTGTACGCTGGGTGGCAGAGTCAGTGTGACCCTCTCAGCCGGGAGGGGGCTCAGATGTCAGGGATAAATCTCTGAAGCCTAAACTGTAGGGTTTACACAATTAATCGCATTGTTACTAATAGAATACTGTTTTATCAGTATTGGCTGGTTTGGAAGTGATGGTACTCGCTTTCTGTTTCCGTTTGATTACAAATGTTTGCACTGGAAAAAACAAACCACATTTTCCAGTTCACCTGATACGAGTACTGTAGTGAAGTCTCTTTCAGGTGACTGTTGAACTTACAAATGTAGAATTACATACAAAACACCTGCATCAAAATGTAAAACTGTAGACCCTGAAGAACGGCCAGAGTGGGTCAGACCAAAGGTCCCTGTAGTCCAGTGTCCTGTCTGCCCACAGTGGCCAATACCTGCTAACCCCAGAGGGAGTGAGCAGAACAGGGACTCATCCAGTGATCCATCCCCCTGTCACCCATTCCCAGCCTCTGACAACCAGAGGTAGGGACACCATCCCTGCCCATCCTGGCTAATAGCCATTGATGGACCTAACCTCCATGAACTTATCCAGCTCTTTTTGGAAGCTTGTTAAAGTCCTGGCCTTCACAGTGTCCTGTGGCAAGGAGTTCCACAGGTTGACTATGTTGTGTGGAGAAGTACTTCCTTTGGATTGAACCCTGCTGCCTAGTAATCCCATGTGGTGAGCCGTAGGGATGTGATAATGTCAGCTGAGGCTAGGAGAGCCACATAAGCAGTGGCATTGTTTCTCCTGAGCGGGTCGCTGGTAACAAAGCCTCTTTCCCCTCAGTCTGTTCAACAGCAATGAAATGGCCGTGAAAAAGTTTTTGCCAAAGAGCCACTTATCCACGGTCATCATCCGTGACAACACCAGTGTGCAGCGGGTCCAGGAGATGGAGGTAACGCTCGTACCAGGGGCGAGTAGTGGGGCCGGGGGGGCACTACTGCCCTCCCATGACTTGTTCCTGCCCAGTCTGGGGCCTCCCGCACTCTCCCCTCCCCTCCCCATGGCGCGTTCCTGGGTGGGGTGTGCTCTGTCCTTTCCCAGGCAGCCTCCAGCCACGCTGCCCTGCCTGGGACACTGCCCAATCCGGCACAGCAGCTGCTGGGGAACAAAGCCACCACTGCACTGGGCATCTCCGGAACCAGGAGAGGTAAGGCTCTGGCCCCGCCTCTTCCCTCCCCTTGCCGGCCCCTTGCTCCGCCCCTCAGTGCTTTAGGGAGGGGCATGTAACCCTGTATGCCCCTCCCACACAGCACCCCTGTTCACACCCCTTCTCTGGCACAATGGCTGGAGCAAGCCAGGGACCTGCCCCAGCCACATGGCCCCTTTTCCTGAGCCGGAGGTGAAGGGCTCCGTAGCTGTGCTCCACAGCCCTGGGCCGCTGCTGGCTCCTGTTAGAAATAAGCCAGCATGGCTGCTGGCCCCCGCGGGGAGGAAGGAGGCCTGGTCCTGGCCCTTGAATTCACTCATCTTGCTGGGGAGCTTGGGAGCGCCAGGGAGCCAACACCCAATTCCTAGTGGGAAGGGAGGGCTTGTTTGCGGCACCCGCGAGCCCTGCCAGGAGACTGGCTTCCCCACGGCACCGCTGCTGCCTTCTCCGCTTGCGACCGTGCGCGAGGCAGGGTCCAACGGGCAGCGCCTCACAGCCCCGGGAATCTGGTCTTTTGGGTGCTTTAACCCTGCCCTGTCCAGAGTTGGGGGGGACCAGTGTCTCTGCAGCGGGAGGGGGTCCTGCAGGGAGCTCACAAGGTTATTTCTGTGGGTTCCGGTGCTGCCACCGTTACTTCTGTGCTGCTGCCAGAGCTGGGCAGCCCACGTGTGGTGACCCCCCAACTCCTTTCTGGGTCAGGCTGCCGCCACTCTCCACACCACGCACGTTCCTGGTGACACAGCAGGGGTCCTGAGCCGTGGGTTTCAACCGCCGGCCTGTGAAACTGACCCCAGCGGGCTGTGCCTTTGGCTGGGCCCTACCCAGCTGTGCTGAGCGCGCTGGCCCCGATCCTGCAGTGCACTGGAGCACGCGCTGGGAAGTGCCCAGGCAGCGTCATTGTCCTCCTGCGACCCAGGGCTCTGTCGGGTCCAGGCACACTCGGCCGGGGCTCTACCCTCGGGGGAAGAGTCCTCCGCTCAGCACTGGCCATGGGGAAACAGCACGGTGCCCTCTGGGTCCCGGTGACAGCCGAGCAGGGGGAAGGCTGTTAAACCAGGATACAGGCCCTGTGCAACCGGGCGGCATTTCTGGGTGTCGGCCGCGCAACGGCTGCTCACGGCCAGTCCGTCCCGCAATGCCAGGGGTGCTCTCGGCTCAGCGGGCAGGACGTGGGCCATCTGGGCGTGCCTGGCCCACCCTCTCAGGCCAAGGTTGAGAGCAAGGTTAATGCAGTGAGAGGCCCGCTCACTCAGCATCAGGGGTGTGATGGCGCATCGAGGAGCCCCCCGACCCTGCACCCCCGTCCGCAGCAAGATGGGACTCTGCCAGCCAGGAGGAGAGGGGGGGTTTATTGCTGCTCCGAGATACAGCGCGGCCTGGGTTCGATGTGGGCATAGGAGTCAGGGCAGGCAGCCTCAGACCCCTTGGGGCAGGGGTACACAGGCCCCTGAAGCCCCAGCACTCGGCTCAGTCTGTTCTCTTCATGTTTGCCCAGCCCAGACTGCCCCTTCTCCAAACCACAGAACACTCCTCCCCCAGGCAGCCATATCCCTTCCCCTGGACAGGTGAGACGCCGCTGGCCATTGCCTACGACGCGTGCTTGTGCTCAGGGGCGACCTCCACTGGGCAGTGCTTACAGACACCGGCCAGTAGGGGTCAGCCACAGCACACACAGCAACCACTGACTGCCCCACCAGCGTGGGCCCAGGGCCTCAAGGGTGTACAGCCCCCCGACTACGTCACAGTGGGTCCCGGGGGCACCTCCTTCCCCGCCGTAGAGCTGCTGAAACCCACTGGCTTTCTCCTCTGACAGGTGAGGCACTTGGAGGAGACTCAGAGGAAGACCAGCCACTTCTACGAGCACCTGAAGAAGAAGTTCACGGGCGACCAGCAGAGGAAGATGTCCCGGTGGAAGAAGGAGTACGACAAATTTGGGAAAATCCTGGATGTGATTGGGCAGAAAACCAGGAACCTGGCAGCCACTTCGGCCAGCCTGACTATGAGGCGGTCCCAGGAAGGCGGCCAGGGAGCAGTCCCCAAGAAAGCAGCAGCCATGCTGAGGGAGCAGTGATGGAGTGCGGAGTCCGCCCAGTGCCCCGCTGCACAGGTTCCTGAGGCTCTCCAGGGCTTCTGTCCGAGGTCTCTGGCGCTCTGTCTGCCCTTTCCGCCCAGAGGAGGCGGAGGGAGCCCCAGGGTCGCAGTGGATTCAGCAATAAACGAATAGGAGTGCACGGCGTAGCTCACCCTCTCTGCAGCGCTTCCGATGGTCTGGTGCGGACGGAGCAGTGTAAGTCTCCGGGGGCGGGGCGGGGCGCGCAGGAGGACGTTGGTTCTGTGGGCGGGGCGTTCTCCCTGTGCCCTCGCCCGCAGTCCAATCACAAGGGGGTGCGCAGATTTCTGGGGAGCACCGGGAGGGGAAGAGGTCCCTCGTGGGGGAGGAGGGAGAGGGCTGGGTGCAGGAGGAGGAGATGAGCAAATGCCAACGGTACTGCAGTGGTTTCTGGGGCTTCAGAGACTCCGGAAGGGGCCGTTGTGACCCTCAGCCTGCCCGCCTGTGCCACATGGGCCGGAGAGCAGTCCTGCAGGGCTTTCAGAACAACCCCAATCTTGGTTTTCAGACAGGCGGTGATGGGGATCCCCCCCTCCCCCGGGTAAGCTGTTCGAAGGGTGAATTCCTGTCCCTCTTAAAGCATGTGTGGTCTTTGCGGCCTGCGTGTGCCGGGCTCAGCTGCTGGCCGTGGGACGGCGAGGCCCTCCCTGCGGGCCCGTTTGCTCTGTCAGTGCCCTGCCCTTGCGCTGTTCCCACGCCCCCGGGCAGCGTTACTCCATCCGGCCCCTTTCCTGCTTTCCACCAGGTCACCGGTCAACACGGTGCGGGGCCGAGCCCAGTCCCTGCGGGCCCCAGCACCCCATGGTGGCCGTGCGGGGCTGTAGGCGGGCGGGAGCCGGGATGTTAGGGAGACTGGGGTGAGGCAAGATCTTTCACTGGACCTCGTTCTGCCGGGCCCCGCTCGGGTGGCCAGGCCTGCGACTCAGGCGGAGGGGCGGCCGTGCCAGCCAGAGGCCGTGTTCTCGGGCAGGGAGGCCCAGGCTGGCGAGAGGGGAGTTTCTCTGACTGTGGTGGCAAGGGGGACGCTCTGCCCACCTCCGGAACGCCCCTGCTTGGGCCGGAGCGGTCAGACTCCGGGGACGTGGCGAGGGCGGCCGGCGAGAGGCTCCCCCTTGATGCTCTCCCGGGCAGCGTGTTGCGGGGGGAGGAGAGGAGAGGGGCTCACGACTGGGCACCACACACAGCTGGAGTGAGGCTTGTGGGCGGCCATGGGGAGGCCAGCCCAGTGGCAGGCGGGCAGGCTGTGGGGACTGTGGGGTCACCCCCAGGACGGGTTTGCGGTAGGGCCGCCTGCTGCCTGCTCCTCCAAGCACCCTTGGGCCCCGCGCTCGAGTGGCAGCGATTCCCGGGAGCACAGATAGATTCCTGGCGGTTCGGTCCATCAATGTCTCTTAGCCGGCATGGGTAGGACTGGTCCCTGGCCTCTGTGTGTCTGGGGATGGGCGACGGGGGGGAGGGATGGTGTGAGGGTTCCCTGTTGTGTCCCCTCCCTCTGGGGCCCCTGGCGTTGGCCGCTGTGGGCAGACAGGACCCTGGGCTGGGTGGACCGTTGCTCTGACCCGTCTGGCCGCTCTGATGTTCTCATGTTCAGAAAGGGATCAGGACGGCGCTGAGATGCTACAAGGCTTTATTGGCACAGCCGCAGCCCCACAAGCGAGTGAGCAAGCCCCACAGACGCGCACTCTGGCCCTGGTCTGGCGGTGGGGTGGGGAAGCACGTGCAGGGCGTCTGGCTGGGCCTGGGAGCAGCCCGTGGGCCTGGCGCTGGCCGGGAGCCGTGACCCCAGCGAAGCGAGGCGAGGAAGAATGGCCGGGGTTACTGCAGCGAGGTTCTTCTCTCTCTCTTCGCCCTTCCTGTGCCCGGCCCGGGGCCTGGCTAACACCGGGAGCCCCGAGACTCACAGCTCTGGTGTCCGGCGGGGCGGTGACAGCCACGCCCTCGGGTCCCTCCCAGCCCAGGCGGCAGAGGCCAGCAGGGCCTTTGCACCCAGCCCCAGAGCCAGGCAGTGAGGGGCCGGGCCCAGAGGTGCCAGGCCTGGGAAGGGCCGGGTGGTAGGCAGTGAGCGGTGGGCAGGGAGCGAGGTGGCTGGGCAGGCTGAGGCGCTGGCAGGGGCCGGGCGGTGGGCAGTGAGCGAGGTGGCTGGGCAGGCTGAGGCGCTGGCAGGGGCCAGGCGGTGGGCAGTGAGCGAGGTGGCTGGGCAGGCTGAGGCGCTGGCAGGGGCCGGGCGGTGGGCAGTGAGCGTTGGGGCGTGGACGAGGGAGCGAGGTGGCTGGGCAGGCTGAGGCGCTGGGAGGTGGCGGTCGGGGAGCAGAGTTAGACGCGGCATCTCACAATCTTGTCCTGGTCGGTGATGATCCACAGCAGGCCCAGGTCATAGGACACGTGTTTCCCTTTGCAGATGTAACTGGTCACCTGGGCCCAGGCGGTCCCCACGGGGTTGCTCTGGGTGACTCCGTCCCTGGAAGGAAGTGACAGGCCTGGTGTCGTAGGGCTGCCAGGAGAAGGAGCCTGCCCCCTCCCAGCCTGAGGAGAGAGAGCAGCTTCTCGGCGCAGTCCAGAGGTAGCCTCAGTGTGTCCCTCCTTGCTGGTCCCCGGCCCTGCGATGCAGCACCCGCCCTCCTGCAGGAGTGGCCGGAGCCTGTTCCGATGGCAGGGCCAGAGCCAAGCATTGCAAGCTTCTTGTCCCCGCGGGATGGGCTGAGGGCAGAAGGCCAGGGGATGTTGCCCCTCTCCTCCCCAAGGGAAACAGCCCTGCTTCCAAACCGCACCGGTCCTCTCCAGCGCGGGGGCCGCACAGAGACCGCCACGGGGCTCCCATGGTGCTGCAGCAAGGGGGAAGGGTCGGAGTGTTCCCCTCCTGCCCAGCCCAATTCCAGTCTGGGAGCGGCTGGGCCCAGTAGTCCATGTGCATGGCCCCCCAGCGCCCCTGCAGGCCCGGACGGAGGCTGCTCCAGCGCTGGGTGGGGGTGGGACACACACAGTCGGGGCGCTGCAGGGGGAGTGACCAGGACCAGCTGGGCCACCCACAATCCCCCAAACTTGGGGGTCCACATGGTCCTGCGGCCGCCCCACACCCTTTTCTGGCAGGCTCCCGGCTGTGAGCCCTGCAGGCCGCCAGAAGGCCACAGTGGATGCCTGGTTGTGGGACTCCGGGGGGCTGGAGAGCCCTGGGCATAAGGCACTGGGGCAGTTTGCTCCGCAGCATCTGGCTAAGCTCTGAGCGACGGGCGGGAATGGCCTGTCCCTCGCGGGAGACACCCCCCGCTGCCACCTGTGATCTGGGCTGGATTAAGGGGGAGGCTAGCTGGGCAGCTGCCAACCTATTGGGGGGCGCCTGATTGAAGTGGTAAGGGGCGCCGCATCAGGTAAGGGGCAGGGCCGCAGCGCCCCGTACCCGTCAATCAGGTGCCGTGCGCCCGCTGCCTGGGGCACAAGAATGGCTGAGGCCGGCCCCGCCTGTGACGGCGCGTCGGCGTTCCCCTCAAGCCTGCAGCCCCGTAGCTGCAAGAACAGACTCCGCCAGTCGTAGAATAGAGAGGGGTTATTGCTTCTCCAGGACACAGCCCAGCACAGACGTGACGTGGCTACAGGAGTCAGGGCCAGGATGCCTCAGACCCCTTGGGTTAGGGGGTCCATCGCCCCCCCAGACTCTCAGTCCTCGGCTTAGGTTGTTCCCTTCATGTTTTGCAGCCAGAAACTGACCCTTTCCCAACACTCCCTTCCTTTGTTCCGTCCCTTCCCTTAACCGGTAGGACCGGTCCGGTCACTGTCATGGGGGCCCTCGAGGCGCACCCCCGCTGGGCCGTGCTTACAGACAGCTGCCAGTAGGGGTCATCCACAGCCCAAGCGTAGCGACCAGCAAGGTACTGACACTACATCACACCCCCCTTCCCTGTACCTGCGGAATATTTGTCCCGCGCTGTTGACGCCGTAGACGGAGCCTTCGGTCCCCACCTCGATCATGGACAGCTTGCCTGGGACGTTCTGCCAGCTGGAGCCTGCGCACGGGTCTGGGGTGACATTGGTCCGGAAGTAGATGTCGTCGGCCGAGTTGACCCCCCAGCAGCCCCACAGCCCACAGCTGTAGTACTTGAGCTTCCCTACGATGTTGACCCAAGGCAGGGGGGCGGTGCCATCCACGGAGACCGTGGCGGGGCGGGGCAGGCAGTAGATGTCGTCGTTCATGTTGGCGCCGGAGATGAACATGTCTCCGCCCGCGTCGATCTGCTTCAGCAGCCCTGCCCAGCGAGGGAGAAGCAGCGGTCAGGGGGCAGCCGGGCGCAGCGTGGGGAGAAGAAGGGCTCGGCGCAGGGGAGGAAGAGCAGTCGCCCCGAGGAGCATGCTCTGGGGCGTGGAGCCAGGCCAAAGAATGTGGCTCTCTGGGCTCCGCGCCAGTCGCCAGCCTGCTCAATGGCCCTTGGAAAGTCGCCCAGGGCAGCAGGGGTTCAGAGCGCAGTGCCCGGCCGTGGGACAGCCTGCAGGACGGGGGATCAGCCGTGCGGGTAAAAGGCACTTTTCCACTGGTAGCCCCCACGTGCAGACAGTGATTGGAGGCAGCCGTTGTGTTAGAAAACCCTATTCCTTCACCTGCGAGCCGGTGTGTGATGGGAGCCGGTGTGTGCCGGGAGCTGGTGTGTGCTGTTCCGGGAGCCGGTGTGTGCCGTACCAGGAGCCGGAGTGTGCCGGGAACTGGTGTGTGCTGGGAGCCAGTGTATGCTGTGCCAGGAGCCGGTGTGTGCCGGGAGCTGGTGTGTGCTGTTCCGGGAGCCGGTGTGTGCCCGGAGCCGGTGAGTGTCATGCTGGGAGCCAGTGTGTACCCAATGTGTGCTGTTCCAGGAGCTGGTGTGTTCAGTGCCGGGAACCTGTGTGTGCCAGGAGCTGGTGTGTGCCATGTCGGGAGCCGGTGTGTGCTGGGAACTGGTGTGTGCCGGGAGTCGGTGTGTCCCGTGCCGGGAGCCGGTGTGTGCTGCCAGGTCCCCGTGAGTCCTGGCAGTCTGTGTTTAATTGTGAAGTTAACCGCCGAGACCGGGCTCACCCAGTTACGCCTACGCTTGCACATCCCTAGTTTGGAGCCGGGCTCAGGGTGGGAACAGAGACCCCTTTGGCGGTCCCCGCGACTCGCCAGTGGATGCGTTACCTGTCACCTGTTGCCAGCTTCCTCCCACCAGCTTGTAGATGTTGTTGCTCTTGTCGACGCCCCAGACTCCGGCCGGCCCCACCGTGACGTGCTTGAGGGCGCCCGGCAGCTGGGCCCAGCTGTTTCCGTGCAGGGTGTAAATGTTGCCGGCGTCATTCACCCCAAACACCTGTCCGTTGCTGGCGTCGATCTGCCTGAGGGAACCCGGGATCTCCGTGCAGTCCAGGGCTGAAAAGCAAACTGAGCGTGGTAACGCCCGTGGGCTTGTCAGCAAGCGGGAGAGCGGGGGGGGGAGGGGATGGAGACTTTGCTAGGTGTCCCTCACTGGCCAGAACCCAGAATGGGAGGGCTGGGCCCAGGGGTCTGGCACCATCTGCTTGGAGGCCAGTGGGACGCGCGGTGGGGGCCCTGCGAAGCGCAGCCGGTGCAGTTGGCTCACTGCTGCTATCCACAGAGTAAGGCCACGGATTATGTCGACAGCTGATCAGCTGAGCCGCACCACGAGCAAAGCTTCCCCGGCCCCTGCCCAAACCGCCCTAGGGACTAACAGGGCTTCCAGCTCCAGGCCCGGGGCCCTTTCCCCAGAGCCAGCGACCCAGAGACAAAAGCTCACGGTGGGAAAGGCCCTCTAGCTTCTGTGTTCATTGCTATTTAGCTCCCGCAGGCTGCCTCCCCTGCAGAGGGCAGGCCCCGAGCCACCTAGAGATTGTCTAGGTCCCTTCCGGGCTCACAAGAGCAGGTCTCGGCTGCGGAGGTATTTGAGAGCGCCCGGGAGCGTTTTCCACACGGCACCGTCGGGGGCGTGGGGGCTCCTCCGTGCTGCTCCACAGGGCAACTCCCTGCGGGGCTCCAGGGACGGTCTCAAGCTGTACCCACAAGTCACTGCCTGAGGGTCAAATGTTCTCAGTGGCTGTGGGCAGACCAGTGTCACAGGGAGCCCTCTGAGCCCCTGGTCTGAAGAGACGCTCTCCCAAGGAATCCCTAGAGCAGCACTTTTGGAATAATTTCCACTCTCGGTTTGGTCAGTGCTGGAGACCCCCCCCGCCTTGGTAGTCCTGCCAGGGTCCGTCCCCTTCCTGTTAATCCCCCTAGACTGAAGAGTCCCTTGTGCCCCAGGCAAGTACTCATCAAGTGCCCCGGCAGACCCTGGGCCATAGGAGCCCCAGGCCTGGTGGGGAAGGGCCCGTCCTTTGCTCTCTGCCTTCCAGTGGAACCAGGGCCCTATTGCTGGTGTGCCCCGGTCCCCGAGAGAGAGGAAGAGGATCCCTGAATAGCCAGCACTGCCTTGCCGGGGGCAGTCTGCGCACACAACGGCCAGGTTTCTGAGCTGGGGGTGGGAGCGGGCAGATTTCGTGGTCCGTGACACGTTTGCCGTGGCTGTGCATTCAGCCCCCCACACTGAGTTCAGCGGAGGAGACGGGAGAGGCGTCCCGGCTTGGGCACTGAGGCAGAGGCAGAATCTTGCCTAGAAACGGGGTGATTAACGGGCGGTTCCTAAAGTTCAAAGATCCGTTCCAAGCTTGGTGAACTGGAAGAAGGAAGTCTGGTTGTTAGCCTCAAGAGATGGTGTGGCGTCGTGGGGGGCTGTCCGCAGTGGCCCTGGGCCCACTCTGGGGGGCAGTCACGGGTTGCTGTGTGGTGCTGTGGGTGATCCCTGCTGGCCTGTGCCGCTCTGCGGAGACTGTGTGTGTATGTCTGTGTGCACTGCCCAGCGGGGGCAGTCGCTGAGGGCAGGCACATGGGCCATGGCCTAGCAACTTCCCACCTGGCCAGGGGAAGGCGTTGGAACAAGGGAGGGGGTGGCTACCTGGGGGGAGGGAGCGGCGCAGTCTGGGCTGGGCAGACATGAAGAGAACAGACTAAGTCGAGTACTTGGGCTGCGGGGCTTTTAGACAAAGGAAATGCAGATCTCAGCTGTCTGGATGTCAGGAAAGCCTCGGATTCAATGCCTCCTGAGACATGAGTAGTTAACTGGAGAAGGAGGGGAGTAACAGGAGAACCGAAAGGTGGATGGGGAACCGGGAGACAACAGTGAATCATACTGAAAGGTGAACCGGCATGCTGAAGCAGACGGGCCAGATTTGACCAACCCCTAACTACCTGCCATGGCCCCGGGGTGCTCCTGGAAGGGGCTGGCTGCTGCTGCTATGTCTCTGCATGCCCCTTGTGGAGAGGGGGGAAGTGGGTGTCTGTGCGCTGCTTCCGCCCCTGGCACTGTCCTCACAGCTCCCAAAGGGCCACCCAGCAAGAGCCTGCACCCCAACCCCCTGCCGCAGGTCAGAACTCCTTCCTGGACCCAACTCCCCACAGCCCACACCCTAACCCTTTCCTGCATCCCAACACTGCACCAGCCGGGAGCTCCGTCCTGTTCCCAAACTCCTGGCCCAGACCCCACCCCCTCCATGAAGGTAGTAGAAATGGGTGGCCCATGGTGCAGTGGCAACGTTCACGGGGTGGCCCCGCTACAAACATGATTGTTTATGGAACAGGTTTGATGGCTGACGGGCGCTAGGTTGGCAGTGGGCTAATCAAACGCGCGGCTGACACAAAGGGGGGAGGCATGGCCAGTGGCACTCCTGGGAGAATTTGGCGCCGCTGCGTGGGCGCATAGTTGATGTGCCACGTGTGGGGTTAGTTTTGCTGCAGAAAAGAGCTTCTGCTGAAACGTTGCTGCAGTCCTGCCTTTTGTCCCCCCGAGAGTGTTGTGCCGCTAGAACAGCCCAGCCAGTCCTGGCCAGCCCCGCCTGAGTAGGGATCAGAAAGGGTCTGCAGAGCCTTCTTCGCCGTGCCTGTCAGGGCCAGGCCAGGAAGCGGGGGCTGCCAGGGGCTGAGGCTGGGGCATCTAAGGGCCATGGGGGAGTTCAGACTGGAGCAGGGGCTGAATGGGAGTGGAGGTGACGGGCCACAGGGGACAGACAAGAGCAGGGTCACATGCATAGAGATGGAGGGTGCACAGCTGTGGGGAAGGCAGATGGCTGAGCGGGAGCACAGAGACATGTGGGGGGGGGGATGTCCCAGGAGGTGTAGGGCCACAGGGGGACAGAGAGCAACTGAGTGAGTGCGCGGACACCTGAGGGAAGGGTGCGTGGGGACAGGCGACTGAGGCGCAGAGCCACATGAGGCCGTGGGTACTGGGTCTCTGAGTGGGGGTGGGTGGGATGTGGACAGGAGGTGCAAGGGCACATGGGGCAGGGACAGATATGCGTGACTGAACGGGGGAGGCCAGGAGTCTGCATGGGGGAAGCACAGAGCAGGGCACAGGTCTCCCGCGGGCTGGAGGGGCCAGAGGCGAGTCAGGGAGACATGGTCGGTGTGTGTCGCCGCGCCGGGCAGGGCCGGCTGGGCCGGGTGCAGGCCTCGCACCGAGGGAAATCTGGTGTCTGCCCCCTCGGCCCCCGAGTGTCTGCCGAACGTGGCGGTGAGTCCCCCTCAGCCCCGCCCTGGGGCCTGGAGGCCCACGCAGCCGCCTGTGGCCCCTTTGGGTGGATCCAGACCCCTACCTGAGCTCCCTGCAAGCAGGGGCAGCAGCAGCAGCAGCAGGTTCCACAGCATCATGTCGGTGCCCCTCAGCAACGTGAGCTCTGCCTGTGGCAGGACCGGGGGGGCCCCGGGCTTTTATAGCTATTCCCGCCTCCCGCCCGCCCCACGAGGAAGTGGGGAGAGCGACAGCGCCGCGCCCTCCAGCAAAGGCTGTTGAGCAACATTCCTCGTCGCCCTTGTGGCACTTGAGCCGTTGCCAGCCTGCCCCGGGGCGGGGGATGGGGGATGGCTAGGGGATGGGGAGTGGAGGGCTGCGAGGGTTAGGTGTTTGCCCCGCCTCGCCCGTTTGGCACGCCTGCCTAGGTCAGCTGTTGGTGATCACGGTGCTAGGCTGAGGGTCGCGAGTTCTACCTGCAGGCCAGGGAGCTCCGGAGGGCAGGGTGCAGACAGCCAGTCTAGACCCACACAGGTGAGCTAGGGGAGCAGCCTGCTTCCTCTCTCTGCTTTTGGTCACCACGAGGCATCAGCCTGGATTCGAAGCCCTCCAGGAAGAGCATCTGGGGGGTGTCTTGTTCCCAGAGCATCTCTGTGTGCAGCTGGGAAGGTGCCGTTGGCTAGAGCAGCCTTTCTCGGACATGGCCCTATGCAACCCTCCGGGTTTGTTCCTGCGGCCGCCACAGCCTCCTGAGCAGAGATGGGAGGGGGGCAAAGCAGCGCCCCTCCCTTCAGTGTGCAGGCGTGGGCTTCGGCCCCCCTCACCTGATTCAGTCAGAGGCTCTGTCAGAGGGGCTGCCCTCCGCCCTGGTTCGCCGAGTCTGCAAAACGCCCTCAGTGACCCTGCTTTGGGCACGTCCGTTTGCCTGTTTCTTTGCATGCCCTGGAGTTCCATACGTGCGTGCTAGGGAAGTGGGTCAGAATGGCCACCAGCAAGAGTTGTTCATTCTCTCAGTGTGCCGCTTGTGTTACTTGTGTCCTCGTGCGGAACGAACACACCCGCTCACTCTCACTGCTAGAGCACATCGGAGAGGACGGGTTAGCCAGCACTGCCAGGCTGACCCCTTGGATGTCACTGGACTCAGCAGGCTGGCTGCCCAGCAGTGCCACGCTGGGACCCTCCTGTGCCCGTGGACTTGGCGGGCTGGGTTTAGAGAGCACTTTAAGCTGCCACCTCCATACGCCGAGAGAAAGAGATCTCCTTACTCCGCGGAGCGTGGCCTGACTGGGGTTCTCAGAGGGCGCTGGCGGCTGGGGGTCCAGAGTGTTGAGCCAGACGGCAGAGCCGAGCCCCCAGCACCGTCCCTGAGGAGCAGAGGAAGTCCCAGTAGAACTGGTGCAGACCTTAGATCCAGACTCAGAACACTGTACCTGAGGGTGACTCTGGCTTTTCGTGGGGGCACAACAAGGATTCAAGGGGACACTGGATTTGTTTATGGGTAAACAGATGGTTCAAGGGAGTATCCCAAAGTTGATTTCTTGAGGTTACACAATAGAGACAGATCATTCCCGGCTGTGAACACCTGGAAGATAATAAGGTGATAGGGAACAGCCAGCATGGATTTGTAAAGAACAAATTCTGTCAAACCGAGCTGATAGCGTTCTCTGGTAGGATAACGAGTCTTGTGGATAAAGGAGAAGTCTACATGGTATGCGTAGACTTTAGTAAAGCATTTGGTAAGGTCTCGCATGATATTCATATCAATAAACTAGGGAAATACTACCTAGATGGGGCTACTGTAAGGTGGGTGCATAACTGGCGGTTCACAGTCATGCTGGAAGGGCAGAACAAGTGGGGTTCCACAGGGGTCTGTTTTGGGGCCAGTTCTGTTCAATAGCTTCATCCATGATTTAGACGACGGCATAGAGATGACGCTTATTAAATTTGCAGATGATCCCAAGCTGGGAGGGGTTGCAAGTGCTTTGGAGGATAGAGTCAGAATTCAAACTGATCTGGACAAATTGGAGAAATGGTCTGAGGTAAACAGGGTGAAGTTCAATAAGGACAAATGCAAAGTGCTCCACTTGGGAAGGAACAATCCGTTTCACACACACAGAATGGGCAGCAACTGTCTAGGAAGGAATCCGGCAGAAAGGGATCTAGGGGGCAGAGTGGACCACAAGCTAAATATGAGTCAAGAGTGTGACACTGTTGCAAAAAAAGCAAATGTGATTCTGGGCTGCATTCACAGGAGTATTGTGAGCAAGACACGAGAAGTCATTCTTCCGCTCTACTCTGTGCTGATCAGGCCTCAGTTGGAGTCTTGTGTCCAGTTCTGGGTACCACATTTCACAAAAGATGTGGAGAACTTGGAGAAGGTCCAGAGAAGAGCAACAAGAACGATGAAAGGTCTCAAGAACATGAGCTATGAAGGAAGAGTGAAAGAATTGGGCTTGTTTAGTTAGAAAAGAGACGACCGAGAGGGGACATGAGAGCGGTTTTCAAGTACCTAAAAGGGTGTCACAGGGAGGAGGAAGAAAAATGGTTCTCCTTGGCCTCTGAGGATAGAACAAGAAGCAATGGGGCTTAAACTGCAGCCAGGGAGGTTTAGGTTGGACATTAGGAAAAACTTCCTACCTGTCAGGGTGGTGAAACGCTGGAATAAATTGCCCAGGGAGGTTGTGGAATCTCCATCCCTGGAGGTATTGAAGTGCAGGTTGGACACGCACCTGTCAGGGATGGTCTAGACGGTGCTTGGCCCTGCTGTGAGGGCCGGGGACTGGACTCGCTGCCTCTCGAGGTCCCTTCCAGTGCTAGGATTCGATGATTCCTCTGCCTTGTGACTGCTTTTGGTAGTGGCTTTGTTCAAGCAGAGGCCGTGTGTGTGTGTGTGACTTCCATGAGCATTATGGCCTAGTTCCCCGAGAACACAGAGCTGGCAGGTAACACGTGTCCGGGATGCTGGTACATTTTAGGGAGGGCGAGGAGGGGAGCGGGCTGAAACTCCAAGGAAGGTTGCTGGCTGTTCCCCTTCACCAGGAAGTGAGGGGAAAGTGCCCAGTTTGGTGCATTCCTCACTCTGGCTGGGAAGCGCAGGGGGCAGAGGAACCTGGACCTGCCCCACCAGGGGACATACCCTCCTGCCCCGGCTGTGTCCGCTGGAGCTTAGCAGCCTTGGAGAGGCACGTCTCACCTGGCCCCGAACTGCTGTGGTAAGAGAGGCTGAGGCTGTCCTCTCTCCCCGGGGCGATCTGCAGACTGAACCCCTCAGCCCCAGCCCCGCCCCCAAGCTATGACTGCAATGAAGAAAAACAAATATTAATTCAGTTACGGACCTGAGCCGTGTCGGTGAATCTTAGGAAAAAGACTTTGGTTCATTAGGAAACTACAGGGCATAGAACCCTAGAACACTGGCACTGGCAGGGACCTCGAGAGTCATCGAGTCCCGTCCCCGGCCCTCCCGGCAGGACCAAGCACCGTCTAGACCATCCCTGCCAGGTGTCTGTCCAACCTGCCCTTCAGTATGTCCAGTGGTGGAGACTCCCTCGGCAATTTATTCCTGCGTTTCACCACCCAGACAGGTAGGAAGTTTTTCCTAATGTCCAACCTCAGCCTCCCTCGCTGCAGTTTCAGCCCATTGCTTCTTGTCCTGTCCTCAGAGGCCAAGGAGAACCATTTTTCTCCCTCTTCCTCGTAACATCCCTTTTGGTACTTGAAAGTTGCTATCCTGTCCCCTCTCGGTCTTCCCGATTCTTTCAGTCTTCCCTCCTTGCTCAGGGTTTGCGGACTTTCATCACTTGTGTGGCTCATCTCTGAACCTTCTCCAATTTCTCCCCATCTTTCCTGTGCTTGAGATCCGTGTATTATGATAGTACAATGGTCTCTGTGGATATGCAAAGGTGCTATTGCACTACGGCTAAGTAATCAGTCTAGAAGATACACCCAGTAAATACACATGATGTATGCCAGCTATGAATTTCATACCTGTCACGTATATCTGGGGTTTACAGTTTCTGAGAAGCTGGAGATGAGTCAACAGGGTGCCCTTGTAGCCAAGAAGACTAGCAGCATGTCAGGGTGCATTAGTGGGAGCGTTGATGATTCCCCTTTATTCAGCACTGGCAAGACCACATCTGGAGTTTTGTGTCCATTATTTTGGGGCCCCCTATGATGGACCGGGCCAGGTCTGGGCACAGCTGAGGATGTCCGCTGAGGGTGAATTGCTCAAACTCAGAGCTCCTTATAGCCCCTGACCAGAGACCTTCCCAAACAGGCCACAAATCAGTCATACTGCGCAAAACCCCTCCGACACCCCAGCTCTCCCTGTGCCACAATCAGCCCCGGGCCTAACACACAGGTGAGGGGTTATAGAACCCAACCTCACCTACCCCAAACAGGTCTTTCCGGTCCCAAGAAACCAGCCACAAATCCCAATCAATTTACACTCTGGATCTTACCCACAAGATCACGCTGAGCCAGTCCTTTAGAATCTACAATCGAAAGGTTTATTACTAAAAGAAAGAAAAGGTGGAGAGCAAGGTTGTTGAGAATACATTACTTGCATCGAATCTCCCAGTTCTCTATTTCAAACGCTCTCTCCACTGCATCCCTGTCATACCAGCCTTCTAAGCTCTTGGCTGTCACTCAGGTTCTCCTGAACTATCCCCATCATCTCCTTCAGCCTGTCCTTGAACTGAGTCATACTCAGTCACTGGCTGCCCTGCCACTTCCATATTGCCTTCCCAGGCATCCCGAATCAAGTCCAGAGGCCCCCGGACCTGCCTCCCATAGAGCAGTTTGAAGGGAGCAAACGCCGTCGAGTCCTGGGACACACTCCTGTAGGCATACAACAAATATGGCAGCAGGACATCCCAGTCGTTCTGGCGTCTGTCCACATACATCCTCAGCATGGATTTCAAAGTCCCATTAAACCTCTCTACTAGCCCGTTCATCTGCGGGTGGTAGGGAGCCTTCAGGTGCTTCACCCCGCACAATCCCCACAACTGCCTGAACACCACGGACATGAAGGTCGACCCGCGGTCTGACAGGATTTCCTTGGGGAAACCCACCCTGCTGAACACAGTGAACAAGGCGTTTGCCACTGTCTCTGCCTCCACGTTGGACAGAGCCACGGCCTCCAGGTGCCTTGTAGCAAAGTCCACCACCACCAGGATGTACTTCTTCCCATTCCTGGAGGGCCTCGGGAGCGGGCCCACGAGATCCACCGACACCCGGGCAAAGGCCTCCCCAATAATGGGCAGAGGCTGCAGGGGCGCCTTGCTAGGCCCCTGGATCCCTTCCGCTTCTGGCACAGCTCGCAGCTTCGGCAGTATTCCCCTCACTGACCTGAACATGCACGGCCAGTAGAAGTTCTGCTCCAGTCTGTCACAAGTTTTGCCTACGCCCAGATGCCCTGCGAACGGACCGTCATGGGCCAACCTCAACAATTCCTCCCGGTACGCCTCCGGCACCACCAGCTGCCTGTGTGTCGCTGCCTGGGACCCCTTCTTCCCTGGGGGGCTCCCTGTACAACAGCCCATCTTTCATGAGAAACCTGCCTCTCTCTTCGCTAGCGGGGGGCCTGATTCTGTGCATCCTTCCTGGCTCTCTCCAGGGACACATCATTCTGCTGGGCCTCCCGGAACTCCTGCTGGGCATCACTCAGATCCAGAACTACATCCGACCCCTCAGACAACTCCTCTCCATCCCCCGCCGGGGGCACACTCTGGGCCCATTGATCTTCCCCCGGCTGCTACCTGCTGCCTCACCCCCATATTCCTTCCGTGACCTGGTTACCACATTAACCTGGCTAGGCACATCCACTGTGTCATTCCCCACCAAGACATCAGCCGGAATCAAATCCCGGACAGCCACTACGACCTGCCCCCTGAAGCCTCCCCACTCGAGATGGACTCTAGCCATGGGCAGGCTCACTGAGTACTCAGACAAAGCCACTATTGTCACACATTCCCCAGGCAACATGTCGTCCGGTTTCACCAGGTGCCCCTTAACTATCGTGATGTCAGAGCCAGTGTCTCGCCAGCCCCTACATTCGACCCCATTGACCTTCGCCTCCCCCCTAAACTTCTCGCTGCCCTTCCACGCCTCCGTCCTGCCATACCGGGTGAGCTCACTCCCCCCCTCACCCCACCATAGGTTATCGGGTTAACATTAGCCACTGCAGTGCTCACACCTGGACTCAGGGTGGCGTCAGAGGCCTCGCTGGGGTCCGTGTGACCTGCTTGTGTGCACACAGTGACTGAATTGGTGCTTATGGAGTGGCAGGGAGCTTCTGGCCTCGGGCTGCTCTTTAGGTCTGGACAGTCAGGCCTGATATGGCCAGATCTGCCACAGTGGTAGCACTTGGCCTGCTTATCCTTGGGGTGAGCACCCCTGCCCTCGGGGCTTCTCTGAGCTCCCTTGTTAGACTCAGGGCTGGGTCTGCTCCTGAACCCTTCCCTTCGTCTGAACTGCGGGGAAAGGTGCTGACTCTTCCCAAGGGGTCTGTGCCTGTCCCGTGCCCTGTTTTGGGCATGGGTGTCTGCAATCTCCGCAGCCCGTAGGACCGACTCAGGCTCCCGGTCACACACAGCCGCCCTGACCTGGTCAGGCACAATATTCAGAAACTGCTCCAGGATGATCAAATCCAGCAGTTTCTTATAACTCCCATTTGCTTTCACCCCCATCACCCACCTTTTAACAAAGCCCATCAGATTGTGAGCACACTCCACATACGTACAGTCGCGAGACCTTTAAAGCTCCTAAATGTAACCCAGTGAGATTCAGGGGTAACTTTGGACTGGTCATCAGGACAGGCATGCACTGGTCTTCTGGGATCCGGTTCACGTCGCAAATCCGTTCAAGGGTGGCCAAAAACTCCTCAATCTCCTCATTATCCTTGTAGATGGGACAGATCCTTTCCCAACTCTTGTTGGCAAGTGGGGATGGGCTCTCAGGTCGCTGGAGCTTTTGTTGCTCCTCAAGTATCCAGAGTTGGAGTCGCTTGGAACTCTCCTCAGCCGCCAACTCTTCCATTCGCCGTGCGTGGGCCTCTCTCTACTTCTGCTGCTGTCTCCAGCGCTTTTTGCTCCCTTTCAGCATCTGCCTCCTTCTCCTTTTGCTCCACTTTGGCGTCCGCCTCCCTCGCCTTTCGACGCATGTCGGCAAGGGCCCTGTCATGTTCCAGCTCCACTCTCTTCAATGCCTGCTGAATTCTAATTTCGTCTGCAACAGCATCCGTGGCATTGCGTGGGCACGCTCCCTTGCCTGCTGGTCATTTCGTATTAGCAAAGACCTCAGTTCTGGCATAGAACTTTCTCTCTACATTCAATGCCTCTCTCCGCGCACAAATCTTCTAGAGCCTTTCGGTCCAGACTCTCATATAATTGCTGACTCATTGCAGCGGCTCTTTAACCCACCAAACTCTCTACACCCAAAAATCAAATTTAGACAGCGTGGGGTCCTATTCCAAAGCTCAGTTGACCAAGTTCTGTGGATCCTGCTGACTACGCCACTGTGACGGACAGGGCCGGGTCCGGGCACCACTGAGGGCGTCTGCTCAGGGTGAATTTCTCAGACTCAGGGCTCCTTACAGCCCCTGACTGGAGACCTTCCCAAACAGGCCACAAACCAGTCACACCGAGCGCTTCAGCCACCAATCTGGCCAGCAGGAAGCCTCATGAGCAAAACCCCTCAGACACCCCAGCTCTCCCTGTGCCACAATCAGCCCCGAGCCTAATACACAGTTGAGGGGTTATAGAACCCAACCTCACCTACCCCAAATGGGTTCTCCCGGTCCCAAAGAACCAGCCACAAATCCCCGGTCAATTTACACTTTGGCTCTTACCCACAAATCACGCTGAGCCAGTCCTTTAGAATCTACCATCTAAAGGTTTATTACTAAAGGAAAGAAAAGCATGAGAGTGAGGTTGTTAAGGAGAATACGTTACATGCACCAATCACCCAGTTCTCGATGCAGCCTCACAGCAGAGATGTTACAAACTGCTACCTTAAAAGTCTCTGGTGTCCATCCTATGTCAGGAGTGGTCAGCACTCCTTCCCAGCTCGCTGTCCCTCGCAAGGCTGCATCTGGGATCAGTAGCAGAATTGAAGGCAAATTGGAGTCCGCCTCATGGCATTTTCTATCCATCCCTGGTACCTTCCAAGCTGGAGCGGGTCACATGGCCCAGGGACCTGTCCCTGTGTCAGCAGTCATGCCATTGGCTGGTTTGCAGGTCCCAGACACATTCCTCAGGTGCGTATTGGCCTCTCTGAGAGCCTTGTCCCCGGAGCCGTGCTAATTAGCCTAGTCATTGACTCAACATTCCTGGCCCATGGCTCTGTCTCAGACAGAGAATCTTCCCGCATCAACACAGAGCACATATTTCTAACTCCGCATACAAACATCACACAACAGACAGGACTATGCAGCACTTTAAAGACTAACAAGGTGGTTTATTAGGTGATGGGCTTTCGTGGGCCAGACCCACTTCCTCAGATCAATTTGACCAATCAGATTTTAGAACAGAGGGGCATGAGGGGGGAAGGTTAGCGTCTGTGAGGTAATGACATTAGGGGTGATAACTGGGGAAGCTATCTTTGTAATGGGTGAGATAATTAGCATCTTTGTTAAGACCCATACGTAAAGTGTCAAATTTAAGCATGAATGACAGTTCTGAGGTTTCTCTCTGAAGTCTGGAGTTAAAATCTCTTTGAAGCAATATGCACGTTTTAAGGTCATGGAGAGAATGGTCAGTGGTTAAAATGGCAAGCAACAGTTTTCTCTCTGTGAGAGAGCCTGATGTCTGTTTTGTGTGCATATTGCTTAGACACTTTACGTATGGGTCTTAACAAAGATGCTAATTATCTCACCCATTAAAAAGATAGCTTCCCCAATTATCACCCCTAATGTCATTACCTCACAGACACTAACCTTCCCCTCACCCCCCCCGTTCTAAAATCTGATTGGTCAATTTTATGTGTGTTCACTTTTTTTTGATTGTATCACTTTGGTATATATGGTCATGCCAATTTTCTTCCACAATTTGATCTGAGGAAGCGGGTCTGGCCCACGAAAGCTCATCACCTAATAAACCATCTTGTTAGTCTTTACAGTGCTGCATAGTCCTGTCTTTTGTTTCAGCTTCAACAGACTAACACGGCTGCATCTCTATCACCAAACATCACACAAGTACATGAGTAGCACACACAGAATCAGTAGAACACAAGCTTTAATTTGGCAGTGAATGGGGGGGCGGTGCACTCCGAGTACTACCGTGAGCATACAGGGCTACACAACATGTCACAGCGCAAAGATCACCCGCAGAGTTACTGCATGGAAAACAGATGGATACTAAACTGAACATTGCTGTATTGTTAAAGGCAAGACCCGATGCACCAAACGAGGATGATGTGAGAAAAACAGTTGAAAAGGACCAAGAAAAGTATGAGGCTTTCACAGACAAACGGCGGGGTGCTAAGGATCCGAAGTTTGAGTGTGGCTCCTTCGTTAGAGTAAGAAAACCTGGAATTCTACGCAAAGGGGACCATAAATTCACCTCTCCTCTTAAAATCATAGAGAAGAAGGGACCTTACACCTATCGACCTTGTGATGGGCGGGTATGGAATGCTTCTTATCTTGCACCTGCCTATGCCCCAGTCCGCGTTGGATGACTTCCCGCAGCACCAACACAACAAGACATTGCACTGGAACCGGGTTTGAGAGACGGTCTGTCTGGACTAGAGACTGTGTTATGAGTATGGACAGTGTTTTCAGTGTCATATTTCTGCCAACAGTCTAGTGGCTTGTTCCATATTTGTTGCTGTGGCTAGAACAACCATGTTTATTTTATAATTGAGAGAGCTTCTTACGAGAGGGGGGAACGTGGTGTTGTAGATGCTGCTTGTAATGATTGGAACTGGGAGCACTGGCTGTGGGGAGTCTGGATGCACAGGAACCAGGAAGAAGGCGAGAGAAGATCGGCCGGGGCTGGGTGAGCGCTACAGAGGGTGCAGCAACGTTGTGAAGAGGTTTCACGTTTGGTACACAAAGTCCTGTTGAAGTTTGTTAGCCACTTGCTTGCGTGATACAACAAATGGCTCCCGGCTCCCGGTCGCAGCGCTACCCCTGCAGGGGCCGGAGCCGTGAGCCGTGTAAGTCGCTGCAGGCAACGTGGGAGCTGCAGGCCCGGAGCTGGGAGTGCAGGCTCTGTGGCTGGGCGTGGTTTTCTGTTGCAATGCATTGTTCTTTCCCTAACTCCTCCTTGCTACGGTCACCTCTTCTGGTAAGAGAGTCCACTGCAGGTGGGTGGGGACCGAGGGGGCATGCGACCCCCCCCAAACACCGTGGGTGGGAGAGGCAAGGGGCTAGGACCCCGGGCGGCCCGCAGGACTAGCTGGGGAACCTGGCGTTTGCAGCATGGGCCGGGCTCCCGGCTCTCGCCAGCAGCGACAGGGGACGCAGAGCAGCAAGTCGCTGCTTCCCCGGCGCCCGACCAAGTCGCTCGGGATGGGGGACTCCCCTCCCGCTCCCCCCCCCACTCACGGGTAGGAAGCAGAGTGAGCTGGGGCCACATCACTCCCCTTTCCCTACTGGTGCCATGACAGGGAAGGGCCCCCAAATCTCCGAGCCGCATCGCTCGGGGCAGGGACGAGAGCGGGAGAGGCAGCGCTAGGTGCAGCAACGGGGAGCAGGGGGTGGAGTCTCAGCTCTCCCCCAGGGATGCGGGGAGGAGTCACGTTTAAAGCAGGCGTGGTCTTTGCAGCCTTCAGGTGCCGGGCTCAGCTCCTGAGCGAGGCCCTGCCCTGCGGGCCCGAGGAGCCCCTTGCTAAATGCACGCTCCCTGACGGGACAGGCCGCGAGCAAGCCACGAGGCAGAGCGGCGCCAGTCTCCCGCGGTGCCAAAGTCAGGGGGCACGTAACTTCCCTGCTCCTGCTCGGGACTCTGCCAGGGTCCCCTTGGCCCTGGAACAGCATCGGGAGCTTGTCTCCACCGTGGTCTCCAGATCTTTGCCCGGAAGGAGGCCCCAGCCTGTGGGCGCGGCCCTGGCCGTGGTTTCCGGATGGATTAGGTTTAGCCGGAGCCCACTGAGCATGGCTCCTGCTGGCTTGCCTCCAGCCGACTCTGCGAGCCGTTTGCTCTGTCAGTGCCCTGCCCTTGCGCTGTTCCCACGCCCCCGGGCAGCGTTACTCCATCCGGCCCCTTTCCTGCTTTCCACCAGGTCACTGGTCAACACGGTGCGGGGCCGAGCCCGGTCCCTGCAGGCCCCAGCACCCCCTGGTGGCCGTGCGGGGCTGTAGGCGGGCGGGAGCTGGGATGTTAGGGAGACCGGGGTGAGGCAAGATCTTTCACTGGATCTCGTTCTGCCGGGCCCCGCTCGGGTGGCCAGGCCTGCGACTCAGGCGGAGGGGCGGCCGTGCCAGCCAGAGGCCGTGTTCTCGGGCAGGGAGGCCCAGGCTGGCGAGAGGGGAGTTTCTCTGACTGTGGTGGCAAGGGGGGCGCTCTGCCCACCTCCGGAACGCCCCCTGCTTGGGCCGGAGCGGTCAGACTCCGGGGACGTGGCGAGGGCGGCCGGCAAGATGCTCCCCCTAGACCACGCTTGATGCTCTCCCGGGCAGCGTGTTGTGGGCAGCGTGTTGTGGGGGAAGGGGAGGGGAGGAGAGGGGCACACTGACCGGGCACCGCGCACACCTGGAGTAAGCCTTGTGGGCAGCCATGGGGAGGCCAGCCCAGTGGCAGGTGGGCAGGCTGTGGGGACCGTGACGGGTTTGCGGTAGGGCCGCCTGCCGCCTGCTCCTCCGAGCACCCTTGGGCCCCGCGCTCGAGTGGCAGCAATTCCCGGGAGCACAGATAGATTCCTGGCTGTTTGGTCCATCAGTGGCTGTTAGCTGGCATGGGTAGGACTGGTCCCTGGCCTCTGTGTGTCTGGTGGTGGCTGACGGGGGGGGAGGGATGGTGTGAGGGTTCCCTGTTGTGTCCCCTCCCTCTGGGGCCCCTGGCGTTGGCCGCTGTGGGCAGACAGGACCCTGGGCTGGGTGGACCGTTGCTCTGACCCCGTCTGGCCGCTCTGATGTTCTTATGTTCACAAAGGGAGCAGGACGGTGCTGAGATGCTACAAGGCTTTATTGGCACAGCCGCAGCCCCACAAGCGAGTGAGCAAGCCCCACAGACATGCCAGACCTGCAGCGGCCTTTCCCGAGAACCACTCTGGCTCCGCTGCCCCGGGGCAGCTCTGGCCCTGGTCTGGGGGTACAGCGGGGGGGAGAGGAGCACGTGCAGGGCGTCTGGCCGGGCCTGGGAGCAGCCCGTGGGCCTGGCGCCCGCCGGGAGCCGTGACCCCAGCGAAGCGAGGCGAGGAAGAATGGCCGGGGGTTACTGCAGCGAGGTTCTTCTCTCTCGCCCTTCCTGTGCCTGGCCCGGGGCCTGGCTAACACCGAGCCCGAGACTCACAGCTCTGGCGTCCGGGGGGGCGGTGACAGCCACGCCCTCGGGTCCCGCCCGGCCCAGGCGGCAGAGGCCAGCAGGGCCTTTGCACCCAGCCCCAGAGCCGGCAGTCCAGGCAGGGATGGGGGTGATGGAGGTGGGCTGCCCTGCCTTGAGCAGGGGGTGGGGCTGGATGGTCTCCCCCCACCCGCATCTCTGAGCCGACCAAGCCCTCCGGTCCTGACTGGAAGAGCCGGGGCGGGAATACACCGCACCCCTGGGTCCTGTCCGTGTGGGCGACTTCTCTCCTGGCTCACAGCCCTGCCCCTCCTTCTCTACTCGGGCCCGGCTGGGCCCACTGCCAGCCGCTGACTTGGATCCGCCGTGCAGCGGGCGCCCGCGGGGCAGCAGAGACCAAGAGGGAGCAGGAAATGAGGATCCAGGGCTGTTTGGTGGGACTCTGTTTTGTGAGGTGCGGGGCTGGGAGCAGCCGGGCGGTGGGCAGTGAGCGTGGGCGCGGGTGAGCGAGGTGGCTGGGCAGGCTGAGGCGCTGGCAGGGGCCGGGCGGTGGGCAGTGAGCGTTGGGGCGTGGACGAGGGAGCGAGGTGGCTGGGCAGGCTGAGGCGCTGGCAGGGGCCGGGCGGTGGGCAGGGAGCGAGGTGGCTGGGCAGGCTGAGGCGCTGGCAGGGGCCGGGCGGTGGGCAGTGAGCGTTGGGGCGTGGACGAGGGAGCGAGGTGGCTGGGCAGGCTGAGGCGCTGGCAGGGGCCGGGCGGTGGGCAGTGAGCGAGGTGGCTGGGCAGGCTGAGGCGCTGGCAGGGGCCGGGCGGTGGGCAGTGAGCGAGGTGGCTGGGCAGGCTGAGGCGCTGGCAGGGGCCGGGCGGTGGGCAGGGAGCGAGGTGGCTGGGCAGGCTGAGGCGCTGGCAGGGGCCGGGCGGTGGGCAGTGAGCGTGGTGGGTGGGCAGGCTGAGGCGCTGGGAGGAGGCGGTCGGGGAGCAGAGTTAGACGCGGCATCTCACAATCTTGTCCTGGTCGGTGATGATCCACAGCAGGCCCAGGTCATAGGACACATGTTTCCCTTTGCAGAGGTAACTGGCCATCTGCGTCCAGGCGGTCCCCATGGGGTTGCTCTGGGTGACTCCGTCCCTGGAAGGAAGTGACAGGCCTGGTGTGGTAGGGCTGCCAGGAGAAGGAGCCTGCCCCCTCCCAGCCTGAGGAGAGAGAGCAGCTTCTCCGCGCAGTCCAGAGGGAGCCTCAGTGTGTCCCTCCTTGCTGGTCCCCCAGCCCTGCGATGCAGCACCCGGCCTCCTCCAGGAGTGGCTGGAGCCTGTTCCGATGGCAGGGCCAGAGCCAAGCATTGCAAGCTTCTTGTCCCCGCGGGATGGGCTGAGGGCAGAAGGCCAGGGGATGTCGCCCCCTCCTCCCCCAGGGAAACAGCCCTGCTTCCAAATCGCACCGGTCCTCTCCAGCGTGGGGGCCGCACAGAGACCGCCACGGGGCTCCCATGGCGCTGCAGCGAGGGGGAAGGGTCGGAGTGTTCCCCTCCCGCCTGGCCCAATTCCAGTCTGGGAGAGGCTGGGCCCAGCAGTCCATGTGCATGGCCCCCCAGCGCCCCTGCAGGCCCGGACGGAGGCTGCTCTGGTGCTGGGTGGGGGTGGCACACGTGCAGTCGGGGCGCTGCAGGGGGAGTGACCGGGACCAGCTGGGCCACCCACAATCCCCCAAACTCAAGGGTCCAGATGCCCTTTTCTGGCATGCTCCCAGCTGTGAGCCCTGCAGGCCGCCACGAGGCCACAGCAGGCGCCTGGTTGTGGGGCCCCGGGGGCCTGGAGAGCCCTGGGCACGAGGCACCAGGGCAGTTTGCTCCGAAGCATCTGGCTAAGCTCTGAGCGAAGGGCAGGAATGGCCGTCCCTCGCGGGAGAAACCCCCCGCTCCCCTTCCCTGTACCTGTGGTATATTTCTCCCACGCTGTTGGCGCCGTAGACGGAGCCTTCGGTCCCCACCTCGATCATGGACAGCTTGCCTGGGATGTTCTGCCAGCTGGAGCCTGCGCACGCGTCCAGGGTGACGTTGGTCCGGAAGTAGATGTCGTCGGCGGAGTTCACCCCCCAGCAGCCCCACAGCCCACAGCTGTAGTACTTGAGCTTCCCTACGATGTTGACCCAGGGAATGGTGGCGGCGCTGTTCACGGAGACCGTGGCGGGCCGGGGCAGGCAGTAGACATCGTCGTTCATGTTGGCACCGGCGATGAACATGTCTCCGCCTGCGTCGATCTGCTTCAGCAGCCCTGCCCAGCGAGAGAGAAGCAGCGCTCAGGGGGGAGGCGGGCGCAGCGTGGGGAGAAGAAGGGCTCGGCGCGGGGGAGGAAGAGCAGTCGCCCCGAGGAGCGTGCTCCGGGGCGCGGAGCCTGGGCGAAGAATGCGGCTCCCTGGGCTCCGCGTCTGTCGCCAGCCTGCTCAATGGCCCTTGGAAAGTCGCCCAGGGCAGCAGGGACCTGATTCTAAGGGGTACGGAGCGCAGTGCCCGGCCGTGGGCTCCGGGATCTGTCGGAAGGCCTCGGGGCTGTCCCCTCTCACGAGATGGCGGGGACGTGCTCCCGCCACCACGCCTGTGGGACAGCCTGCGCTATCAGCGACCGGCACTGGCCGCAAGGTACCTGTTCCCCGCGGGAAGGGGGATCAGCCGTGCGGGTAAAAGGCACCTTTCCACGGATAGCCCCCACGTGCAGACAGTGATTGGAGGCAGCCGTTGTGTTAGAAACCCTTCCCCGGCATCGTCCAGTGGGGTAGAAAACCTGTGTGACCATTGCGATTGAGGTGTAAGGACTGTGATGCTCCAGGGAAGCTGAGTCGGACTCTGAAAGCGGCCTGTCCGGCAGGAACTGGGACTACCGCCCGGGGTGAGTTGGGGCCAGGCTCAGGGTGGCAACAGAGACCCCTTTGGCGGTGCCCGCGACACGTCAGCGGATGCGTTACCATTGATCGCTTGCCAGCTTCCTCCCACCAGCTTGAAGACATTGTTGTTCTTGTCCACGCCCCAGACTCCGGCCGGCCCCACCGTGACATGCTTGAGGGCGCCCGGCACTTGGGCCCAGCTGTCTCCGTGCAGGGTGTAAATGCTGCCGGCGCTGTTCACCCCAAACACCTGCCCGTTGCTGGCGTCGATCTGCCTGAGGGAACCCGGGATCTTTGTGCAGTCCAGGGCTGAAAAGCAAAGTGAGCGTGGTCATGCCCGTGGGCTTGTCAGCAAGCGGGAGAGCCGGGGGGAGGGGGCGCTGAGGGGATAGAGTCTTTGCTCAGGAGTCGGAACCCAGAATGGGAGGGCTGGGCCCAGGGGTCTGGCACCATCTGCTTGGAGGCCAGTGGGAGGCGCGGCGGGGGCCCTGCGAAGCCGAGCGACACCATGAGCAAAGCTTCCCCGGCCCTTGCCCAAACTGCTAGGTTGCTAATGAAACGCGCGGCTGACACAAAGGGGGGAGGCATGGCCAGTGGCACTCCTGGGAGAATTTGGCGCCGCTGCGTGGGCGCATAGTTGATGTGCCACGTGTGGGGTAAGTTTTGTTGCAGAAAAGAGCTTCTGCTGAAACGTTGCTGCAGTCCTGCCTTTTGTCCCCCCGAGAGTGTTGTGCCGCTAGAACAGCCTAGCCAGTCCTGGCCAGCCCTGCCTGAGTAGGGATCAGAAAGGGTCTGCAGAGCCTTCTTCGCCGTGCCTGTCGGGCCAGGCCAGGAAGCAGGTGCTGCCGGGGGCTGAGGCCAGGGCGCCTAAGGGCCATGGGGGAGGACAGACTGGGGCAGAGGCTGAATGGGAGTGGAGGTAAAGGGCCACAGGGTCACGTGCATAGAGAGGAAGGGGGTGCACAGCTGTGGGGGGAAGGCAGATGGCTGAGGGGGAGCACAGAGACACGTGGGCGGGGATGTCCCAGGAGGTGTAGGGCCACAGGGGGACAGAGAGCAACTGAGCAAGTGCGCGGACACCTGAGACAAGGGTGCGTGGGGACAGGCGACTGAGGCGCAGAGCCACATGAGGCCGTGGGTACTGGGTCTCTGAGTGGGGGTGGGTGGGATGTGGACAGGAGGTGCAAGGGCACATGGGGCAGGGACAGATATGCGTGACTGAACGGGGGAGGCCAGGAGTCTGCATGGGGGAAGCACGGAGCAGGGCACAGGTCTCCCGCGGGCTGGAGGGGCCAGAGGCGAGTCAGGGAGACATGGTCAGTGTCCATGTCACCGCGCCGGGCAGGGCCGGCTGGGCCGGGTGCAGGCCTTGCACCGAGGGAAATCTGGTGTCTGCCCCCTTGGCTCCCGGGCGGCTGCCGAACGTGGCGGCGAGTCCCCCTCAGCCCCGCCCTGGGGCCTGGAGGTCCACGCAGCCGCCTGCGGCCCCTTTGGGGGGAGCCGGCCCCCTACCTGAGCTCCCCGCAAGCAGGGGCAGCAGCAGCAGCAGCAGGTTCCACAGCATCATGTCGGCGCCCCTCAGCAACGTGAGCTCTGCCTGTGGCAGGGCCGGGGTGGCCCCGGGCTTTTATAGCTGCCGCCAGCGCTGGCCGTTCCCGCACCCCACCCACCCCACAAGGAAGTGGGGAGAGCGACAGCGCGGCGCCCTCCAGCGAAGGCTGTTGAGCAACATTGTGGGTTTCCTCGTCGCCCTTGTGGCACTTGAGCCGTTGCCAGCCTGCCCCGGGGCGGGGGATGGGGGATGGCTAGGGGATGGGGAGTGGAGGGCTGCGAGGGTTAGGTGTTTGCCCCCGCCTCGCCCGTTTGGCACGCCTACCTAGGTCAGCTGTTGGTGATCACGGTGCTAGGCTGAGGGTCGCTAGTTCTACCTGCAGGCCAGGGAGCTCCGGAGGGCAGGGTGCAGACAGCCAGTCTAGACCCACACAGGTGAGCTAGGGGAGCAGCCTGCTTCCTCTCTCTGCTTTTGGTCACCACGAGGCATCAGCCTGGATTCGAAGCCCTCCAGGAAGAGCATCTGGGGGGTGTCTTGTTCCCAGAGCATCTCTGTGTGCAGCTGGGAAGGTGCCATTGGTTAGAGCAGCCTTTCTCGGACGTGGCCCTATGCAACCCTCCGGGTTTGTTCCTGTGGCCGCCACAGCCTCCTGAGCAGAGATGGGAGGGGGGCAAAGCAGCGCCCCTCCCTTCAGTGTGCAGGCGTGGGCTTCGGCCCCCCTCACCTGATTCAGTCAGAGGCTCTGTCAGAGGGGCTGCCCTCCGCCCTGGTTCGCCGAGTCTGCAAAACGCCCTCAGTGACCCTGCTTTGGGCACGTCCGTTTGCCTGTTTCTTTGCGTGCCCTGGAGTTCCATACGTGCGCTAGGGAAGTGGGTCAGAATGGCCACCAGCAAGAGTCGGGGGCCGCACTCTGAGGCGGGCAGAAATGTCGCTGGGAAAACGTCCCGGGGCATTTTTCTGCGGATGCATCTGTCCCCTTTGTGGTGTGGAGCTGGTGGGCCGTGCTAGGCTGTAATGCAGTGGGCTATGGCTGCGTCGCGTCCTGTGAATGCCATTTTGTTTCTGCGGGGCCCCCCTTGTATTGTAACCGTTGTACTGCCACCTCCTCGGAGGACTAGAGCAGGCAGCGGAGAAAAGGAGAAGGAGTTGCACTGTATGTAAGAGCACTACGATTGCTCAGAGCTCCAGTATATAGAGGGAGAAAAGCCTGTTGAGAGTCTATGGGTCAAGTTTAGAGGTGCAAACAACAGCAGTGATGTTGTGGTTGGTGTCTGCTACAGGCCACCGAATCAGGTGGATGAGGTAGATGAGGCTTTCTTCGGACAACTGAGAGAAGCTTCCAGATCGCAGGCCCTGGTTGTCATGGGGGACTTTAATCACCCTGACGTCTGTTGGGAGACCAATACAGCAGTACACAGGCAATCCAGGAAGTTTTTGGAGAAGGTTGGGGATAACTTCCTGGTACAAGTGCTGCAGGATCCAACCAGGGGCCGTGCGCAGCTTGACCTGCTGCTCACAAACAGGGAGGAGCTCATAGGGGAAGTAGAGGTGGGTGACAACCTGGGAAGCAGTGATCATGAGATGGTAGATTTCAGGATCCTGACCAAAGGAAGAAAAGAGAGTAGTAAAATACACACCTTGAACTTCAGAAAAGCAGACTTTGACTCCCTCAGAGACCTGATGGGCAGAATCCCCTGGGATGCTAACATGAAGGGGAAAGGAGCCCAGGAGAGCTGGCAGTATTTTAAAGAAGCCTTATTGAAGGTACAGAAAGAAACCATCCCAATGCATAGCAAGAGAAGCAAATACGGTAGGAGACCGGATTGGCTTACCGGGGAAATCCTTGGGGAACTTAAGCACAAAAAGGGAGCTTACAGAAAGTGGAAACTGGGACAGATGACTAGGGAGGGGTATAAATGTAGAGCTCGAGAATGCAGGGCAGTTATCAGGAAGGCGAAAGCGCAATTAGAATTGCGACTCGCGAGGGATGTGAAGGGTAACAAGAAAGGTTTCTACAGGCATGTTAGCAAGAAGAAGGTGATCAGAGAGGATGTGGGGCCCCTACTGAATGAAGGAGGTAACCTAGTGGCAGATGATGTGGGGAAAGCTGAAGTACTTAATGCTTTCCTTGCCTCTGTCTTCACGGACAAGGTCAGCTCCCAGACTAATGCGCTAAGTGACGCAATATGGGACGAAGGTGGACAGCCCTTGGTGGGTAAAGAACAGGTTAGGAACTATTTAGAAAAGCTAAACATACACAAATCCATGGGTCCGGATTTAATGCGTCCGAGGGTACTGAGGGAGTTGGCAAATGTCATTGAGGAGCCTTTGGCCATTATCTTTGGAAAGTTGTGGAGATCAGGAGAGATCCCTAATGACAAAGCCTGGCTGGATTGATGGCCCTCTAAGGTCTCTTCCAGCCCTAGGATTCTATGATTCTATGATTTTGCTGCGGGGCTCGGCACCGAGTGGATGAGACTTCGTCAGTGTCAGGCTCTCTGGAGCGATTCCCAAGTATGAGTGCCAAGCTCGGGGCAGACTGGCATAGAGCAGGGCAGAGCCCCTGACCGTGCTGCCTGCCTGCTGTGATGAGGTGACTGGCTCTGTGCACAGGGGGAAGTCGGTGGATGTGATTTACCTTGACTTTGGCAAAGCTTTTGAGACGGTCTCCCCCGGGATTCTTGCCAGCAAGTGAAGGAAGGATGGATTTCTGGAGGTTACGCAGTAGATACGGATCATCCCCGTGGGTGGTGTTCCTTCTAGAGAACACAAGAACGCAACGAGGCGGTTTCTGTATTTTGGATCCCAATAGAGGATTGGTGCTAAGATTTCCCTGATCTGGGTGTGGGCAGACACCCACGCCAGTATCGGGTTCCTTAGCATCTCGAGCAGGGATTGGTCTGCTTCCTGTGTCCTGCCATTCACTGCGATTCCTGCCCTGGAATCTCTGTTCTCCATTCTGTACACTAATGCGGATGTCTGTCTGTCCCATCTTTGATGCACAGGCGGTACAGCGGTTCCTTAATCCTATCACCCTTGTCCCAAGGGATTTAGGGGTTTCAGTCCTATAAAAAGTGGAAACTAGGACAAATGACAAAGGATGAACAGAAGCAAACAACACAGCTATGCAGGGGCATGATTAGGAAGGCAAAGGCACAAAAAGAGCTAAATCTAGCTAGAGGAGTAGAGGGTAACGAGAAGATGTTCTGCAAGTATATTAGAAGCCAGAGGAAGACCGAGGACAGGGTAGGCCCATTGCTCGGTGAAGAGGGGAAACAAAAGCAGGCGACTTGGAAAGGGCAGAGGTGCTTAATGCCTTCTTTGTTTCGCTCTTCACCAAGAAGAAGGATGATGACGGAATGCCTAACATGGTGAATGCTAGGGGGAACGGGGTCGCTTTAGAAGTTAAAATAAAGGAACCAGTTAAAAATCTCTTAGAAAAGTGAGATGTCTGCAAATCGCCAGGGCCTGATGAAATGCATCCTAGAATACTCAGGGAGCTGATAGAGGAGGTATCTGAGCCTTTAGCCGTCATCTTTGAAAAGTCATAGAAGTCGGGAGAGAGATTCGAAAAGACTGGAAAAGGGCAAATCTAGTGCCCATCTATAAAAAGGGAACTAAGAACAAGCCAGGAAACTACAGACCTATGGGCAGGGCTCGACAATATATGTAATCTACTCACCCGTGGCGAGTAGATTACATCCCGGAAGAGCCGGGTTCGGGCGATCTGCGCATGCGCAGAACGATCTGCGCATGTGCAGAACGCCGGACAGCGCGGCTGGCGAGCGTGGCTCGCCGCGGCTCAGCGAGCCCTGCCTATGGGGAACTCGGCCATAATACTCATGGAAGTGACATACACACACACACACCCGGCCTCTGCTTGAACATAGCCACTACAAAAAGCAATTAAAAGGCAGAAGAATCATCGAATCCTAGAACTGGAAGGGACCTCGAGAGGCATCAAGTCCAGTCCCCGGCCCTCACGGCAGGACCAAGCCCCATCTAGACCATCCCTGACAGGCATTGGTCCAGCCTGCCCTTCAATATCTCCAGGGATGGAGATTCCACCACCTCCCTGGGCAATTTATTCCAGCGTTTCACCACCCGGACAGGTAGGAAGTTTTTCCTAATGTCCATCCACAACCTCCCTTGCTGCAGTTTCAGCCCATTGCTTCTTGTCCTGTCCTCAGAGGCCAAGGAGAACCACTTTTCTCCCTCTTCCTCGTAACATCCCTTTTGGTACTTGAAAGTTGCTATCCTGTCCCCTCTCGGTCTTCCCAATTCTTTCAGTCTTCCCTCCTCGCTCAGGGTTTGCGGACTTTCATCACTTGTGTGGCTCATCTCTGAACCTTCTCCAATTTCTCCCCATCTTTCCTGTGCGTGAGATCCATGTATTATGTAATACAGTAGTCTTTGTGGATGTGCAAAGGTACTATAGCAATCCAAGTAATGAAGTAATTCATCTAGAAGATACACCCAGTAAAGAAACATGATGTATGCCAGCTATGAATTTCATACCTGTCACGTATATCTGGGGATTACAGTGGATGAGAAGCTGGAGATGAGTCAACAGGGTGCCCTTGTAGCCAAGAAGACTAGCAGCATGTCAGGATGCATTAGTGGGAGCGTTGCCAGCTGATCTAGCGAAGGGATGATTCCCCTTTATTCGGCACTGGCGAGGCCACATCTGGAGTTTTGTGTCCATTTTTGGGGGGCCCCCATTACAGAAAGGACGTGGACGCATTGGAGAGAGTCCGTCTGCGGTCGCTGAAAATATTCGGGGCTGGAGCGCGTGACCTACGAGGCGAGGCTGAGGGATTTGGGCTTGTTCAGTCGCAGAAGAGCAGAGCGAGGGGGGATTGGAGAGCAGCCTGCAACTCTCTGAAGGGGGTTCCAGAGAGGCTGGAGAGAGGCTGTTCTCACTGGGGGCAGGTGGCAGAAGCAGGAGCAATGGGATCAAGTTACAGCGGGGGAGGTCGAGGTTGGAGATTAGGAGAAACGATTTCCTAGAAGGGTGGGGAAGCACTGGGCTGGGTTCCCTAGGGAGGGGGTGGAATCTCCACCCCCAGAGGTGTGTAAGTCCCGGCTGGACCAAGCCCTGGCTGGGCTGGTTGAGTCGGGGTTGGTCCTGCTTTGGACAGGAGGCTGGACTCGATGGCTCCTGGGTCTCTTGGCGCCATAGTCATCTGTCAGTCTATGATCTCTGCGTTTGTTTCCTAGCTCCAGCCTTAGGAGCTCTTTCCGTCAGCCGTGTCTATTTCCTTCTTGCAGAACGTACGCTGCTGGGGCTGGCTGCCTTGCCTGCGGCGCCTCTCTGCACACGGGGCAGCCGTTCACCCGGTGTTTGTACCCTGATGTTCCTCCACGGCTCACTTCTTTGGGAGAGTCCTTCTTGGTGGGCTTGGAGCCGCTGCTTCTGCCTGGGTTCCCGCATTCAGAGCAGGCATGTTCCCAGTTGTCAAGCAGCGTCGGTGTGATCTTTGGTTAGAAACCGGTGGGTCCCCAGCTGGGCTGTGCCCCCGCGAGGGGGAGGTGCAGAGGAACGGTCAGAGGTTGCAGCTCCGCTCCTGGTCCCACCGCAACTTCATCCCTGGCCTTGGCCTAGGCTTCTAGCTTGGCCGCAGCTCCGCAGCCAGCTCCAGCCCCGGCCGCTGGCCCCAGCCTTGTTCCCAGCCCCACCCGTGGGGGCCAGCCAAGGTTCAGCTCCTAGCTGCAGCCCTGCTCCTGGCCCCAGGTGTGCCTCCAGCTGCAACCCCAGACTTGGCCCCCCAGGGGTGAAAGTACAGCTAGGGGGCGGTGTGAGAAGTTGGGGACCGTTGCCTCAGAGCGTGGGGTGCAGGCATTCCAGCAAGGCCCTGGGAGAACTAGAGAGCCGGGCAATTGGGGTCTGAGGAGCAGGGAGGGCAGCCCAGAGACAGTGGGGGCATTCAGCAGGGTTGGCAGTGAATGGGGGGGGGGGGCGGTGCACTCCGAGTACTACCGCGAGGTGCCTCTCCTCTGTCAGAGGAGGTCTTGGAACAAATGGATAAATTGAAGAGTAACAAGTCCCTGGGACCAGACGGCATTCACCCAAGAGTGCTGAAGGAACTCAACTGGGAAATTGCAGAACTACTAGCCTACCCTTTAAAGACGCTCCTGTATCAAATGGCTGGAGGATAGCTAATGTGACCCCAGTTTTTAAAAAGGGCTCCAGAAATGATCCCAGCTCTTACAGCTTGACTTCATTACCAGGCACACCGATTGAAACAATAGTAAAAACCAGAATGGTCAGACACAGGGATGAGCTTAATTTATAGGGGGAAAGTCAGCTTGGTTAGTGTAAAGGGAAATCCTGCCTTCCTAATCTGCTAGAGTTCTTGGAGGGGGTCAACAAACATGTGGACAAGAGGGATCCGGTGGTTGCAGTGTACTTAGATTTCTTTCTGTTTCTTAAGTCCAGGCACATAAATGTCCCCTTCACAGGCCCAACCCTTCTGTGCACCCTGCTCAGACTTTTGGTAGCGATGTGAAACCTTGGGAGAAGCCACATTAGGCACGGTTCTCGAAAAGAGCCTTGGGACATGCTGGACGTGGTCATAGGGACCACCAATTGGGAGAGCGCCTCCTTGATCCTCTGCAGCAGGAGGAAGGCATTGGCTGCCAGGTGGGGAGCTGCTTGGGATCAGCTCCTGCAATGTGGCTAGAGGCAACAAGACATCGGGAACGGATTGCTTCACAAAGAGGTGCCGGTTTGCTAAGAACTTGGCCAGTTTGCCCTGCAGCCTGCTTGGCAGAAGGAACGTGTTCCTTCCAGCGAGCTGGGAGTGAGCAGAGACCCTGGGTCTGCCGATGTAAATACAGTTTGCTCCTGTGGCTCAGGCGTGGTAACTATTCAGCTGATGGAGTGGTGTTTTACTCACGGTAATGGTCTTGGCTGGTGCCGGGTCACCAGTTGTGTTAGCACTAAATGCAGGAACTGTGAAATACGATCGCCAAGGCTTGCAGTTATTGTGGGAATGCAGCGAAGTCAGACCCTGTTTGATCCAGTTCAAAAGGAGAGAGACGCTGCTAATGTAAAGAAAGTTGGATGGGCAGAGGCTCCCCTGTCTGAGCCCTGTGAGGTTAAGAGTGGAGGGCAGGACTCTGAATCAGCAGGCAACATGGCCCTCAGGTGTTCAGCCTTTTTCTCCCTGCTGTTCCAATGACAGAGGCTCCCTAAGGAGCCTTTAAATTTACTCCCATGGATGCTGGGATTTCTTGGCTGGGCTGTGGTTTGGGCCAAGAGCCGAAATCACTGGGTTTTGCCCCTCAGCCAAATCCACCGCAGGACGGCGGACGCAGCAAGTGAATGAAATGGCCTCCTTAAAAACCAAACCCAAACCCAATTTCTTTTAAGCCTACAAAACCGAATTTCAGAAACCTGCAAAACAGGAGCGTTGATTAGGTCCTAAAAACCTCCCATATTGACACAATGTGTATCTATTCACACACATGTATATACACCCATAGTCTTTTCTTAACATGTCTTTGTACGCTGCCTTGATTATTTCTGCATGGCCGTACAGAACTTCCATTCCCTTTCACACCTTTGGGGGAGTTCAGTTCCAGTCGAAACCCCTGATGTTCTTGTAGCAAATTTGAGTGAAGTGTTCACAGTCAAACGATTATCATCAGATGTCTCTTTGCCTGGATTCTTTACAGACATTCCTTTGGAAAAGGGCCCGTTTCCCCTTCAGAATGGCTGCAAAGAAGCCCCAAATTCTTTTTCTGTAACACTTTTCCTTTTTAGCACTTTTACACTGTTGACTGCTCAGTTCCCTCCAGGCTCCAGAGAGTTAATTGCTCACTCTTTTGCCTTAACTCCCTGGCTTGTTCCTCAGAATAAACACTTGGCTAGTTTAGATATCCCCATTCCAAGTATTGTGCCGAGGAGTTGCATTCCCAATGCCTGTCCTTACTGCTGCCCCATCCACCTGCCAGTGTGCCCTCAGGGCTCCCAATCTGATTTTCAATCTCTCTTGCCTGCCTGCCTGCCTGTCGGTGCCTGATCCTGCTTTCCCTGCTGAGTGGCTGAGTGACACAGGCTTGTTCCACTGCCAGGTTAGCAAGGCTTTTCACAGCAGCCTGACTGCGGCCGTGTCTCTTCCCATTGAGGGGAAGGGTTGGCAAACCAGTAAAGTGTACCACTGTGCTCTCAAGGATTACATGGTATAAACATCAGCGAAGGCATTGCCAGACATGGGCTGTGGCTATGCCTAAACTTTTGCAATCTTTGTCCCACAGATCGACTTTACTTCTCCTCCTCTTCAGGAGGCGGTCTCTTTCTTACGTTTTACTTCACTCTGTTCTTTCTTGGTGAGTTGTCTGGTTGCCTGCTGTTCATAATCTGTCCTGTTCATGATGACCACAGCGCCTCCTTTGTCCGCCTCTTTGATTGCGACGTTAGGAGTGGTTTGGAGGCTGTGTATAGCAGTGCGTTCTGCACGGCTGAGGTTGTGCGTTGTATGTTGTTGTTTGCTGACAATGTCAGCTCAAGAACGTTTGCGGAAGCAGTCGATGTAGAAATCAGGACTTTCCTTACGAGCGTTAGTGGGGGCCATATAGAAGCCTTCCTCTTGTGGGATTGGCCGGGGGGAGCAGTGAGGTCAGTGTGTTGTACATATTTATTTTGGGTCTGCACATCCTAAACTCAGCATTCCGGTCATCTGAAGAAGTGGGCTGTGCCCATGAACGCTCGTGATCCCATCTACACGTTTTGTTAGTCTGTAAAGTGCTACCAGAGCATTTGATGAATATCTTGCCACGTGAATGCCCGTTTCACTTTCTGGTGACGTTGGTACGTTGGCAGGAGATAATGGTGCCCGCTGCTTGTTTACAACCTTGTTTGTGGGAGTAATGAGCTCAGAGTTGGGCAAGATGCGGCCAGGGGGCCCGGATCCACCGCGCCTAACACTGTATTCTGGCCCGCGGGCTGTATCTGGTCACTCTTTAGTTATACTCTAGGTTGCCTGTTGTGACGGCGCGTCAGGGTTCCCCCGACACTGCACCCCCGTAGCAGCAAGAACAGACTCCGCCAGCCGGTAGAATAGAGGGGTTTTATTGCTTCTCCAGGATACAGCACAGCGTAGACGTGGTGTGATAACAGGATTCGGGGCTAGGATGTTTCAGACCCCTTGGGTTAGGGGTCTATCACCCCTAGCCCTCAGCCCCAGCAACCTTAGTCTTTCTCCCTCATGATTCCAGTCCGAGACTGCCCCTTGCCCCGAACACGCCTTTCCCTAGTTCCCTCGCTGCCCCAACTCGGTTGGGTCTTTGTCTACTTGACTTAGGCAGCCCACCTGCTGGGCAGTGCTCACAGGCAGAGGCCAGTAGGGGTCATCCACAGCCCACAGCAACCAGCAAGGTACTGACACTACATCACAACATGTGGGTGAGTCAGTGGGAATCACACCTCACCGTGCAGGGGGATCCCGGGATACAGAGCAGACAGCCCCCCACTACGCCACACCTGTACCACCCAATTTCCCGGCGGTGGCTCAGGCAGCAGGATCCTGTTTAAATGATGTGGTGTTTTAGATGCTGCTTGTAATGATTGGAACTGGGAGCACAGTGTGTTGGGAGTCTGGATGCACAGGAACCAGGAAGGAGGGGGGAGAAGATCAGCCAGAGCTGAGTGAGCGCTACAGAGGGTGCAGCAGCTTTGTGAAGAGGTTTCACTTTTGGTACATAAAATCCTGTTGAAGTTTGCTACCCAGATTGAGTTATCTATAGCAGAAGCCAAAATAATGAGCATGGATACAGGAGGTCCAGTCCAGGCTGTGACTCCTTGGCAGAAAAGTCCACTATCGCTTCAGACAAACAATTACAAGGAGAAAGCTAATGAAAAACCACAGAATCAGCAAATTCAAAGCACAGCAAAAGCATGCTTTCGCTGTGGATCCCCACAACACCTCGCAAGCTACACAAGATGTCCTGCAAAAGTAGCTCAGTGCAATCACTGAGAAAAGATTGGGCATTTTGCTAAGGTTTGCCGCAGTAGCCAGTCCAATCAACAGGTGCATGCAGTTGCAATACCAGATATTACTCTGCTGAGTGTGGACAAAATCACTACGGCACATATTCCAGAACAGATAAGGTGCTTTGCAAATGTTTCTGCCACATCTTCAGGCAAATCACATCCTATTCAGCTAATGTTGGACACTGGCTCAGCAGTATCTGTCCCTGCTCGGCGGATGGGGCAATAGCCCTAGACGAATCCGCTCTCGGGTTCCGCGGCCCAGCCCTGGGTCGCTTCTTTCCCCCGCCCTGCAATTAGTTCCTCCTTGTCGGGGAGCCGGACTCACCACTCGCCTCTCCCCCGCCCGTAGGTCTCGCTGGGTTCCCTGTCCCTCTTCTCCCTTCACCACCCCCTGCTCCCCGCCCTCGCTCCAGTGGCGTCCCACCTTTTAAATCCCCGGCCGTGTCGCTGTCGCCTGATGTCGCCCGCTCTGCGTGTTCCGGTGCACTTGGCCACGTCATCCCTGCGGCGCGCCGGGTGACGTCACGCTCCGGGGTCTCCGGCGGCTCCTCTTCCCCGGCCCCCATGTGCCCGCCAGCTGTTCGCGCCAGTGTGGCAGCTGGTCCCGGCTCTGCCGCTTGTTCCCCGCGGCGCGCTCTGGAGCCATTCCAAGTGCGGGGCGGCGGCGCCCCGTCACACATGCTTCCGCTGTGGATCCCCACAACACCTCGCAAGCTACACAAGATGTCCTGCAAAAGTAGCTCAGTGCAATCACTGAGAAAAGATTGGGCATTTTGCTAAGGTTTGCCGCAGTAGCCAGTCCAATCAACAGGTGCATGCAGTTGCAATACCAGATGTTACTGTGCTGGGTGTGGACAAAATCGCTACGGCACATATTCCAGAACAGATAAGGTGCTTTGCAAATGTTTCTGCCACATCTTCAGGCAAATCACATCCTATTCAGCTAATGTTGGACACTGGCTCAGCAGTGTCTATACCACCTGATTCCACCTATCTGCATTACTTTAAAGATGTGCCTCTTACTGAACCCAAACTTCACTTGGTGTGCTATTTGGCTATACACTGGGGGGTCTTGTGACACTCCGGTGTCTAGGCTCTGTGCTGGTTCTTTTTATCCTTGGAAAGTATAGGAGGGAAGCCACCCTCTCTCGTCTATACTTTGGGAAGGTCTGGGGTACCCCGAGGGGTGTCGAGATCTTAAGAACCAAGAAGGGTGGGAGAATAAGAGGGTGATAATGTTTTGTAATAAAGGAAGGAGGGGACCAAAGGAAAGATACCTTTAATAAGTATGAACGAATGTATATACCAGAGCAGAAGGATGGTTTGGCAGTGGCAGTTTCACTTGTGTATGCTGCATCAGGTTGATTTGGGAGCATATAAGCAAGAGCTTGAGATAGGAAAAAGTCATCTAAGTGTAGCTGCAGGGCAATTGGAGAAAGTGAGGGGAAAACTAAAAAAAAAAAGGAGAATCAAGTTTTACAGGGCATGATAAGGTAGAGCCCCTCTGGATCCTAGCTGTTATGATTTAATTATTGGGAACCTACAGCAAAATTTAGAATTTGCCACTGGGCAAGTGGCTGTAGTTGCTTCTGAGGTGTGGGACAACATCCCTGAGTGGAAAGAAGATCCAGAGGAAATTTGGGAAAAATAGGAAGTAAAAGAGCTCGAATTTTGCAATGAATGTAAGGTGGCTTAAACAGCATTCCACTGAACTAACTTCCCAAGTGAATGAAAAAGAAATAAAAAATAGAGAGAGCAATACCGACTGTCAAGCACTGGAAAGCTGCTCTGCTGGCAGAGTAACAGGCTCTGCTTGAACAAGTAAAGCAGGAAAATAAGAAATTGGAAAAGGCTGTTGAAAACCTGGAAAAGAATGACGCACCGTCCCCTGTTGTAAACAGCAGACTGCCAGCACTTTCACAGGGCCTGAAAAGTGGGGACAGAAACACAAAATGTGGCCCTGGCAAATTAAAAAAAAATTAAATGGGGTCCCCTGCATTGCAACCACAATCATACGAGGGGCAAGCCAAAAGAATGAAGGCTGGTGTTTCCATTTTTCCCTTGTATAAAATCTTAAGGGCACATGACAAATAAGACTAAAAATTGCTAGTAAAAACAAATTGGGCACATTGGTGCAAAAATTTAAAAAAAAAAACCCTCATGAAAAGGGAAAGAGGTATACTGTATCTTTGGAACAAATATGGCAAAAGTTTAAGCACAGCCTATGGTCTGACAATGTCTTAGCTAATTTTTATACCATGTAAACCTTATAAGTAAGTTGGTGAAATATTTATTGGTTTACAAACCCTTAATCTCAATCAAAAGAAATAATGCTGTAGTTAATATTTAAACTAATACGCTGTGTCTACACTGGTGCGATCTTGCGCCAAAGTGGCCGCTCTTGCGCAAAAACATGCTGCCTGTCTACACTGGCCACGTGTTCTTGCGCAAGTAAACTGACGTTCTAATGTATGAAATCAGGGCTTTTTGTGCCAAAACGCTGACGCTCCCACTCAGGAAGAAGCCCTGTTGCGCAACTGTTCTTGCGCAAGAGGCCAGTGTAGACAGGCAACATGAATTTCTTGGGCAAGAAAGCCCTATGGTTAAAATGGCCATCTTTCTTAAGAAGAGAGCGTCTACCCTGGCACGGATGCTCTTGTGCAAAAGCACATCTCTTGCGCAAAAGCAAATGCCAGTGTAGATGCTCTCTTCTGGAAGAGTTCTTGCGCAAGAAGCTGCCAGTGTAGATGTAGCCAATAAAGTTTTCAGTTGAAGGATGAGCAAGTAATTAAGGGGGAAGTTAACTCTGTGCAGTGTGGAAGGAATTAAGCAATTGTTGTGTAAGCAGGGGCTGAATTACTGTTTGCTATCAGCCAGCTAAAAGGAGAGAGCTGCCCTGGGGTTGGGGGTGCTCACTCCAATTGTTTAGCTCTGCAAGATAATTAACTGTTGACTGTTGATATGTAAATACAGCTCATGCCAGGAGGGGGAAGGAATCCGAGGTGTGGTTATGTAAATCCAATTCAGCCAGGGCTGATGGAGGGTCAGTGTTGGAATGGAATGTGGTGTATTGTAACTAATTTGGGCTGTTGTGGGGGTCACAAATCATGCCACCCCTAAATGTGGGAACTGTAAAATATGACACCAGTGCTTGCAGGAGAGACACCATCATCGTAAGAGGTCTCAGAGGAACAAGCCTCCCCCCTTCCAGAGTTGAGTGGACTGAGTTGGGGGGGGGGGGGGAAAGGAAGGGCTTGAGTCAGCCTGCTTCATGCCTGCCAGGTGTGAGCTGTAAGACTGGCTCAACCTGCCTCCTTCCCCCTGGTTGTAAGGATAGACGTAAAGCAGACTCCATGAGGAGTCTTTTTGCTAGTCCAGTGGAAGTTGGAATCTTTTGCCAGCCTAGGTGATGGCTAAAGACTTGAAATCACTAAGAGCTGAAGTCACTGGTTTGGAGCCAGACCCATTGCGGCCAACAGAGCAGCTGGTGGGATTGACCGGCGGGCGGCCGGTAGGACCGGCGACAGGAGGCCAGCGGAGCAGCTGGCGGGAACGACCAGCGGGCGACCGGTAGGAGCGGCGGCTGGAGGCCAGCAGAGCGGCTGGTGGGAACAACCGGCGGGCGGCCGGTAGGAGCGGCGGCAGGCGGCCAGCAGAGCGGCTGGTGGGAACAACCGGCGGGCGGCCGGTAGGAGCGGCGGCAGGCCAGCAGAGCGGCTGGTGGGAACAACCGGCGGGCGGCCGGTAGGAGCGGCGGCAGGAGGCCAGCAGAGCGGCTGGTGGGGACAACCGGCGGGCCGGTAGGAGCGGCGGCAGGAGGCCAGCAGAGCGGCTGGTGGGAACAACCGGCGGGCGGCCGGTAGGAGCGGCGGCAGGAGGCCAGCAGAGCGGCTGGTGGGAACAACCGGCGGGCGGCCGGTAGGAGCGGCGGCAGGAGGCCAGCAGAGCGGCTGGTGGGAACAACCGGCGGGCGGCCGGTAGGAGCGGCGGCAGGAGGCCAGCAGAGCGGCTGGTGGGAACAACCGGCGGGCGGCCGGTAGGAGCGGCGCAGGCGGCCAGCAGAGCGGCTGGTGGGAACAACCGCGGGCGGCCGGTAGGAGCGCGGCAGGCCAGCAGAGCGGCTGGTGGGAACAACCGGCGGGCGGCCGGTAGGAGCGGCGGCAGGAGGCCAGCAGAGCGGCTGGTGGGAACAACCGCCGGGCGGCCGGTAGGAGCGGCAGCAGGCCAGCAGAGCGGTTGGTGGGAACAACCGGCGGGCGGCCGGTAGGAGCGGCGGCAGGAGACCAGCAGAGCGGCTGGTGGGAACAACCGGCGGGCGGCCGGTAGGAGCGGCGGCAGGAGGCCAGCAGAGCGGCTGGTGGGAACAACCGGCGGGCGGCCGGTAGGAGCGGTGGCAGGAGGCCAGCAGAGCGGCTGGTGGGAACAACCGGCGGGCGGCCGGTAGGAGCGGCGGCAGGAGGCCAGCAGAGCGGCTGGTGGGAACAACCGGCGGGCGGCCGGTAGGAGCGGCGGCAGGCGTCCAGCAGAGCGGCTGGTGGGAACGACCAGCAGGCAGCAGGGGCAGCACACAGGTGGCATCACATCAGGCTCTATGAAGGAAGTCATCAGGGTGATGTGTCTGGGTCTGCACTGACTGGACAGAGCTGTAAGTGGGGCGTTTGAAGTGGGGTACGGGGAAAGTTTGGGTAAGTGAATGGAACCCTTACCTTGTTGGACTGGTGAGCCTGAGAGGCCAAGGACATCGCTCAATCCATTTGAGCTGGGACGGTCACTCGTGGGGGGTTATGAACTCTGTTCATGGTATTTTCCCAAGCTAATGCCATGTGACTTCTCTCTCTCTTTCATTAAAAGTTTCTTTTCTACACTCAAACTCTGTGCTTGCGAGTGGGGAAGCCTTGCCTCTCAGAGGCGCCCGGGGGAGGTGAATTTCCCAGGCTACTGGGTGGGGGCTCGAGCCGCTTCTGTGTGAGATGGACCCCTAGATATTGAACCTGGCCCTGGTTGCTGCCGGCCCTATCCGGCAGAAGGGTTACAGTTGTAAAAGATGCTAGAAGAAAAGGTGTTGTGCGGGAAGGGAAGCAGCAACCCTCCTTTGTTTCTTTGCAGCCTCTTTCCTAAGGAATGTGTAAATAATCCAGACAAAAAGTATTCTGATTTAAGTAGGTGGCTGTGGACACTTTTGTTAAATCTGCTAAAAGGGAAATAAGGGATTCTACTAAAAATTAACTAGTTAAATGCATAAAAGGGAATGAATCTATGCACTGTAAATTTGTAAATCTGTTTTGTAGGTTTCAAATGAATTGATTTTGTTTCTTTTTTTTTTTTAAATAATGCCCTTTCATTTAAAGTTGCAAACTGACAAAACACTTTTTTTTTTTGCCAGACAAAGATAACTGGTGCTGTTTGTCTTCTGGCATTTAACCCTTAAGATACCTTAATGCTGTATAAGTTTCAAAAGCTTGTTACAGGCCAAGTTGTGGCTGATATCTGGGACAGCTAAAACCCCCAAAATGAGGATGGAGTCTGGATTTCTTATCTTTTGGGTAACAAATCAGACTGTTACTTTGAAAAGAAAAGCAATATCAAGAACCATGAGTCTTAAAATGGTTCTAAGTAATTAGACTGTTGCTTTCATGAGGATACCTGAAATCTGTAAGGTACCTCGTGCACTCTAGAGAAAAAGCCACAATGGGGTTGCGTTTTTGCTGTGTGCTTTAAAAGCAGAATTTAAGAGTGAAAAGAATCAAAGCTTTGGATTTCACTGTGTTCCTTTTCCAGGCTGTGTCTCTGGGAGGCTAAAACTTTTTGGCTTGCTTTCAAATCCAAAGTTGTATGTGAATGCAGGCTGCCTAGTTGTTTTAGAAGGCATCTGCTATTCAAAGATTTCAAGAGGGGGTAGCATAGACACTGTCCTGACTCAGAAGAAAATTGTCCAAATAAAAGGCATGGTATATAACAAGTTATGTATACATAAAAATAAATTTAGTGTTAATAAGTAACCCTGCAACATTATGTTTGATTCTCTTTCAGGAAAAGAAAACTGTTGTACCTCGGTGTTTTCGTACCCTCGGTACCTTCGGTGGTCTGGACTGTCAGTGTCAGCGTCGTCTGGTCAGGATCGTCCTGGCGCGCTCCTGACAGGACCTCTACTCCGTCGGTGATAAACTTTCGGCTGCGTGAGTAACAATCGGTACTCCCTTTATCTAGAGTGTTAGACCCCGTGCACTTGGGTCAACACAGGAGATCTCTGAGAGGCCCCGGAAACGACCGATGCAGGCCAGGTTTGAAATCAATCGAGCAGGTTTATTGTCAAATGCGAAGCTCTACCAGTTGGTAACAGAGATCAGTCCAATGTTACACCACTGGGCACTATGGCCCGCGTTGACAAGGTACCAACACCAGGCAGGCCTATTGCCATATAACAGATATTAACAGCAGTTAGTCAAAGTTAAGCTACTGTGCGTTCTGTAAGTTCAGGCAATGACACCTGCCGTTCAGGCGCCTAGTGCGCCCCCCCCCCCCAAGGTCGGCCGGAGAGCACCTTTTGTGGTGTCCTTTTATAGACAGAGACAAACAACTTACATCATTTCTTTACGTACGGGTTACCACCCTCTGTTGCTTAGATACCACCCCTCACCTTACGGAAGGGGGGCTCACTTACTATCCTTCATGCTGTCAATTCCGACCTGGTCCTGAACCTAGGTCGGTATGTGCATTCGTGTTTAGGGAGTTTTTGTACCAGGACATTCCTTAAGATGTTCCGTTACTCCCTTTCGGCTTACAGTCTGTTCTCCGTGCCTCCCTGTGTCCTAACTTACACAATTACACAGTTATGAGTATCTGAGTTACTGAACCAAAGTCTTGCTCACTAGATTGCAGGCCTGTTGCTGTTTTCATGTTTCAGGCCTTAGGCCTGCTGACTCCATGTTACTGACCCTCAACTTACTACAAAAACCTGTTGGGCTTGCTGAAAATTACTATAAAAAAAAAGTAAAGCTTCTCAGTGAAGCTCCAAATTTATTCACAACAGACAATTAAATTCTGGTCTGCTGTATAAGAGGGAAACTGAGGCATGCTACCACATTAACTCAATAATTAAGCAGTGGAATAACGTACTCAAAACCCAGAGAGAGTGGATGTTACTGAGGCGTGGCTGGTTTACAAAACAAAAGCATAGGTAATTATTCGCAACAGCAGGCTGATAGTCAGCAAGAATTCTTGTAACAGAAAGAAGCATTGTAAAATATAATGTGCCACCCCCACAGGGGTAGAAAATTTTTCTTTTTGTCTTTCAGAACATCAGAAAGAGCTGGTACCAGCTGAAGATCAATCAAGAATAATTGTGTTTCATGTCTTATGTGTTGTCTCATATGTTACGTTTTGTCATTTTGAGTCATTTGTCTCAATGCTAGCATTATTAAAACAAAAGGAAAAACTATGTAGCACTTTAAAGACCAACAAGATGGTTTAATAGGTGATGAGCTTTCTTGTTGGTCTTTAAAGTGCTACATAGTTTTTCCTTTTGTTTTAGCAAGATCAGATTAACATGGCTACCTCTCTATTACTACGCTAGCATTATCGTGTATTGTTTTAAGGAAGAAAAAGGATACTGTAGTAAGCAGGAAAAAGAAATCTATGACGCTCTAATCAGAACTCATCCTATCTCTATGTACCTCCTGCCAAATTTAATATCCGTCTCCATGGTGTTCCACCTGAAGAGCAAGGATTCGGCAATGGCATGGTTGTTGTGGCAAACTTGCTGGGCTTGGCAAGCTGCTAGGGTTAATTCTGGAACTATGTAAGTAAAGTAAAAGTTGGAGTGGATAGGTACAAAAGAAACGGTTTTAAATAGAAGGGAAGACTGGGCAGTTAACCAGAGTGGTAACAGATAAGCCGCATGGAGGGTCCCCTTCCTGAAGCACATGCAGGGGCAATAATGGAAAACTGCACTTGCCCTCTGCTGTAATCAGGTTATGTACCTGAATCTCAGACTTATGCCTAGAGACGGGGCCATCATTGCCATGGGTGTGGGGCACACCTATTGGCTACGTCTAGACTGGCATGATTTTCCTCAAATGCTTTTAACGGAAAAGTTTTTCCGTTAAAAGCATTTGCGGAAAAGAGCGTCTAGATTAGCACGACGCTTTTGCGCAAAAGCACTTTTTGCGGAAAAGCGCCCGCGCTAATCTAGACGCGTTTTGCAAGAAAGCCCCAATCGCCATTTTCGCCATCGGGGCTTTTTTTGGCGCAAAACGGTCCTGAGCTGTTTATACTGGCCTCTTGCGCAAATACATTTGCGCAAGAGGGCTTTTTCCCAAACGGGAGCAACATAGTATTTGCGCAAGAACACTGACAATCTTACATTAGATCGCCAGTGTTCTTGCGCAAATTGCCGCCAGTGTATTTAGTTGGAAGTTTTTCCGCAAAAGCGGCTGCTTTTGAAAAACTTGCCAGTCTAGACACAGCCATTGGGTCTTATTCCCTTATAACAACTTTTAGGTCAATATATTGTTATTTAAACAAAAATACATGTGTAAACAATTGCTGCTCCACATCTGATATCTGTCGACTTCACCTGTCTTCCCACGACTCAAAGACTGCATGGGGCCAGAACCACTCTCCTCCATTATCAGCCATCTACCGATCGGGTAACTTCAACCGACAGTATCTCTAAGTGGGCTGTGCCCACAAAAGTTCGTGATACCCTCTACGTGTGTCGTTGGTCTTTAAAATGCTGCCAGACTGTTTGTTGTTTTTTTTAAGCACCTCTAATGTCACCTTTGAAGTTACAGACTGGATTTGCATCTACCCAGACCAGAACTTGCCAGCATCGCACTCCCAAATTGACATGAGGGCATCCCCATCGGACACCGGTAACCTTATCTTTGATTTAAACATCTCGGTCTAAAATAACATGAATTGGACATTCTGGGAAGAGGGTACCAAATGTGTTCCTGAAGTATATTATTCTATAACCGTTTACTGTGCTAACTCTTTCAGCTAGTAAGATAACATTTTCGAACATCAACAGCAAATGAACTAAAGGGGCAGATCGCCATTCCTGAATTGCACAGGGGAATCCCCAGGGACAGATCAACCTGTTCATGGTTATTAATTCCTTCAGTGGAAGGGTACGTACAGGCTTTCCCTATGAGAGCCCGTATAGCTGCCCAATTGGCCAAAGCTGCTTCAGAAAGTTGTGTGTCGGTATGGGAACCCTGCAGTCATCGATTCTGACAGAGGGCCCGAGGTTCTGGCAGAACTGCGAATGACTGTGCTCCAAACACTCTGCATCAAGGGGCGGCTGCACATTCTGCAGAGGCAAATCGCAACCATCACTTTGGATGGCTCAGTCCTAACCTTTTTACAGCTTGCATAAATATTAATGCTTGTCTAACTTAAGTAGTGATACCATGAGCATGGCTCAGGTATCAGGAGGGGGAATATGTCACGAATCATGGTCGTGTGAATGGTTCGCATGAGTGAATCTACAGTAAGTGAGCTGAAGACAGGCCATGCTGAGGTCCAGGCAAGAGCCCCGCCGGATTATGGACTTGTTTACAACTTTAAGAGAGAGGACTGTGTGAAATAAAAGACCTGTGTATGTGGCTGAGGCAGCGTTCCCAGCATTGCCAGATAAGAAAAAGTAACAAGGGAAGAATCTAACCAAGGACAGACCATTGTTTCTCACTCGTGGTGAGGCAGGCGGTGCAAAAATCAGATATTTCTGGATGGGTCATGGACACACCAGTAAGAAGAAGGGGGTGTCACTAATGAATATCCCCCCACCTGGACTGTGTGTAACCAGTGGATGACAACCCACCGGACTGGCCCCTGCCGAGGGGATAGATACCACACCATTTTGCCCCACGAATGGGAGTCCATCGATTCGGCATATTGGGGTGACGTGCACGTCGGACTTCCGCCTCAACCAAATTAACCAACATTACCTGGGGTCTGGCCAGCCCCAGGTGATGAGTGTGTGTGTGAGTGTAAGTGTGTGTGTGTGTGTGTGTGTGTTAAATTGGATTAAGAATTAGACTGCTAAATTGGGTTAAGAAGTAGATTTAAATGGTTAAGTATTCCATTTAAATATTTCTTTGAATGCCTTTTTATGCTTGCAATGCCTTTTAACGTCTTTCACTGTTTGTTTTAATTGTTTAAGTACTAAATATACATATACATACAGTGCTTTGAAAATTTCCTCCTGAATTGCTTGCAATGAACTTGTCAAGGGTACAGTTTGTCTGCTGTGGATCTCTTGTTCTGTGAGCCGGTCATATTACATGGTCAGGAGCTCTGTTTGCTCGGCTTGATCTCCCAAGCAGCAGCAGCGCCCTCTTGTGACAAACTCGTATTGCTAGATGGTCTGCAAGACTATTCGCTTTCAATTATGAACTGGAATATAAGCCTGGAAACCAAAATGTGATAGCTGATTGCCTTTCTCGCCTGCCTTTGTCTTCACCAGATGGTCCACCGGAGGATGAGGGTGAAGTAGTTGCGCTTATTACAAGCGCTCTTACTGCAGTTACAAGAGAGCAATTCCAAGCTGCTTGTTTAGCATGTCTGTCATGATCATGGGAGATGGCCAGCAGCCTGGGGACTAAGGGGTTAAGTGTACCTAACTCAGGTAGAGTTGGCCAATAGGAATGTAGGTAGGAATTTCAAACAGGGACAAAGGAATGTTTGTTTTTTCTCTCCTTTGTCCTAGGCAGTTTTCTCTCCAGCTATTGAAGGCGACAGGATGTCACCCTCTAAGAAAATACTCTTCACAGTCTGTAAGTAGGATAAAGTTTAGCTAAATCCATTGGGTTTTATTGTTTTATGGTTTGGGAAATGGATTCTGGTCTGTGCATTTAAAATGGGTTTTGCTGTCCTTTGTCACTAAGTTCCTGGCCCTTGGTAAATTTCTCCTCCAGGAGTATAGTATTTTGTTACTATTCCATCTAGTCATTATGCTTGCAACAGGAATATTGTGGTGATAAGAAAAGTTCTTTCTCTTTTTTTTTTATTGACCTGGTATTGGTTAATTGTTGTGTCCTGGTTTGTACTTTAGGGGGGAGATTTCCCAAGTAGTCTCTCCCTGATTGCTTTATTAATATTTGGGTGGTGGCAGCGGTGTTTTATTCCCAAAATCTAGGTTGTTAAGATTTTGGGGGGAAGTTTTATACCAAAGCCTGGTAGATGAGGTTTTGGGGTACTTTTGCTGGCCCCCACTTCTGCATTTATTGTGCCAGTGTGGGGAAGGAGCCATGACAATGTCCAATTCAACAAAAGCTACAGGAATTTCTGACAAAGAGATGGCCCAGTAACCTTAAACACCTTGACCCAGTTTTGCTGCCTTATTTAAGAGTTCGGGATGAACTTTCTTTGCTTGATGGCTGTGTGCTACAAGGTACACACCGGCCACCTGTGCCAGAAGAATTACAGTCAAAACTCATACACCTGGCACACGATATTCATCAAGGTATTGTCAGAACCAAACAATGACCGGGATCTGTATTGGTGGCCAGGGATGGACTCCCAAACTGCAGCAATCATAAAATCCTGTGTCACTTGCCAAATGCATGATAAGACAGCAGTGATGTGTACCACACCATTACAACCTGTTCCTCTTCCTGATTCTGCATGGGAAAAAGTTGCTATTGACATCGTAGGACCCTTTGGCTACGTCTAGACTGGAAGCCTCTTTCGAAAGAGGCTTTTTCAAAAGATACTTTCGAAAAAGAGCATCTAGACTACAACCAGTACTTTCGAAAAAGCAAGCCGCTTTTTCGAAAGAGAGCACCCAGACAGTCTTCATGCTTTCTTTTGAAAAAGCATAGTTTGCATTACATAGCACCTTTTTTCAAAAGAGCACTTTCCAAAAAAGGTGTTCTTGCTCGTAAAATGTGGTTTTCCGCAGTCGAAAAAACTGCCGTGTTCTTTCGATTTATTTTTGAAAGAACGCGGCAGCAGTCTACATGGAGGGGAAGTTTTTTTGAAAAAACTGCCACTTTTTTTGAAAAAACCCTGTAGTCTAGACACACCCTTTGCTACTGCTCCAATTGACTGTCATTATGCCATCACTTTAATAGACTATTTCAGTAAATGGCCTAAGATAGCGTTTACATCGCAAATCTCTTCTGCTACAGTAATTAAGTTTCTCTCTACAGTTTTTAGCAGGGAAGGTAACCCCAAAAAACTGGTTTCGGATAATGGTAGTCAATTTACTTCCCTGGAATTGGAAACTTTTCTAGCAGAGAGAAACATTTTACATAGAAGATCATCCCTGTATTACCCTCAAGCCAATGGGGAAATCGAAAGGTTTAACAGAAGCTTGAAAGAGAGTTTGCAAACGGCTAAACTGAAAGGGCGCTCGTGGATAACGTTCACTCCTGATTTCTTGCAAGCATACAGGGCTACACAACATGCCACAACGCAAAGATCACCCGCAGAGTTGCTGCATAGAAAACCGATGGATGCGAAACTGAACATTGCTGGATTGTTAAAGGCAAGACCCGATGCACCAAACAAGGATGATGTGAGAAAAACAGTTGAACAGGACCAAGAAAAGTATGAGGCTTTCACAGGCAAGCGGCGGGGTGCTAAGGATCCGAAGTTTGAGTGTGGCTCCTTCGTTAGAGTAAGAAAACCTGGAATTCTACGCAAAGGGGACCATAAATTCACCTCTCCTCTTAAAATCATAGAGAAGAAGGGACCTTACACCTATCGACCTTGTGATGGGCGGGTATGGAATGCTTCTTATCTTGCACCTGCCTATGCCCCAGTCCGCGTTGGATGACTTCCCCCGTAGCACCAACACAACAAGACATTGCACTGGAACCGGGGTTTGAGAGACGGTCTGTCTGGACTAGAGACTGTGTTATGAGTATGGACAGTGTTTTCAGTGTCATATTTCTGCCAACAGTCTAGTGGCTTGTTCCATATTTGTTGCTGTGGCTAGAACAACCATGTTTATTTTATAATTGAGAGAGCTTCTTACGAGAGGGGGGAACGTGGTATTGTAGATGCCGCTTGTAATGATTGGAACTGGGAGCACTGGCTGTGGGGAGTCTGGGCGCACAGGAAGGAGGGGGGAGAAGATCGGCCGGGGCTGGGTGAGCGCTACAGAGGGTGCAGCAGCGTTGTGAAGAGGTTTCACGTTTGGTACACAAAGTCCTGTTGAAGTTTGTTAGCCACTTGCTTGCGTGATACAACAAATGGCTCCCGGCTCCCGGTCGCAGCGCTACCCCTGCAGGGGCCGTGAGCCGTGAGCCGTGTAAGTCGCTGCAGGCAACGTGGGAGCTGCACGCCCGGAGCTGAGAGTGCAGGCTCTGTGGCTGGGCATGGTTTTCTGTTGCAATGCATTGTTCTTTACCTAACTCCTCCTTGCTACGGTCACCTCTTCTGGTAAGAGAGTCCACTGCAGGTGGGTGGGGACCGAGGGGGCGTGCAACCCCCCCTAACACCATGGGTGGGAGAGGCAAGGGGCTAGGACCCCGGGCGGCCCGCAGGACTAGCGGGGGAACCTGGCGTCTGCAGCGTGGGCCGGGCTCCCCGCTCTTGCCAGCAGCGGCAGGGGTCGTGGAGCAGCAAGTCGCTGCTTCCCCGGCGCCTGACCAAGTCGCTCGGGATGGGGAACTCCCCTCCCCCCCGCCCACTCACCGGTAGGAAGCGGAGTGAGCTGGGGCCACATCCTTCCCCTTTCCCTACTGCTTCCAAGTGGGGGACGGGCCCCCAAATCTCTGGGCCGCATCGCTCGGGGCAGGGACAAGAGGGGGGAGGCAGCGCGAGGTGCAGCAGCAGGGAATGGGGAAGAGGGGGCGGAGTTTCAGCTCTCCCCCAGGGGTGCAGGGAGGAGTCACGTTTAAAGTGGGCGTGGTCTTTGCAGCCTGCATGTGGTCTTGGAGGTGGCTGGCAGGTCCCTGCAGCCCCTGGGAGGGCCAGCCCAGGGGGTCTCCATGCGCTGCCGTTGCCTGACCGTGTAACCCACACACCTAGTGTGGTTACTGAGCAATGCAAGTGGTACCTAGAGCACAGCAACAGTTAAGACTAAGACACCTGTACAGCATGGGCTGGGAGCCAGCTGGCTTTTAGCTCAGAGGGTAGAGGCTCTTCTCCTCGGCTTCAGAGGTCCCAGGTTCAAATCCGCCCGGTGGCGGTTACACTGGTGCTCCTGCAGCTCCCCCTTAGATCAGTGATGGAGAACCGTGGCCTGTGGGACGGCGAGGCCCTGCCCTGCGGGCCCGAGGAGCCCCTTGCTAAATGCACGCTCGCTGACGGGACAGGCCGCGAGGCAGAGTGGCGCCAGTCTCCCACGGTGCCAAAGTCAGGGGGCACGTAACTTCCCTGCTCCTGCTCGGGACTCTGCCAGGGTCCCCTTGGCCCCGGAACGGCATCGGGAGCTCGTCTCCACCGTGGTCTCCAGATCTTTGCCCGGAAGGAGGCCCCAGCCTGTGGGTGTGGCCCTGGCCGTGGTTTCCGGATGGATTAGGTTTAGCCGGAGCCCACTGAGCATGGCTCCTGCTGGCTTGCCCCCAGCCGACTCCGCGAGCCGTTTGCTCTGTCAGTGCCCTGCCCTTGCACTGTTCCCACGCCCCCGGGCAGCGTTACTCCATCCGGCCCCTTTCCTGCTTTCCACCAGGTCACCGGTCAACACGGTGCGGGGCCGAGCCCGGTCCCTGCAGGCCCCAGCACCCCCTGGTGGCCGTGCGGGGCTGTAGGCGGGCGGGAGCCGGGATGTTAGGGAGACCGGGGTGAGGCAAGATCTTTCACTGGACCTCGTTCTGCCGGGCCCCGCTCGGGTGGCCAGGCCTGCGACTCAGGCGGAGGGGCGGCCGTGCCAGCCAGAGGCCGTGTTCTCGGGCAGGGAGGCCCAGGCTGGCGAGAGGGGAGTTTCTCTGACTGTGGTGGCAAGGGGGGCACTCTGCCCACCTCCGGAACGCTCCTGCTTGGGCCGGAGCGGTCAGACTCCGGGGACGTGGCGAGGGCGGCCGGTGAGAGGCTCCCCCTGGACCACGCTTGATGCTCTCCCGGGCAGCGTGTTGTGGGGGGGGGGGAGGGGAGAGGAGGAGAGGGGCGCACTGACCGGGCACCGCGCACACCTGGAGTAAGCCTTGTGGGCAGCCATGGGGAGGCCAGCCCAGTGGCAGGCGGGCAGGCTGTGGGGACTGTGGGGTCACCCCCAGGATGGGTTTGCGGTAGGGCCGCCTGCTCCTCCGAGCACCCTTGGGCCCCGCGCTCGAGTGGCAGCGATTCCCGGGAGCACAGATAGATTCCTGGCGGTTCGGTCCATCGATGGCTGTTAGCCGGTGTACAACGGTGGTCCCTCGCCCCCCCCTTTTGTGCCCGTCCTTCAGTTTGGCGGGGTGTTCCCAATAACCAAGTTCCAGTCTCGCCAAGCCCCCTGGGCCGGCGGGTGTGTCTAAATCTGGGCTTCTCGCCCCTTTCTGGCCTCTGGACCGTGGGGTGCGGGGTAGGGGGGCCCTGGCCCACCCTCTCTCACGGGACCCAGCCCAGGGCCCTAAGGACAGGCTCTAGTAGCATCCTGTCCGGCTGGTGGGGTTGATACCCAAAACTCACCAGTCCACCGGCACATCCTCAAATGCCCTGCCCTGGGCTGCTTCCTACCCCGCTAACCGCCGCCGCATTCCCCTCCTTCCTCTCCTTCTGTGCCTCCACCTCTCCAGGTTCCTCTCCTCCCTTCCTCTCTCCCCCCTCGCTCCTCCCAGCTTCCCTTTTCAATCCCCTCCCGGAGTCGCTTTCTCTGATGTCACCCGTTGACCCTGGGGTCGGGGACGTCCTGACGCCCCTGGCGTAGCCCGGCATGTGGGGTAACCCCTGGCGTCCGGGCCCACGCTCGTCAGCAGGGCCGTGGCCGCTGAGCAGCGCGCACAAGGGGTCCACGCCACCTGCCCTGCCACGAGGAGCGCACGTGCCACCGTGGGAGCAGTGCGGGGCGGAACGGCTCCGCTGGAACAGGGCTGCTCCGACCCGTCACAGCTGGCATGGGCAGGACTGGTCCCTGGCCTCTGTGTGTCTGGGGCTGGGCGACGGGGGGGAGGGATGGTGTGAGGGTTCCCTGTTGTGTCCCCTCCCCCTGGGGCCCCTGGCGTTGGCCGCTGTGGGCAGACAGGGCCCTGGGCTGGGTGGACCGTTGCTCTGACCCGTCTGGCCGCTCTGGTGTTCTCATGTTCACAAGGGGAGCAGGACGGCGCTGAGATGCTACAAGCCTTTATTGGGCTACAAGCCTTTATACAGCCGCAGCCCCACACCCCAGCGAAGCGAGGCGAGGAAGAATGGCCGGGGGTTACTGCAGCGATGTTCTTCTCTCTCTCTTCGCCCTTCCTGTGCCCGGCCCGGGGCCTGGCTAACACCGGGAGCCCCGAGACTCACAGCTCTGGCGTCCGGGGGGGCGGTGACAGCCACGCCCTCGGGTCCCTCCCGGCCCAGGCGGCAGAGGCCAGCAGGGCCTTTGCACCCAGCCCCAGAGCCAGGAGTCCAGGCAGGGATGGGGGTGACGGAGGTGGGCTGCCCTGCCTTGAGCCCCCACCTGCATCTCTGAGCCGACCAAGCCCTCCGGTCCTGACTGGAAGAGCCGGGGCGGGAATGCACCGCACCCCTGGGGCTCAGCCCTGTGGGCGACTTCCCTCCCAGCTCACAGCCCTGCCCCTCCTTCTCTACTCGGGCCCGGCTGGGCCAGCTGCCAGCCACTGACTTGGATCCGCCGTGCAGCGGGCGCCCGGGAAGGGGAGGAGGGAGAGCAGGGAAGGGTGGCCCTTCTTGGCTCTGTTTTGGGGGGCTCAATGTCACCCTTGGAACGAGAGCGTCATGCCCTGGGGTGGAGAAGCCATCAGAAAACCTGGACGAGGGGTCGGGCCTGAGGGGCAAAGGTGAAGGCTCAAGAAATATTAACGGACACAGCCAGGCCCAGAGGTGCCAGGGCTGTGGGCTGCCGGGCCCAGAGGTACCGGGCTGAGAGGGGCCGGGCCCAGAGGTGCCAGGCTGGGAGCAGCCGGGTGGTAGGCAGTGAGCAGTGGGGCACGAGTGAGGTGGGTGGGCAGGTTGAGGCGCTGGGAGCAGCCAGGCCCAGAGGTGCCAGGGCTGGGAGCAGCCAGGCAGTAGGCAGTGAGCCTTGGGGCGGTGGGCGAGAGAGTGAGGTGGCTGCGCAGGCTGAGGCGCTGGCAGGGGCCGGGCGGTGGGCAGTGAGCGAGGTGGCTGGGCAGGCTGAGGCGCTGGCAGGGGCCGGGCGGTGGGCAGTGAGCGAGGTGGCTGGGCAGGCTGAGGCGCTGGGAGGGGCCGGGCGGTGGGCAGTGAGCGAGGTGGCTGGGCAGGCTGAGGTGCTGGCAGGGGCTGGGCAGTGGGCAGTGAGCGAGGTGGCTGGGCAGGCTGAGGTGCTGGCAGGGGCTGGGCAGTGGGCAGTGAGCGAGGTGGCTGGGCAGGCTGAGGCGCTGGCAGGGGCCGGGCGGTGGGCAGTGAGCGAGGTGGCTGGGCAGGCTGAGGCGCTGGCAGGGGCCGGGCGGTGGGCAGTGAGCGAGGTGGCTGGGCAGGCTGAGGCTCTGGCAGGGGCCGGGCGGTGGGCAGTGAGCGTTGGTGGCTGGGCAGGCTGAGGCGCTGGCAGGGGCCAGGCGGTGGGCAGTGAGCGTTGGGGTGCGGGCAAGGGAGCGAGGTGGCTGGGCAGGCTGAGGCTCTGGCAGGGGCCGGGCAGTGGGCAGTGAGCGTTGGGGCATGGATGAGGGAGCGAGGTGGCTGGGCAGGCTGAGGCGCTGGGAGGCGGCGCTCCGGGATCCGAGTTAGACGCGGCATTTCACAATCTTGTCCTGGTCGGTGACGATCCACAGCAGGCCCAGGTCATAGGACACGTGTTTGGATTTGCAGATGAAGCTGGCCACCTGGGTCCAGGCAGTCCCCACGGGGTTGCTCTTGGTGACTCCGTCCCTGGAAGGAAGGTGACAGGCCTGGTGTGGATATGAGGGAGCCTGCTGCTGTCCCAGCCTGCTTCCAAAGGGCCCAGGGCCTGTGCTTTGCCTTGTCCGGGGACGTGGGATCCCCTCCAGCGAGGGGGGGCATAAAGACCGCCGCAGGGTCCCACAGTGCTCCAGCGAGCACCACGGCTGCCCCCACCTTCCAGTCTAGGAGTGGTAGGGTTGCCAGATGGTTTAACCAAAAATACCGAACGCCCCCCCCCGCAAAAAAAACGGGGGGAAAAAAGGACCCCAAAAGTTATTAAGCAAAAAAACCAAAAAACAAAAAACAGCATGGCCCCTTTAAGAAAAGCCTTTCAGGCTGTTTGCTGGCAGCCATCTTGTTTTCCTGATCAAGCCAGAAGACAGCTCCCCTGCAGAATCAGGTAGGCCGGAGGTCCGGGAGGGGTGGGGTTGGGGGGCTGGGCCTGGTTGTTGAGTGTGTGTAGGGTTGCCAGGTGTCTGGTATTTTCTGATTTTTTTTAGCCAGACAGGAGGCGAAAATACCAGACTGTCCGGGTCAATACTGGACACCTGGCAACCCTAGGGAGCGGCTTCCCCACCTGCCTGGGCCCAGCAGCCCTTGTGCATGGGCCCCCAGCACTCCCTGCTGGCCAGGTAACCTGCAAGCCCGGCCGGATGCTAGTCTGGCGCTGGGTGGGGGTGGGACACACACAGTTGGGGCGCTGCGGGGGGAGTGAGTGGAACCAGCTGGGCCACCCACAATTCCCTGAACTCGGGGGTCTGGCGCGGCCCTGCACAGCCGCCCCATGCCCTTTTCTGGCAGGCTTCCGGCTGTGAGCCCTGCAGGCCGCCATGAGGCCATAGTGGGTTCCTGGTTGTGGGGCCCCGGGGGGCTGGAGAGCCCTGGGCATGAGGCACCGGGGCGGCTTGCTCCGCAGCATCTGGCTAAGCTCTGAGCGATGGGTGGGAATGGCCCATCCCTTGTGGGAGAAACTCCCTGCCTCCCTTCCCTGTACCTGCGGAATATTCCTCCCGCGCTGTGGACGCCGTAGACGGAGCCTTCGGTCCCCACCTCGATCATGGACAGCTTGCCTGGGACGTTCTGCCAGCTGGAGCCTGCGCACGGGTCTGGGGTAACGTTGGTCCGGAAGTAGATGTCATCAGCCGAGTTGACCCCCCAGCAGCCCCACAGCCCACAGCTGTAGTACTTGAGCTTCCCGGCGATGTTGACCCAGGGCAGAGTGGCGTCGCTGTTCACGGAGACCGTGGCGGGGCGGGGCAGGCAGTAGATGTCGTCATTCATGTTGGCGCCGGAGATGAACATGTCTCCGCCCGCGTCGATCTGCTTCAGCAGCCCTGCCCAGCGAGGGAGAAGCAGCGCTAAGGGGGGAGCCGGGCGCAGCGTGGGGAGAAGAAGGGCTCGGCGCGGGGGAGGAAGAGCAGTCGCCCCGAGGAGCGTGCTCCGGAGCGCGGAGCCGGGGCAAGGAGCCAGGGCGAAGAATGCAGCTCCCTGGGCTCCGCGCCAGTCGCCAGCCTGCTCAATGGCCCTTGGAAAGTCGCACAGGGCAGCAGGGACCTCATTGTAAGGGGTACGGAGCGCAGTGCCTGGCCGTGGGCTCCGGGATCTGTCAGAAGGGCTCGGGGCTGTCCCCTCTCATGAGATGGCGGGGACGTGCTCCCGCTGCCATGCCCGTGGGACAGCCTGCAGGAAGGGGGATCAGCTGTGCGGGTAAAAGGCACCTTTCCACTGGTAGCCCCCACGTGCAGACAGTGATTGGAGGCAGCCGTTGTGTTAGAAAACCCTATTCCTTCACCTGCGAGCCGGTGTGTGCCGGGAACAAGTGTGTGCCGTACCAGGAGCCGGAGTGTGCCGGGAACCAGTGTGTGCTGGGAGCCAGTGTATGCTGTGCCAGGAGCCGGTGTGTGCTGTGCCAGGAGCTGGAGTGTTCCAGGAGCCGGAGTGTTCTGGGAGCTGGTGTGTGTTGTGCTGGGAGCCGCTGTGTGCTGGGAGCCGCTGTGTGCCGTACCAGGGGCCGGAGTGTGCCAGGAACCGGTGTGTGCTGGGAGCCAGTGTATGCTGTGCCAGGAGCCGGTGTGTGCTGTGCCAGGAGCTGGAGTGTTCCAGGAGCCGGAGTGTTCTGGGAGCTGGTGTGTGTTGTGCTGGGAGCCGCTGTGTGCCGTACCAGGAGCCGGAGTGTGCCGGGAACCGGTGTGTGCTGGGAGCCAGTGTGTGCCGGGAGCCAGTGTGTGCCGGGAGCTGGTGTGTGCTGTGCCGGGAGCCGGTGTGTGCCGGGAGCCGGTGTGTGCTGCCAGGTCCCCGTGAGTCCTGGCAGTCTGTGTGTAATTGTGAAGTTAACCGCCAAGCCCGGCTCACCCAGTTACACCTACGCTTGCACATCCCTCAGGGCTCAGGGTGGGAAGAGAGACCCCTTTGGCGGTCCCTGCCACTCGCCAGCGGATGTGTTACCATTGACCAGTTTCCAGCTTCCTCCCACCAGCTTGTAGATGTTGTTGTTCTTGTCCACGCCCCAGACTCCGGCCGGCCCCACCGTGACGTGCCTGAGGGTGCCCGGCAGCTGGGCCCAGCTGTCTCCGTGCAGGGTGTAAATGTTGCCGGCGCTGTTCACCCCAAACACCTGCCCGTTGCTGGCGTCGATCTGCCTGAGGGAACCCGGGATCTCCATGCAGTCCAGGGCTGAAAAGCAAAGTGAGAGCGGTCACGCCCGTGGGCTTGTCAGCAAGCGGGAGAGCGGGGGGCGGGGCGGGGAGGGGATGGAGACTTTGCTCAGGTGTCCCTCACTGGCCGGAACCCAGAATGGGAGGGCTGGGCCCAGGGGTCTGGCACCATCTGCTTGGAGGCCAGTGGGACGCGCGGTGGGGGCCCTGCGAAGCGCAGCCGGTGCTAATGGCCTCGTAGGCGGTTTGCAAAGATCCGTGCCGAGCCTGGGGACTGCAGAAGGGAAGCGGGCGGAGCGCCGGATGGACCGGCCGAGGTTTCTGCGGTGCTTTCGGTGGGTGGTGTCCCGCCGCCGTCACAAAGCCAGGAGTAGCTTTCCCGGAGGAGCAGGGCCGGCCCGAGCCATTTTGGCGCTCCGGGCCCCAGGCGCGCGGCACTGGGCCCTGGGCGCACGACGCATGCACGGGCCCGCCTCCGGGACGCGCGGCCCCGCCTCCGGGCACACAGCACATGCGCTGCCCAGTCGGCCCGGCCATCGCCAATGGCGCGCAGCCCGGGGCTGCCTGGGGCGGGCTGCGCCTGGCCGTGCAGGGCCCTGCGGCCGCGCGGGGAAGGGAGCTGCTGGCGGGTGCTGCGGGGGTTAACACGGCCCCTGCCCCAGGCAGCCCCCGTAGGTTGCCCATCCCTTAGTCCGGCCCTGCGGAGGAGGTGATGGATTTTTTTTTGGACGCATGAAATGCAGGAGATCTCACCTAGCCGGGTGCCAGGAAAGCATGGGATCGGTGAGAGATGAGTCCTTACTCTGCACAAGAAGGGCTTAAGCTGGGTAAGGAGCTGGTTGGCGGGAAGACAACGGTGGGTGATACAGAAAGATGAACGGTCAGCCTAGAGCAGGGGTGGGCCGAAGGCAGGCCGGATCTGACCCACCTAATATTTCTGCTCGGAGCTGAGGAAATGGGGCTCCAAACCCCTCCCCCTGCCTGGGCGCGGGGGGTCAGGCAGAGGCTTCTAAGGACCAGGGGGGAGTTCAGGCTGGGGCAAGGGCTGAAAGGGAGTAGAGGAGGGAGGGAGGTGCAGGGCCAGATGGGCACAGCGGAAGGGGGGGAGGTGGATGGCTGGGTGGGGGCACAGAGGCACATGGGGGCAGTGGGTAAGGGGGGGTATATACCCGCAGGGGAGAGGAGTTAGTTAAGTGCCAGGGAGGAGCCCGGAACCAATGGGTATAAAGTGCCCACCAATGCGTGTCACTTGAAATGAGGTGACGCTGTCTGCCCCGCAGGGGAGGGAGGTCCTGGAGCAGCCTCCCAAGGGAGCAGAGGGGCAAATCACCCATCTGGCTTGCAGGCGGAGCTACGTTCAGGGAGGGGAGCGGAGGGCTGCCTACCGTGGCATGTGGCCCCTTGGCGACCGCCTGGCGCACAGAGCCCCAGCGCCTGGGGACGGGGCAGCAGGCGGGAAGGGCTCGGCGTTCCTGCCGATCGTCCTTTCCTTGGGGTCGGCCTGGTGGGCCTTGCCCCCGTGCTCGGGGGCTGGTCGGGAAGGAATTCCCCCGGTCGGACGGGCAGAGACCTGGCGGTGTCGCTCCCCTGGCAGCCCGGGGCGCTGGGTGCCTGCAGGGTACACTAGTGCGAGGGGGTGCTCTGTCGCTTGGCGCTGTTCACCCGGCGCGAGGCCGTCCGCCAGGGTGCAGGGTCCGTGTCGGCGCGGGCGGGCGAGGTCCTGTGGGCTGCCGCGTGCCGGGGGCCAGACGAGACGGCGACGCTCCCTCCCGGCCTTCCCAAGAGAACGCGCCTCCCGATTGGCACCGCAGCCTGAGTCCCGCCAGGGACTTGCCACGGGGCCTCGGAGCTGCGTGGGTCCCATACCGATTTCCTTCCCTTGCTTGCCGCAGGAGGTGGTGTAGTGTCCGGTCAGACGCTTGCGGGCCAGCCGCAGCAGCGAACCAGCAGCGAGGTTTCGGGTGTCTGTGCCGCCCCAGGAATCGCGGCGAAAGTCGCTCCCCAAAGCATCTGAACTGGCGCCCCTGTGCGCGGGCGCAAGATTTGCTCCCCGTGCCGCCCCCTGCCCGACTGGTGCTCTGCCCCCAACAGAGGCCGAACTCTGCCTGGGGGCTGAGGGCAGGACAGGGCTGGGAGGCCGGGGCCAGGCAGGTCAAGTCGGGAGCGGGCTGGGTCAGCGGGCTGGAGGGGCCAGAGGCGAGTCAGGGAGACACGGTTGGTGTGTGTCGCCGCGCCGGGCAGGGCCGGCTGGGCCGGGTGCAGGCCTCGCACCGAGGGAAATCTGGTGTCGGCCCCCGAGCGTCTGCCGAACGTGGCGGCGAGTCCCCCTCAGCCCCGCCCTGGGGCCCGGAGGCCCACGCAGCCGCCTGCGGCCCCTTTACCTGAGCTCCCCGCAAGCAGGGGCAGCAGCAGCAGCAGCAGGTTCCACAGCATCATGTCGGCGCCCCTCAGCGACATGAGCTCTGCCTGTGGCAGGGCCGGGGGGGCCCTGGGCTTTTATAGCTATTCCCGCCTCCCGCCCGCCCCACGAGGAAGTGGGGAAACCCAGAACGTTGTGCCGTTGAGCCACACGCTGGGTTTCCTCATCACCCGTGTGACAGCGAGCCGTTGCCAGCCTGCCCTGGGGTGGGGGATGGCTGGGGCAGCATGGTGGGGCCCCAGGCTTTGAAGTCCCCCCCCCATGGCCATATGGAGAGCAGCCGCCTCCCCCGGCCCTGCTAGTGTTTGCCTGAGGAGGTGGCTACGCGGGGCGGGCGCAGAGATCTCCAGAGACGAGCTCCCTGGTGCCAGGCTCAGGGGAGGGTGTATGAGTGCCCGCCGGCTTCTCCCCGCGTGGCCCAGCCTGTGGCTGCTCCCCGGGGTGGCCCAGGTGGGGGGCAGTGTGGCCTGCCTGCTGGCTTCTCCCCCACCCGGGTCTGGCCCTAGGTCTCAGGGCCGTGTGGCTGCTCCCAAGGGGTGGCCCAGACAGCGGGGGCTGTGCGGGCTGGCTGGCAGCTGCTCCCCAGGGAGGCCAGGGTGGCGAGGACCATGCTGCTGGGCAGTGGCTGCTCCCGGGGCCTGGAGCGCTCGCTGCCCCCCTGTGGTCATGCGTGAGTATAACTCTCCCTGCTATCACCCCCGCCCCTGTCCCTTTGCTGAGAAACACATTCCATGCAAATCCCGCTGCCCGGGCACAGCCAAAGCCTGGCCTGGCGCAAGTTAGAAGAGGGAGCCGCCTACCCCCAGCTCTGAGCAGGGGGAGTGCGTGAACGGAGCATGGCCGAACGGACACAGACGGACGCACGCCCTCTCTCGGGCGTCTGCTAGAAGATACTACTATCCATCGGGAGGAGAAACGGATGAATCTAGTGCAGGTGCAGCAGTGGTAGGGATGTGAGTCATGGAAAATGACCGTGAGCGGTAGCGAGAGGATCAATCGCATGGGTAAATCTATCAGGACTGGAACAGGCTGCTGGCTCAGGCTGACCGGGGTAATACAAGCCTGAGCGACACTGGCCTTGGGCAAGTTTGAAGGGAAGTGCGGAGCAGTAAGACACGGACGCTCACCCTGCAGAGCACGTCACGTCCGTGGCTGCTGTGATACGCACGCGGCGCCGTCCTTGCCTGGAGAGGGATGTCCCTGAAAACGGCTCTGTGCAGTTTTGCCGTTTGAACGACGCAATCAAAGCGAGGGAAGCGGGGGCCGCAGGAGAGCAGTGCAGACACTCTGCACGGACGGTTCTTGCGATGTGATCGGTGTCCGTGTCCGTGTTGCGTAAAGCCCCAGCTCGGGGCCACGTGGTTACATGCCCTTTGAGGTGCGTGCGTGTCCGTTCCAGCCTGCCTAGCGCTGGCGTGAGGCTTCCACCCCGGTGCGCCAAGCCCAGGAGCGCACGGCACCTGCTCAGAGTGCGGGCTGGGGAGCCCGTCTCTCAAGTGGCTGTGAGCGTGCCTCTCACCTTCCCTGGGAGAAAAGTTCAAGGCCAGTGGGGTCGGAGGCTGTGCTGCCCAGCATCCCTGGGCTCTGGGGCCGGGGGTCGGAGGCCGTGCTGCCCAGCGTCCCTGGGGCCGGGTGTCGGAGGCCGTGCTGCCCGGCATCCCGGGGGTCGGAGGCCGTGCTGCCCGGCGTCCCTGGGGCCGGGGGTCGGAGGCCGTGCTGCCCAGCATCCCTGGGCTCTGGGGCCGGGGGTCGGAGGCCATGCTGCCCAGGTCCCTGGGGTCGGAGGCCGTGCTGCCCAGGTCGCTGGGGCCAGGGGCCAGAGGCCATGCTGCCCAGCGTCCTTGGGTTCTGGGGCCGGGGGTCGGAGGCCGTGCTGCCCAGCGTCCCTGGGGCCGGGGTTCGGAGGCCGTGCTGCCCAACGTCCCTGGGGCCGGGGGTCGGAGGCCGTGCTGCCCAGCGTCCCTGGGGCCGGGGGTCGGAGGTCGGAGGCCGTCCTGCCCGGCATCCCCGGGCTCTGGAGCCAGAGGTCGGAGGCCGTGCTGCCCGGCATCCCTGGGCTCTGGAGCCAGAGGTCGGAGGCCGTGCTGCCCAGCGTCCCGGGGGTCGGAGGCCGTGCTGCCCGGCATCCCTGGGCTCTGGGGCCAGAGGTCGGAGGCCGTGCTGCCCAGCGTCCCGGGGGTCGGAGGCCGTGCTGCCCAGCATCCCTGGGCTCTGGGGCCGGGGGTCGGAGGCCGTGCTGCCCGGCATCCCTGGGCTCTGGGGCCGGGGGTCGGAGGCCGTGCTGCCCGGCATCCCTGGGCTCTGGGGCTGGAGGTCGGAGGCCGTGCTGCCCGGCATCCCTGGGCTCTGGAGCCAGAGGTCGGAGGCCGTGCTGCCCAGCGTCCCGGGGGTCGGAGGCCGTGCTGCCCGGCATCCCTGGGCTCTGGGGCCGGGGGTCGGAGGCCGTGCTGCCCAGGTCCCTGGGGCCAGGGGCTGGAGGCCGTGCTGCCCGGGTCCCTGGGACCGGGGGCCGGAGGCCGTGCTGCCCGGGTCCCTGGGGCTGGGGGCCGGAGGCCGTGCTGCCCGGGTCCCTGGGGCCGGGGGCCGGAGGCCGTGCTGCCCGGCGTCCCTGGGGCCGGAGGCCGTGCTGCCCGGCGTCCCTGGGGCCGGGGGTCGGAGGCCGTGCTGCCCGGCGTCCCTGGGGCCGGGGGTCGGAGGCCGTGGTGCCCTGGTCCCTGGGGCTGGGGGTCGGAGGCCGTGGTGCCCGGCATCCCTGGGGCTGGGGGTCGGAGGCCGTGGTGCCCGGCGTCCCTGGGCTCTGGGCAGCAGGCTGTTTGAAAGGTGCAGGCGAGCACGGCCCCCTTGGAGAGGTTTTGTCTGCGACAGGTTTTCCAGCCCGTGCCCCGGAGGCGCCAGGCGGGAGGGACGCTGCTGTCCTTGCAGGGCGCATTCTCTCGCGCAGCCAGGGCGGAAGTGCGGTCTGGTGGGGGGTGCTGGGAAAAGGGATGGGGGTACAGAGGCAGGTCCAGCCTGAGACAGGGCTATGGGGGGGTGGTCACCAGCCAGCAGGGCAGGGTCAGCCTGTGGGGCAGAGCCTCCCTCTGGAAGGCAGGGGCCTGGTAGGCAAGGGGGAGTGTGACCCACTGCTACGATCCAGCCAGCGCAGCCCAGGGCCTGCTTGAGACTGGCCCCGCCCCCTGTGTCAGGCTCCACCCAGAATCCAAGGAAGTCCCGCCCTCTCTGTCTCGGCCCCACCCCCTGTGTCATGGCTCCTCCCCTAACCCTGGGAAGTCCCTCCCTCTCTGTCTCGGCCCCGCCCCCTGTGTCATGGCTCCTCCCCTAACCCTGGGAAGTCCCTCCCTCTCTGCCTCGGCCCCGCCCCCTGTGTCATGGCTCCTCCCCTAACCCTGGGAAGTCCCTCCCTCTCTGTCTTGGCCCTGCCCCCTGTGTCATGGCTCCTTCTCCAAAGCCCCGCCCCTGTGTCACGGCTCCTCCCCATCGCTAGGAAGCCCCGCCCTCTCTGCCTTGGCCTTGCCCCCTTTGTCAGGGCTCCTCCACCAAACCTAAGAAGCCCCGCCCCGGTCTCTCTTAGCCCCGCCCCCTGTGCCGCGGCTCCTTCTCCAACTCTAGGAAGCCCCGCCCCGCGGAGTCCCGGCCCCGCCCCCCTGTGGCGGCTCCTCCCCGTCCCCGCGGCGCTCCGGCCCGCTCCTCGCGCCTCCCCGGGCGCGCGGCGGAGGGGCCGGGGGGCGCGCGGGGTCACGTGAGCGGCGGGCGCGGCCCCGGCAGGCGCGGCCATGAGCGGCCCCGACGCGCACCGCGGCTGGCTCTTCAAATGGACCAACTACCTGAAGGGCTACCAGCGCCGCTGGTGCGTGCTGAGCCACGGGCTGCTCAGCTACTACCGGTACGGCGTGCCCGGGGCTGTTGCGGGGTGTGCTCCATGAGGGGCTGCCCCGGGGGCTGTTGCAGGGACCCAGGGGCTATTCGGGGTGCTCCATGAGGGGCTGCCCGGGGGCTGTTGCAGGGGGCTATTGCTGGAGGGTGCCCTGTGGGAGCTATTGCAGGGGGCTATTGCAGGAGGGTGCTCCTGGGGGCTGCTCCATGGGGGCTATTGCAGGGACCCGGGGCTATTGCAGGAGGGTGTGCTCCTGGGGGGGCTGCCCCGTGCGGGGCTGTTGCAGGAACCCAGGGGGCTATTGCAGGAGGGGCTGTGCTCCTGGGGGGGCTGCCCCGTGGGGGGCTGTTGCAGGGACCCGGGGGCTATTGCAGGAGGGTGTGCTCCTGGGGCTGCCCGTGGGGCTGTTGCAGGAACCCAGGGGCTATTGCAGGAGGGCTGTGCTCCTGGGGGCTGCCCGTGGGGCTGTTGCAGGGACCCGGGGGGCTATTGCAGGAGGGGGTGTGCTCCTGGGGGGGCTGCCCCGTGCGGGGCTGTTGCAGGAACCCAGGGGGCTATTGCAGGAGGGTGTGCTCCTGGGGCTGCCCGTGGGGGCTGTTGCAGGGACCCGGGGGGCTATTGCAGGAGGGGGTGTGCTCCATGAGAGGGGCTGCCCCGTGGGGGGCTATTGCAGGGCCTGCAGTGCAGCAACCCCTCTAATTGTCCCCCCCCGGTGCAGAATGACTTTTGTTCTGTGCACCCCTGTGGCGGTGGTGCGCGTGCGCGGCACGTCACTGCAGCCCGGTGAACCCTCCCGTGCAGATGCAGCGTCTGCGGCTCAGGATGCAGATACAAACTTTGGTATCTGTGCTAGGCTGGACCCATTTCTCCCTCCCCGGCCCCCCCCCCACAGTGCCCCTTGGGGGCCCTCCCCCACCTTGGAGCCAGATCTGCTGTGACAGCCGCTTCCCCACCAGCCCCCCAGCACGGTGCTGCCCCGACCACAGCTGCTCCCCGCTGGGGCTTAATGGGAAGTTGCATCACCCCCCAGCTTAGCAGGACCCTTGCCCAGGTGGCTACCCGGGGACTGGGGGAGGGTGGTTCTTGGGGGGTGCACAGGACCTGGGGGATGGCCAGCGGGTGACCTGGCCATTGTGGAGGCAGGGAGCTGGTAGCCTGAGTGGCTTCCCTGGAAGTACTGGGAGGGGGGCCAGCTGGAGGGGGTGGGGGCTGGAGACTTGGTCATAGGGATGCGGGGGCAGCCCAGCTATCTGAAGGTATTTTCTGTGCGCTTTGGTGAAGCGGCGCCTACCTGGGTTTATTCCGCTGTTGCACGGGCTCCGGTGGGAGCAATTAGGGGAGTTACTCTTACAGTCCATTCACGGAGGAAATCTAGTGAGGGGTGCATAGGGTCACCCGAGCTGCCGGTACACCCTCACAGCGCGCTCCACGTGTGCGTGTACGCACATGCGCCAAGGCAGCCAAACCCGGAGGTTACATTCAGCCTCTCTCAAGTCCAGATGGAAGCGCCTCGGTTTGAAGTTGTGCCGAGCAGGTTGTGCTGTTGGTGCCCAGCACTCTTGAGACGCTCGGGCATGCGTTAGGACAGCGCTGAGGTTTTTGGGTTGCTAACGTTGCCCGTGAATGTGTTAAATCAAGACGGTACCTCGCACGCTTTTTCACAAGAGAGCACGTCTGCTCGTTTTTTGTTAAACCTTTGAAGCGGCCCTTGGCTGTACTGGCTGCTCTCTGTAGAAGTCCCAGCTGCTCTCTGTGGCCACCATGTCCTGCTTCAGGCCTCCTCTCGGTTGCCGTCACCGACTTCTGAACGTTCTGCCTTCTCACCGTAGCCAAAATGAGGGGAAAGTTTCACCTTCCTGTAGTCTTCAGAGCCTCGGATTCAGCACTCGGGGCCAGGGTGAAGATCACTGATAACTTCAGTAGTTGGAGCCAGAGGTGAAAATTTCTACTCCCTGGTCGTTAGGCAAAAGGTACATTGTCCTGGGGCGTAGCGTTTGAGAGAAGGAAACAAAGGGGTATGTGTTTGGGAACTGGAGTGACAGGGCTGCCCTCCAAACACGAGGAGCAATAACAATGAACTCGGTAGCAGAATGCAGCATTGGCTCGTGGCTGAGTACAACCTCTAAAGCAGTGGTCCCCAACCTTTTGGGGCTGCCGGGCGCCGGGGCCGCCCATACGCCACGCGCCTGGGGGCTGGGGCTGCCCATGCGCCGCGTGACCAGGGCCAGGGCCAGCCCAGATCATTCGGCGGGCGCACATAAATGACCCGGCGGGCACCATGGCGCCCATGGGCACCACGTTGGGGACCACTGCTCTAAAGCAGGGCTACTCAACACGTGGGCCCGTTTGTTTGCGTCCCGTGTTGCAGTTTGAGTTTTCATGGGGCTCGGCACACGGCCTGCGGGTGGGAGCCAAACAAAAAAGTAGTCAATAGAACGGTCTTCTGTTGAGATGCGTTTTAGTAGTTACATTCCTGGACTGTCATTGCTCATTCAAAGCGCTGTCATGTGGGTGGAAATCGGGTAAATATTGCACTTTATTAATATCAGCAGAACTGACTTAACTGGGGCCTGTGTGTCGTGTAGTCTTTCACACTGGCGGCATGAATACAAAGATTAAGGCAAGAAGTTATTTGCATATGTATTTGCATAGACATTTGCATGTCTATGCAACCACACTCAAGTTGCAGCCCTGGGCATGTGCTGTGAGTATCATTGTGGCCCCCAATGCTTCCAAAGTTGAGTAGCCCTGCTCTAAATGCTAGATATTGGGACTAGAACTTGCGCTTGTCACAGGAATTAACAAATGCCGTGCATTCTGTGCCTTCTGAGGTGGACATGGTAGGGTATTAACGGAAGGAATTTTGTCCAGTCAGATGTGTTGTCTGCCCCCGGGTTTGACATTTTGTTTGAGATGCAAACGACCGCATTGATTGTTGCCTTTGGAGATATTGTTGACGGTGGTGAACTACCCTGTTTTCCAAGGAACCTTGTTTTGGCAACGCGGGGAGAAATCGAACTGTTTGTTAAATGTGACCGAACTGTGTGTGTTAACTCTATAAATACTTACTACCCCAGACCCCAGCTGTGAGACTCTAGTCAGTTATGGCTGTTCTTTAAACAAAGGCACATTGAAAGCTGCTTTTCTGCCATTACACCAGTGGGGAAAGCCCGGTGCTAGTCTGAATTTTTATAATGGGTGGGGGGGTTCATCCGATTTCATTGTCTCTCTCCTGGGACAGGAGCATTAGGAGCGGCTTCTGTGCTAGGCGAGGGGTTTTGTTCAGATTGCTTGCGTTTGCGAGAGACGTGGGGCTGTACGTGCGGGGGGTTTCCTCTGCTACAACGCACATCTTTTTGCGACTGGGGAGTGTCTGCCTTGCGCCGCGTTAGCTGCTAGTGGTGGCAGAGAAATCGGAGCCCTGAGTCCCTGGGCTTGGCTCGTGGCAGGTGGGAAGCCTTCCAGTTGCGTGGGAAGGGCTGATCGCCTTCTAGAATGCTGAGCCGTGAGTTGGGCTCCGTGAGGAGGGTCTAGCATAAAGAGAGATTTAAGAAACATTTCAGTTCACCTTCCAACAGCCCGACTACTGTGTTCCCAGACTTCCGGAAAGACGCCTCTGGCTCAGTCCAGAGTAAGTCCTACAGCCCTTGCAAGCGGAACAGTGGCTCTGTACCAGGGAGTGGCTTGTGTTTGCGCGGGGTTCCCGGGGAGTGCCTTGTGTTTGCACGGGGTTCCTGGTGAAAGCAGAACAGTGACTCTGTACCGGGGAGTGCCTTGTGTTTGTGCAGGGTTCCCGGGGAGTGCCTTGTGTTTGCGCGGGGTTCCTGGTAACTTTTTAGGCCTACTCTTGTATTGGAGAAACAGTTTCTGTTGACCAGTAGCTGGCCGTCCCTCTCGTAATTCTCCCAGACGAGGAATGTCGTCTCGAACAGATGTGCTCTCGCCAGCCTTGCTCTCCGCGGTGAGGGGACTGGAGGGGAATTCCTGCCTTGGGATCTGTCTCCCGGCGGTTCTGAGGGGGATTCTAAGACGAGGGACCCAGGCTTGCTTAGGGGGGTGGGCACCAGCCAGGACTTGAGTGCTGCCTTCCGGCTGCTCTCCCGGCTGCCTGTGTTTCCATCATCCAATGCTCCCGCGTGACTCTGTGCCGTCTCCATCGTCCGGCGCGCCCGCGTGACTCTGTGCCGTCTCCTTCAGCAGCAGGGCGCGTGCCCTTTCCAGCGGCCTCGGTGTGGCAAAGCGCCAGCAGGCAGACTTGCTGCGTGGGCCGTTTGCAGCGTGACCGGGACGCAGGTGCTGGGTAGTGCTCCATCATGCTCAGGTGCAAGCACTCTGGGTCCCCTTCCTCTTGGTGATGGCCCGGCGGCTGGGATCCGTTCCGCCACTTGATCCTGAAATAATTCACACAAGTATCGCTTGCCATGGCAACGGTAATTATACACTGCGGGGCTGGAGTGCCTTCGCATCGACACTGCTAGCTGAGCGGTGCGGTTTCTGGCACCGGGCTGCGGAGCTGGAGCAGCGGGGAGAATTCCACGTGGCCCTGAATTTAAATTTCAGCCCTTTGGCCTCCTCGGTCCTTGGCTTTGTAGGTATTTTCTGGCGTTCTAAGGACCCCGGGGCACTTCCTAGGAGAGATGATCGAGTGCATGGCCTAGTGCCACCATGCCTGGCTATGCACATTACATATCTTCCCCCCCACCATCGCATGGGCCTTGCTCATCCCGTCAAACATCATGTTAGTAAGAGCTGCTGCAGTCTCTAAATTTTGACTCCCCTCTGGGATACAGCTGTGGACCAAGAACCCTGAGGGCAGCCAAAGAATGAAAGGTCTGTTGGTTTATTTTTAAATCGCAAGTGACGGCAGACCTGTGCTCGCAAGAGAGGATGGTCAAGGGGGGGACGTAACATCTCCGTTCTGGGCAGCTTGGATGTCGTGCTCCCGGCAATTTAGTCCCTCTGGGTCTGAGTGGTTTTATACGGCACTTCAGGTAACCGTGCGTTGAGCAGAGCTGCCAGGTCGGATCGTGGCCCAGCTCCAGCAGCGGCCTGGACCGGAGCTTTAGAGGGAGTGTCTAGAAGAGGGCAGTTGGCTTATGCTCCTGTCTTCCCGGAGTCAGCAGGTAGGGTCGCTCTGAGCGTGGATTTTGTACCGACGGCCCCATCCTCCATGGACTTACTCAGACTCCGCCGGAAGTTCCTCCCACCTGGGGATTTGCTCTCTCGTTGTCCGCACAGTTGGCATATCCAGTGCCTGGGCTCCCTGCTGCACGTCCTAACTCTCAAATATCTCACACTTGCGTCTCCCCCTGCTTGAAGAGGGTTTGTAATTCCTTTTACCCCGGCGGGCTTTATACGCCTACCTGCCGGCTGAGCAACACCATCCAGGGGAACACGGGTCGTCTGCCTTCCTAGCGCTGCCCACCTGCACCGTGCTGGGCCTGCTCTGTCCCCAGAGCTTGTGAAGAAAACCAGAGTGAAGAACTCAGCTGGAAGTAACTTGCCCATTCTCTGCGGAGCCACCCACAGCTGCCTGGCACCGACCATTAAGCCGCGTGACTGGGGTCCTTTGTGAACAGCACCGCACTGTAAATAAAGAGCCATGGCTCTGGCGTGGTTTGGTCCTAGTTCACACTGATAATACCAGCCAGTGTCACGCTGGGAGGAGGGCAAGCTCTCCGAACCCTTCACCAGTCACCATCGTGTCGGCTTGTCCTTTCCCTTCTTTAAGGGCGGAAAATCGGGTTACGCTACTGAAGAACTTAAGGGTGGAGTGCCAGGTTCAGCTTTAGCTAGCTGCTAGAAGTGATTATTCAAGGGAGAGACCATTTAAGGGAAGCACCACATTTTTCATTTCCAGAAAAACCACGCTGTTCTACTTTCTCAACACGCAACACCCCGCACTTTTTTGACTCTATCCATCAACGCCTCAGCCAAAAATGTTTTGATGAAAACAAGAAAAATCGCTCCTCCAAACCTGCCTCAGGACAGGTCACATGCCTTTTGAAACGCACAGACATTCCTCATTGGTACCATCAGTTGTAAAACAATTATCGGCAAGTGTGAGTTCGCTTTTTAAAAACCTGCGTGTTACGTATGGAGCCCTGGGTATCGCTTTATATCTATAGACAGCCGCATCATTCTATGTTGTGTGCAAGACACGAGAAGTCATTCTTCCTCTCTGCTCTGCGCTGATTAGGCCTCAGTTGGAGTATTGTGTCCAGGTCTGGGCACCGCATTTCAAGAAAGAGGTGGAGAAATTGGAGAGGGTCCAGAGAAGAGCAACAAGAATGATGAAAGGTCTAGAGAACATGAGCTATGAAGGAAGGCTGAAAGAATTGGGTTTGTTTAGTTTAGAAAAGAGAAGATTGAGGGGACATGATAGCCGTTTTCAGGTATCGAAAGGGTGTCACAAGGAGGAGGAGAAAACTTGTTCATCTTGGCCTCTGAGAATAGAACAAGAAGCAATGGGCTTAAACTGCAGCCAGGGAGGTTTAGGTTGGACATTAGGAAAAAGTTCCTAACTGTCAGGGTAGTCAGACACTGGAATAAATTGCCCAGGGAGGTTGTGGAATCTCCATCTCTGGAGGTATTTAAGAGTAGGTTAGATAAATGTCCATCAGGGATGGTCTAGACAGTATTTGGTCCTGCCATGAGGGCAGGGGACTGGACTCAATGACCTCTCGAGGTCCCTTCCAGTCCTGGTATTCTATGATCTTGTGGATATGGATGCGGATAGCCGCAGCTCATTGTTGTGGATACCAATTTTGTGTCCTCGCAGGTCTCGAGCTATGTACTGTTGCTTACTGTAGTCCTATAGGGCTGCACCTGTCTTAGGATCCACACACCTTCAGGAAGAAGTTTTGCTAGTTAGCTAGATCCGTGTCTCCAGTTGAATCTGGCAGCTCTTCTTTGTTTGGCACCCAACTGTCTAAAATCCTTCAAGTACCCTATCCTCTTGAGGGATTTTGACACCATGCTGTGTAGAAAGCTAGTATAAGAGTTGAAGGCATTGTTAAACGTCTTGTTTCTTTCTCCTTGGATAGGCCTGCTGCCAAATTGGTGTGACTGCTGCTTGATAAGAATTGATTTAAAAACTTTCATCTTCCTGATAACATTTATGATGAAAATAGGGAGTCTCCTATAATATAATATAATTACATAATATAATAAACATATGGAGATATACCATCTCATAGAGCTGGAAGGGACCTTGAGAGGTCATCAAGTCCTGTCCCCTGCCCTCATGCATTAAAAACCCGAAATATCCTCCCAACCAACCAACAACAGACTTCAAGGACAAAAGGGAAAAATCAGAGTTCTAGGCCAAAAGCGTTTCAGTGCATCTTGGAAGGGAAGGAAGAGGGCCAGTCCATGTTGTGTGTTTCTTTTCTAGGCCAATTGTACCCTTCTGTGTTTGGTTACTGATCCGTGTGCGCTCTACAAATTGTCTGACTCTTTTCTGTTGTAGTGCTCGGTCTCCTTCTGTACCCCCCCACCCAGCAAGGGCCCAGTGATGTCGCAGGAAAGGTTGCTAATGGTGCAGCCTGACCGCCTTGGGCCGTCCGCTGGGAGCTGTTGACCACTGCCGGAGCGACAGAGTGGTCCTCCGAGGCCAGGCTGGGGTACTGCTGTGTGCCTGGTTCCTCCTCTCCCCTTCCCCCCCCAGTGCTGCTGCCTTTCCATCGGCCGGGACGCTCGGGAAGGAGAACCGGGGAGACCCGCTCTGCTGCTTTCTGGAGAGCCCTTGGACGGACGCAGCCTCTGTCGCGGCTTAGCGGCTGGCAGCGCCGGTCCCTGCCGCGACGAGGAGTGAGCACCACGCGCTTGCAGGCTGAGTCCCGGTGTGACCTGTCCGTGCCAAGCGAAGACGGAGCTTCCCGGAGCAGCAAGTGGGGTTGTAGCAGGCCCGGCCTGCCCTCTGGGCTGCTCCGCTTGAGCGGAAGAGCCGGAGACAGTAAGCGAAAGTGCCCAAAGCCATTTAATCTGTTCGCCTGCCATGGGGCTGAAGAGCTGCGCGGCTGGGGATAATCTGGCAGCAGGCTTAGTCCTCTGAGCCGACTGATCGGAGGGGTTTATCCCAGGTAGGGAGTGCTCTGCCTTGGAAAGCCAGCGCTGTGCTGGGGCTCTCCTGCCCTCCGCTCTTTGGGGTGCTCGTGGCGGGGGGACGAGAGGTGACTTGGTTTGCTCTTCTGTTGGTGTAAAAGGGAAGTAAGCGTTCCCCCCGGGTTTGAACAGCTTCTCCAGTGGCAGTATGGGGGGGAGGGGGGTCTCTAATAGAATCATAGAACCATAGAGCTGGAAGAGACCTCAGGAGGCATCAAGTCCAGCCCCCTGCCCAAGGCAGGACCAATCCCAACTAAATCAACCCAGCCAGGGTTTGGTCAAGCCGAGACTTAAACACCTCTAGGGATGGAGACGCCACTACTTCCCTAGGCAACCCATCCCAGTGCTTCCCCACCCTCCTAGGGAAATAGTTTTTCCTAATATCCAAGCTGGACCTCTCCCACCACAACTTGAGCCCATTGCTCCTTGTTCTGCCACCTGTCACCACTGAGAACAGCCTCTCTCCAGCCTCTTTGGAACCCCCTTCAGGAAGTTGAAGGCTGCTCTCAAATCCCCCCTCACTCTTCTCTTCTGCAGACTTAACAGACCCAAATCCCTCAGCCTCTCCTCGTAGGTCATGTGCTCCAGCCCCTGAATCATTTTGGTAGCCCTCCGCTGGACCCTCTCCAATGCGTCCACATCCTTTCTATAGTGGGGGGCCCAGAACTGGACACAATACTCCAGATGTGGCCTCCCCAGAGCCGAATAAAGGGGAATAATCACTTCTCTGGATCTGCTGGCAATGCTCCTCCTAATGCAACCTAATATGCCTTTAGCCTTCTTGGCTACAAGGGCGCCCTGTTGACTCATATCCAGCTTCTCATCCACTGTAACCCCCTGGCCTGTCCTCTGCAGTCCTCACTGCCTTTCCCATGAGCACGGATCACTGGCGCTCCACAGCTGGGATGCACCGGAGAGCCTCAGCCCCCCACCTTTTGGCCGAGTTGGACCTTGCTGCGGTGCAGCGTGTCCCGCCTTCAGTCCATGGGGCTCTACGTACCCATGGTGGGGCTGTCGGCAAATGCCGGGGGCAGCACGTTGCTTGCCTGCAAATGGCCCTGCCCTCATGGCAGCGCTCGGCTCTCTCCGCTCCAGACCGGTCGGCAGGAGGCTGTCTGCTGGGATTTGAGAGCTGCTGTTGGAGTGGCTCCGGCAGGTTCCGGAGGCTGCCCCGCAGCGGCGGGGGTGGTGGGAGTCCCGAGGCTCGGTGCCTTTGTAGAGGTGCTGGCGAGTGGAGTCAACTTGCCGTGAATTCAGCATCTCTCTTAGGCCTCTGGGTCCTCCTCTGTCTGCCCCCGCCTGGTTTGAGTGGGAACGTCTGTCCACCTGGTCTGGCAATCCGGCCGGCAACCCCTGGAGAGCGCTTTGCTACGCGCCACAGTCTCTGGCCGGCTGCCCCTCCGTGCCAGGCCTGGCCTGGCACGAGCAGCCGGCAGCGGGTTTGGAACAGCGTCTAATAGGCCGGCACTCAGGGAATCTGCACGGAAAGCAGAGTCTGGCGCCCGGCAAGGCATCAGTCTGGTTTCTCCCCGCCGGCGGGAGCTGTGGTTACTGCCCGCGTGAATTTACACTCGTCGTCGCGCTCTCGATAGTGAAGCTGAACCCTTCCCCCTCCCGCCCGCCACTGCAAGCGTGGAAGTAGTGGACAGTTGTGGGCGGGGGGGAGGTGGCGAAGCTTCAGGGAAGAGCAGGATGGGCACCGGAGTCTGGCTGGGACGTCCACAAATCCGTGAGGCTTTTGGCCTGGGGTCCTCAGTGGGGCCTGGAGGGTTCTCGTCGTGCCGTATGCCCAGGAAGGGCGTGAATTCCAGCTGCTCTTCGTGGAACACTTGGCCTCTTTCCCTCCCCTGCCTTGGCCTTGTGTGCAGCCCCCAGGGTCTGCTGGCGCACTCGTGGGATTTCCCGTGAAATCACTTGGGGTGGGCGTGCGGCGCCAGCTCCTTGGCAGCTGCGTGGGGCCCTTCTCTGGAGCGTTGGAACGGAGCTCTCCCGAGACTCAGAAATCCCCTTCCCTCTCCACGTAGGCGCGGTGGGGAGCCATCCGCCTTGGCCCACGGAGTGGCGCTACCCTTGCTAGGGGAGGTGAGCCCTGCGGGGGAGGGTTGTCTTGGAAACTGGAATCAGTTCCCCTGGACGGGAGCGTTCGGCGTGGAGGAAAGAGCAAGCCGCGTCCTGTGCCTGGTCAGAGGAAGAAGCCGCTTTGAGGCTTGTCCCTATGTCGGCGCTGGTGTAGAGTGGGTAGTGTTGGATAGAAAGTCCAAGAATCGACCGTGGCAGCCCAGGCGCTGTTGAGGCCACAGGGGGCTTGGTTTCCCTGCGCGGCGGGGGAGGCTACAGCAGCTCTGAGCGTTGGTCTAGGAGTGTTTCAGATTGCCCTGCAGAGACGTACCAGCTTCAGAGGAAAGTCTCTCCCAAGACGGGCCGCTAAGTTACCCCGAAGTCTGGTTGAAACATCAGCCACCCAGGAAATCGGGTGACAACGGGGACCGCAAGCTGCCAGTGAGTGTTGTTCACTCCCCGCTCCCGCGTGCCGGCTGATCTGGGGAAAGCGGCTGGTCTCTTGGGGCTGTGATGTGGGGTTTGTGACCTTCTTTGCCCCAGCCCAGTATGTTTGGGGGAGGAGGGACGAGGGACCATCTGGCTGTTACGATTCGGCGTGGGAATCCAGGAGTTCCCATTTGTTACTGGCTGGGTGAAATGGAGCTAGAGACCATACAGCCAGTTGGGCGCCAGCCCTGTGTCCTGACGGTCTCCCCCAAGAGTGGGGCCGGAGCTCAGTGGCTGCTGCCCCCGCCCCCAGGGACTATCGAATAGCCGTGTAACTGCTAAGATTTCATGCAGCTACATGACTGTTCAGTTACCTGCCATCTAACATCCCTAATACGCATAACAAGCAGAGTATTTCCTTTTGTCCAGACAACAGGCACGTGGCTCTGGACACCCCGGAGTTGCGGTGACTCGGAGGCACGTCCATGAGGACGGCTAGCAAGGAGTGCAGTCTCTCCTGCGGCCTGCAGGCACGTTGTGCGTGTGCGTTAACCCGGAGCTGGGCTGATGGAAAAGCTGCCAGCAGCGCCCTTTGCCAGCAGCGGGTTTATCGCTCCCCTCATTGGAGTGCAGCACCAGGTTCTGCCTCCTCGAAGGGGGCACTGCCAGGGCGAGTAGTAGCCACCCCAAAGCAGGCTCCGTGAAGGGCGCGCCCGTCGGGGGATGGAGTGAGACAGCCGGGGGGCACGTCTGGGACTCGGGACAGCCGGGGCAGTGTGCTGTAGCAGCTGCTGTGAGATGCTGGGGTGACGTTGCGCACGGTACCCGTTCCCCGCTTTGGGCTTTCACAGACGCCTCCTGTGGCGGGGACGGGCTCTTGGCTCGTCCTAACTGGCCCATGGTGACCCACAGCCCCTCCCCAAGCGCAGTCGCTGCCTCGTTGCTCTGGCCTTGATTCAGGGAGCGGGCCGGGCTGGGCTCCCAGATCAGCTGCTGGCCTGGGACACGTTCTGCTCCCGCTCGGTTTCTCTCCCCTCCAATCGTGCGAAGGGCTTTTCTTCACTGCGCCCACGGGGCAGGGCCTGGCTGGGGCGCCTCTCCGTATTTTCCCTTTCCACCTCTCCAGCGAACTGAGCCCTAGCCGCTGCCACCCTCCTTCCCTGGGGCAACGGGGCAAACTTCTCCTGGATCCGCAGTGTGCTGAGATGTGCCCGTCCCTGTGGGCGGGCGGGGCAGGGGGCCTGGTGGTGACCTAGCAGAGCCTCTGCTGCACGTGCCCAGCGGGGGGGATGGGACCAGGCTAGAAGCGGCCGTCAGTTCCGCTGCTGGCATCCAGCAGGCACATCCGTGATCTAGAGGTGAACGGTTCCTCCCTTTGCCTCAGGAGCTGTCTCCTCTTGATCCTGCCCGCCCGGAAATCTTCCCCGGCGGCTCGTGCGAGCGGGAGGGGTGAGATTGCTTCAGAGCCCTGCCCTGCCTTGCCTCGCGGGCATCACGTGTCCTGCGACGCGCCAGAAGGAACCGCTTGGCTGGCAGAAGCACCTGGAGGTGCAGCTGCTTCAGAGGACTCATCCGCTCTTGCTGGTGCAGACCCGGGCAATGTGTCCCCTCCCTGATAACCGCGTGGGCCTGGGCGCAGTTTGCAGCCGGTAACCAGAAATAAGGGAGTGTGAAGAGAACTTGCTGATGGGCCAACGTGACAGCCAGCCACAGATCAGGTGGTAGAAAGACGCAGCGGTAGAAGTTATTTAACGACTTACAAAATCAACAAGCTGGGACCCTCTATGACGGAGCGGGCCGCGTCTGGGCACAGCTGAGGGCGTCCGCTCAGGGCAAATTGCTCAGATTGGGGGCTCCTTACAGCCCCCAGACTGGAGACCTTCCCAAACAGGCCACAAACCAGTCCCACCGAGCACTTCACATGCCTGCCTGAAGCCTCACGAGCAAAACCCCTCTGACACCCCAGCAATATCCGTGCCCCAGATGGCCCCGGGCCTCATACACAGGTGGGGGGTCTTAGAACCCAACCCCACCTACCCCGAACGAGTTCTGTCCGGTTCCAAGAAACCAGCCACAGATCCCAGGACAATTTACCCTCTGGACCTTACCCACAAATCACGCTGAGCCAGTCCTTCAGAATCTAAACTCTAAAGGTTTATTACTACCAGAAAGAAAAGCCTGAGAGTGAGGTTGCTAAAGTATCATACATCACATGCACTGAATCTCCCAGTTCTCGATACAGGCTCGCAGCAGCGATGTTATAACTGCTGGCTTAAAAGTCTTTGATGTACCTCCTACGTCAGGATGGGTCCCCAGTTCTTCCCGGCTCTTCGATCCCTGCACGGCTGCCTCTGGGATGAAGGGCTGAGCTGAGCACCAAGATGGAGTTGGCCACATGGCATCTTTATCCCTCCTTCCCCGTCTCTTCTTGGCTGCAGCAGGTCACCTGGCCCGTGGCCTATCCCCGTGTCCCCTGCTGGTAGTCCCTAGGTATCAGTCCCATTCTTGAGCTGTGTCCTTGGCCTACAGAGGGCTATTGTTCCATAGAGCCTTGCTCGTTAGCCTGTCCATAGGTCGAGCTCTGCCCATTGCTCAACCACATACAGAGAAACGTTCAGTACTCGTACAAAGTACATGCTTATAACTTCACACACAGACATTATACAATCACATGAATAGCATAGCGAGAATCAGAAGAAAGTAACCTTCTATTTGACACCTCACATGGCCCCCTTTATACCACTTTTGGGGCCAACACCCCCCCCCATGGGTGCAGCAGTGATATGGCCGCTTCCCTCAAATTCAGTAATGTGACACCCTCTCTGCCCGACATGGCTCTGCATCATCTAACCCAGGGCTGGGCTAGGTGCGGCCCGGGCACCGGATCCGGCCCTCGGAATACTTTGCTCCGGCCCACGGACAGCATCCGGCCATTTTCTACTTATATCCTGCTGCCCCAGCCACCCAATTCCCAGGTGGTGGGTCAGGCGCCAGGATCAAGGCTCCAAGTTTCAGCGCTGCCCCGGCAGGGGCCGGAGCCGTGAACCCTTTAAATAGCCGCAGGAACCCCGGGCGCCTGCCAAGCAGCGCCGTAGCAGCAGGGCCGGGAGCCCTTTGCTGCATGTTTAATTCAAAGCCTCCGGCCCCAGACAACTCTGCAGGAGGCTAGTCCCCAGGCCCGCCCCTTCCAGGGGATGGAGCCAGCCTGTGACCATGTAGCAAAATTCATTAAGTGCCCCCGCCCCCCACCTGTTCTAGCCCCTGCTAAGGATTTTCCCAAACGAGGGGCCCTTTTCTTCCCAAGCGGAAGGATTCCTGCCCCTCTGAGACCGTGACGCCGCCCGTCTCTTGCGCCGAGGCCCCTCGCGGGGAAAGGGGAGCGTGCAAGGCCAGCTGCCTTCCTGAGCCGTGTCCGTCACCCGCTCGTTCCAAAGCCTGCGGACCTGCCCCGCCCGGTCTCTCTGCAGGGCCCGAGCCCGCCCCCAGGGCATCCCGGCAGTAGCTGTGGGGGCTGCGCAGCTTCGGGGTGGCGTTAAGTGCTTGGGCTGAAGCCAGCAGCCTTGTGCCACCCAGAGTATCTGGGCCAGGGCTCTGCGGGAAACGCGCCCGACAGCTGTTCCGGGGGGAGGGCGTCTGCAGCCAGAGCCGGTCTCGAAAACTAGCCCAGCAAGGCCGTTTGCTCGGTGGCCAGAGTAGAGCTTCCCGTGCTGAGGAGTGGAGCTGTAAGCGTTAGGCTGGTCAGCGTCCATCCCCTGGGTACGCTGGCCAGCCAGCAGCACCCCTCTGAGCACGCGGGATGTGGGACGGGAGGGTCTCAGCCAAGCAAAACCCGGCGGAATCTGGCGGAATCCGGGAGGGGGTTCAGGGTGCAGGCTCGGGGAGGGAATTTGGGTGCAGGGGGACTCAGGGCTAGGGCAGAGGGTTGGGGTGCGGGAGGGGGTTCAGGGTGCAGGCTCGGGAGGAGTCTGGGTGCAGGGGACTCAGGGCTAGGGCAGGGGGTTGAGGTGGGAGGGGGTTCAGGTGCAGGCTCGGGAGGAGTTTGGGTGCAGGGGACTCAGGGCTAGGGCAGGGATTTGGGGTGCAGGAGGGGTTCAGGGTGCAGGCTCGGGGAGGGAATTTGGGTGCAGGGGGACTCAGGGCTAGGGCAGAGGGTTGAGGTTCGGGAGGGGGTTCAGGGTGCAGGCTCTGGGAGGAGTCTGGGTGCAGGGGACTCAGGGCTAGGGCAGAGGTTTGAGGTGCAGGAGGGGTTCAGGGTGCAGGCTCTGGGAGGGAGTCTGGGTGCAGGGGACTCAGGGCTAGGGCAGAGGATTTGGGGTGCAGGAGGGGGTTCAGGGTGCAGGCTCGGGAAGGGAGTTTGGGTGCAGGGGGACTCAGGGCTAGGGCAGAGGGTTGGGGTGCGGGAGGGGGTTCAGGGTGCAGGCTCGGGGAGGGAGTCTGGGTGCAGGGGACTCAGGGCTAGGGCAGAGGTTGAGGTGCGGGAGGGGTTCAGGGTGCAGGCTCGGGAGGAGTCTGGGTGCAGGGGACTCAGGGCTAGGGCAGAGGGTTGAGGTGCGGGAGGGGGTTCAGGGTGCAGGCTCGGGGAGGGAGTCTGGGTGCAGGGGGACTCAGGGCTAGGGCAGAGGTTGGGGTGCGGGAGGGGTTCAGGGTGCAGGCTCGGGAGGAGTCTGGGTGCAGGGGACTCAGGGCTAGGCAGAGGTTGGGGTGCGGGAGGGGTTCAGGGTGCAGGCTCGGGAGGAGTCTGGGTGCAGGGGGACTCAGGGCTAGGGGCAGGGATTTGGGGTGCGGGAGGGGGGTTCAGGGTGCAGGCTCGGGAGGGAGTCTGGGTGCAGGGGACTCAGGGCTAGGGCAGGGGTTGAGGTGTGGGAGGGGTTCAGGTGCAGGCTCGGGAGGAGTTTGGGTGCAGGGGACTCAGGGCTAGGGCAGGGATTTGGGTGCGGGAGGGGTTCAGGGTGCAGCCTCGGGGAGGGAGTCTGGGTGCAGGGGGACTCAGGGCTAGGGCAGGGATTTGGGGTGCAGGAGGGGGTTCAGGGTGCAGGCTCTGGGAGGAGTCTGGGTGCAGGGGGACTCAGGGCTAGGGCAGGGATTTGGGGTGCAGGAGGGGGTTCAGGGTGCAGGCTCTGGGAGGAGTCTGGGTGCAGGGGACTCAGGGCTAGGGCAGGGATTTGGGGTGCGGAGGGGGTTCAGGGTGCAGGCTCTGGGAGGAGTCTGGGTGCAGGGGACTCAGGGCTAGGGCAGGGATTTGGGAGGGGGTTCAGGTGCAGGCTCGGGAGGAGTTTGGGTGCAGGGGACTCAGGGCTAGGGCAGAGGTTGGGGGTGCGGGAGGGGGTTCAGGGTGCAGGCTCGGGGAGGGAGTCTGGGTGCAGGGGGACTCAGGGCTAGGGCAGGGATTTGGGGTGTGGGAGGGGGTTCAGGACAGGGCCCAGGGCTTGGAATGCTGGCACCAGCTGGGCACCGCTTACCACAGGTGGCTCCTGGGGGTGCAGTGGGGCTAAGGCAGGCTCACCCCTGCCCTGGGCCTGCACCACCCCCAAAGCAGCCAGCAAACCCTCTCCATCCCTGCCCCCCTCTGCTCTGTGGAGGTGGGGTACGGGGGGGCGAGGGGCACCCTGACATCAGCACCCCCCTTCCTGTGCCCTGCGCAGCGAGCAGGAGGTTCCTGAGGGGGCAGCTCCAGGGCAGAGGGCAGGAGCAGCAGGGCAGTGCTGGGAGGGGCGGATGAAGGGCCGGCACTTGAGAGCCTCCCGCCCAAAGCTGTCAGGATCCCCGTCGGAGGCTCCAAGATGGACCCGTAGATCCCGATCCAGCGCTGAGTTAACCGCTCCCATCCCTAGCTGAGACGGAGCCTGGCCGTGGCGAGTCTCCTGCCCCGGCGTTTGGCGGAAGCTGCTCCCCAAGGGCAGAGGAGATGTGGGGTTCAGCCGCTGTGCTTGCTTTGGGAAGCCAGCCGCCTCGTTAGCTCCCAGCAGTTCCCTGCCCGCGGGGGTAGGCCGGGCCGGCTGGCAGAGGGAGAGCGGGCAGGGACAACAGCGCGGCACGTACACAACTGGCGGGGGATTCTGGTAGGACGGACTCTTCACACCGAGTTCCTGCTTGGCCGTAGCCTCCCCGGTTCTGCTGCGTGTGCCCATCCCCGCAGCTCGGCGGCCCTGCGCCAGGCCTGCGAGGGCCGTTTGAGACCCAGAAGGGGGAGCGCGGGCACTCGAGCTGCTGCTGGCCGACCTTTGCAGCACGCAGGGTGCCTCGTGGTGACCCGCGGGTGGCATCGTGCCAGGAGAGACGGGCCGTAACGTCATGCCGCCTCGCCCTCGGGAGTTAGTCCTGTCACGAATGTGATTCCTGGATGTGACCCTTGGCAGCAAAGCGCCCAGTGCCACGGAACGGACGGCTGCTCGGAATGCCCCCCTCCAGCTGGGGCATGGTGTACGGGCTCCTGTGCCCTGGGCCTCCCGGTATTTTGGGGGGCTGGGGAGCAGTCACTGCTGTGCCACTTGGCCTCCCTTCCCACGGGCTGGGGGCTCACCATGCTCTCGGCGTGGCCGTACGGCACCGCTGAGCAGCGGCTGCGCGTGTCTCTGCAGCCGCCTCGCTGGGACAGCAGCCGGAGGAGCACGGGGCTGGATTTGGGCTGACTATGGCCCCCTGCGCTTGGTGCTGCTGGGGAAGGCTTGCTGAAGGCAGGCATGCGAGAGCTGCCAGGCGGTTTTGTACGGGTGCCTTTCTAGCTCTTACGACAGGAAGAGTCCAGGGCCATGGGGCTTGCATGAGCAGCCTTAGCTAATCTGCTTAGGCCACCCTTGCGTTGGGCCTGCTTTCCCTTGCTTTGCCGGGTCCGCGTCTTCTCTGTTGGGAGAGCCAGTCCCGTTCCAGGCACAGCCAGCCCTCACGGCGCTGTAGCTTGCGGTGCGAGGCAGCCGTGTACCGGCTTTGGTGGCCCTCGCACGGCGCCGGGAGGCGTTTGGATCAGACACACGCTCTACGATATCTAGTGGATGTGACGCGTTTCACATCTGCAGTGCCACCGGCCGCGTGCTCAGTGTCCTTACCACCCCTGCGGCCGGCGCGCCTCTGCCCCACGCTGCTGGCATGTGCAGTCAGAAACTGAGGCAGGAAGACGCGGTTTCCCCGGCCAGTTCTTAGCTGGCTGTGCGTGACGAATAGCAAGCCGTCGCCGTATCCCCCGCCTGCAGAGGGAGTAGTCTGGGGAAAGCTGGCTAAAGGGCCCTATCCGTCGGGGGAGCGACGTTGTTCACAGCCATCAGAGCTCTTGAGGGGCGTTGGTTGGGATCCTCCTGCTCTCTGCAGGGAAGCGGAGGCCAAGGGGCCGCTCGGGCAGTATCTTGTGACTGCCACGTCGGCTCCTTGCGTTCCCGGAGGAGAAGTCCTTTGGTCTTTGTCCCAGAGAGGCAGGCCACGGGCCCTGCGGCTGTGTGTTAAGGAGCGTCCTTCTGTCTTCTCCCCTGTGCCCCGCGTGCGGCCTGTGCCCGTTGAATTGTCGGTTTATTGCAGCTCTCTCGCCGCCGCCTCTTTGAAACGTTCTGGGGCGTGGGCATTTCCCAACGTGTCGCTTGTGTCTGAGAGATAACAACCGCACCGCCTGTTGTCACACAGGGACGTGCCGCCGCGCCGCTGTGCCCGTCGCTCCAGCCAGCAAAGCTTCAACTGGCAAGCGCCCCCCCCCCCCTTCCCCGCCTGTACTCCTGGCCCTCCGTCGTGGGCACCGTGTCCAGAAGCCTCCCCCTGCTCTGCCGGACGGCGCTCGTCGGTACCCGTGCACAGTGCAGCGCAGAGCTGTCTTTCCATACATGGGGTCTCGCTGGCTTCTCCGGCGCCTTGCTACAATCCCCGCCACGGGGGGTGGCTTTTCTGCCATGTGGGGTACTTGTCTTGCTGCTGGGTGCAGTGGGCGCTCTGCTAGTCCGCTGGGCGGCATTCGAATCTCTCCTCTGCCTGCCCAAGCGCTCAGCGTGCGGGGACCGCTAGAGGGGTCCCCTGGGGAAAGCGGAGTTGTGCTGTGTAAAACGGGAGCATACGTATGGCAGCGTTATAGGATGTGGGCTCCGCCGCCCAGAAGCCAGGGTGGTTTTTCTGGGCCCAGAGTGTGGGGGAATGTAGCAAGCTGTGTGCGCTTTGTGTCTTCCCTCTTTCTCTCCTTCTGCCCCACTGTTCCTTTCTGTGCTCCTCCTCCTTTCCTCGATACTGTCTCCGTCTTGAAGACGATCTGCTAGCCAACTCTGCCGTGCTTGGTCCAGCTCCACCCCCACCCAGACACAGAGCAGAACCAGCCTGGTCCAGGCTGGGTCTGTCTGCACACGGCAGGCTGCTGAGATGCAGAAATGGCACGCCCCGGACTCTTAGGAAGCAAGAGGCGGTTGGTAGGCTGGACAGACGAGCCATTTGTTCAGTGTTACGAGACAGCGAGCGCAGAAGGGGTGTGAGGAGAGAAAATTGAAACTGTTCCTTAAAACAAATCTAGTATTGATTAAAAACATCCCAAATCAATTTAAATAAAAAGAGATTTTTTTTTAAATTAAAAAAATTGATTTTCTTCCACCCGGCTTTGCAGCGAGTGGGGGGTGTGGCAGGCTTGCCGGGTTTTCGTACAGCGTGTAATACCCCGAGACTGTTTTAAGGGTGTTGATTGAATTGAGGGTGTAAAGGCCCCTCGCAGCTTCCTCGGTGTTGGTGAAATGTCGGCACAGAGCGTTTTGCTGGCTAAGGCTCAAACGCCTCGTAGCACAGCCGTTCTTGGAGTTCGAAGTGCTCGTCCTGAGCCGCTCTACCGCCGGGCGTTGGCACTCAAACTGCCGTGTCGAGTTGTGTGGCCGCTGGGCTGTTCTATGTCTGTGGGGACTGGAGCCCCACGGCGCACGTGGCAGCTGTAGTGAGCTTTCTAAGCGTCATCTCAAGTTTCCTGATCTTGGTGTCTCGAGTCCCTCATCCCCTTTGAACTTGCTGCGTGTGGGGCCTTTCCCTCTCCGGAAGGCAGCGGTGGCTGTCCCGGGTGCACTGTGCAGACATGGCCGTCCTGCCCTGGGCTCTACAGGGCAGCTACCGCACAGGCAGCGCTGGGGTAAGCATCGGAGGGACCGGCTCTGTGTGGGCAGGAGCCTGACTCCTTACCCTTACTGGTAAAGCTTTGCTGGCAGAAACTTGGAGCGGGCCAGCCCCTTAGCGATGGATCCGGGTTCGAAACCTGGCTGGCACCACGTGGAAACGCTCATTTAACGCCCCATCGAGGCCCCCAGCTCCCTGAGACGTGGCCTTGCCAGAGTGAGGTGGGTTTAGAGCCAGGCAGCTGCGCCGCAATCCGCACACCTGCCCAGGAGCTGACCGGTGCTGCATGAAGTAGAAGTGGAGGGCAAGTTGTGATGGACCGGGCTGGGTCTGGGCACAGCTGAGGGCATCCGCTCAGGGCGAATTGCTCAAATTCGGGGCTCCTTACAGCCCCAGACTGGTGACCTTCCCAAACAGGCCACACACCAGTCCCACAGAGCGCTTCAGCTGCCTGCCTGAAGCCTCACGAGCAAAACCCCTCCGACACCCCAGCAATATCTGTGCCCCAGATGGCCCCGGGCCTCATACACCGGTGGGGGGTCTTAGCACCCAACCCCTCCTACCCCGAACAAGTTCTGTCTGGTTCCAAGAAACCAGCCACAGATCCCTGGTCAATTTACCCTCTGGACCTTACCCACAAACCACGCTGAGCCAACCCTTTAGAATCTACCATCGAAAGGTTTATTACTACAAGAAAGAAAAGCCTGAGTGAGGTTGTTAAAGTATCATACATGACATGCACCGAATCTCCCAGTTCTCCATGCAGGCTCTCGCAGAGATGTTACAGCTGCTGGCTTAAAAGTCCTTGGTGCACATCCTGTGTCAGGATGGGTCCATGGTTCTTCCCAGCTTGTGAATCCCTGCGAGGCCGCATCTGGGGTCAGGAGCAGATCTGGAGACCACATGGAGTCGGCCACATGGCCTATTTATACCTCCTTCCTGGTCTCTTCCAAGCTGGAGACAGTCACATGGTCAGTGGCCAGGCACCTAGATTCCTTCATAGGTGGGTCTCGGGTACTTAAGAGACCTGTTGTCCCTGGAGCCTTGCTAATTAGCATGTCCAGAGGCTGAGCCCATCGCTCAACCACATACAGAGAAAGCCCCAGTCTCCATACAGAGTCCATATTCCTAACTCCACAGCCAGACATTGTACAGAGATATGAAGAGCAGATACAGAATCAGTAGACAGTGGGCTTTTGTTTGACACCTCACATGGCCCCCTTTGTACCACTTTTGGGGCAAACACCCCCCCCCATTGGTGCAGCAGTGACCCGGCTGCTCCCCTCACAATCCAATAATGTGACACAAGTTCCCTGGGGCAGAAGGCGACGAGCCATCTGGCAGACTCCTTAGGCTGTCTCTGCTTTGTGTCTGGAACGCGGGGGTCCACTTTCCTGCTAGTGAAACACCATCCGGGGGAGAACCCTCCAGCCCCTGTCGTGCCAGCAAAGGGAGAAGGGTCACTAGGACTTAGTCCCCTGTGGCGATTGCAGGCTTCAGCGTGGGGCTGTTCATAAGCCCTCACAGGCCCGTGTCTGAGCCGCGGACAGGGGAGCAAAAGCAAACCCGCACTCTGCCTTTCCCAGCTCGGCTTCTTTCACACGTCCACGGCCTGCCTCTGCCTGCCGCTTCCCAGACAGCAGTGCAGCTACCCGGCAGCGCCGTCCGTCAGCTCCTGTCTGCCCAACAAGTGAATGAGCTGGGGAACCGGACTGCAGCCAGGTTATTTTTAAGCTCCTGGAGAGAGGGCGTTGTGGACAGCTGGAAGGGCACTGTGCTCTGTAAGGCAAGAGCGCCGGGCGCTAGTAAGACGAGACGTGTTGTGGCAGGCGGTGTCCTTGGCACGGTGCACGCTGTGCTAGGCTGGCGGCGGCGGACACGCTCCATCCCGCTCAAGTTACACTCCGGGGAGGAGCGTTTGGGGAGGCGACTTTGGCTCGGCATGGGGTCACTGTAGGTCAGTCCCGGAACGTCCGTGTCTCGCTGCAGCAGGGCCGCTTTCAGTGCGAATGGTTGCTCTCCGCCAGGGCGCGCGGGGGTTGTGCTGAGCTGGCCGTGGCTTTCTCCTGGCCGCCAGGAATTCATTCTGAACGGCATGGGGGCTAAAGGCCACTTCTTAACTAGGCCACGAGTTTGAAAGGCAGCGTTGGTACTTGATTTCCGTGGACAGGCCAGACCTCTCTGCTCCGGGAACCTCCCTGGGCCGGCGTGATGTGAGTGAGCCGGATGTCCATTTTTCATGGGTGCGGCCAAGTTTCCTGCGGTCCCATCAAGTTTGTTACAGCCCCCAGTCCTGGCTGTCGGTGGTCTGTGCTGTTCTTTAGCTCCAGTTTACCCCTGCGTGCCCCCCACAGCCCAGCAAGCAGGGGCTGTGTCGGTGATGCTGCTCGACGACACTGACCTCCCGGGGTCCAGCAAATTCTCCGGCTCGGTACCGCTCAGGTCTCGAGGCTGCCCTTGCACTGCCTTTGTGCTGACGGGCCCGGCTTGCAGACACTTGACAGGGGAAGATGGCTTCCGTGTTCCAGGGCGAACGCTCTCAGAACTGGCTGGCGATTATGGAAACCAATGTCTTGAGCAGGCGGCGTGAAGGAGCCGAAAGCGCTGCTCTAGTGAGGATGGGAGCCGGGCACTGCTGGTCCGTCCTTGGCCCTTACCCGGCTGTCGGAGCGCCTTTCAGTGAGGCGCAGCTGTGCTGTGGGTTCCCTGCAGTGCCCGGAGAGGCACCGGAGTGCGCGCACCCCAGCGGTACGTCCGAGGGGAGCCCAAGGCATGCACGCGCGCAGTCCGGCGCAGTGAGGGAGCCCTTGGCTCTGCGCGGGTCTCCACCAGCCCCCAGGGCAGCGCAGACCCGCTGTACTCTGCTGTGGACAGCAGAGGTGCTGAGCAGGGTTTTCAGCCTAGTATCCTAAGGGTGCACGTGGAAGGTAAGGGCTGAGCCTGGCTGTGCGGAGCCAGTGGAGGGCCCGCCGGGGTGCTGCCGCATTCTCAGCTAGCTATCGCTGTAAGCACCGAAGGCTCGTGGCCAGCGCGCCCCGCTGCGGTGTGCCAGGCTGGGATGGAGTCTCCTAGCCGCGTGGAGACGGCAGGAGGAGTTACTCGCTGAAGAGCTGTGTGAGAGTGCCCTGTCTCAGGAGGCCACCCGAAACTCCAGGCTGAGCTGACTAGCTGCGGGGGTGTCTGTAGCCGCGCCCCGGTGGCTCTCCGAATCCTGCCCACCTACCTTCCCGCCGGCCGCGGAACGCCTGCACCTCACCTTCAACACGCGCCGAAGAAAAGAGACGTGCAAGGAAACCGAGCAAACCCCCTCCCAGCTAGAAACGATTTCTTCTCCCGACGCGCGTTCTTCCGTGCGGCGCACTCACGCTCGCTGCCTTGCCCAGCTGAGAGGAGTCCTTTGTGCCGGCACAACCAGGTCATTGGTGGGTGCTGGAGAGCCAGCCGCGGCGTGCTGGAACCCAGGGGAAGGGATGCAGGTCTCGTTCCCAGTCCCGGGGCTGAAGGAAGCGACCGTGGAAAGGGGCTCTGGTGCTGTGCCGGGGGAGAGTCTGATGCGTCGAGACACCAGGAGGGCCAGGCGGAGCTCTACCCTCTTGGCCACGAGAGAATAGCCTTTGCATTGTGTGCAGACTTCAGTGAAATGCAGCCAGCCTGGCAAACCAGCAGTGCGTTGGGAGCTTTGCGGGACCCGGCGAGGAGGGAGCGGCAAAACCTTGGTGCTTGGATTTGACGTTGGTTTTGGTTTGCCCCCCAGGATGTGATGAGAGAGACCGGGCGGGGAGGTAATACTTTGTAGAGGACCAGTGTCTGTTGGAGAGGGAGAAGCTTCTGAAAGCTCGTGTCTGCCACCAGCAGAAGTTGGTCACAAGAACATCAGAGCGGCCAGACTGGGTCAGACCAAAGGTCCATCCAGCCCAGTGTCCTGTCTGCCGACAGTGGCCAGTGCCAGATACCCCCAAGGGAGTGAACTGAACAGGGAATGATCAAGCAATCTCTCTCCTGCCATCCATCTCCACCCTCTGACAAACAGAGGCTAGGGACCCCATTCCTTACCCATACTGGCTAATAGCCATTGATGGACTTAACCTCCATGAATGTATCTAGTTCTCTTTTAAACCCTGTTATAGTCCTAACTTTCACAACCTCCTCCGGCGAGGAGTTCCACAGGTTGCCTTAAGGTCCAATAAGAGATGACTTTACCACTCTGGGGTCTCTCCTCCTCTGGGACTAGGGTGGCGTGGCTCCAGCGCCGCCGCAAACAGGACACTTTAGACAGGGGAGCAGTTCTCATCCCTTCTCGAAGAGGGGAGCATCACTTTTCAAACGAGCTCCCTCGGGGGGGTGGTACCTGCTAGCCGTATGGTTACCCTTACGTCCCAGCTTACAAGCCACGTTGCAAACTCTGTGGCCAGCGTGGGCCGGGTGAACTGTCCAGTGAGCCAGGAATCCCGGGTGAGTCTTTCCTCGGGCCGGGGAAGGTCGGCCCCCTTTCTTCGGGGAGCGGGTCTCTGGCGCTGTGGCACGTGGGGGCGGTGGGCGGACAGGTGCTGTTGGAGCGTGGGGGATCCGCAGGCTTAAGGTGTATTCAGTCCGCAGTCGCATCAGCGCTGCCTCCCCTTGGCCTCCCGGCTGGGGCCTTTTGAGCAGGCCAGGCCCAGGCCTCTCTGGAATCCCAGCGCAGCGCCGGGGTGCGGAGCTCTCTGCGGAGCAGCCGCCCGTGCGGAGCCCCTGGGATGGGGCTGATGCAGGTGGAGAGCTTTGGCTTGTCTCCAACCGCGGCAGTCAGGCCGAGCCAGCCTTTGGGCCTAAAAGCTATTTTTGGAACAGCCCTCCCAACTCCAGCAGGAGCACGAGTCATCCCTGCTTCCGCCCACCGCCAAAACGTACCCTGGCGCCTTTCGGCTGTGTGAGCCGTCCTTCCTGGCTGGCGCGGGCCCCGGTTAACCGGCCAAACGGAAGGTAGCCTTGACGTTAGCGGCGTTGTTCCCATCTCCCTGTTGTCGGCCGTTCCCTCGCCCGGGCCTCGGGGCTGCATTGGAGTGGGAAGGAAAGAGGCTTAGCTTCTGACGTCTCTCCGAGGGCTGCCCCGCAGCGGTGGCTGGCTTCAGCCGCCCCGCGAAGGGTCCTTCGAGGGGTAGCCAGGCCACCTGGAGTAACACGTGCGGAGGTTAGTGGCTTTTAGGCCTGGCATCACGTTTACCCGTTGCATCAGGCCTGTGCGCTAGAAACTTACATCAGCTGAAGCGTGTTTGTCAGGGAGTGCGAAACCCACGTGCAGCGCCCCAGCCGATCCCAATCCCCGGGCAGACACTGCTAGGTTGGCAGAGTTCTCCCTCCACCCACCTGCCGTGCCCCGGGGAGGCGAATGCCCGGCCCGGGAGGGCGTTGGCAGACTTAGGCTCCTGTGTGCCAAGTCACTTTTAAGAAAGGGGCGTAGCTCCTAAATCACTCGGGCCTGTGCCCCTTCGTCTCCGTGGTGGAGCTGTCGCCCGCTGGGGCGCGGTCCGGAGCAGTGAGGGGCTGTCTGCTCTCCCACTGTAACCCCGAGTGCCCCGCAATGCTTTCCCACCGCCGCGCGCTGCCTGTGGCTTCCTCGGTCAGCCGCCGGCACGCGGGTCGCACCCAGTGTCGCCTGGCGGGCGCGGCCCTGTCGGCCGGAGTTCAACGCCCGCGTTTCGGGAGGCAGGCTGGCCTCCCCGGGCCTCCCACCCTGCCGGCTTCCCAGGTGAGCGGGCATCCCCTGCTTTGGGCCACACCTTGCTTCATTTCGTTGGAGCCGGGGTGAGACCTGCCTTCCCTCCGGGGCTGCTGGTGGGTCTCCGTAAGGCCTGCTGGAGCGTTATTCCGCGCTCTGTGCCATACTGACCACCACGTGCGCAGCCGTCCTCTGCAGGCAATCGGTTACCTGGCTTGCTTGTCGCCTGAGGGCCAAGCCCCCCTGCTTACAGACCCAGGGACCTTGCAGTGGGCCCCCGGGAGAAGGTGTGAGGGACCGGGCCGGGTCTGGGCACCGCTGAGGGCATCCGTTCAGGGCAAATCGCTCAAACTCAGGGCTCCTTACAGCCCTTGACTGGAGACCTTCCCAACTAGGCCACAAGCCAGTCCCAGAGAGCGCTTCAGCTGCCAATCCGGCCAGCCAGAAGCCTCACGAGCAAAACCCCTCAGGCACCCCAGCTCTCCCTGTGCCCCAGTCAGCCCCAGGCCTAACACACAGGTGAGGGGTTATAGAACCCGACCTCACCTACCCCAAACGGGTTCTCCCGGTCCCAAGAAACTAGCCACAAATCCCAGTCAACTTACGCTCTGGATCTTACCCACGAGATCACACTGGGCCAGTCCTTTAGAATCTACAATCGTAGGGTGTGTGTAGACTACAGGGTTTTGTTGACAAAAGTGGACTTTTGTCGACAAAACTATACCTGCGTCTACACTGCCGCTGAGTTCTGTCGACATAACTTCGACCGAACTCGGCATTTTTGTCGACGGCGGTAAACCTCATTCTACGAGGAACAACGCCTTTTGGCGACAGAGTTCTGTTGCCAGAAGGCGTTATTGCGTCTACACTGTCATGTCGACAAAGTGGCTTGCTTTGTCGACAGAACTGGATGTCGTCTAGACGCCCTTTGTCGACAGAAGCTTTGTCGACTGTATCTGTCGACAAAACTTCTGTCGACAAAAGCCTGTAGTCTAGATGTACCCTAAAGGTTTATTACTAAAAGAAAGAAAAGCATGAGAGTGAGATTGTTAAGGAGAATACGTTACATGCATCGAATCTCCCAGGTCTTGATGCAGGCTCTCAGCAGAGATGTTATAACTGCTGGCTTAAAAGTCTCTGGTTACATCCTATGTCAGGACGGGTCCACGGTTCTTCCCGGCTCGTCGTTCCCTGCAAGGCTGCATCTGGGATCAGGAACTGAACTCAAGACCAGATGGAGTTTGCCACATGGCATTTTATATCCATCCCTGGTCTCTTCCAGGCTGGAGCGGGTCACATGGCCCAGGGACCTATCCTTGTGCCCTAAGCCAGCAATCATTCTTCTGGCTGGTCTGCAGGCATCCAGATTCATTCCTCAGGTGTGTCCTTGGCACCTAGAGATCCATTGTCCCTGGGGCCTCGCTAATTAGCATAGACACTGAACGAACATTCCTGGCACGTTGGTCAGCCTCAGACAGAGAATTTCCCAGCACCAACACAGAGTACATATTTATAACTCCACACGCAGATATTGTACACGTACATGAGTAGCACACACAGAACCAGTAGAACACAAGCTTTCATATGACACCTCACATGGCCCCATTCGTACAGACTTTTGGGGCAACCCCCGGCCCCCCCCCCCATGGGCACAGCAGTGATCGTTAGAATCCAATAACGTGACGGAGGGGACAGCCGGAGCAGGCGTGTCTCTCCTGCCCGCTGGCTGGTTTGTTCGTACGTAGCTCCCTGGCCAAAATGAACCGTCCCGCCTGCCTTCTCGACCCCCTGCTGCGCTTGAGTGTGGTGACCCGCGGCGGGGCCGTGCGGTTCAGGCCCTGTCGGGTCCTCCTGCCCTCCCGTATCGCCGTACACAGGCAGGGGCGAGGGATGCCGGGTTTGGGACGCCGCGAGCAGCGACTGTCCCTCCGGCCTGCGCTTGGGTCATGAGTCACAGGCGTGCTGCGGTCAGCCGAGGCCAGGAACATGGGGATGATGGGACGCACGGGCGGTCCTCCCCCCCCATCTCTTCACTGCAGCGATTTGGGGTCTCCACGCTCCTGCGTCGGGCAGATGGCTCAGTCGTGTGTGTAACTGCGGGGGATACACCTGCCTAGCCATGGTCCTGGGGTCCGTTTATGCGCTTGGTCCCTGCCAGGTGAATTCCTGCATCCAGCTGGGGGTGTGTGTGTGGGGGCACTAGCAGAGAACCGCAGTTGTTCGGCATGACCCTGTGCGTGTGCGCACCGGACCCCTCCCTGTTCCTAGCCGTGTGCTGGTGGCCAGGGCTGCCCACGTGTTCCCCAGCTGTGCAGCTCTTGGATTATCTCCGCCTCAGGGATCTGCCGGCTCGTGTTACGCAAGTGTCGAGTGGGCAGATTGGTCTGCCCTAACGCAGGGGGGCCCCTTTAATACGTGTGCTCGGAGACGGAGGGGCCGTCTAAGGGCATTAGGCGCAGCCAGCGGCATTCTGGGCATGTGATCGGGGACGGAGGGAGCTAAGGGCATTAGGCTCCGACAGTGGTGTTCTGGGTGTGTGCTCGGAGGGGTTCGTCCAAGGGTATTAGGCGCTGACAGCCGTGTTCTGGGCATGTTCGGAGACGGAGGGGCTGTCTAAGGGCATTAGGCATGGACGGTGGTGTTCTGGGCACGTGCTCGGGGACGGAGGGGCCGTCTAAGGGCATTAGGCGCCGACGGTGGTGTTCTGGGCACGTGCTCGGGGACGGAGGGGCCGTCTAAGGGCATTAGGCGCCGACGGTGGTATTCTGGGCACGTGCTCGGGGACGGAGGGGCCGTCTAAGGGCATTAGGCGCCGACGGTGGTATTCTGGGCACGTGCTCGGGGACGGAGGGGCCGTCTAAGGGCATTAGGCGCCGACGGTGGTGTTCTGGGCGCGTGCTCGGGGACGGAGGGGACCGTCTAAGGGCATTAGGCGCCGACGGCGGGGTCCTGGGTGGCCCAGGGAGGGCGGTGCCGACAGGGTTGCTCCCTGGCGTGCAGGGTTCAGTTCAGCCCTGGTGCAAGCAGATGCAGCTACGCTTAGCTGTGCAGGGTCCCGCCCGGCTTGACTGTGGCCCGCAGGGCTAGCCCAGACTGGCCGAGGCGGCAGGCGCACACGGGGCCCCTCTCCCTGTTCCTGGTGCTCCTGAGTCGCCCGCTGCCCTGGGCTGTCCCGTCTCCCTGTGGCGGGGCCGACGGGGCGCTCTCAGGAGGCGCTGGGCGCTCGGGGGTGTCGGTGGGCCCTTTGACAGCCCCAGCAACAGAGCAGCTAAGCGCTCGGCCAGCAAACCCTGGGCAAGAGGGGGCACGGCAGCCCTCCCACCTCGGCCACTGCTTGTCCTGGCGGCCGGCCCCAGCCGGTGTTCGCCTTGGGAACGCAGCCCCGTCCGGACCATCTCTACCCTGCAGCGCTACCATCCTGTGATGGTGACCGGTGTCCCCGGTAAGCTGAGTGCTTGGCCGCCCGCCCAGGAGAGTCGGGCGCCACGCCGCCGATTGGCCGTGTTTCTACTGCTGGTGCCCATCTGTGTTTGCCTTGGTGCATGTAACAAAATTTAGTCTGCACATAGATTGGAAAATGGAAGGAACATCGATGGTGCCCCCCGAGGCAGGCCTGGCTTAGGTGTCTGACTTCCCTGAATGTCTCTCTCTCGCCCGTCTCGAGAGGGAGACTCCCTTCTGGTCCGGCCGGAGTTCCTAGCCCCTCCTCCGCTCCCTTCTCTGGGGCCAAACACGCTTCAACATCTTTAGCCTACACCCCCGGCCGTCCCTGTTCCCTGTCAGCCGGCTAGGGCTGGCCTGCGGGGTGAGGGGCGGACCCAGTGAGGAGCAGGTGGAGGACAGGTGTCTGTAAGAGTCTTTCCTGTCAGGCATTGTCCACGCTAAGGAAAGGATTTGGAGGCCTTGATTTATTGTGAAGAGCTGAGCTAGAGGGGCCTTGTGGGGCTCTGAAAATGGATTCGTCCTTTCTGTCCTGACCCTGCTCTGTGGCACTCAGAACTTATTACCTTTAAACAGATGGACAGAATAACCTGGGGAACTCCCTGCTGCAGGAAGTCCTGAAGGAGCCTAGATAACGTAATGGCCACTAATACCACCTGGAATGGGGCACACTGAGGAGGTCTCTCACCTCGGGGCACACAGCACTCTGCGGGGAATCAGGCCTCCTGCTTCCCTCCCATAACGCAATTGGCCCGGGGTAATCACGAGATTTTTGGGGAAAGGGCTCAGATGTAAGCTGTGATCCGATTGGTTGATGAAGCTGTCACCTGCCACGGCCACATCTCGCCGTGACTCACGTGTGCGCGGGCGTCCGCCAGCCTGGCTTACAGGTGAATGAGCGTCGCGGGTAAAGACAGCGAAACGCATTGTCCACCCGCCCTGTTTTCTCGGCCCCCGCGGGAGCTGACGTTTCCCTGCTGCCGCGCGGGCCTGAAAGGAGTTGGTTTCAAAAAAGCTGGTGCAAACTCCCTCCCGTCCCTGACTGAGCCGCGGGACCACGGCGAATCTCTTCTGTTCTCGCTGAAAAGCTCCGGCCGCGTTTTTGCAAGAGGGCTACAGCCAAGCCAGCTGCAGGCCAGAGTGCCCGGGGCGGACGCCGGATGGGCAGGGAGCAGCGCTGGGGCTGGCGGAGAGGCCCAGCCCCCTCTCTCCGTGGCAGTTTGGGGCCAGGTGAGACGCACCCCTCCCTGGCCGCTGCAGCTGAGAGAGGGGGCATGCCCCCCCTCCTCCCTCCAGTGGGGCAGGCCCGGTTCCTCCGCCCCCTGCGCTGCCCAGCCGGAGTGAGGGATGCAGCAAACTGGGCACTTTCCCCTTGCTCTCTGACACAGGGGGACAGCCAGCGAGGTTCCCATCTGAATGGGGGGAGCTCCCTAAAGGGCACCTGGCTGTAGGGTTGCCAGGTGCCCCATTTTCGCCCGGACTGTCCGTTATTTGGGCCCCCCTGTCTGGTAAAAATAAACAGAAAATACCGGACACGTGAAATGTCGGGTATTCCCGGTTTCCCTTGGACGGAAGCCTGGCGGGGACAATTTTCCCCTGCGCATCTGGTGGGGGTGGGGGCGTGAGGAGTACGAGGCTGTTTAAAGGCACAGCGCTTTTTTTTTTTTTTTTTTTTTTCTTACTGAATTTTTCCCAGTGTGGTATGTGGGGGTTTTTTTTTGGGGGGGGGGAGGTTCGGTATTTTTTGTTAACCCATCTGGCAACCCTACCTGGATGGGTGGGAGGTTGTCCTGTGCTATGAACTTTCTGGGGTGAAGCGGATTTGGTGGGACTCGAACCCTACCAGGAGAGGGGCCTGGGCCGGTGTGACGGGGGCAGAGCCGCCCTGCACTAGAAGTCCGCCGACCACCGCCTGCGTAGCGACACGGGGGGGCACGATATCGGCGGTGCGCCAGCTGTTTGGCGGCCGCCGAGCGCGCGCACGGCGCTCAGCCGCCCGGGAGGTGTGGCTGCCCGAAGCGAACGGCGGGCGGACGCGTGGTGATGTCGCCGCCGGCGGCACGCCGAGGAGGGGCAGAGCCCCGGCGTAGGCATGGCATGCCAGGCAGGGAGATTTAAAAGCCCGGGAAGGCGGGTGAAGAAGGGGGGGGGCCATCCCTGGACCAGCAGGTGAAGGGGAGGAGGTCCCGAGCTGGGCGGTAGTCTTCCCGCTGACGACGGGTGAACGGGGAGAGGAAGTGGCCCAGGGCAGCCCAAGGGCTGGCGTGTTGCAGCGAAAAGCCCCACCAGCCAGACAGGACCACAGCCAGGTCCATGTCCTTAGGGCCCTGGGCTGGGGCCCCCTCTCGCCGCAATTCGACCAGGGAGCCGGATCGGGACGTGACTACTAGACTCGTAACAAGCCTCGCCACCGGCTCAGGCTAGTTCTCCTGACGCGGTCGGCGCCGGACAAAAGAGACTTAGGGTGGCGTGGAGGGCACCTGGAAACGCGCTGGAGGTAGGGGTGACGGACCGCCTGGTCTAACGGTCAGTCACAGCCGGCGGGCCTCGCTCAGGCGCGTAGTCTCCTTGCGATCAGCAGCAGCGTTGTCGGGGCGTTGTCGCACTGTTAAACAGCGTTTGTGCAGCGCTGCCGAGCTTCCCAAAAGGCCCCGGCAGAACCGCTGCCCCGCCGGCTTGCAAGCTGCACGCGAGGCAAGAGGCGGCGAAGTGAGAGCGGCCGGAAACGAGGGGCTAGAAGAGTTCTTAGTGCCTTGGCCCGGGCTAGCAAGTGGGCCACTAGCAGTCACGGGGGAGGGGAAGAAGGCCGGGGAAAATCCCCAGGGGCGAGAGTTTCAGGGACAGCAGGAGAAAGGGAGCAGCTACGTACGCAGGCCAGCCAGATGACGGAGCGGGGCAGGCAGACGGCCTGTCCCACGTTGAGCGGGCTGGGGCGCTTCTGCTGGCTTTGTGGCGCCAGTTGGGTTCTCCGCCGGGGCTGCCCCGGGCAGGCGGGTTGGCTTGGCAGCGGGGGCTGGCGTGGGGCCGGAGGGTGTGACGCCCCTTCTCTCTCCTTGCGCAGGACCCAGGCGGAAATGGCGCACACCTGCCGCGGGACCATCAACCTGTCCACGGCGCACATCCACACGGAGGACTCCTGCAACATCGTGCTCTCCAGCGGGGGCAGGACCTACCACCTGAAGGCCAGCTCGGAAGTGGAGAGGCAGCGATGGGTCACCGCCCTGGAGCTGGCCAAGGCCAACGCCATCCGCATGAGGAACAACCAATCAGGTAGGGCGCTGGGCGCAGGCGCCGAGCCGGGTGGCTCATGCGGGCGGGTGTGCCTGGCCGGCTGGAGGGGGCAGGGCTCGTCCGCGGCCCTTGCGAGCTCTCTGCAGCACGGTGCTGCGTTGTACAAAGCCCTTGGCCCGACGGACGGACAGATGGGGGAAGAGGACACACTTTTGTGGCAGCGTGGTTGACCAATAGAGGCAGCTTTGCCCGGCCCCGAGGTCTGGCGTGCTGGAGGCCGGGCGGGCGGGGGCGGGCGCAGGAGAGGCCGTGGAAGGGGCCCGCTGAATGCTGTCTCATCCCTGCCCAGCTGGGGGTTCCTCGTTCTGTCTGTGCAGCGCCTAGCGCCTCGCAGGCCTGGCCCAGGACGCCAGGAGCGAGTGCAGGGACTCTGTGAGAGCGATTGGCTGCCTGCCCAAAGCGCTGGCGGGGGGGCAAAGGCCTTGGCGGCCACCTCTGAGCAACTAGGGTTGCATGGGCCCCAGACTCAGAGCGGTTCTGCCGCGGTGGGCGGGGGGCACGGCTCCCTCTCTGTGCGCGGGATCGGCTGAGGGAAAACAGGCCCCACGGCCCCGAGGCAGCGGCTGCCCCGGTCCTTGTGCCTGTGGATGCTGGGGGAGCGTGCGGAGTCTGTTGTTAGCGCTCGCTTGTGACGGGATTCTCCGCAACGGGGACGCTGCACTCTGGCTACTAGAGGCTTCGCCTGTGCAGCCTCTGTGTGCTCGCCTGCGGGGCTGGGCGTATGTGCGTCCTGCCCCGTGCCGTGACACACGCAGGTACCCCCTTGGACAATGCCCTGCCGGAGAAACCTTCCCCGGCCGGGCGGCCGTCGCGCTCTGGGGGCTCACGCGGGCGCTGCCTGGTCGGTTTGGCCCCTGCGCCGGCGAGCCCGCGCCCCGCTCGGAGCCGGCGATTCTGGGCTCCGGAGAGCCAGGCGAACGGTTCGGGGCCTGGCCGTCACGCACGCGCCACGTCAGCCTCCCCGCCCGCTGGGCTGGGGTGAGACCGCTCTGCCGCGACCGGGCCTCGGGCAGGGTTCGATGGGCAGTTGTGCTGGTGGCCACCTCCATAGCGGACGGTTTCTAACTGTGGCTTGACGTGTGCTGAGCCGCCTGCATGGCCATCCCGGAGCGCCTGTGGCCACGCCGTAGCCGTGGGAGGCTTGACGTGCGCCGTGGGGCAGTGCGGGCGAAGGGTGAAAACCTCCGCGCGTGCCGTTCTCCCCCTCTCGTGCGAGGTCACGAGAATGGTGCACTTGTGTGCCCAGTGGAGCGAGCGGTTTGGCGTGGCGGCGGGACCACTCCTCCCGAGCGCAGCTCCGTATGTTCTAGCTGTGTGTGTTGCTCAACGCCCCCCTTCGGGCCTCCGGCAGTGCGCGGGTCTGCAGCGTGCGGCAGGAAACGAAGGCGCTGCAGCTGGCGTTGCAAAGAGCGTGCCCCAGGACGGGGGTTGCCTGCTCCGCTGGAGAGCTGTCTGGAAAACAACAGCAGCACAGTGGTGCATTGTTCCCGCTTGTCCACGTGGCGGCCGCGGGGGTTGTGTGTGCGCCTGTGGCTGCTTGCACAAGGCCCCTGCGTTCGTTTGTTCAGGCCTCGCTCTTCGGGTCCTTCTGGATTTACCTGGGGGAACCGGTTTTGTGGGGGGGGGTGTTTCCTGAGTTAGTTCCGTGTCCGGGATTCTCAGCATCTGCTCCGGGCGTCCACGTCGCCACGGCTTAGTGCGAGTCTCGTGATGGGGGCTAATGTAGCTACAACTAATCAGGAAAGAGATCTTGGCGTCATTGTGGATCGTTCTCTGAAGACGTCCACGCCGTGCGCAGGGGCAGTCAAAAAAGCAAACCGGATGTTAGGAATCATTAAAAAAGGAATAGAGAATGAAATGGAGAATATCTTATTGCCCTTGTATAAATCCATGGTACTCCCACATCTGGAACACTGCGTACAGATGTGGTCTCCTCATCTCCAAAAAGATATACTGGCATTAGAAAAGGTTCAGAGAAGGGCAACTAAAATGATTAGGGGTTTGGAACGGATCCCATATGAGGAGAGATTAAAAAGATGGGGACTTTTCAGCTTGGAAAAGAGGAAACTGAGGGGCGGATACCATAGAGGTCTATAAAATCATGAGTGGTGCGGAGAAAGTGACTAAGGAAAAGTTATTTCCTTGTTCCCGTAATATAAGACCTAGGGGGTCACCAAATGAAACTAATGGGCAGCAGATTTAAAACAAATAAAAGGAAGTTCTTCACACAGCGCATCGTCTATCTGTGGAACTCCTCGCCGAAGGAGGTTGTGAAAGCTAGGACTGTAACAGGGTTTAAAAGAGAACTAGATACATTCATGGAGGTTAAGTCCATCAATGGCTATTAGCCAGGCTGGTTAAGGAATGGTGTCCCTAGCCTCTGTTTGTCAGAGGGTGGAGATGGATGGCAGGAGAGAGATCGCTTGATCATTCCCTGTTTAGTTCCCTCCCTCTGGGGCACCTGGCATTGGCCGCTGTCGGCAGACAGGACCTTTGGCCCGGTCTGGCCGTTCCTATGTTCTTATGACTCCTCCTCCCAGCAGCCTGGAAGGAAGCGTTTCCTGGCTGAAAGGCTGCGGCTCCTTCGCGCCTTCTATCCGCTACCGTTGGCCTCGCCCGGGGGGAGTGTTACCCAGACCAGTTGGCTACAGACAGACCAGCCTTTGGGGGTGCGATCACAGCGCTCTGTCCTTCCCGGGCAGATCCCTCGAGCAGCCCCCTGGGACGCGGCTGAGTCCTGCCCCTCAGCGGCCCCACTGAGCCACTACAGCGTGTGTGTTGGGGGGCAATCCAGCGGGGAGAACCCGGCGCTGCTCTGCAAAGGGTTCTGGTGGGCGGCTGGGACGCCCGCTTGGCGGTTCCCATCCGAGTTTGCTCCTGTCCACGTCCCGCTGTCGACTGCGAGGTTGAAAGCCCCTCTCTCATCCAGTGGGCGGGGCAGGGGCGGGGCTTGGCGAAGGGGGGCGGGGCCTGTGCCCCTTGGTCCCTGGAGGTTCCAGCGCTCGGGGAGGGAACCTCGTGCAGCCGGGGCTGCCCCTGCCACAGAGGCACCGAGGCACGGCCAGAGCCGCCTTCTGAGGGAAGCCTCCGCCGTCAGGACAGGCTGGGTGCGGTCCGGCTGCCCGGACAGCGTTTCGGGATGGGAACCGCCAGCAGCCAAATCCACCCCTTGGGCACCGGGGGGCCAATCCCCGCTCCCAAGGCGCATGGGCTGGGGTGCCCGGTCAGTGGGCGGGGAGGGCTCGTTTTCCTGCTCCTTTCCACTCTCCTCCTTCAGCCTGTTGCTCTGCGAGCCCTTCCTGGCCACCCCTCGGCGTGCGGGGCCGCTTGTGAGCGCCAGGCTCGGGGGGCCGGAGTGGGGCCGAGGGGTGCACTGATCGGTGAGCGCCGTAGGGCCGGCGGTGCGTCTTACGGCCGGGGGGCCCGGCTCTGTTCCCAGCGGCGAGGGAGTGCGCCGGATTGGGGCGGACTGGGGCGCGGGCCGCGCTCGAGGAACACACCGTCCTGTTCACACGCCCGGCCAGCTGTCCCAGCGCCCCTGTGGGTGAGCCCTCTGGCTCCCACCGCGCTGTGTCCGGGGGCTGCAGAGATCGCTGGGGCAGACGGCGCACGGTCCAGCCGGCCCGAACGTCCGCGTGCCGTGGAGGATCCCCTCCCGCGAGTGCCTTTGCCTTGGGACTCCCCCGGCTCGCTTCTGTGCCAGGGAATTAACACTGTCTGCCCTCGCCCCTGCCAGCTGCCCTGCTTCTGTGGTGCCCAGCGCAAAGCCGCCCCAGGCCAGCCGCCCCACACGCTAGTGCCAGTCAGCACGCAGGCCTCGGGGCCAGAGGGGGGCGCTGCTGCACCAGCCGTGCAGCCCTGTTCTGCGGGGGAGGTTTGCTGGGAGGCTCTGGCGGGTTGGCGCTCGGACGTGGACCGGTGCAGGTGCTGGGAACGTGGCGCGTCTTGGAGCGGTTCTCTGGGGACCCCGGCCCAGCGTGCGGAGGAGGGACCCTCCGGCTTCAGGGCGGCTTGCCTGCGGAGCTGGGCTCAGGAGGGTCTCAGGCCGGCGAGCGGCTCTGCGACGCGCTACCAGCCCTGCCGTCTTTGGAAGCTGCGGGCATCAGGTCTGCTTCGAGGAGGCAGTAAGTCCTAGCGGGTAGAGCATGGCCTGGAAATGAAGAGGGTTTGGGTTCTACCGATCTGCTGGGTGAGCGGGGCCCACCCCGTGCCTCAGTTTCCCCAGCTGTAAAACAGTAAAGTGCTTTGATCAGCGTATAAACTGCCTCCCCCCATTTAACGACATGCTAATTAACCCACACAGTGACACCGCTGCCACATGGCTATGCGCTCTGGGAAGGAAATGCCTCTTGGCTCCTTCCCTTCCCCTCTGGGGCGGCAAAGCCACGGGGTAGACTGAAATAACACCGGCCCCGCCTCTACGTCAGCACGGATTCCCCAGGCCGGTGTGGGACCCATAGGGCAGCGCCTGGGCCTTTCCCGGAGCCGCAGGGAAGCGACTGAGTCAGCTCTAGGGACGAGGCGGTTCAGACGGCTGCGAAATAGACACGGGAGTGGCTAGCGGCGCATTGGTCCTGCGGGGAAATACTGCTCGCCTGGAGCAAGCAGGCAGGTGGTCGGTGGTTCTTACACGCTGCCGGCCTCCCCAGCCTGAGGGGCGGAGGGAATCGGTGTGGTGTGCCGGGTGGGGGGGCCTGGAGTTGTCCCTGGCTCTGATCTTGGGCAGACCCCTTTCTCCCGCCGGGCCTCGGTGGGTGCCTCTGTAAAATGGGAGCAGCTGCCCTGGGGCGGCCGAGAGGGTAAAGCCGTAGGGGAAGCCTAAGCCCGCAAGGCCCGGCTCCTCTAGTGAGCCCCGGCGAGCGGCTGCGGAGGGGCGTTTGCTCACGGTGGGCTGCAGCGGTGCAGGACGGCGCGCGTGCCCCTCTGTGCAAGTGTGTTCAGGCGGGCCGAGGCGCGGAGAACTCCCCTTCCTGCGCAGCCCTGCCCAGGCCGGGGGGGTCGGGCGAAACGGTTCCTTCCACCCCCTGTGCCGTGGGGGTGACGGGCAGCCCCGCCTCCCTGGTGCCCGGTGCTGTGGCGCTGGAGTACCCGGGAGCCCTTCCCTCGGGCAGCGCCCTGCGAGCGAGGCCCCCTTCTTTCCAGCCTGGCTCCTTCCCGCTCGGGCCCCTCGGAGACGCGGCTGCTCTGGCAGGGCCAGTTCCCGAAACGCGGCCCCGGCCCCTAGCCGGCCGGCCCTGCGCCTGCGTGGGCTGGAGGGAGGCCTCGTAGCCAGCGGGTGGCGCTGCTGCCCCAGTCTTGGCCGTTTTCCGGGAGGAAGGGAGCGTGGGCTGGAGGTCCTGCCGGTGGCTGTCTCGCCGCCTCCTCGCCGCCCAGGCCGTGGCCAGCAGCCCCCCCCGGACTACAGGGGAGTTGACTCAGCACGGTGGCTCCGGCCCACTGCCCCAGACAGGCGCGGGGGCGGCTCTGCGGGGAGGTGTAGTCCAGGTGTTGGTCGCGGGCAGGACTTTGCTATGGCCCTTGATCCTGGGAAGGCCCGGCCTGAACCTGCTTGTTTCCGCAAGCGGCTTCCTTCCCTGCCGGTTGTCAGCTGATGGGCGTGCGCTGGCCCGGTGCTTTGCCCCCAGCGATGTTAAGGTTCTCGGGAGGGGGGTTGTGCGTGTCGCCCGCGGAGGCTGTGTCTGCCCGACACCGCTTATAGCCGCGCAGCCGCCTTGCCAAGTCGGGCAGCCAATACTCCAACCCAGTACTCCCCCGCCCGCCCGGAGCGGTGTCTGTGGGGTTCGCCGGAGCTGCGCCTGCCCTGGGATGGAAATCGGGGCAGGAAGGAGGCCTGCTGGGCGGTGAGCCTGTCCGGCACCACAGGAAGAGGCGCCAAACGCTCCCTGCCCGTTTTATTAGCTTTACGTCACGGGGGAACGCTGCCTCTGCCGGCTCTCCCGTCGTTCGGCGCCTCCGTTAACATGCGGCTCAGACGCAGCGCGCTGCCCTTCGCTGGCGTCTCGTGGGCCCGGTCCTGCCCGCGCTTGGCACGCCCACGGCCCCTTCTTGCTCCTTCCCCGAAGGAGCAGCACCGCCGTTGTGACCGGGGAAGGCAAGCCCACTGCGTTCACCCGCGGCAGCAGCACGGACCGGGGCTGAGCCCCGAGGGGCCGGCAGGAAGCAGAGGTCAGGTCGGCGTATGTGGATCCCGCGGGCGCCCGCTGCGTGTTCAGTGCGCTAGCCGGCCCGGCCGCGCTGTGTGTGCTTGGAGCGCCGGCGTCGGGGAAGGCTCTGGGGAGGCTGGCAATATTCTTGCTTTTCCGCTGGCTTGGCAGACACTCGGCTCCTCTTCGTTTGAGGAGTTAATGGGGGCGCCCTAATTAGTCGGCTGCTTCGCTCCCTTGGCTGGGCGGAGCTCTAGGACTGCTGTAGCCCGGGCCTGGATTGCCTTGTTTAGAGCCCTCTCGAAGGCGCTTGGGAGACGCACAGGCGGCTAGCGATTGTGTTTGTCAGCCCGCCAGCCTCGCTATTTGCGTCCCTCCCGTTTGGGGAGCTGCTTTGCAAAGCCGCTGTAACGGGGGCAGGCACAGCTGGCTCGGGGAGAGCTGGGGGGCTTCCCCAGATGGCACGTCAGTCCCTGGCTCTCTTCTGTCTCTGGACTCTTGCTGGAGAGAAGCCCATCGACCGGGAGCTCTGGAAGCGGCTGAGTGTCTGGCGCTCTTGGGGCGTGCCGAGAGGCAGCGGGCGTGGTTTCTGCGACAGGAAGAGGCGTGGGAACGAGAGAATTCCCGCGGGGGGGCAGGTGAGGTCAGGGAGAGCCGCTCGGGCCTGCAATGAGAAGTGGGGCGAGACGGATCAGCGGGGCTGTGTCCAGTCCTGTGACGAGGCTTCCCAGAGCTGAGCGGACCTCAGGGTCTGCGTTGCTCTGCTGAGGGCCGTGACCCCGCTCTGGGCCGTGGCTGGGGGAGAGCAGAGGGTCTGGCCCAGCAGTGGGACGCCCCGGCGGGCAGGTCTGCGGCACGATCCGCCCATCAAGTGACGGTCGCAAGGGATCCAAATGCAAGGTGACCTCCCCGTCCCACTTCCGCCGAGCGAGGCGCCGGTGTCAGGCAGGTCAGAGGCAAGGCAGCGGGGGGCGTCCTTCTCAGAAGCCAGGCTGGTCCGTTTCCTGGGGTGGCTTTCCTGAGGGCTGCCCTTTGCCACCCAGCTGTGGGGAAGCTGCTGGTTGGCATGGCACATGGTGCGCCCGGCCCCGTGCAAGGACAGTGCGTCCCCCGACACCGCCGCCAGCGCCAGCGCGGGTGGGACGGGACGGGACGGGACGAGGCGGCTGCTGGCTGAGCACAGGGACCGGCTACAGACTAGACAGCGGTGAGGTCTGAGAGATGGGGGGCTGGAGAAGACCTTGCCCCGGGCTCTGAGGGGTGGAAAGGTTCCCCGTAAGCTGAGCGCTTGGGCGGCCACCCAGGAGAGATTCAAAGGCCGCCCCGCTGATTGGCAGAGTGCCCCCGGCCGCCGGGGGTGGTGCACATCCGCACATGCATCAGCCCGTATAAAATTTATTCTGCACGTGGGTGGAAAAATGAGAGGGAACGTGCCCTACACATACTAACGGGGGAGAACGATACGCTGGGATCCGGATTCCAAGAGAGAAGCAAGCTGAGGGGAAGCGTCAGCTGTTTGCATTCTAAGGCCTCGCCTGCTTCATTTGCATGCCCGTGTCATTACCTTGATTACGAACTGCTTTTTCTCGCTGAAGCACGTAATTGGCCCTTCCCGGAGTCCTTATCAAATGCTAATTGCTCGCGGTGCCACTTGGCACGTTCCCCCGTGCTCCTGGGACGGCGGGTTCGGCGCCCTGCGTGGGAGGTGGATGTTCGCGGGGCCGACTGGGTCTATGGAACGAAATTGAGCGTCCGCGCTGATAACGCTGTTGGCTGTTCGCTTGCGGCCGAGGGTCACGCTCCTCGCTCAGTGCTGCGTTGTGGCCAAGGACAGCGGTTCACACCTTGTCCAATGCCACCTCCCTGGGGGCAGGTCCGGGGGCAGCTTTGGTGGAGAGAGAAGCGTTCTGCCTTGTCTGGCTGGTGTGTTTACTCCTCCTTGTAGCTGTGCTAGTGCGAACCCACGGAGCCGTTAGCCCCGTTGAAGTCTTGATTATTTCCCCTGGTGAGTTCTGTGCCGTTGTGATCTTGGGTGTGGTGCCAAGCCAAATATCTTACAGCACTCTGTGTGTGACATCAACATGGTACCTCTGTCAACCACACTTGGAATCCTGTACAAAAAAGGGGGCTAGTTTGTCGGGTGCTAGAAACCCATATTGCCTGGCATGCATTGTACAAGGTTGTTGATTAGTTGCAATTAACTCACAAAATGAATTGGGCTGAACCTCGGAATACGAAGTGCACGGTGCTCGCTGCAGATCGTTTTTATTTCAAAAATCTGAACAGTGAAAACGAGACGCACTATTTCTTTGTGCACGTCCGTAAACGGAGGCCTGTTCTTGTGCAACAGTGCGATTAATGGCACGGCTCATCAGGATTGCAACTCTCCTTCGCTTGGCAGCCCTGCTCATTTATTAATGAAGTCGCACAGCAGCAGCGCTGGTATCTGGCCAGGCGTCGATGTTCTGCGCTCAGATCTCCGGCTAGCTAGGGCGTCCTGTCGATTCACCTTTGCTCTCTTCCGGATCCCGCCTCGTGTAGGGCGCAGGGATGAACGCCGCGGGCGGGGCTCTGAGGTCACATGGGCGCGCGGCTGTACCTTAAGGTGGACCCCCGGGGGGCCCATGAAAGCGGCACACGCAGCGATTCCAGCCTCTCCCGGCTTTTGGGTGCGAACACCGGGCGTGCGCCAGATCTGCCCCCCTGGCAGGGCTACGCCCATCCTGAGCTTCTCCGAGGCTGCCTCTGGGCTCTGCAGCTGGAAGGCAGAGGCAGGGACTGGGGCGGTGGGAGCAGGCACCTCCCTGCGCCTGTGCCGGGCGCCATCCGTCCCCTGGCTCTGTGGGAGGGAGCAGGCGGCACAGACGGTCTCGGGAGGCTGGCAAGCTGAGGTGGGTGACGGGGGAAATCCCTCGTATTTCGGAGCCGAGATTAGAAAGGGGCCTGGGGCTCTGAAGACCTGTCCCGGGTTCAAGAGCCGCCCTAGTCCGGCTGCAGGCGTGTCGCATTGGCTCGCTTTGGCTGAGGAGCCGCACGCCACCGGCTCCCCTCTGGCTTTCTGGCTCCTCCAGCACCCACCACGCCAGGCCCCCTGGGTGCTGGGCCGAGCTTGGGCCCCTCCCCAGAGGTGGGAGGCGGAGGCCCCGTCTGGCAGGCCGTGTGCTGCTGTGCCGGGCGCTCTGGGCTGCCTGCACTTGGGGGTTCCTGGCAGGAGGCGCCCAAAGCCAGACAGGGCCGTTACGCTCTGGTGGCCCCGCAGAGGGCAGGCCCGGCGCACCACACCTCTGGCTGGCGGCCTCGGGTCATGGCTTCATGTTGCAGGGAATCCCCTTGCTCTCCAGTGGAACCTGCACACGGCCGCACGGGGTGGAGAAAATGCCCCAGACCAGACACGGCGATCGCTGAGACCCTGAGCATGTGGGCAAGACCCGCCAGCCAGATGGAGCCCTGCCCGTCCGGCTGCTGCGGGCAGCCCCATCGCTCCACCCCTCCCTAAACCTATCCGGCTTGGTCTGGAGGCCCCCCTGGTCCCGCTGGGAGGCTGCTCCAGGACCTCCCTGGTCAGACACCGTCACCTCATTTCAAGCTACACGCGTTGGTGGTTCTGGGCTCCACCCTGGCACTTCTCAATGCTCCAGTGGCCTTGAATCTCGAGTGTTTGGCTGCTATGACGTCGACTCGCCTCTCCTGTTGCGTTTTGGCCTTTAGCACGTGGAATAGCTGCCAGTTACCCACCCAGCCCGGCCTTTGCAAAGCCATCTCGCGGAATGGTAAGCTTGCAAAGTCACGCGCTGAAAAGTTCGGAAATGCCCCAGTTAGCCTGAGCTGTGCGTTCTCAGGTGAGCCCCCGCGTTTGTGCGCATCGTGGGACCGTCTTTAATTGCGTGATTAGGCACCGCGCCGTCTCATTCAGACCTGCCCTTCTCCTTGGCTCATCAGAACCGTTTAACGCATGGGTTCCCAAACTGGGGGGTGTGAAGAAATTCCAGGGGGGGTGCGAGGCAATTCCGCCCCGGCCCCCCAAGTTGTGCTGCTTTTTTTTTTTGTCCCCGGTCAGTTCCCTTTTTGTTGTTAAAAAGTTTTGCTGCTATTTGGGGTGTGTGTGTGAGGTTTCTCAGAAATCAAAAAGGGGGGGCATGATGCCGAAAAGTTTGGGAACCATCGGTTTAACGTGAAACGTTTGACTAAAAGAATGAATCAACACACAGTAAAAATCTGCACTGCTGAAAACGAAGTCTTACAGTGAAAAATGTTCGGCACCCTTAACTGTAGGCGTAGGTACCCGCTCTGTAACTGTCCGACCGCACTTTTCAGTGGTAGATCTTCTAGTGTTTGGCAAAAGTGGGCACATACTGTTCTCTTCCCTTGGAGGCGGAGGCTACGGCGACGCTGCGGTTTTTTTCCGGAAGATGATGTGCGAATCGCGCTCGCATTTGCATTTCTTCTGCTGATTTTTGCGGAAGAGGTTTTGCCGTGTAGTGATGCAGTGTCAGTCCCTTGCTGGTCGCTGTGCTTGGGCGGTGGGGGACCCGCACTGGCGGCTGTCTGTAAGCACGGCCCAGCACGAGGGGCCTCAGGACAGTGGCCAAACTGGTTCTACTGGTTAAGGGAAGAGAGGGGACACAGGAAGTCTGGGGCTGGAACCATGAGGGAGACAGAGTGAGGTTGCTGGGGCTGAGGGCCAGGGGTGATGTACCCCTAACCCAAGGGGTCTGAAACATCCTGGCCCTGTCTCCTGTAATCACACCACGTCCATGCTGGGCTGTATCCTGGAGCAGCAATGAACCCCTCCCTATTCTTCTGCTGGCAGAGACTCATCTTGCTGCTACAGGGGTGCAGGATCGGGGGGAACCCCGACTGCGTCGTCACACGTGTACCCGGGGCCAAATGTCGGAACCCCCCCTTCGCCAGAGCCCGTATTCCGCGTAAGTCGAGGTGTGCAGAGCCTTGCGGAAGAAGGTTTTGTTCCGCCACGTGGCCCCGTCTGCTGCCGGCACAGCTTCGCCAGGCCCTGGGGCTCCTTACGCCGCGGCTCGCCGGGGTTGTGTTTAAACTGGAGGGGAGACGGGTGCCGCGGTCCAGCAGAACGTGTTCTCTTGTCGCTGGATTGGTTCGTCCCTCCCGCCCACAAGGGGCGTGGATTTTAGGCCGGGACCCCGCGCGCCTCGGTTTTCACCCCTCTCCTGCCCCTTTGCATCGCTTCTCTGGGACGTTGCGCCTGCTGGAATTCGGGGCACGCGTTCGGGGCCAATGGTGAGGCCTTTCTGGGCTGCCCCGCTGCCCGCTCGTTGCTAACCAGAGCGCTGCTACCTGGATGCAGCTGTGGGAAGGGCAGCTTTGCGGGAAAGGGGTCGCTCTTGGTCTCGGCTAGGGCACAGGCCCATTCTCCCCTGGGCCGGGCTGAGAGCGGGCGGGCGCTTGCGCCTGCTGCTGTTGTGCTGGGACGGCCCCCAGGAGACGTGGGAGCAGCTAAGTGAGGAGCTATCCGGTGTTGTCTGCCTGGCCGCGTGTTCCCCCAGGCCCCCCTCTCTCTCGGGGGCTGGAAGGCAGGGCCCGTAACTGGAGCGGGAGCTGGCTTGGGCAGAGCCCGCTTGGGGCCGGGCAGGGGAGGGGCTGCCGGTGGAAATCTCCACGAGCCGCCTCTTCCTGTGGCTCTAGGCGGCCGGCTGGCAGCTGTCCCTGGTGCTGATCTGAGCGGCCGCGCTCGCTCGGCGGGGCTGCGGGCCGGGCGCGAGCTGAGCGGGCGCCCCCCGCGCACGGCAGGGGCTGCGGCTGGCAGGCACGGAAGCGGGAGCCGCGTGGCCGGGGGAGGCGGGGCCGCGTCCCTGCCGCTGCCGAGGCAGAGCCAGCCCCGGGACCGGGCCCTCCGGGTGAGTCAAGGAACCGCTTCGCGCCGCGGCTCCCCCCAGATCTCAGGCCCCCCGCGGGAGAGGGGCCGAGAGGCAGAGCAGGCTCCGAGAGGGGACTGCTGGCAGCTAGCCAGCCGGAGAGGGGAGGGGCAGCCTCCGTGGGCTCTGGAGAAGGGGGGCTTCCTGACGGACGCTGCCTCGCCGTGCACCAGCCGGCTCGGGGCGATGCGGGCAGGGGCCCTGGGACCGGGGCTGGCCGGGACTCCCTCGGGCGCCCTGCGCACATGCAGCCTGGCCTGGTGCTATCTCCACAAAGCCCCAGGCTCCCCCCAGCCGGGCGCTGCCTCCCGTAGCTCCCCTCCCTCTCCCCGAGACGCTGGCCCGCACATCCAGTCTTGCATCCCTGCCCCTCCCGCCGGCCAGCCATGGGGGAGATGTGTCTAAACCTCCTGGGTCACCTCTGCCTGCGGCCCCCGAGCGAGCTGTCCATCACCTGGCAAGGTCAGAGCAAGACGAGCCCGCCTCCGGAGGGGGGTTGCTGCCTGCTGCCAAGACAAAGAGCTTGGAGGGCTTAGTCAGCGGGGCAGGCGATGGGGGAGGCGGGGGGCACGCAAGCGGCCCGGCCGGCAGCCCGGAGACGCCTGGACAAACGGCCCGCTCAGCGTGACCCGGCAGCTCGCTTGCTCCAGGCCTCGGGCATTTGCGTTTCCGATAGCAAGTTGATGTGAACCGACCCCCGAGCCCTCGGGCTGCTGCCGGCCTCGGCCCCCTGGGGGCGCCGTGTGGATTTCAGGTGCGAGCCGCCGGGCGGGCGTGGCTGGGGACGCGCCGGGGAGAGGGCGAACCTCCCAGGGCCTGTGTGCCCCCCGGAGAGGAGACCCGGGCCCCTTGCAGCCGAGCTGTCGAAGCCGTAACCTCCGTCCGCGTCCAGGTATCACGGGCCGGGCCGGGTCCCTTTTCGGAGAGGCTGGCGGTGTGCGTGAGCGGCGTTGCCAGGCGCCTGTCGGCGAGCAGGGGGTTGTCGCTTTGGGCGGCGAGCACCCCGCTGCTGGATTCGGTTTGGCGGCTCGGCGAGCCGCGAGCAGAGGACCCGGCGGAAAGAAACCTATTGCGAGGGGCTTGGTGCTGCTCCGTTAGGCATGTCCGAGTGTTTCGAAGAGCAATTGAGGCCGGGGCCTGCCTTGCCGGGGCTTTGCGGGGTCCGTTCGGGCCAGCCTGGCTGACGTCAGACTCGCCCCCAGCGCCTTGCCGCCTGGCGTCCCGCTTGGGTCTGTTAACGAACGAGCAGCCGTGATGAGCTGGGGGGGGGCCCCACGCCCTGGAGCGTTGCAGCGCCTGGCTGCGTAGAACCCACGTAAAACCAGCATGGGACTCTCCCGGGGCTGCCGTCGCCCCCTGGCCCACGCCGCCTGGGCTGGGAACGGGGCATGTGGGGGACTCAGTTACCTGCGTCCTGGGAGCCGCGGAATGACGCTGTTGGCTGTTCCCAGTGGGAGCCCGCACGGGGGGCAGGAAGCGCTCGAAGGGGGCTGCCGCTGGGGGGAGGGAGGAGACGTCCCCTCGGGCGCCTGGGGCTGGCAGCGCAGAGCGGTGGCTGGTTCAGGTCCGTGCCGCTGCTCCTCGCTCGCCGTTTGTGCTGGGCCAGGCCGCTGTCTCTGCCCCGCCCCGCACGGCCCCGCCGGCTCTCTGGAGAAATGGCGCTGCGGTGCCGGCAAGGTGTCTCTGCGCTGCCTGGCGGGATGCGCCGGTCGTGCTGAGGCTCCTGCGGGCGCACGCCCGGTGACCGGACGTTGGCCGTCGCGCCGCACGCCTGGGGGGTGTCGGGTGCCACCTGCCCTGCTCCCTCTCCGCCCCTCCTGGCTGGGCAGGCACGTTCGTAGCTCTGCTGTGGAGGTCGCCCCGTGCGCCGAGCTTGCTGGGAAGTGCTCAGGAGCAGAGCCGCAGCCGAGTCCCCGTGGGCCCGGCCTGGCTGCCCCGGCTTCACGCCGGCTCCGAGGCCCGTCCCTGGGGCAGAGCCCTAGCTCAGAGGAGGGCTGGATCTGCAGAAAGATCGTCCCACGGCGGCTGCTCTGTGCCCGGCCTCAGAGCCCTCGGCCTCCCCTCTGGCGTTGGCGTTCTGTCCCCCCTGGCGCCGGGTCCGCCCAGCACCGGCCCCTCTCCGGCACTGACGAAGTGGCCCAAGTCGGCTGGGCCTCGGGCCAAAGACCTGGGCTAGGCCTCAGGCCGCCCGGCGCCGTGGGCAGATCCTGCCACGCCACCTCACCTGCTGTGGGAAGGCTTCCCCGGCGCCGCGCCGTCCGGCTCCGGTCAGCAGGCCCAGGTTCCCTGCGGGGCCAGCTCCCACCGACCGCCACGCTCTGTCAGCGAGCCAAGTGATTTCCTCCCCGCGCCGCGGCCGGAAGGGCGTAGAGCCCGTGCCCTCGGCCCGGGGTAGCGGCAGGACCTCACCACCGCTGTGCCTGAGAAGGAAAGGCCCCGCGTCCGCTCAGGATCTCCTCCTGGGTCAGGCGAAGGGGCTGCCGGTCCAACAGCTGCGGAGGAGCCTCTGCGGGGCGCTGGCAGGGCAGCCCCGTGGAGGTGGGTCTCTGGCAGCTGGGCTGGCCACGCGCCGCATCTCGCAGGGCAGGGACCAAAGGGAGGCTGCTTTGGGTCGCCCCTTCCTAGAGCTGCGGTCGGCTTCCTTCCGGCCCCCTAGGAGCGCCCCCGTCTGCGCCCCGTGCCGCTGGGGGGCCAGTGTGTAGGGCCAGGGCTGACGTCGGCCTGGCTCTCTGTGGCCGAGGGAGAGGTTACTGCAGGGGGCTCGGAGCGCGGCTCCCCTAGCACCTGAGACCAGGTGAGACCGGGCGGGAAGGAGGCTGCCTCGCCTTGGGGGAGTGTGGCTGTTCGCGAGCGTGCCGGGAAGGGGGGACGCGGCCCAGAGGCCCTGCCGAAGGGGGAGGTGCCCACGGAGCCGGAGGAAGGGGGCAGACCTGGGTCCCTTCCCCACACGGGGCCGCAGTGAAGCGCTGGGTGTCGAGAACGGGCGCGGCAGCAGCGTGGGTCGTTGGCCGCCCTCTGAATTGGGGGCGCTGCGGGGGGGAATCGGGCTCTTGGTTGCTCTAAGTACCCCGGGTCGTGCTGGCTGCCGGGATCTGAGCCGCTCCAGCCCCTGCCCCCAGCCCGCTGGCCGGCTTGCCGCAGGCTGCCTGTGATTTATGCGGCATTCCCTCCCACCGCCGCCAGCTCCCCCACCGGCCCCGGAGGCAGAGCGGCCGGCTGGGGAAATCCAAAGCCCCGTACAGCGGGGGGGTGAGACGGCCGGGGGGGCGCGCTCTCGGCGAGCGCCCTAGGGATAACCGGGGCAGCACTTAAAGGGCCAAGCGGGTTCCGGATCGCCGCATCCTCTGAGCGCCCCTCCCGTGCAGCCCCCGGCTGGACCCCAGAGCAGGCTGGGCCCGGCCCCGGCACGCGCGGAGTTAAGCGCTGCCTGGCGCTGGAGCGAGCAGGGTGCATTCTGGGAGCATGGTGGCCGAGCTGCCTGGGAGCAGCATGGGGCGAGCATCCCTGGCGGGCCGGGGGGCCGGGGGCTGTGAGCGCTGCCGGCTGCGGGCGGGCGGGCGTTCTCCGTCCCGGGGCTGGCCGAGCGCCATGTAGAGCCGGCGTCCGCGAGAGCCCCCTTCCCGCCGCGGGGATGAAGGGAAGGGGCTGCTGGGAGCCGGGCTCCGTGCGCTCCTTCTGCAACTCCGGCTGCCTGAATAAGTTTCAGAAGGGTTAGTGGCCTTCCCGGCGGGGCTCCGCTGCGGGGGAATCCCGGCGAGCCGGGCCCCACGGCGCTGAGAGCGGCTGGCTGGGCCCGGCGGGGGGCCGCAGAGACACGTGCGTGTTGCATGGGGCCCTGCGTGTCCTCGGCACCGGGGGCTGCTGCCTGCGCTCTCATCTCGTCCAGCTTTCCCAAGTGCCTGGCGCTTTCACTGGGGGGGTCCTGGGAGTCCCAGAGCCAGCCCCGGGGTTGTCTTGGGGCTACATGCCGCTGTGTATTCTTGGGCCCCGTGGGGAGTGTCCCCTTAGCAAGCCCGGGAGGGGGGGAGGAGCAGCTGCCAGAGATGACACCCCCACCGGTGAAAGTCGCTTTTCATTGCACTGCGCCAGCAGGCGAGTGGGAACGTGGCGTTTCGGGTGTTTGCCCTGGGATGCGCCTGCAGCGAGGGTCCCGCCAGGCCCCGAGTGGCCCTTCTCGGGCCGGGGAGCCGGCGTCCCGGACGGGTGGCAGGGGTCTCGTGTGCACCTGCGCCCCAGGGACCTGCTCTTCCTGCGGGCTGGGCTGCCCGAGAGCCGGCAGGGCGCCGCGGGCGGAGCCTGTGGAACAGCGCCAGTGTGGGGCTGAACCCCCGTGTCACGCTGCGCAGGGGCTTGGGGATCAGGTCCCAAGAACCACGGTGCAGGCAGACCCGGGGGCCACTGGGAACCTCCAAGTGCGGCCTGTTGCGGGTTTGGTTTTCCCTGGGCCCTGCCTCGCCCGGGCACTCCTGTGCCCACAGCAGCGCTGCGCCAGGCTGTCGGAGCAGAGCAGTTTGCGAGGCGGGGGCTTGTGTAATACGGACGCCTTCGGGCCTGGGGCCTAGGGCAGAGGTGGGGGATCTACGGCCCCGGGGACGCAGCCCGCTCCCGAGGCTCGGGGCTCCCTCCCCGCCCAGCCCTCCTACCTCCAGACTGCTCCTGCACCAGCCCCACCAACCCCTAACCCACTCCTGCACCCGGCCAGCCAGCCCCACACCCCAAACCTGCTTCCAGGAATCCCCCTCCCACACGCCCGACTCCTCGTTTCTGGCCCCAGCCCAGAGCCTGGGGGGGCCCACACGATCTAGTAGCCTTCCCCCTCCCCGGTGCTGGGGTGTGCGCGCGTGTGTGAGGGGGGTTACTTGGGTTGCAACTCCCCGACAAGAATTGTGACAAGTTCTTGGAATGTGCATCTCGCTCAGAGGGCGGGTTTGAGCCGTTCCCACTGGCACGCCCCAGCCACAGCCGCATTCTCGCACCCCCCCCACCGGGGTTACGTGCGGAGGAGGTGGCGCTAGAGACAGGTCGCTGCGTGGGTGCAGAAATCAGGCCGTCCTGCGGGCCGGGCTGTCCCTGTGAGCCGCTGGGGGGGACGGAGGGCTTCAAAGGCCACATTGCCTCATTCTTGGCTTCCTGCTGTCCTGGTTGTGTCATTTTCTGTTGTGTGGCTACGCACTACTTGTGTAGTTGTGTGGCTGTGCACTAGTTGCATGGTTTTGTGGCTGCACTAGTGGTGTGGCTGTGCACTAGTTGTGTGGTTGTGTGGCTGTGCACTGGTTGTGTGGCTGTGCACTGGTTGTGTGGCTGTGCACTGGTTGTGTGGTTGTGTGGCTGTGCACTAGTTGTGTGGCTGCGCAGTAGTTGCATAGTTGTGTGGCTGTGCACTAGTTGTGTGGCTGCGCACTACTTGCATGGTTTTGTGGCTGTGCACTAGTTGCGTAGTTGTGTGGCTGCGCACTACTCGCGTAGTTGTGTTATGTAACGAGAGGGGCGTTTGCGCAGATGCAAGCTGGGCCGTGCTACGTGACACACACAGGCATCCCGCCCCACTTGAAGAGGAAAGCCGCTGGATCCCTGCTGCGGAGCTGGGCGCAGGGCGCGCTCCGAGAACCCGGGTTGCAGTGTTGTGTTGGGGAGGGCGCTGTCGCGCTGGCACGGACCCCTCTCGGGGCCGGGGGGCCGTGCTCAGGCCCAGCTGTGCGCGGGCTGCAGGCGAGAGCGTGGCGCAAGGGATGACGGTGTTTCGGGAGCCCGTCTGGCGCCATGGGGGACGGGGTCAGTGGCTCGCCGACCAGCGTGATAAGCCGCAGCCCCAGTGTCCGTGTCCAGCGCAGCGGGAGCTCCGGGCTGGGCAGGGCCGGCCACGCGGGGCTAGAGAACCCAGTGGCTTTGCCCGTGCTGCTTGGGCTGTGACAAGTCCACCGGGCCGTTGAGCAGAGCCGGGCCAAGAGCCCAGTTCTCCTGTGGCCGAGGGGAGGTGGGTTACCTGTGCCAGGGCGCCCCTCCCGTGGGTGTGGGCCCAGGCCGGCTGCCCCAGAGCCAGCCCGACAGTGGCACCGAGTGCCTGGCCTGGCACGCGCCCTAGGCTCTTCTGGCTGGGACCCGTCCTTCCCACCGTCTGTGAGGATGAACGTGGTTCCTAGTACGACGCTGGACGGCTCTTCGGCCTCCTGGGATGGAATTCAGCGCGGAAAGGCCCAGGAAGGCGCTGCTCCCCTTCGCGGGGGGAACCGCGGTGCTAAGGGACTTGCCCTGGGTGACGGAGCAATCGGTGTCAGAGCCAGCAGCACAATCCAGAGGCCTGACTCCCAGCGCCGCGGTGCCCTCTTCGGAGACCCGGACCTTCAAAGCCTCCGCTTAGCCCTTCCGTAAGGCTGGATGTTGAGGGGTGAAGAATTGTACTGAGAGCCAACCCCAGGCTGCCGGCAGAGGATCGGCGCCAGCCACCTGCGCTGCTAACGATTTCGTTAACGAGGCCGCGGCCCGCCGGTGCGCCGTGAGCGAAGGCAGCAAAGAATTGGATGGGCCAAGGAGGAGCCTTTAAAAACAGCTGAGCTGCGGGCAAAGCAGCCAGTCTGCCGCCTGCTGCAGCGATTCCGCTCGCCAGACCAAGGAGGGGGCGCGGTGGAGCCCGTCACGTGGCCCCGGTGACCCGAGGCGTGGCCGGAGCCTGCTCTAGCCAGTCCGTCCCGTGGCGCCGGTGAGCTGTGATGGGAACCCCGCCTTCCCATGCCCATTTGATATTCCAGGGTGGTGTCCCCCTCTGTTTTAAACCATCCGGGGGAGCTGGTTGTCCGCCATCCAGGGCGGATGCCTGCCCAGCCCCGTTGGGTGACAATTGGCAGTCTCTCGGGATCCATTTCATAGGGGCTAAATTGATTCGTAGGGCGCTAAGCTTTTGGATCCGAGTCTCACGCGGCTGTAGGTCGCATGCCGTCTGTTACATCCACACGGTTACCCTTTCTCGACCACGTGTGTAAGCCCTCAAAATGGGATTCGAATCTGGTTTCCATCAGCCGTGCTGACTGGCGTTTCGGATGCTGCCACCCCCGAGGGCTGTGCTGGCTTTGTCCTGTGTCACGTCGCTGACGTCGGGCGCTGCCCTCGTATAAAGCCAGGGCAAGTGAGCCAAGCCCCCGGCACAGAGGAGAAACGGGCACAGGGAGGAACGGTCCCAATAGATCCCCGCCATTCCCATCGCTTGGGGCGGCCGTCCCTTCCGTGCCGCCCAGTCCCGTGGCTTTCACACCCCTCTGATAACAGCTGCCCGCATGGCCGTGCCCACTGCCACCCTCCGAGCCCGGGGACCGCTTGCTGTGCGCGCCGGGCGCTGGACGGGCCACGGAGACGAGGTGATGCAGGGGCGCCGGAGTCTCTTGGCCGATGCGTCGGCCTGGCTCTGTCCCAGCGGCAGAAAGATTCAGTTCTGCCCTGCACCTCGGCGTGGCGGGCGGGGGCCCAAGGAGCAGATCCTGGGGCCCCGTCTGCCCCAGACCAGTCCTTCTGTGTGCTGGGGCAGCCTGGAAGCGGCTCTAGGTACGCAGCCGGCGAAGGGTGCCGGAGGAACGCTAGGATGGCTTCATGGAGCAGGCCTGCGCTCCGTCCCCCGGCACACCCCCTGCTGATTCTCCAGCCCCCCAGAGCGCCTACAGGCAAGCAGGCCCGGTAAAACATGGCTGGACACGGTCAACACCCAGGCAGAGCGGCCGCCTTGTGTACTCCCGTGGACAGGCGCACTTTCGGGCTCTTCTTCCTAGCGTCAAGTGGCAGAACACGGCACCCCCCGTTTCCCCTTGGGTGGCAGCGAGGGCCGGCTGTGCCACCCCACCAGTATGGCGCAGAGCTGCAGCTGGGTCCTGGCTCCCTGGGCCTGGGGGCGCACACGGGCCGCTGGGATGGGGCCCGATCCAACCCTGCGCAGCCGGAGCTGTCGTAGAGGCTGGCCTGATGCAGTTCTCTGCTCCCTGCCGGGGGGATCCGCCCTGTTTTACCACCCCGGCCCCGGGCCACCGTGGCCCTTGCCTGGCGCCCGTGTCCAGCCGCTCCCACTGCGTGGCTAGGGCTGGCCGGCAGCCACCCTGCCGTGTCTCTGCAGCGCTGGGGCTGGCGCCGTTCCAACGCGAGGCACGTCCGGTAGGAAGGCAGCCGTGGCGGGGGGCAGCCGGAGTTCCCCAGGGGCGAGGAAACTCTCCCGTTATTTCTGGGCCTGGGGTAGACGCCTGCTCGGCTCCCTTCGGCGTGCCACTCTGGCGGGGCCCCTGCCCCAGCGTTTGGGTCCGAGCCTGACCCCACTTACTCCCGCGAAAAGCGGAGGGGCGCCAGGGCGGGGCTGGCGCGGCGAAGCTGAGGGCCCCAGACGGGGACCGGAAGGGTGGAGGGCAGCCCCGAGGGACCGGGGGGGCGGGTGTTAGGCCCCGTCCTGCTGGCCCCCTCGAGAAGCGGCTCTTCTCCCGCAGCGCCTCCTGCTGGCCCCCTCAGTTCCCTGGCGTCTTCTGCGCTGCTTCAGGCCCTGCAGTGCGCTCCCCTCCCAGGGCCCTCCGCCCCCCGCGTGCCCCCTGCTTCAGGGCCCCACGGCCGGCCCGCGAGCCCTGCCCCCGGGGCCAGCCGCCGTCAGAGCCGGAGCAGCCCCTATGTACCCCCCGCCCGGCCGGCTCCCCCGCAGCGGGGCGAGCGCCCCCCGACACCCCCGTGCGCGTGGAACCCCGGCCGGCATCGCCATGGCGACCGGCGTGCGCAGGCGGCTGGCCCGGATGTACTGCTGTCTCCGGCAGCGCCCGAGTAACGGCCTTTTCCTTTCTCTCCCCGCGCAGCGCGGCCCAGGGGAGTCCCCTTCCCGCCGGGCCTGGGCGCCGGGGAGCTGGGCACCCGTGGGAGCCACGGGCAGGCTGGGGCTAGCGCCAGGCAGCCCCACGGCAGCAGGCCGGGGTGCGAGCTCAGAGGGGCTGCTTAGCCCATGAGCCGAGGGGGACGGGGACAGTGACCAGCCAGGGCCAGACGAGGAAAGGGGCTTTCGGGGCCCCCTTTGCCTGCAGCCCCTTAGCCCCTGCATGCCGGCCGGCTCCGCCTGGTGTGTGCGTTCCCCGTCACCCCCCCGCTGCTCCCGTTGGCCAGGAAGTGTGGCCAATGGGAGTGTGGGGGCGGTGCCTGCAAGCGCCGCACCCCCTGTTCCTTCCCGCCAAACGGGAGGGGCTCCGGTCCCCGGCCAGTGGAGGCGGGGTCGTGGTGAGCCCCACGGCGAGGCAGTGGGGAGATCCGGGGGCTTCCCGTGGGTCTCCGGTGCTGGGCGTGGGGGCGGAGGGCAGGAGCCAGCTTACCCGGCGGAGGGGGCAGAGTCTTTGTGGCTCTGGCTCACCGGTTACCCGGTACGGCGAGGGCTTCCCGACTACGTCCCTAGAACCAGCTTTCTCCACCTTGCGGCCAAGGAAGCGCGGTGGGAACAGGCTCTCGGTGCCCGGAGACGGGCCTGGCCTGCCCGAGGGGAAATGGCAGCTCACCGAGCCAGCGGTGGGTCACAGGACAGCCGTTTGTAGCGTGGTTTGGCCAAACCTCACTGCCCCTCCGGGCATCTTGATTTCAGCCGCCGGTGCAGAATCCCTGTCTTGCGCCTGGTGTGTTCCTGTCGCTCCCGGCGGGGCGGGGCTGTGGCGCGGGCAGCGGCGGGAGAGCTCGGACTGCGAGAATGATTCCCGGCTGCTGAGCAGGCCAGGCACGCGGGCCGGCAGTCCTGGCCGTACCGGGGATGTGCGGGTGGCCCGCGCAGCGTTTGGACGCACATCTCTCCCGCGAAGGGGCTCTAGGACTGGCTGAGCCAGGGAAGCGTGGCCGGGGAGCGTCAGTCTGTGGGTTGGTAGCTGTGATCCAGCGTGGAGAATGTTGGCCTCCTCTTCCTCCCCCGCTTTTTGCCTTGCGATTTCCGGGGAGACTCCGGGATTCCCTGCTGTTCTGCGTCCCCATGGCCCCTAGCACGTGGCCAGGACGCCTCGAATCAAATAATAACGAATCAGAGAAATGTCGGGCTGGAAGGGGCCTGAATAGGTCATCTGGTCCAGCCCCCGGCATTCCTTGGGTGGCCCCTCGTTCTCGTGTGCTGGGAACAAGTCAGTAACTTTCCCTTCTTCGCTTTCTCCACCCCACGTGACTGTATAGAGCTCTGACCTCTCCCGCCTTAGTCTCCTCTTTGTTCCAGCCTTTTCCGTCTCTCTCCATACGGGCCCCGTTCCAAACCCCTCATCAGTCTGTTGCCTTTTTCTGAACCTTTTCCAACGCCACAATATCCTTTTTGGAGACGGGGCGACCACGTCTGTAGCAGTGTTCCGGATGTGGGCGCCCCATGGATCTGTACCGTGGCAATAAGATATTCTCCGTCTTTTTTCGTGATTCCCAAGACGCTGTTGGCTTTCTGACTGCCGCGGCACGCTGCGGGGATGTGTTCAGAGAACCATCGACAGCGACGCCCAGATCTCTCGCTGGAGTCGTTGTGGCTAAACTCGTCCCCGTCACGTTGTACGACTAGTTGGGCTTCGTTGCTCCAAGGCACGTCACTTTGCGTTGATCAACGTGACAATTCATTCGCCGTCTTGATGCCCGGCCACCTGGTTTGGTGAGACCCGTGGGACGCTCTCGCGGTTGGCGTTGGTCCGAGGGCTCGTCTCGCCCGCGCTGCTGCACACGAGTCGCTTTCCGGAGAAGAGCCCTGGGGAGGGCTGAGAACAGCCCCTGGTGAGCGATGCAGGGGTGCGGTGGCAGGGACGCAGGGGACGGGGTGGAAGGAGGCGGATGGCAGCCTGGCCCGGGCTTGCTGGCCCTGGAAGCCCAGGCGAGTGTGCGGCCAGTGTGCGCGCCGGCAGCAGACAGCAGGGGGGTCCCCAGGGCTCGCACGCACGTTTCCACCTCTGGAGGCCACGTGGGGGCAGGCGAGGTCACAGCTGCCCCCAAAGCGCCGAGGTCTGCAAAGCTGGAGCTCTTGGAAACGTCTGTGCTCAATGGGAGACGGAAACAGGGCCCTGCATGCCCCCTCTGCTCTGGTTCGGAGAGCTCGCTGCAGAGCCGCCCAGTGCCAGCCGGGGACAGGGCAGTGGCTGGGGCGGCGGATGGGGTATAGCAGTGGCTGCGTTCCCACGGCGGGCGGGGGGGTTAGCGGGTCTCTAGCGTGGCAGAGGTGCAGAGAGCGGGGCGCTGCCAGCACCGTGTGCACCTCTGGTCCGACCGGGCAGTGGGGCTGCCGTCCCGAGAAACAGTCGGGAGCAGGGGGCAGGGTAGTGCCCGGGATGCTGCGTCAGGGTTGCCCGGGGAGGGCCCCTGTGTGCCGTTGGCACCGACTCCTGCTTCCCTGGGCCCCCCGGCCCGTCTCTGACATGCCAGGGCGGGTGCCAGAGAAGCTGGGGACACGCTGGAGAGTCTGCCCACGAATCCCAGGCAGGGCTTGACACGGGCTTTGAATGTGAATCTGCGTGGCTTGCATGCGCTGTGGGCGCGCCGTGGCGAGTCTCCGTGGGCGGTCTGCCTGGTGGGTGCATTCGGCTGTGTGCACGCCTCTCCGAGGGTCGCGCACGGGTCCCCGCTGAGCCTCGGCCGTGAGCGGCGCTTAGGGAGCACGATGGCCGGGCGCCCGCGACGATGAGCGGGACCAGTTTTGCTTTGCCGGTGGCCGTGCCCTCGTCCGGGACAGGGGGAGCAGCTCGAACAGGGGGGATCTGCAGCTGGCGGGGTACCCCAAGGGGAAAAGAGCTGTCGGGAGAGGGCTGGTGAGCGCTGTGGGGCCAGGCGGGGCGAGCGGCGTCTCCGAGGGGCTGGCGATACTTTGATTTTGGCTCAGGAACGTGCGTCGCTCCGTCTGTGGTCCCTGGCAGTCCCCCCCCGGCGTAGAGAGCTGCCACCTGCAGGGGAGGGAGAACAGCGGCCGGGCATCTCTTCCACTGGTGACGGCTGTCAGCTTGCGCTGGCTGAAGCTCGGATCCGCACTACGGGATTTCTTTGGGCCGTGCGCCGTGCTCCTGGGGGCTGGCGAGGCCGGATAGCTGAGCCCCCCAGAGCTGAGCCGGTCCAGCGTCGGTGTTGCCCTGCGGGGGGGCTGTGACCCCAGCTCGGTCTTGGCCGGGGGAGGGCAGAGCTTCCCAGAGAGCGGGTGGGTGGGCTCGGTGGTACGATCGGCTCGCTGGGGGGCTGTCGCAAGGGGGTCTCCGCGACCCAGCCCTCCATAGCCTTGTGGCTGTCGCGAGAGCTTTCTCTGGGGGGTTCTGTGCTGCACGTTTATTGTTACGTAAGAGCGTGATGTCCGAGCAGGACAGGGTCAGGGTCCATAGAACGTCTCCACCACTAGCAGGAGTTTCCGAGGGAAAGGGGCCAGACCCAACAGGCAGTGATCAAATGAGCCGTCCCCTGGGGCCCAGGCCCAGCTTGTGACAGGCCAGGGACATTCAGCGCGCAGGGCCCCACCTGGCGACCTGCCCCCCAGGAGCTTCCCTGTGTCCTTGCGGCGGGGAGGCTGTTCCTGCGGGTTTGGTGACCTGTGGCTTATCCGTGTCACTGGGTGAGGTGGGTCACGCGACAGGTTCGGGAACATGTCCGTGTTCGCTGCCTTCTCGCCGCTCCGGGTTTACGGGCCTCGGCCCTGTCCCCTCGGCTGCCTCGTTCGGAACGAAACCGGCCCAACCTGCGTCAGACGCCGCCTCCTTCCCTCCACCTATTCCAGCGCGCACCCCACGCAGTGCTGTGTGTGGGTAGGGTGAGCAGCCGCACACAGTCCCCCCGACGTGCGCACGCCCAGATTCATGCCGTCTGAAAGCCTGCTCGCGGTCTGGATGGCGACCATGCGTTGGGTGGCTGTTTTCAGAGCCAGCCGCAGGAAGACCCCAGCATTGTGTGTCTACTTGAGACTTTTCCGGTGTGCGCTGCGTTGCGTGTACCAGACAGCCCCTCCTTCCCCTGCGGATTGGAACAGCCCTGGGCATGGCGGTTCCCGGGGACCACCGCAGCGTGGCCGCGGTCCAGCCGGCCTCTGGAGAGGCCCAGGAGACGGAGGGCAGAGTGCCGCGTTGGGAGAAGCCGGGCATGCGGAAGGAGGGGGAGCAAGGAACAGGCGACGCAACGGCCGGGGAAAGCAGCCCAGACAGGCTTACGGCCGGTAGCTGCCGATCCCGATTCCACGGGGGATTAACGAGCGTCACGGCTCTAAAAATAGCCCTCCTGGCTTACGGTGAGGATGGCTGTTCCCATAGCAACTGCCTCGTGCTTCGTGTCTACAGGTCGAAATCAGACCCAAGGTGCTTGGCAGTCGGGTTGCGAAACCAAGTCTAAAATCAAGTTCGAGGAAGACTCCGTCCCGATGCCCTGCCCCACACGCCGGGCGGGAGTTGGCTTACTTGTCCGTGGAGCATTTATTATTAATTGCAATGGGGGGGGACATGGGTGATGCCCGTAAGCTCATTCCAGGGGGTGGGGACCGAGCCCCTCGTTGGGAGCCATCTTGGCCCGGCCCGCGCCCCGCGGACACCGTAGAGGGCCGGCTCAGCGCCGGTCCGTATGGGCAGCAGGACAGCTGGAAGCGGCGGTAGCGCGGGAACGTCCGAGGGCGGCTCCCTGATCCGTCAGGGTGACGTGTGGGTGTGTCTCGGAGGCCCCGGCCGCTGCCAGCTGGCCCGTTGTACCGGGCAGACGCGTGCTCGCCAGGCTGCAGCGCTCTGATCCGGGGACGCTCCGTTGGCAGTTACCCTGGGCTGGCGTGATGCTGTGGTCCTTGGCGGTTTGCTCGGGTCTGCGGGCGGGTGGCCTGCGCGGACCAGCGGGGCATCCGGGGGCACCCGCCCACAGAGCAGAGTCGGATCACCGCACGGTGACTCCTGGGCCCAGCTCTGTGCCTCTGCCCCCCGTTGTCTGCCCTGTCGGTTTCAGGTGTGGTCTCTCGGGAGCCCCAGGGCTGTTTGTCCCAGTGGGACGTCCGTGTGTTCCTGAGTCGGGGCTGGCGACTGTACCGTGGCCGTCCCCTTTTTAAAGGGACAGTCCCAGACTGACACCCTCCTGCAGCTGTCCCTACTTCTTAAAAACCGGGCAGGTTGTCCCGCGTTTTCTGTGTCTGGTGGGTCCTTCCGCTGGCCAGATCCTGGCCTGGCAGCGTGGAGGTGCGCGCAGGGAGGACCAAGCGGCTCCTAGCCACATGGCAGTGGAGGCACAGGAGGGCCGGCCAGGCCATCCCTGCCCCTTCCCCCATGTGGCTGGAAGCTGCTGACGAGCTGGTGTGAACCCCGGCAGGGATACGACCCCGGCTGTGCAGTATTTGTGTTTAACGGGGCCTCAGCCCCCTCACTGCTAATTGGCGCGTCTGCGCTGCCCGGCTCTGATGGATTGTCGCCGGACGCGCTGAGCCCGAGTGGTTTGGCCCGGTGCCCTGCAGAGGGACCAGCTTGCCAACGGGGTGCACCCCCCTCTCGATGTGTCCCGAAGGCGGCAACGCAGGCACGGTCCTGGCGCTGAGCCGTCGTTTCACCCGGGCGCGGCCTGCTTCCTGCCAGAGAACCCCATGGCGCTGCCCCGGCCGTGCGGTGCCGGGGAGGGGCATCTCAGAGGCCCCCGGGTGACCCGTAGCGGGGGGCAGCGCAGTCGGAAGGCAAACGGCCCAGCGGGTCGCCATCCCCGCCGCAGCCGGGGAGAGCAGTGCCAACAGAAAGTCTGTTTTCTCTGCTTTTGCGGATCTAAGGAACCTGTGCACGTTCTTTTTCCTGGCTAGTCCTGTGCTAAGGCAGGCGGTCCCTCTCCCCTTCCCCCTGCCGCGGAGCCTGGCCAGCACCCCCACCCACGACTGCCGCTTCGTAGTGCTCACATCGCTATGTGCCACAGGCTGGCAATGGGCTCCCTCTGGGGCACCCAGCACTGGCCTCTGTGGCCACTCCGCACACAGTCAACCTGTGGAACTCCTTGCCAGAGGATGAGGCATTGGCCACTGCCGGCAGATAGGACCCTGGGCTGGATGGACCCTTGGTCTGACCCCACCTGGCTTGGGATGGGTTTGGTCACAGAAATTCCCTTCTGATTGCTGTGCTGAAATACCGCTGAGTGCCCCCAGCTCTGTCCTGCTGCGCCAGCCCCCCGGCCTTCTCCAGCCTGGCCCCAGCGCCGGGGTCACAGCGCTTTGCAGTGTAGCACCCCCGAGATCCACTCAGCTGGGGGGGACTCGCCCCAACACCCAGATGCGCAGCCTCCGTCAGATTTGAACCCCTAGAGAAATCCGTGCAACGCCTCGTGCAAGCTAAGCTCGTGCTCACCTCTCTCCGAGGAAGAGCCGTCCCTGGGAACCCTGGTGGTTAACAAACCAGCGCGATCTCTGTGGTGCGCACGAGCCGGGTTGAAGTGGGCCTCTCCCCGCGGTGCCGGGTAGAGAAGGGGGTCGCTGGACGGCTTTGGGCACATCTGCAGGTGCATCCAGGCAGCTTCGTGCCGAGCTCCCTGGAGCGGGCAGACCCCCCCGGACGGCTCTCCCCGGTGGAAACGGCCCTTCGGGGTGCAGAGCGGCCCTTCCTGGCACATCCCCCTGGTGCGGGGTGTGGCTGGGCGTGCAGGGGAGCCAGGCTCGGGAAGTGTAAAGCTGGCGTAGGGCAGCTAGTGGGTTTGTTTTCTCCCGGGCGATCGCCTGGCCCAGAGCTGCTGCCCAGAGAACCTGGACCTCGCTCTTTCCTTTTTACCTTGTAACTAGACCCTCTCGCCCGCTGGCAATGGCCGCTGCTCTCCTCTTAGTCTGTGCACCTCTCTGGTACCCACCTGAGCTTCGCGATTCCCCCTTTGCCTCCAGAGCAGGCCCTGTGCCGGCTCCCCCAGCTCCCCCGCCGGCTGTGCTTTAGGGAAACTGAGGCACCGCCAGGCTTCCTAGCAGGGGGTGGAAGGAAGGACAGGAGCCAAGCCAATGCGCAAAGGGCCGTTCGGATCAGCTTCCCACTGTTCATAGGCGACCCAGCTGTGCTCCGCCCGGCTCCACTGTGATGTGACAGGATCACCCGGTGCTGAGCATCAAAAGGATTTAGGAGCCCAGCTCCCAGCCATGGGCAATAGGTGCCTTGGAAAACGCTGCCCAGCCCATGGCTGTTGCAGGCAAGGCTGGCCCGCCGGGGTTCAGGAAGGAATGAGCCCAGTTCCTGGAGGACAAGTCCGTCGGGCTGCTAGCCAGCATGGGCGGGATGCCAACCGGTCTCTGAAGTGCCCGTCCCCTCTGGTTGCCAGAAGCTGGGAACGGGACCGATCGCTTGGGGCCCGGCCTACACTAGGCCAGGCGAGTGGATGAAGGTTTGCAAAATGCGAAGCTGGATTCGGCTTTCCTTAAGCCGAGCCCCCCGCAGCGTCTACACGGCGGCTGTCGGCTTCCCGTACTCCTCCCAGAAGGAAGACCCAACGCTGGCGGGGCTGCCTTCAGCCCACGATCCCACTTGCGAAATTGAACGCTAGAGGGTCTATCTTCTCCAGAGCGTAGGCAAGCCCTTGGTGTAATGATTTTTATTACACAGGTCAGCACCGCGGAATATTTGTATTACAGAGATTAGCGCTGTGGAATATGACCGCAAAATATTTTTATTACACAGATTAGCGCTGTGGAATATGACTGCAAAATATTTTTATTACACAGATTAGCGCTGTGGAATATGACCGCAAAATATTTTTATTAGAGATTAGCGCTGTGGAATATGACCGCAAAATATTTTTATTACACAGATTAGCCCTGCAAAAACGATAAACACACAAACTAGCGTTTTCCAGTTCACCTCACCCCAGTAGTGAAGTGCATCTCTTCACCGTGACAGTGTGGGGTGGTGGTTCTGAGTGCCGTTACGTAACCACCGTACAACTTGAGCGCCTACAAGTCTGCTCAGGCCTGCTTGTTGTTCGGCCGGTCTCTAAAACAAACACGTTTGTTGAGCCTGCTGCTTACTTAGAACGCCACCAGAAAGCGAGGGTGGTGTCTGTGTAGCCGGCGCTACAGGGGACTTACCGCCGGAGATGCTAAACAGTCGTACGCCCCTCGTGCCTCGACCACCGTTCCGGAGGACGCGTGCGTGCATGCTGACGATGCTCTTTAAAAGCCAAATGTGTCAATGCAATCTGTGTCTCCCCTGCGCCGTTTTACCCGCATTCTGCCTTTATTTGTGTTCAGCAGCCTCTGATGACGGCCCAGCCTTCGCTCTTTTTAGGAACCCTTTCCTAGCAGATTGGGCTGGACACGAAGAAGGGACCAGTGTGAGGTTTCTAACACAAGCTACAGCCCTTGGCCAAGCTTTGAGGATCTGAAGTGCCTCCCTGGAATTGGAGAGGGACGAGGCATGGAGCCTGCTTTCGGAAACCTGACACGGAAACTACGGAACCCAAACCGCCGAAAACCAGCCCTCTGCTGGTGGCCTCCGACTCAAATGAGGAGAACAAATGTGCATCAATTTACCGCTCTCAGGCAAAACCCATCAGCAACACCGCGCATGTCGGCCGGGATGGCGGCTGACGCACGAAGGGAGGAAGGATCTTGCCACGCTGGCTGCCACGGAGCCACACGGACGCCTGTTCTCCCTTTCGGGTGACGCGGTGAACAAAAAGCAGGGAGCCTCGTCTCCTGCAAACGTAACCAAACCTGCGCACCCAGCCGTGCCGACAGCCGAGAAGTAGGCTGAGCGGGTTTGTAAGCCCTGCACTGTCTCGTTGTTTTCTTTTTGAATGCAGCTGTGTTGCCCATCGTCCTCTGGTTGTAAATTCAGCACTTGTATGCGCTGGATAGGAGAACACCGTGTTGTTCCTTAGAGAGCAAACATTTGGACTCAGGATGTTAAATAGCGGTTAATTGAATAGTCGAGTAACCTGAGCTCCTAGACCCGGCACAAGCCAGAACTGAGCCAGGCTGCCTGCCCGCTCGGCTTCTAACACGCTTTAAATGCAGAGCTGAAACGGGTGTAGGTCCAGACCCATCACAAGTCAGGACTGAGCCGGACTGCTGCCCAGTCTGCTAAAACATTTACTGGCAAGGGGGGGGGCGGAGAGGATGCGTGTAGTCTATATCATCAACCTATATGCTTTTGCTTATCTGTTAATCAGTTAATCGACTACACTATCACATCCCTGATTTGTAATCAGAACTCTCAAGGGAGCACTGCGTGTTTTGTGCTCTGTGTTGTACTAGAAATCAATGTTTGAAAGTGGAGAGACATCCAAACTATTCCGCGTAAATGGTATTCTATTGTTGAATTCATTTTTTTCATCGCTTGACAGCCCCAGCTTAAGCTGATCTTTAAAGACACATTTGATTCCCGGCCCCCTCCTGATATTACTGCAGGAAGAGCCCTGCACAGATACAAAAGCCGTATCTGCGGTTGATAGGCTTGCCAGATGCTTTCACCAAAAATCCCAAACATGGCAAAAACAAACAAACCCGGGAGACCAAACTTGTTGGGGAGACAAAAAACCCAGGAGACCAAACTTGTTGGGGGGGGGGGGGCGGCGGAACAAAAAAAAGGGAGACCAAACTTGGTTGAGCAAAAAAAAAAAAAAAGCCACTGCGCCTTTAAGACTCCCCATGCCAGACGCGGCAGGGGAAGATTGTCCCCGCCAGCCTTCCGTCCAAGAGAAACATTGTACATGTCCGGTATTTTCTGGGTTTTTTTTAACTGGACAGGGGCCAGAAAAACTGGACACCTGGTAACCCTCGTGGTTGACCTGTGGGCCGCGGATATGCCTGCCAGTAACGACGGGGTCGAATTCAAGTTGTTCGTATGCTTTAACTGAGCGGGTTTGACTTGAGCAAGTTTGGATGTGTTTTTCTTAGTGTAACGCTGAATTTCCTGGCTCTCTACTGCTCGGCTCGGGAATAAGTTGGGATCGTTACAGCATCCCTGTCGTGCTTTTACCTCGACGTTACCCACGTTAGTCATTTAAAGGGAAAAACGTTTTGCCTTAGACATTATAGGGCTGCTCTTGCGTATCCAGACCATGTTCATGTAACTGTCCCACGAGAAGCTGGTTTTCTACACCGTCAGGCTTCTGTGGTCAGACTCCGACCTCTTAGGAGCAGCGGGCTAGCTAAGGCTCTTTGCTTTTGTGCTTCCCGTTGGAGAGGCCTGCTCATCTCCTGCTGCCCTGGGCAGCTCGTTAAACAGACAAACATATTTATAGCTGGCCCTTCCCTTGGACACCGTCTGCGGGCTTTTGACAAAGCCCCAGGGCTCTTTTCCCACCCATTTCGTTGGAAGCAGGCTGTCGGGCGGCCAGGCAATGCAGCCGTTATGTAAGGAGGGAGACGTCCCCGCCTGCCCTGCCCCACCGCGCGGCTGTCCCCGTGCGGCCCAGGTGCGGCCGCTGGGCAGGAAGGGAGCTGTTCTTCCAGTCTCGGAGCTGCGTATGTAACTGTGGGTGGCAGCCAGAAAACCCGCGAGCGCTTCCGAGCCGAGCGCCCAGAGAGCCAGAGGCAGAATCTGAGCGTCCTGGCTAGGTGGGCCGGCCGGACTAGGGAAAACGCGGAAGGCTGGGAAATAGCCCCTCTGCCGTACAGCCTGGAGCGAGCAGGCCACTCTGAGAGCTCTCTGTGGGCTTGACCAACGGCCTCGTGCCCCAGACGGCTCTGCTCTGCAATGACCAACCCAGGTTTTGCCGTCTTCTCTGGCCAGTCCTGTGGCTGGGCCTGGAGTCCTTTGTGCGGCTCTCATTTGGACTTTGCAGAGCACGGTGCTCAGACCTGCGGCTGAGGCCCCCGGGGCCGAGCCGAGAAGGCCGGCTCCCGGCGTGCCTGCGAATCCAGCCCTGTGTGCCGCTCGTTTCTCTGGCTGACCCGCGTTTAGAAAGCCAAGCCAGGGTCCCTCGCGTGGCTGCCGCTTTGTCTTCTCCCTGCGCACTTGAAACAGCCACTAACGATAAGCAACGCATGGGCCGTGCCAGGGGATATGGCCGGGGCAGTGCTGCTGGAGCTGTCTAGCCCTGGCAGCAAGATGGCCTAGTGGGCAGAGCCGGGCCCTGTGCCCGGAGAAGGGCGAGAGTCCTTGAGCCGGGGGCAGCGGTGCCAGAGCCCACTGGGGCGAGGTGCTGTCCGAGGGTGAGAACTGTCCGGCTGCGTGTGTGTGCCGCCCTCCCTCCTCCCCCCCCGGTCACACTGCCGCCCCGACGGAGCCCCCAGGAGCATGGAGCCTGGAAAGGTTCATTGTCAACAAAGGCCAGTCCTTGAATCCTGCGGGCTCGCTCCAGCGGCCTCTCCACGGCCCCGGGACGGCTCTGTGCACAGACGCAGACGCGTTCCGCCCTCGGACGTCCCGAGACCCCCCGCTGCCCTGGACGGGGCGCTCAAGCCCGTCGGCCTGTTTGGTTTACATCCCGGCCTGGGCCGGCGCCTCCCTGGGGCCTGGGGGGACCACGCTGGCTCATGCCGTGGGGCTCCTGCCGTGGGGCGCATGTCTGTGTTGGAAAAGGCCACAGAGGGGGAGGGGTTCGTGTGTGGTAGGCCCGCAAACGCCGCAGTGCCGGGCGCAGCGCAAACGCCGCCAAGTTCTGGTTCCAGGCTGGGCTTTGGCCTCCGCGCTCGGACCCTTGGCGTTCCCCTGGCCAGCGCAGCCTGCTCGGAGCGGGCGCCTGGCTCTTCGGCCAGCAGGCTCGGCCTCGCGTTCGAGGGTCTCGCCTCGTGGGGCTGCGGTCTCTGCCAGCGTTAGCCCTCCCCTCCCGCCTGCCCTCTGCCCAGAGCAAGTGTCCATTTTGCAGCAGCGTTCTCGTTAGCCCTCCGGCGGGACGGCTGCTCGGTGCCCGTGTGTGCAGCTCTCCCGGGAATGCAGGCAAGACCCTTCTCCGAAGCTGCTTCCTCTAATTGGCATTTTTCCTCCTGCTCCTAGGCCCGCGCGGGCGGCTAATGAAGGCTCCTCTCTCCTGCTGTCAGATCGTCCTTTGTCCTTCCCCAGACAAGGCTGCAAAGCGCAGCTCCGGCTGGGTTTCATCTTGGCGTTTTCTGGCCGGAGCTCGTTAGAGACCAGATCAAAGCGGGGAAGCTTCGCCCGCTCTCCCGTCGGCCTCTTCTCTCTGCTCCGCTCCAGAGGCTGGCTGGGGGAAGTCAGAGCAGAATCGGGCCGTGCCTGACATTGGATTTCCCACGGCACCGCAGTGAACGAAGCAAGCGGTCAGTCCCTCAGCCCCGATCTGGGCCCCCGGTTCTGTGCTTACACCGGCCCTGGCTCCTTTACCCGAGAACAGGGGAACGAAAGGAGAGTCTGGCGTCTGACCTGAGCTGGCCAGCCCCCGGCTCAACGCACCCTGCTGCTTCTCACGCTGGATCTGCTGCTGTAAGTGGCTTGCGGCAAGGCCAGGGGATGACGCATCTGAGCTGTTCAGGGGCTGAACGCCGAGCGAGGCCGGTTTGCCTTGGCTCTATTGAGGCTGAGGTGGCTAGAGGACATGAACGGATAAGTAACAAGGTCCCGTCGAATGCGGCCACTGCCTCAGTTTCCCTGTAGGGGCTCTGCACGCCCCGAGGAGAATGTAGCCCAGGTCCCAGGAACACGGGGCTGGCAGCCGGAGGATGTACCCAGCTCCCTGGCCGGCCCGTGCTTCGTTTCTCAGCTGGCCAGACTGTTCAGCAGCTCCCATGCTGTCGGGTTGCGGCAAACTCAGCATGCGTCTTCCCGGGTTCTTCCAGCCCCCCCCCATCCCTCATCTTGCTGGGCTGCTGGCTGTCAGGGACCCACAGGGAACAGGGGGCCTGTGAGATCGGCTGCTCCCCCTGCCACGTCTCTGATCCCTGCCCCGGGCGTGGCTCCAGCGGCCTGGCGTGGAGGGAGCTGACCCGCTCTAACGGCAGTCACTGCGTGGTGCGCATTCGTCAAGGGGTTGCTAAAATCACGCCCTGGTGTTCAGTTACAGAAATAACCGGCCTGTCTGTGGTGCGTCAGCGCGGTCAGACAGACGCCCCGGCGGCGGGTTGGGGGTATTTCTGCACGCGGCCTCGTCCTTCCCTTCCCACAAGGCCACCTGGCGAGCACTGAAAGAGGTCGGGCGTCCTCTGCCCGCGTGCGGCGAGACGGGGCAGGTCGGGCGTCCTCTGCCCGCCGTGCGGCGACACGGGGCAGGTCGGGCCTCCTCTGCCCGCCTGCGGCGAGACGGGGCAGGTCGGGCCTCCTCTGCCCGCCTGCGGCGACACGGGGCAGGTCGGGCCTCCTCTGCCCGCCTGCGGCGAGACGGGGCAGGTCGGACCTCCTCTGCCCGCCTGCGGCGAGACGGGGCAGCCGGAGGTGGTTCTAGAAGAAGCCAAAAAAGAACCCGAAGAGCAAGCAGCACGACGCCCAAACGCTCCCCCGTAGCAGGTAGCCTGCCGCACCGGGGGCAACCCAGGAAGACAAGTCCATGCCAGAGAAGCGCAATGAATCCTGCAGAGGATGTGATGGAGAATCCCCAAGCCGAGCCGCTCTTTCTAAGGGACGTGGAGGTGCCAATGGAGGAGGCTCCGGATCGAATCGATCCGTCTGGACGGAATGGCGTTGACCCAAGAGTTCTGAAGGAACTCGATAGGAAATTCCAGAACCCGTCGCTTCAATCTGCCTCTGCAGCAGGCGATGGGCTAATGCCACGCTGCTTGAGTTTTAAGAAAGGGTCCAGAGGCGCTCCTGGCCGTCCCACGCTGGTCAGGCTAACGTCCGCACCAGGCAGGTGGAATCACGCTATGGGGGAGAGAGGAATGACCAGACACACACATGAACGCAGTATGGTGGGGAGGAGTCATTAGGATATGGCTAGCTAATGAGGAAGAAAATATCATCGTGACGCTGTCTGTGTCCATGGTATGTCCACACCCTATGTCCATGCAGGTCTTGTTGCCGCATCTCTAAAAGTATAGATTAGATTTAAGACTGTCAGTTAATTGTCATGTACAATCATTCACGGTTGTAATTTGCACTAGTAAACAGTAGAATGCCAATTGAAATGGAGTACATACTTTTGGATCTGTTTCTTCATGTTCAAATATAACGATTTCAGTTATCACACAGACTACAAAGTGTACAGTGCTCACTTCGTATTACTGTTTTCATACAAATATTTGCCCTGTAAAAATAATAAAACAAGAAGAAATATTTTTCAGTTCACCTCATACAGCCGCTGGCGTGCAATCTCTTTGTCACGAAAGTGCAATTTAGAAATGTAGATTGTTTTATTGCATAACCACGCTCAAAACCAAAACAAAATAACACTTTAGAGCCTACAAGTCCACTCAGTCCTACTGCATGTTCAGCCAGTCACTCAGACAAACACATCTGTTTACATTGATGGGAGACATTGCTTCCCACTTCTTATTGGCTAGCCCACTTTGGGATAATGCTAAGCCTTCGTACGTCCCTTTGTGATTTGGCCACCGGTCCAGAAGACATGCTTCCATGCTGATGACATTTGCTAAAAAAATGAGTGAAATGTGTGCGTGAACTCCTGGGGGGAGAATTGCACGTCCCCTGCTCTGTTTTCCCTGCACTCTGCCCTGTATTTTATCCCAGTGGCCCAGCACGTGTAGTTCGTTTTAAGAACACGTTTGCTGCGGATTTGACAAAGCACAAAGGGACCAGTGTGAGATTTCTACAACACTCGACCCCGGGGTTAAGAATCCAAAGTGCCTTCCAAGATCTGAGAGGAAGGAGGCACGGAGCCTGCTGTTAGTTTTCAAAGAGCAGCCCTCCGACGTGGAGACTGCAGAACCCGAACCGCCACGAAACCATCCGCCTCCTGCCGTTGGCATGTGACTGGGCTGAGGCAGAGGAACACGCGGCGGTCCAGGCGTTGGAGCGCTGGCGAGCGGAACCCGCCGCCAGCAGGGACGTGTGTCTGAGCCGGTGGCCCTGGGGTTTGGCCCAGCGCGTCCAGGGTGTGTGAGCCCCGCTTTGCGAAGGGAGTCCGCGCAGAGGTGGTGGGGTGGGGTACCTCCCGCCACGTGCTGCTGGGGCAATGCCCCCCTTCGTACAGCGTGGGCTCTTCCTGCCCTGCGTGGGGGAGGACTTCTGCTGACTTCTCAGGGCGCTGGATCCGGCCGATGCTGGGGAGTCTGGGGGGAAGTAACTCATCTCGTCTCGTACCGGTACCGGCGCATTGCAGGCCGGGGCGCGGCGCCCACGCTGCGGGCTGCCCAGGCACCGGGCGCGTCCCAGGGGCTGTGGGAGCTGGCGTGGGCCCGTGGGGGGGGTGGAAGGGGAGGGGCGCACGAGCCGGCCCGGGGCTCTCGCTGCTCAGCCTGGCTCCGCCGCGCCGTGCCGTCCGGTGGTCACCATGGCAACGGTGTGTTCTCCCCCCCCCCTCCAGATGACTCCGGCGACGAGGAGCCCGCCTCGCAGGCTGACAGGAGCGAGCCGCACGGCGCCCTGAAGGGGCTGGCCAGTAAGCTGGAGGATCTGAGCACCTGCAGCGACCTGCTGGCCAAGCACGGGGCGGCCCTGCAGCGCTCCCTCAGCGAGCTGGAGAGCCTCAAGCTGCCCGCCGAGAGCGGGGAGAAGCTCAAAGCCGTCACCGAGCGCGCCACCCTCTTCCGCATCACCTCCAACGCTGTGCTCAACGTGAGTGCCTCGCCCCCTCCCTCCCTCCCTCGTTCCCCTCCGGCGCCGGGCTCCGGGTCGGCCCCTCCCTCGCTCCCTCCCTCCGGCGCCGGGCTCCGGTCGGCCCCTCGCTCCCTCCCTCCCTCCGGCGACGGGCTCCGGGTCGGCCCCTCGCCCTCGCTCCCTCCGGCGACGGGCTCCGGGTCGGCCCCTCGCTCCTTCCCTCCTCCGGCGACGGGCTCCGGGTCGGCCCCTCGCCCCCTCGCTCGTTCCCTCCCTCCAGCGCCGGGCTCTGGGTCGGCCCCTCGCCCCCTCCCTTGTTCCCCCCCGGCACCGGGCTCTGGGTCGGCACCTCGCCCCCTCCCTCATTCTCTCCCTCCAGTGCCGGGCGCCGGGTCGGCCTCGCCCCCTCCCTCGTTCCCTCCCGGCACCGGGCTCTGGGTCGGCCCCTCGCCCCCTCCCTCGTTCCCTCCGGCGCCGGGCTCTGGGTCGGCCCCTCGCCTCCTCCCTTGTTCCCCCCCGGCACCAGGCTCTGGGTCGGCACCTCGCCCCTTCCCTCTCTTCCCCTCTGGCGCTGGGCTCCGGGCTCCAGGTCGGTGCCTTGCCTCTCCCTCCCCTCCGGCTCTGGGTCTGTGCCTCACCGCCTTCCTCCTTCCCCTCCGGCGCCGGGCTCTGGGTTGGCACCTCGCCTCTCCCTCTCCTCCAGTGCTGGGCTCCGGGTTGGTGCCTCGCCCCCTCCCTCCGTCCCCTCCAGCGCCGGGCTCCAGGTCGGCACCTCGCCCCCTCCCTCCGGCGCTGGGCTCAGGGTCGGTGCCTCGCCCGCTCCCTCCTTCTCCTCCGGCGCTGGGCTCAGGGTTGGTGCTGTGCCCTGGGGCAGGGCCTCCTGCGGGCCAGGCAAACTTTGCATGCGCGTGCAAGGCACGAGGCCAAGGAGACGCTCGCGCCCTGCAGCTCGGCTTCCCTTTGTTCTCCCCTCCCCGGCCCCGCCCTTCCCCACGCGTGTCATGCCGACGGCGGGGACGGCCTCGGCTTTGGGGTCGGGACAGAGCTGGGCTGGGCGCCCGGGAGCGGATGGGAGCCGGGTTCTGCTCCGGTGCCGTTGATTCGGGTGACGCCGGGAACGAGGGCGGGATTCCAGCGACGAGGGCCGGGGGGGATGGGAGCCGGGCTGCTGGTAGTCTGAGGTGTACGGTGCACGAGGACCCTCCGACCCGCTGGGCCAGGCTGACCCCACGCCGCCCTCTTCACCCACATGCCCAGCGGCCAGCATGCGGGGAGCCCCCGGCCAGCCCAGCAGGGCGCGGGCCACGGTGCCGGGGGCCCCTTCCCACGGCAGATTTGGTGCCGCCATAGCCAGCACCGCTGGGATCTGGCCGCTAGCGTCTGTGTCGGGACAGGGCCTGCATTGGAGGGGCCCAAACGCAGAGCTGGGGCTTCTCCTGGCTTGTTGGCTGCCGGTCTGGTCCGCGCCACTCACCGTCTGACCGCGCCGGTCCCTGCATGGTGGGGAGCGCTGCTCGCGGAGGAACAGTCGCTGTGTGTCTGTGTCGGTGTGTGTGTGTGTCTTGCGCACAGGGCGAGTGGGGGGTGTTTTCCTCCTGGGAGGAAGCGGCAGAGATTCTGCGAAGGAAGGAAAATGTTGGGGGAGGAAAGGGACGCGGTGGTCGGGAGGGAATGCAGCTGGCGGGCGACCCAGCTCCGGGCGCTGAGTTAACGCTACGTGGCTGCCCCTCTCCTAGAGAATCCCCGGGGCCGCCAGCCCCCACCATCAAAGGCGACCCTCCGCCTTTGCCCCCCAACGTACCGCCCCAGGGAAAGCCGCTTGGCAGGGTCCTTCCCCGTCTTCCCAGCCGGGCCGTGTTGTGGTCCCCGGCAGGCGTGGCCGTGCCCGGGCGAGATCCCAGACTGTTTGGGGCCGTTCCGTGGGGACTCGGGCTCCCTGGCCTGTTCCGAACGCAGGAGCCATGCAGAAGGGGTTGTAGCGTGCGGAGGGCAGGTCGCTCGGGGTGGCTTGCACCCTCCGTGGCTAGGGGAGGGGCCGTGAACTCTGACACGTGCCCCCCTCGGGTCCGTTGTTGGTCGGGAAAGCCCGTCGCAGAGCGCTGGGGGGATGAGTTGGGTCTCGTGGGAGGTCTGGGGCGGGAGCTGCGTTGCGTGGTACGTCGTGCGTATGTGGGTTTCCTCTGGCTGGCTCGGAGCATGGCCCTAGAGCCCGGGAGGGGAATGTCCAGCAAACAGACCCAAAGCAGGGAGATCTGTTCTCTGTAGGAGAGAGGGGGTCTGTCTGCGAGCGGAGGAGAGTGTCCGTCTGTCCGTCCCTTTGTTCACGAACTCCTCCTAATCAGTGAGAGCTTTGGGGTGTACCTCAGAGCCGGGTCGGGGTTGGCTGGGCCCAGACAAGGGGTGTGCTTGGAAAGCCGTCGTTTTTCGTAAAGCCGCGGAAGGGGAGGGGCTGCTAGCAGGGACTGTTATATCACGTCATGGCCACAGGGGGGCAGCAAGGGGCCAGAGATGGGGGCTGGGACAGTTATAACCCCGCTAGGATGGAGGCCACTTCCCTGCCGGCCCCAGGGATCTGCCCCTCCAGGAAGCGTGACCCCCTCCGCACCCAGACAGCATGGCCTCAGCCACGCCCAGCCCCAGGAAGCTGCCACCCAGGCAACGCGGCCCCCATTGGCTCTTCCAGCCCCCTGCCCCGAGCCCCAGATGGGGGAGGTCCCTGGCTAGGGCCATCCAATGGGAGGAGACGGCTCTCTGCCTTCATTGCTTGCCTGGCCCCCGCTCCCTCGGCATTGGTGCGCTCAGTCTGTAAGGCAGTGCCAGCGGGGGTGGGATTGGCAGATGGGGAGTTGAGACACGGAGACTAAGTGACTTGCCCGAGGTCTCATAGGCAGTCGGTGGCAGAGAAGGGACTGGAGTCCAGGCGGGTAGTCCCTGCTCCCCTCTCGCTGCTCAGCGCCCCACAGCCGAGGCGGGGAGGGAGCGCGAGCCCTCGGCGGCCCGTGGGGCCGAAGCAAGGCTCCGGTGGCTCTCCGTGAGCGGGAAGTGCAGACAGCTGAGAAGAAGCCAATTACAAGGCTAACGGGCGGCGCGTGGCGCGGGGCCTGTTCCAGTGAGCAAAGCACGAGCCTTGGACTCACTCGACGAGCAGGCGGAAGGCCAGAGACACGCGCGCCAGAGGGAGCCGGCGCGTGCGCTGGGAAGAGATGGAGAAGCCAGGGGTGGGGCTGGAAATAGGCTCCCGGTGGGGCTGGCTGGTGCTCCGGAGACGTTCCAAGGCAGCCGGGCGGTCCAGTGGGGCTGCCATCAGCTCGGCCCGTGTGGGGTGCAGTGGGACCGCGCGGGAGGGAGGAGAATGCGCGCCGAGCGCTTAGTTGGACATACCAGCGCGGAGAAAATGCCGGGAGCCCCCGTCTCCAGCGCCCCCAGACTCAGGTGGGTTTCAGCAGCAAGGCTGGAGAAGGGGCCAGGCAGCAGACGCTTTAGGTGGAGGGACTTCAAACAGGATCTCCCAGTAACCAGCCATCTTCAGCTGCTCCCGCTACACGCTCCCGCCAAAGACCTGGCTCCTGTCCCCACGTTCTGCCCCCGACGAGCACGGGGGGGAGCGCTCCAGCAGGGCGGAGCCCCCGAGAACTGAGGCAGAGCCGAGCAAGGATGAGCGGGCAGCGATGGTGCCGGCCCATCCCTCCAGGCCCTGAGCCCGACAGCCAGTCCGGCCCAGGATGGGCTGGCACGGTCCCAGGCCCTGGCTCCCTTGCTGAGGAGAGAGCACGCTCGCGTGGGCAGGTCCTCTGGCAGCCCCGCCGCCCTTCTCCTGCCGCTGTTGTCCGGGGAGGTGTCTCCCCCTGCTCCAGTGTCCTGCATCCAGGCTCCCTGCGGAACAGACCAGGGAGGTGACAGAGGAGGAAAGGAGACCAGGACCCGGTGAGCATGACGTCTTGGGCACGGCCGCCCCACTGCTCCCAGGCCCCCGGCCAGCACTGCAGGCCTTCCTGCCCCAGGCGGGACCACGTGCCGGGGGTGGGAGCCGTCGGTCCGGGTGGTCGTGGGAGGCCGGAGGGGGGCAGAGAGGGGACCCAGCGATGGAGCGGGAAATCGAGGGGCTCGGTAGAACAGTCATCGGGCAGGCTCTGGGCGTGGGGTCTCCCTCGTGGAGCTCGGTCATGCCCCAGCTGGGGGCGCGGCTCCCCAGGCTCCTCCCTGCGCCCCTGGGCTCTGCCTGGCCCTTTGGGAACTCCACTGGGATGTGCTCGGGGCCCAACGCCGTCGTGCAGCCTGCGGAGGCAGCTCCGGGGATGCTCGCAGTGGGACCGGAACCCACAGCGCCCGGGCACTGGGAGCAGAAGCTGCCTTGCTCTTGGATTGTTGTCCCCCCCTCGAGCCGGGCGTTCTCGGAGCCTGAGGCGAGCGCTGTGGCTTGCCCGGCCCGGTCCCTCAGAACAGCCAGCTGACGGGCTAGGCGGAGGCCGGGGCCCGGAGCCAATCTGACGGAAACCTCTCTAGTCACGTGTCCATGCCGAGGTGCCTGGGCCCTGGTCCGTTCTGGGGGCATGATCTCTGGGCTCCCGTATGTCACAGACACGCTGGCTGCACCCCCGGCCCCCTGGGGCAGTGTGAGCCGGGCCCCAGCTCGCACCCGGGCCTGGGTTCCCCCAGACCATGTGGCCCCAGGCTAGTGCAGGGCCGGCGGGGCTCTGAGAAACCCCCTTGGGCAGAGGGGGAAGTGTGGAAGAGGCCGGGCGCCTGGCTCTGAGGGGTGGGAGGAGCCAGTGGCTGTGGCAGCGCTGTCCTGGGAGCAGGTCTAGGTCGAACTACGAGCGGCACAAAAGGGACTTCCAGGGAGCAGATGGGGCAGCCAATGGTTCAGACTTTCTGCGCCTCCAGCTCCCGAATCGCAGGCCAGCCGGCCCTCCCCAGAGCTCAGGGAACCCGCGGCCCTCGCCTGTGCATAGCGGGATCTCAGGCAACGCCCGGTGTGGGCAGGAGTCTGGTTCCCAGGCAAGGCTCAGGCATAGGGCAGAGCTAGCCCTGGGGGCCCCGCGGCCGGCGGTGCCTGCTAGAGCCAGTCCCAGCGGGCAGTGGGGGTACCTGCACCACGGAAGCTCCTGGGGACCCCGGCAGGAGGCTGTTGGGGCTCCTCAGGGCGCAGAACAAGGCACGGGACTCAGCGACCCCAAAGGGTGCTGGGGCGTCCCCAGAGGCCCAGCTGTTCCCCGGCACTGGCTCTGTGCTTTGTGGGGAGGGGGCTCAGCCCTTCATTGCACAGAGCCCGTGTCTGGGGCTGTCTAGGACTGGGGACTGGGGTCCCCTGCAGAGCGCCCAGGCGTGGCATGGGACTTGCATGCTGGAGGCCGTCCGTGAGCAGGCAGAGGGCAGGAGTCTCTCGGCGAGGGGTTCCCTCTCCACCGCTAGCCAGGAATGAGGCCGCCCTAGCAGCCCGGGGCACGTGAGCCATGCCCAGCAGGCGGCGGAGGGATCTGGCACCGGGGCTAAGTTCTTCTCCCCACCGGATGAGAGTGTTTCCAGTGCCGCTGGCTGGCCACGGCTGGTCCCGTGTCCGAGGGGTCGCTGCATGGACGTGTTGGCCCGTGGCACCTTGGAGACGAACAGGTGGGTTTGGGCGCCCGCTGTCGGGGGCCGAGACCCACGGGGCAGACGAATGCAGAGGCAGCGTGGCTCTCCTAGCGCGTGGCCAGAGGGGAGTGGCCTTAGCCGTGGAGGGTCGAATTGATCGTGCACTGGGCCGTGGAAGCAACGGGAGCCGGTTTCCCTCGAGTGCAGTCCCCCACTGTAATCAAAGGAGCTCGGGGGCTCCCATAAACCGGCTGCTCTCCTGTGTCACAGCAGGCTGGGCGCATGTTCGAGGCCTAGGCTGTTAATTTATTCTGTACGTTGATCTTCCAGTTCCATCCGCCTCCTCGGCGCCCTAATTACACGGGCGCGGGAGCGGGCCTGTCACTGTGTCCGTAAATACGCTCACCAGGCAGCCCCAGCACTCCTCCCCGGGAGAGCCGCCTGCCGCGCTCCGCCCAACATCTGCGGCCAGGCGCCTTCCCTTCTGCTTCGTCCCCAGAGCGCTTCCTTCTAGTGCGCCCACTGCTACCGCTGCGGGCTCTGCGGCCGGCGTGACTGGGGGTCGGAGGGGAAAGCAGTCCCGGCGAAGGGTTTGCCGTTGGTTCCTCAGTACCCCTGGGTTTCGGGTTTGAGGGGGCGTGCGTTAAACCCGTCACCAAATTTGCCGTGGGCAGAATCGCGCCATGTCGTCGGCCTCGTCTCGTTTCCCTGAGCTCGGGATTTGCACCAGGGATGAATCTGACCCACCAGGGCTAAGCTGCAGGGCAACGTTTGTTTGCTAAGTCAGTTGCCAGCTGAGCCCCGGATTGCTTTGGCTCTCCCGGCGTCCCTCGTTCAGATACAGTTGGACCGGCCTGGGGTGTAAGCGCGTTGTTGTGACCCTCCCATGGAAACATTCCTTCCCAAGTACACATGTACACTCCTAGGCCCCGGGGGCGCGTGAGGGCTGAGCCGTTTATTTGATTGCGAAAACAATGGAAGAACGTTTCAGAGCTACAGTCGAACCTCCGCGTTCCGAATCCGGGAGCGGCGCCTGAGCAGAACAGAGGGCTTCTTTCAAACGCGTACGACCCAACTTTGACTTGAGACAGCTTGGAAACTTTACCGTGCGGAAACCCCGCTGCTTTCAGCCGTCGGGATGTAAATCAAGCAAGCGGCCAGCGTTTCCGTGCCTTGTCCGGTTTTGAAACGTCCCCTCTGTTTTTGTAGTGCTGGACCCAGTGGTGTGGTGCACGTGACCCAGGAGCGTGGTGCTTTTCCCCTGAGGATTGCTAGCGAGCGGGACGAGCTAGGTTTGCACCGCACACTTGGATAAAACAAGCAGGCACCGTGCTCCGCCTTTTGGAGCACCAGTGGCTTCTGGCAGCTGATCGATGGCATTTGCATGGGATCTAGTTCCCATGGGATCTAATTACTGGCGCTTAGCGCTGACTTCAGGCTTCATCTTGAGAAGAGCATAAAGAGAGCTAGGTCTGCATCTCAATCGAACCGCTCCTCAGCTTTCACTGTGGTGTGCGGCTCTGGCATCTCCTTGGCTCCCGCAGCCTGGGCAGCCAGGTCTGGTTTCTTCCTGGCCATGCCCGATTCGTACCCTGGCAGGTCTCCGGGGGCTGCTTTTCCCTGCCACGTGCCTTGTGCCAAAACCTCTTCCCTGCCTTGCCGCGCCTTGCCGGGCTGGCTGGGGGGTACTGACGCAGGGCTGGCTGGGGTGTACCGACACTGGGGTGTACGGATAGGGGCTGGCTGGGGTGTACCGGCACTGGGGTGTACCACTACAGGGCTGGCTGGGGTGTACCGACACTGGGGTGTACGGATGGGGAGCTGGCTGGGGCGTACGGAGACAGGGCTGGCAGGGGCTGTAACGATACAGGGATGGGGTGGGTGTACTGACACGGGTGTACCACTACAGGGCTGGCTGGGGTGTACCGACACTGGGGTGTACGGATGGGGAGCTGGCTGGGGCGTACGGAGACAGGGCTGGCAGGGACTGTCATGATACAGGGATGGGGTGGGTGTGCCAACACTGGGGTGTACCGCCGCGGGGCTGGCTGGGGTGTACCACCACTGGGGTGTACCGACATGGGGCTGGCTGGGGTGTACCGCCACTGGGGTGTACGGATAGGGGGCTGGCTGGGGTGTACGGAGACAGGGCTGGCAGGGACTGTCATGATACAGGGATGGGGTGGGTGTGCCAACACTGGGGTGTACCGCCGTGGGGCTGGCTGGGGTGTACCGCCACTGGGGTGTACCGCCGCGGGGCTGGCTGGGGTGTACCGACACAGGGGTACACCGCCGCGGGGCTGGCCGTGGATAAAGAAGGCAGAATGTGGCTGTAGTCGGGGTGGCCGGACTCTAGCAGGAGGCACCGGCACGTGGGTAGAACTGCGCCCCGCCGGCGTGCCCGGATTTCACGGGGCCCGTGGCGCTATGGCAGCTACGCCGGCACAAAGCCTGTGCAGACAAGTGCTGACGTCCTGCTGGAACAGGCCAGGGGGGCAGCGTGAGAAGGGAGATGCCGGTGGTCCCCCCGTCCCCAGGGAGGGCTCTGCTGGGGCCCCAGGCACGGACGCGACACCCAAGGGGGCTGGCAGGGTTTGTGGGAACCGGACTCGCCCCGACTCGCGTTCCCTGGCTGGGCAAACACCTGCCGCAGCTCCAAGGCCGAGAGCGCTTTGCAATGCAGGGTCGCCCCAGGGCGGGGCTGTGTCCTAGCTCCCCACTTCACTCCACCCTGCCCTTCCCGCTTGGGCTCCCTGCCCACGGACACACCCGGGAGAGGCAAGCCGTCCGCCCGGGGCTGTGGGCGCCTTGGGGAGGGGGGCTTCCGTGTGCATCCGCGCTCCCTGTGGGCATGGGCAGCGCTTGGCAGAGGTTGAATGAGCTTCCTGTTGGCCTCTGATGAGCCGTGAAATCCGACATTGTCGCCGATTGGCCCGTGAAATGCACCGGATTCCTCTGCTCCCCGTGCGCCGTCTGGGGTTTCTGCTCCCTCCGGGCATTCGGTCCTTGGCGCGTCTCCCCCAGGGCCCCTCTGCCGCTGCACCAGCTCCCATGAACGCTCAGGGGCCAGGCGGCCAGCCCCTCGCAGCTGAGAGTCCTCTGCCTCGCCCGCCCAGGGAACCCGGCTTAACGGGGCTACATGAGCTATTCCCATGGCCTCTTTAAAGTGCCCCCAGGCCTGGTGTGTCCCCTCCCCCCCCAAAATGGGGGCCCTGGAGTTCTGTCGGAGGAGTGGGCTTGGGCTGGCGTGTGGACGGTACAATGTGTGGTGGCAGTGTGGCCTAGTGGGGAGAGTCTGGCCTGAGCCTCCGGCACCTGACTTTTGTCCTTGGGTCTCGAGGACCGCTGTGAGCAGCTGGTCTGACCCCAGGGTGGCCCAGAGCACAGGCCTGCACTGCCCGCCCGTGGGGACGGGCCCCCCCAGTGCCAGCGACTCATGTTCTGTGCCCTGACCGTGACGAGCGCGAGTCCGGCCTGTCTCTGCTGGGGGGAGAGCCCCTAGCCCGTGGATGTTCCCCACGGGCGCTTGCAGGCTGCGACCACGTCCCACCTCGCCGCCTGCTTGGATCTAAACCCCCCGGCTGTCTGGGGCCGGGGGGCCCAGCTTCCCGGCTTGGGAAGAGACGCTGGGCTCGGAAGCCAGGCCCTGGGGCAGCCCCTCCCCACGCTCCAAGGGCGCTCTGCCCTCTGGTTCCAGGCCCCCCGCGGGTCTCTGGTGTGCTGCCTGCTGGGAGCTGCAGGAGGGCACGTCAGGAGTGCGCTGACTCGGCCCATCCCTGCAAAGGCAGCTTCTCCCTCTGGGCCAGTCTCCCCTCCGCCAGGCCCTGCCCCGCGCCCTGCCCTGCCCGGGATCTGATCCGCCAAAGGGGGGTTCACCTCCTGCTCCCTTGCCGTGCCCCCCGCTCACGGCTCCGGCTCAGCTCTCTGTGCGGCTCCTCTCCATTCACACAGGCGCTTGTGCTCGGCTGCTGTCTGTGCGCCCCCCGCCCTCCTGCCGGCTGCTCCCCACAGCCCCCCGGGGCCTTCTCTTCCTGCGCTGGCCACTGGCGGTCCCACTCCCTCCCCTCGCCTCCATTGTCAGCCCCCTCTGCCATGCTCGCGCTTCCCAGCCCTCGTCCTGTGCATCCTCTCGACAGCCCCCCCCGCCTGCCCCAGGCTGGCCATGTCCCCTGCCGCCCTGGGGTAACCCCCGCCCTGTAGTGCTGCTCCCTGGCTGCTCCTCGCCTGGTCCGTGGCACTCGGGGGCAGGTGAAGCTCCGGGCTGGTGAAGCAGCGTGCCAGCAGGTGATGGGAGACGTGTTGTGGTCAGAGCCAGACAGCGCTTGGGCAGTTGCTGGAAAGTACAGCAAAGGTGGCGCTAGGAGAAGGGGGTCACAGGGGCGGGGAGGCCGTTTGCCCCTCCCTGGTCCCGCCATTCGGAGCTGCCGCGGTGGAAAATCTGAGTAACCCGCGGACTGCGCTGGCGCGCTCCCAGAACGCGCTCGGAGACGGACGCCGGAGATCGCAGCTGCCCCAGAGACCGTCTGCGCGTGGAGACGTCACACGTGGGAAACGGGTCCGCTGCGTAAAGGCTGAGTGGCCCTGCAACGCGGGAGAGGTCGCTTGCCCTGCCGGGGCCGGGGGCCGGGGCCGGGAGCGCCCACAGCTGCAGCCGAGGCGGGAGAGTCGTGTATTTCTGCAGAGCGCCGGGTTTAACGCTGGCCTCTGACGGGGGGGGAGGTCTCCAGCCAGCGGCCCGGCCCCGTTTCCCGAGGAGAGCCGTCAGCACGCCACTGCTGCTGTGAAATCAACTGGGAGCCGCAGGGGCTGGAACCAGCGAAGCCGCATGGCCCAGGAAAAAAGCCCAGCTGGGATTAAGCTGAGCTCATCGTGTCAGGCTAGAAAAATAAGCAGCCTGGGCTGACGTCACGGGCCCAGATGGGCTGGATTCGAATGATCTCGTAGCAGGCAGCGGCTGCCGAGGCTCCTGGCTGGGACAAGCACTCCGGCGCTCTCATTCTGAGGCCAGCCGGAGCAGTGGGCGGAGGGCGCTAGGTGGCCGGCGTCTGCCACTTCTAGCACCAGGCCTCCAAGTACGTTAACTGCGAGGGCGGGGGGTTCTCTAGGGTTTGGCAGGCGCTTGTGGGTCGCTGGAGGTGTCGCGCGGATGCTAATGCGGGTCGGGCCGAAAAGGCGCCTGACCCACACGTCTTGGAGCACTAGCCTGTGCGGGAAGCTGCCAGCGGAGACTTTCTTCCTGCGCCAGACGTTCACCGCGGGGGAAGTCGAAAAGGCCTTGGTGACCCTGAGAGAGCCCGCCCATCCCACGACACCGTGGCTCAGGGAGCCGTGACAGCGGTAGGGAGAGGTCCAGCAGCCGGCTGAGCAGGTGCAGAATGACTGAGGGGTGCGCTTCGGGCCGTGGGCAAGCCCTCTGGCGGTGGTGGCACAGGACCTGGCCGATGACCGCGTCCCCGTGGTTACAGCTGCCGGCCGTGCCCTGCACAATATTTGTGAGGCTGAGTTTGACAAGCCTGAGACGAGGGCGATCGGAGGAGCCCAGCGCGGGGCCATGCGGCTCAGGGAAGTGGCGAGGCAGACTGGCGTTGGTTGCCACGCACGGGGCAGCAGTGGCTGCGGTGCTAGCGGGGACTTTGATTGGGTCGTGTGGTGCACTTCATGCAGTGGTGCCTGCGGCTTTGTGGGGGCGTGCTTGCTTGCTTCGTGGGTTGGAACGGAGGTGGCTTTCACAGCCCAGACTGGTTCATTGAAAACACCCAGCGTAGCCCACGACGCGGCAGGCGCGGCATGTTGGCAGGTTTGTGTCTGTCCAGGTATCGGGCAGCCCTGCTCTCCGGTGCGCTGTGTGCAAACAGCAGTTCAGCAGCGTCCCACGGCGTGGGAGGGCCTGACGTGCATGGGAGTCCCAGGGCCTGCCAGCGAAGGGGGCAGGGCCGGGGTGCAGCGGGTAGGCGGCGAGAGGGGGGTGCATGGAACCCAGCTTTTGGGAGAACCGGCAGCTGGCGGGTGCAGCACCTGCGTGGCGTTGTGCCTCCTGCACCTCGCGGTGGTGTTCGGCGGCTCCGGCGTTGTGAGCCCTGGGGCTGGGCGGCCTCCTCTCCCCTAACGCTGGTGAGGCCCAGCGTCTCGGCCAGGCCATGCAGGGCCTCTCCTGGTGCGTGGAGCAGGCCTGGCCAGCTGAGGGAACCCCCACAGGCCCCGGCGAACGAGAAGGGGACTTCCAGATTGCCAAGGAACGCAAGGGCAGCTCTGATTGGTCACCAAGGGGAGGCAGTAGAGTCCAAACTGATGCCCGGGAGGCAAGACCGGGCATTGTGGGCCGGGGCCTGGAGGCCTGGCACAGCACTGCAGAATGCCATGGTGGCCACCTGGGCACCCCAGCACTGTGTCCAGAGTGCAGCAAGATCGGACGCGTCTCAGCGTCTTCCCGGGCTGGCCTTGGCTGCCTTCTGCAAAGCCGGTGGACGGGTTGGGTCCCGGGCCCAGAGTACGAGTGGCTGATGGGGGAGCGATGGCAAAATGCCCGGGGGCACCAGAGAATCGGCGTCGCAGCAGAGGGCGGGGCTCACCCGTTTCTCTCTTCCGTGCCAGCGACTCCTGCTCACATGCTCTGCCTGGAACGTCTAAACGCGGGGGCGCTCCCCTGGCGTCAATCAGGAACCCGTCCGGTGGGGTCCGTGGGGTGGTGCTGGGCGGCTGTTCCCCCCGGGACTTAGCAGGGTTTTAGCCTGCTTCCTGCTACTGACTAGGCCCGGCTGGACGTCGTGGGGGAGGCTCAGAATGCACCTGGCCCGGCGAGGCCGCTTTTGGCGGTAAATCGAGCAGACGTGTTAGATTAGGCAGCAAGAAACTTCGCTCTGGGCTCTGCTTTCTACCCTGGCTTTGCTCCCAGCTGGAGGGGGCGTTTGTTCCTGACTCGGGTGGTAGGAGGGCCACGCCCCACGGCGGGATTCGGCCACGCCAGCTAGCCCGCGGTTCAGATTCTGCACGCTGGCCTTGGACTGGCTGAGACTAATTGCTGGGGCCAGCTTCCGAGTCTGCAGCAGACGACCCGTTGGCTCCCGGCCAGCATGGTGCTGTCCAAGGCGGCCTCCGGGGCTCGGGCTTGCGCCTTTGGGCTGGGGCGTGGAGGCAGATGGACTGCATCGTACCATGGCTCCTCGCCTTCCCCCAGGTTTGCCCAAACGCCTTCCAAAGGCCCCAGCCTGATGCGTGGGGTTCTGGTTTCCTTCCTGGCCGCTGCCGGGGCCCTCCAGCCTGGACAGGGAAGTCTGGGTTCAAGGCCCCCCGACGCCCTCGCTGATGAATGCGGTGCCTTGTTTCTAAGCTAATGGCTCTGGCCTCCGCTGCCAGCCCTTGGTTCTTGCTCTGCTAGGTCATGGAGCCACGTAGGACCCGCTACTTTTCCCCACCAAGGCGTGGTTGCACCCTAAGCAAGTCGCCTCTCGGCCGCCTTTCAGATGGGCCAAACACAGTCGGCTCTTGTGCCTCAGTTTCCCCATCAATACCGTGAGGATTGTGTGTGGTGCCCCTGTCTGGCCATGCTGAGAGATCTGCAGCTAGGAAGCCCTAAGGCTGATGTGGATCAGAATTGGCCCTCATCTAGGACACTGATTTCAACACGGGACCACCCCCTTCCCATGGCTCTGGGTGCCTTTGCCCAACCCCCTGCTTCTCTGAAATCTCCCCTGGCACCCCAAGGTGGGCTAAGGCGAAGGGCATGGGACGTGGTGCGCCGTGGGGGTCTGTACGTGCTTGGCCTGTTCCTTGAGGACAGGACCTTTCCGTGGCCCCGGCTGTGCGTGTGGCTTGTCGGTCTATGGCGAGGGGCAGGCACCTGCCAGCTGGCCCCACAGCTCGACTTGTCCCAGCTAACTAGGGGCAGCCCTGCAGCGGGCGCCATCTCGCTGGGGAGGGCCAAGCAGTGGGAATCGGGCTGAGGACTCTGTGTTCGGGCCTTGGACTCTGGCTCGCCACCAGGGAACAGGAGACCCTGCTGCTTGGGCCTCTGCCAGCCAGTAGCCTGGGCGACCAGTCCTGCCTTGGGGGGTGTGGGCTGTGGGCTATAACGTGGGGCCAGATGCAGAGCACTTGGACCAAGGAGTCCCCCCCACCCCCGAACACCACGAAACCCGGCTCCCTTCACACAGCTGTGCAGCAAGGTGGGGTAGGGGCTGCTCTACCAGCTGGTCTCCCCATCCCGCAAGGGGCCACGGCAGGTAGGCCAGCCCTGAGGCCGGAGGAAGGGCGGATCTCTGAGCTCTGCTGGCCATGGGCCAGCTGCACCGGGGCTGCCTGTGAGACTAGGTCCCACTCGCCGTACGGTCCTTTCGCTGCGCCACTCCTGCGCTAGGACTCCCTGGGCTGTGGCCCGAGAGATCCCCAGGCAGCCTCCTCGGCCGTGCAGGGGGCAGCTTCCCGCTGATGTGCCTTGCAAGCGTTGGTCCCCTGCCTTGGTTGAGGCCGGGGCCACGTTTGCAGGGTCTGGCTACTAAGCCGGTGTTCGCAGAAGCACAAGCCGAGGGACAGGGAGCTGGATGGAAAGCACAACCTGCTTCCCAGACCTGCGGCGGCCTGGCTTTTTGATCGAGTCTCTGATGTAGGTGTTGGCTGGCCAGGCCCTCTGGCGTGGTCCTCCCAGGCCTGTCAAGGGATGGGTCACGCTGGGGAAGACCACCGAACGCAGACTGCCGCCTGTCCCACACCCACGGGAGGGTGGTGAGGGTGACAAGCGTTGGCCCTGCACAGAGCAAGAGGAATAGCGATGGCCAGCCACCCGACACCAGTCCCATGGCGCTCTCGCTGCGTTGTGGGTCACCTCTCGCTGGAGAGCTCTCGGGGGGGGGGCGCAACTCCCACACTCCCCGCCTCTCTCAGGAGAATCCCAGCACTTCCCCGCATGGCCACAGCATCCTGTGACACGTTTCTGACTGCCAGGGCCTCCAGCTGGCTTCCCATATGGCGTGTTGCATGAGACATCACAGCCCTACAGACCAGCGTGGGGGGTTACACGGTGCTGCTGAGGTACAGTGTGGCCAGGACTGGCGTGGCAGGGGCTGCAGGTCAGAGTTAAGGGGATGGCCCAGGACTGGCGTGGCAGGGGCTGCAGGTGAAAACTGAGCTGCCTGCAGAGCTGTGCTCCTAGCTGGCCACGCAGGCGATCTGCCAAGCACAGCAGCTTTGGGTGATGTGAACAGGCTGCAGAGCAGGTGGGGCGGGGGGGGGGGAAGGGCAGGGGAGATAGAGAAATGTCAGGCTGGAAGGGACCTTGAGACACCACAAGAGCAGCCCCTGCCCTGGGCCAGACCCAGACTCGCTCAACCACCCCTCCCCAGTGCGTGTTCAAGCTGTTCTCACAGCCCTCCAGCGCCCAGCTGCCCCTGCCGTCCTGACCCTCTCTCCTTGGCCAGCCGTGCCGAGCCGTGGGGCGGGTTCATGGCTCTCCTCTGGGCTCCTGCCAGGGGTGCAGCCCCAGCCACAGGAGCCATTGGCAGTGCTGGCGGCCTGGCGGCCTGACGGCGCGTTTGTGGCCCCCAGGCGTGCCGGGACTTCTTGGAGCTAGCCGAGAGCCACAGCCGGAAATGGCAGCGGGCCCTGCAGCATGAGCGGGAGCAGCGGATCCGGCTGGAGGAGACCATCGAGCAGTTAGCCAAACAGCACAACAGCTTGGAACGGGCCTGCCGGGGGGCACCCGGCCTGGCCTCCAGCACCACCGGAGTCGCCGGCGCTGCCAAGGGTGAGTGGGTCCAGGCTCTGGCTTTCCCAGGTGCCCCTGCTCAGCGTCGGGCGACACGGTCACCCCAGAGAGCGGCCCCCAGGCTCTGCCAGCCCCACTCTGCTGCTGTGAGCTCACAGTGCCAAGGGCAGCGGGGGGAAGGGGGGACTGCCAGGCCACCGGCGGCAATGGGAAGGATGCCTGGGGCAGCCCGTTGTGCCCATGGAGTGTGTCTCAGGTACAGGCCGGCAGGGGGTCCGTGTCCCCCGGGAATCCCAGCTTCCACAGCCCAGCCTGATCCCATGAGGCCTCTGCCCTCAGCGGGCCGGGGCGAGCTTCCAGCGCGTGGGGCACAGGGCCGGCTTTTCTTGTCCCCCAAAGGGGGCCCTGGCTGATGGGCCGTGCCCCCACGTCGGGGCCAGGCTCACTTGGGGGGGGACGGGGAGAATGGATCCAGAGACACACAACTACCAGCCCGTCCCCAGGGCAAAGCGGCTCTCCCGGGGCGGGGGCAGCAGCATCACAAGAGGGGTTTGTGATGCAACGGGCCGGCCGGCTGGGGCCTCCCTGGGCGGGGCGTGTTGCCCCTCTCTCCGCAGGGGCAGCTGAGGCAGTGTCTCTCATGCCCCAAGGGGGTAGTTTGGCTGCAAGTGCATGCACCCCGCTGCAAATGGATCTCAGGGCTTCTCGCTCTGACCACTGCACCACACTCCCTTCTGCCACCGGGCTCCGTCCCCTTCTCTGACCTCACCCCCTCCTTGTGTGGGGGCTTAAGGGGAGAGCCCAGCTGCCCCCGTGACACTCCAGGATGGCCCTGGGCCCTGCGGGGACACCCCCTCCTGCCAGGCCAGGAGCCCAGCCAGCCAGCCCCCCGGAGAGCTCCCAGGTGCCAGGAAGCTGCCTGGGCAGAGCCAGGCCATTGTGTGTGGGGGGGGGGGGCAGGGAGAGGGAAGAAGGCCTGGGGAGGCTAGTCTTGGGGTGCATGAATGGGGACTCTGGGCTGGGAATGGCAGTCCAGCCCCCTCTAACTCCAACATCTCCTCTAGCTCCCCCAGACCTCCTAGCTCCCTGCAGCCCCTCTCCTGGCGGCTGAGGATGCACAGCGTTTGGCTGGGTAGCAGTGCCAGGGCCGTGTCCCTGCATGGGTCCCAGCTGCAACCTCTCCTGTCGAGCTGCCTCTTGCTGGGCTCCACTTTGGGGTGCTTCCCACCCGCTCAGACGTGCGCTGTTTGGGCTCCAAAGGGCCGGCCAGGCGGACTCATGGCAGTGGCCCCGGCAGCCCCTTGGGCTGGACAGACGCGGGGAGGCAGGAGCCCTTTTGAGGCCTAAGACCAGGGCACACCGTGGGCGGGACACAAGGGGCTGAAGGCAGAGGCCGGAGCCGCAGGGGGCCACCGCAGGGTCACGGCCCCAGGGCCCAGCCCCGTGGCGCTGGGGCAGAGTGTTGATCCACTTGCCCCAGCACTGGGCCCAGCCCCCAGAGCCTGGCCAGCGTGCGGAGGGGGACGGGTGCTGGCGGAGGGGCCAGCCGGCACCCAAGGGTGGGCAGGCGCGGAAGGGACCCCTGGGCACTCCATATTGACGCTGGGGGAGGGCTCCAGACTCGTGTCGGCCAGAGGGGAGGGAGGGCCGGTGCCCGAAGGGAGGAAGGCCGGCCCGTAGGCTGGGGGGACAGACAGCGCCTGGTTGGGCGTGCCCGGCCAGGGGTGCAGTGGGGGCTGACAGCCCATGAGCCCGACTCCCCCCAGCCCCGTTAAACGTCTGCAAAGGCCGGCCGGGGGCAGGCACAAGTCAGGGGTGGCCCCAGGGCCGAGGCGTTGGCCGTTGTGCCCAGGAAGGGACCCGCCCCCCCAGCAGGGGAGGGGAGGGGAGGGGTGGCCGGCCAGAGGGGCGCTCACAAGGCGAGTCCGGGAGGGAGGCAAGGGGCCGGGAAGGAGCCGGGACCGAGCCGTGCCCTCCGCCCACAGGGAGCGCGCCGCCGGCCAAAGGGGAAGCCAGCGACGAGGATGAGGAGACGGAGTACTTCGATGCCATGGAGGACGCCCCAGCGTTTATCACTGTAACCGCAGACCCCAAACATCACCGGTAGGAAGCTACCGCAGCGCGGGGGGCCCGTGGGGAAGGACGGGCCCAAGGACAGGCCAACCCTGCCCTGCCCAGACTGGGTCCCACCCAGGGACCCTCGCTCTCCTCCGCAAGAGCCCCCACGACTGGGCGAGGCCCCGGGCAGCCCTGAACCTGTGGGAAGCCGCCAGCCCACGTGCGCAGCAGCAGCTGCTTGTGCCCCGGCCTGGGCTCTGCCCACTGCTGCCCCACGGTGGGTGACGTGGGCCCCGTCTCTCCGCAGGCGCTCCGGCAGCAGCCTGAGCGGGGCCAGTGAGGGGCACCCGGAGGACTGGACCCTGGAGGACAATGTGAGTGCCCTGGGCCGATGCTCCTAGCCGGGGGGGGTTGGCATTCTGGGTCAGGGCTGTATGAGCTCGGGGGGGGGGCCCATGGCCTGGCTCTGGCCAGCCGTTTCCGCGGGCGGGGACCTGGCCCTCAGGCGCTCATTGAGCCGCACTGCCGCTCCCCCAGGTCTTTGAGAGCCCCCCCCAGCCGGGCGAGGAGTCGGCGGGCTCGGACGTCCTGCCGAAGAGGAGGAGACGGACGCGCATCCCCGACAAACCCAACTACAGCCTTAACCTCTGGAGCATCATGAAGAACTGCATCGGCAAGGAGCTGTCCAAGATCCCCATGCCCGTACGTGGGGGTGGGAGGGGTTGAACGAGGGCCGGGCTCCATCTCAGCTGGCGGGGCAGCGTGGAAGAGGCTGGTTGGCCGGAGGGTTGGGGCAGCTACCACAGCCCAGAGAGGGAGCGCGGAGGGTCCCGGTCTCTGTCCCACAGCGCGTTACTGGGTCCCAAGGGGAGTGGGGGCAGGAGTCCAGCTGGCGCATGGCTAGACCCTGTAACCAGCCAGCCAGCGAATGCCCGTGTGCGTTTCCAGCGCTGGCCCTAGAGCCGCGGTGCACTGCTGATTGCTTTGCCACCCCACCTGCAGCCTGGCTTGCCGGGGTCCCTGCTCCCTTGCCGAAGGCCGCAGCTCCTGGGAGGGCGGTGCCTGACCCCCGGGGCTCCCTGGAGGAAGGGTCTGTGCTGCCCGATGGTACCCAGTGATCTCGAGCTCCTTCCCGCTGGGCAGCCCTGGGCAGCTCGGTTCGGGGCCGTTTGGAGCACACCTGCCTCTGCACTCGGGAGCAGCACGTACCCCATCATTCAGCGCAGAGCCCGGCGGGTGAGAGCAGGCATCCGCCGGCCCTGTGGTGCACAGCCTGCCTGCTGCACAGCACTCAGCTCCCGTCCGGGGAGGCTGTCCTGGGATTTACTCCAGCCCTGAGCTAGCTCAGAAGGGCCGTTCCCAGCTTGGATCTGTGCCGCTAGCCACCCCCAAGAGGCTGGGCTGGCAGGATCCGGGGGCTGCGCGGGGCCAGTTCCAGCGCCAAGCGAGTGCGTGGGGAGGAACGGTCCTGTCCCAGCTGCCTTTCATGTGGCTGCCGCGTCCCTTAAGCGCCCCGGGGCAGCATGTGCTAGGTAGATCTCCCCCCCGCGGCCCAGGAGAGATGTGGGCAATGGGACAGGCGCCAGGAATCGGCTTTGGGGGGGTTGCCCTTTGGGCGCATTAAACCAGTCCCCAGCCAGGGGCTGTTTGATTTTCGGAACGGCTGCTTTCTCTTGTGGCGGCGCCTTGCTTGCTTGGTAAACGTGCGCGGGAACAGCGCTGCGGCCACGGCAGCTTCCCTCCTCCTGGAGCCGACACGTCAGCGTTGCACAAGGAAACAGAGCAAGAACGTTGAGATTTCGAACACTGCGTCCCTCCGAACTAGGGCCAAAAATGCCAGTCTCGGCCCCGGGCCACTCTGAGAACACCCGAGTTGGGGCCAGCGGGAACGTTTGGGCCTGGCCCCTCTTCTGTCCTTCCCCTTTTCAGCGCAATTTTAAAATGCAAAGTTGTTCTGGACAAAGCCCTGGCCGCCCTCGCAATTCTGACTCTCTTGTCCGTATTTCCAAGTCAGACCGTGAGCCCCCCAAGTGTCGCCACTCCCGCTGCCCTGGCCAGGCTAGCCAAAGGCCCCCAGCTCCGGCGGGACGATGCAGAGGGGCTGAGCCAGGCCGGACCCCCGTCGTCTGCGGGCCCAACTCCCCGAGCAGATCCCGCCCCGCCGGCAGCGCGCCCCCTTGGAAGCTGGGGGGAGGGGAGGCCGCCTCTCCAGCCGGGCTCCCCGAACGGCAGGGCCGTTGCCGGCAGCTCAGCCGCTGGTGCGCGCGTCTCACTCTCTGCCCCTGCCCGCCCCAGGTGAACTTCACCGAGCCGCTCTCCATGCTGCAGAGGCTGACCGAGGACCTGGAGTACCACGAGCTGCTGGACAGAGCCGTGAAGTGCGAGAGCGCCACCGAGCAGATGTGTTTCGTGGCTGCGTTTTCCGTGTCTTCCTACTCGACCACCGTGCACCGCACCGCCAAGCCCTTCAACCCCCTGCTGGGGGAGACCTACGAACTCGACCGGCTGGAGGAGCTGGGCTTCCGGTCGCTCTGCGAGCAGGTAGGGGAGGGGGGCACGTGCAGCCGGCGGCCCTGGCCCGGGGGGCTCGCTGTCGTCTCTGACAGCCGGGCCGAGTCCGGAGGCCGAAGGGCGAGCAGGGGGGTGTTTCCCTTGGGGAGGGGAGAGCGCCCGCTTGCTCAGATCCAGTCTGTCCGGGTCCCGGCGACCATTCCCGTGTAGCACTCGGAGCACAAGACCCCCGCGTATTAACCTGGCCGCAACGCCCCTCTGTGCCCAGCTCTGACGGGAGCTGCCATCGCCACCCAGGGACCTGCCGGGGAGTCAAGGAGAGGGGCTCGTGCAGCGACGCCCAAGGAGGCTGGAGGGGGAAGGAGTTTCTCCCGGGCGGGGAGGGGCAGTAGCGTGGCTGTGGGGGGGTGGGGCTGGAGGACAGTGAAGGCCAGGAGCTCAGCTTCCGCCAGGCAGGAGGGTGCCCGAGAGGGAGGTGGTGACAGATCGGGGGAGCGGAGCCAAACAGCACAGGGATGGTACGTGGCAAAGCCGTCCCGTCCATAGGGCAGTTTGGGGGGGCCCGGGGCAGCCTGGAGGGTTGGCCTTAGTAGGTGGAGTGGGGTGGGGGGGACGTGGTCCGGGCACTGCAGCCCCCAGGGACGGCCCTGGTAACGGGGGTGTGAGAGCAGGCGGCCACCCAGGAAGGGGGCGTGACGTGAGAGGAGAGCCAGGCCGAGGCGCTACGGGCCCTCCCGCCCGAGCGTGGGCGAGGGGCTGGAGCAGGGCCCCCCTCGGTTAACTGACGCGGAAAGGAGGCGGCGGCACGGGGAAGAGGAGGCTGGGCTGGCTGGCAGGAGGGTTCTGTGCCGCGCTCTGCCGTGCCTGGCCGGGCAGCGATTGCATGGCCCCCGCACACATGCCCCGTGCCTGGAGGAGGGGGCCTCACGCCGTGGGGCAGGACGATGCCTCGGCCACCTGCACGTTCCAAGGGGGAGCCGACCACCTACCAGGGGAGAGAGCAAAGCCCCTGCGAGTACTCGGCGTCGGCTCCCGCTGCGTGGCACGGCAGCAGCCCTCGGGCACAGGCCAGCAGAGAGATAGGCTGGAGGGTCCCTCGGCCTGGGGCCGTCTGAGCCGAAGGGGAGTAGCACGGAGGGCAAACACGGCGTGGCTTGTTCAGGGACTCGGTTGCTCTCTGCGGCGCTGAACGGGGCTCAGTAGCTTTGTCTGCGCCGCGGGCTGAGGTGGTTTCATTTTGTGGCCCAGAGACGGCCGGAGACCCTCGCGCTTCCGGGTATCCAAGGCTGCAGCCTGGCGAGCGGCATTAGGCAAGCGCTCGGGACTGTTGAGTACCGGTGGCTGCTGCAGCCCCTGCCCTGGCAGGGAGATTTACGGGGCTGTTTCTTCTCCTTCGCCCGCGTGGGGATCTGTGGGCCCCAGAAGCTTGAATTGCCGTCTAGGAAAAGGGGCCGGCGGGTCTCGCGTGTGGCCACGAGGGGCATTTCTGCAGCCACCACCGCCTCCAAAGCCCGGGGCAGGTCGGGGGCAAAGCAGGGCCCAGCTGGTGCCCCACCGCCGGCTCTCAGCAGCGTCTGAGCCGGGGACCTTCGCCACCGGAACGACTCCCCTTGCTGGCAGCTGTAGTAGGCTGGTACGCACTCCGTGTCACCAGCTGGTTGGTGCCCTGCAGCCTGCCCTTGCGTCTCACAGAGGGCACCGCGAGGCACAACTCCCCCGGTGCATGTGGCTGGAGTGAGCTGCCATTGCCGCTCCGAGCTGGTGGGGCGCGCTCGCAAGGAAGCGAGGGAATCGTCTGCCCACAGCCAGGGCGGGCGGTGAGCTGCTCTGGATGGTGCTGTCTGCCAAGGGCTCTGGCAGGCCCCCCTTGCTTGGGGGTTAACCCTGCTGGACTGGGGCGCTCTCTGGAAACGCCTGGCTGCAGACGAGGGCGATACAGGTGTGTCCTGCCAGCGCCAGGCAGGCTGCTTCCGTGGCCGCAGTTGTGTGACTGACACTGGCGGCCCGCGGTGGCGCAGACCAGGCCACAACGACTGAGCCGGGGAAAGGCAAACCCAGCTGCAGGAACGCTGCAGCCTCCGTGAAACAACGCAGAGCAGGGGGAATTCTTTGTAGCCAGTACTGCGGCGTGTGCGGAGCCTCCTTGGCTCTGTTTGCAGCCCTTACAATCCCTCGCCTTATACCCTGTTCTGCAGTTCAGGCTGCAGGGGCAAAAGGCGGTGCCCACCCCCTTCCCCACTGAGGGAGGGGCGAGCGTCGTGAGCGTCGCTGCAGCCAGGACGATATCGTGGTGGGTTTATACCCCAGAGCGTTGGGCGAGTCCCCAGAGAGCTGGGTGCGCACTCGGTGTGACTCTGGAGCTGGGCCCGGCCCTGGCCGTGTGTGCTGGAAAGGGAGGTTTGAGAGCCTGACCTAGCAGCGCAGTGGCAGGGGAAGGGGAACCAGACTGGCTGGACAGGCCGGCTCCGAGGAACCCCCAAAAGGGGAGGCCAGTGTTCCCAGTGAGGCGTGTGCTTGTGCAGCCGCTCAGGAGAGATTCGGTTGCTGCCCGGCTGCTTAGCAGAGCGCCCACACCTAGGTTTTGTTGGTACTCGTGGGTGCACGTTTGCACCTGCCTCGGTGCACGTAACAAATGTATTCCACACATGGATGGAAAATATCACCGGGGCCATTGGGGATCCACCTCCATTGGCCGGATGCCACGTGTTGGCAGTGAGAAGGGCGTGTGGCTCCCAGCCAGGTAGGTGGGATGCCCATGTCTGTGTAGATACCGATCCCGGCCACAGACGCTCAGACTCCGGGTGGGCTCTGACCCTCTTCTGTGCAGGACCCGCCCAGAGTCTGGCATGCTCATTGTCGTCCCCCACGTCCCCAACCGTCTCCTCGGTGCCGAGTCCTGCCAGGAAGGCAGCCTGCACCTCCTCTCGTCACTGGGAGTCAGCAAAACATCAACCCCCACATCTCTGAACGTCATTGGGGCAGCCTGGCGGTCCGTCACTGCAGGACATGAACAAGCGGCCCTCGAACACCAGCCAAGACCCGTGTCTGTCTCTCCTAGGTCATGGGGCCGCATGCACCTCCCTCCCCCCGTTCTCAAGAGTCCACCCTCACTGGCTTCAGACTGGGCTGCGGTCGGTGTCCTCCCCAAGCCTCCGCTCCATGAGCCTCCTAGAGGCAGGACGGCGTCCACCCTGTGGCGATGGACGGATCCTCCTCGGGTACGTGCGGGCCTCCCTGTTCTCCCCTCCTCTCGGCCAGGACGTGCCCATCTGAGCCGGCACACGAAGGGCCAGGATGCACATCAGCCCAGAAGGCACGCGAGTCGCCCTTCCACGCACCGTGGCCTCGTAACGTCAGACACCGCTCTGACTGGCTTCTAAGTCAGCAAGCGAGAGTGAGACCTAGCATGACAGCAGCTGGATCACCGCCACCGGATCACCCCACTGTGCCTGCCTTGGCCGAATGCTCCGCGGTGTCGCTCAGGAAACGTGCCCCGTCTTGCTCCAGAAGAGCGCTGGGCCGCCACCCCCAGAGCGATGGTGGGACCAGCTCCGTCATGCCTTCCCCGCACTCCTGCTCCTACGTGTAATCCAGCAGCATGGAGCACAGGCCCCCTCTGGCCTCCCGACCTCCCCAACGTTTCCTGGGCCCCGACCCAGGGGAACAGCAAGATCAAGCACCCTGCTCTGGGTCCACGCCGCCTCTCGGCTTGGTATGCGGATGGGCATCATCCTTAGCACATCCGTGCTTCACAGCCATTGGAAACAGCCCTGCCCACGGAAGAAAGGAGTCTGCCGGAAAACGTTACCCAGCTAAATGGGAACGCCTGTTCCTGGGCCCAAGAGAGAGACGTTCTCCCAGAGACTACAGCTGCTCCTCTCCTCTTGGACTGTGTCCTGTGCGCAAACCAGCTCCTGGCGAGTGTGATCAGCGCACCCCCACTGCCCACGAGACTCTGGAAGGGCCTCGTAAGAACCTTCCCACCGAGTCAGAAGCCTGCTCCCCACTTGGACACAAATATTCTTCTCTGCATTCACATCTGTACTAATGACCTGGAGGAGGGGATGGATTGCACCCTCAGCAAGTTTGCAGATGACACTAAGCGAGGGGGAGAGGTAGATACGCTGGAGGGCAGAGATCGGGTCCAGAGTGACCTGGACACATTGGAGGATTGGGCCACAAGAACTCTGATGAGGTTCACCAAGGACAAGTGCGGAGTCCTGCCCTTGGGACAGAAGAATCCCAAGCACTGCTACAGGCTGGGGACTGACTGGCTAAGTAGCAGTTCAGCAGAAAAGGACCTGGGGATTACAGTGGATGAGAAGCTGGATAGGAGCCAACAGGGCGCCCTTGTAGCCAAGAGGGCTAATCAGGGGTGGCCCGAGACAAGCTGCCGGCAACTGGAGCCCTAGGCAGAATGCGCGATCGGCGCCCCCGCATCCAAAGTCCTCAACAGCGGTGCGTCATCATTGGGCGCCCCGTTTAACGCAGCGCCCTAGGCGACTGCCGAGTCTGCCTCTATGCACGGGCCGCCCCTGGGGCTAATGACATATTGGGGTGCATTAGAGGAGCATTGCCAGCAGATCCAGAGATGTGATTATTCCCCTTTATTCGGCTCTGGTGAGGCCACATCTGGAGTATTGTGTCCAGTTCTGGGCCCCCCACTACAGAAAGGATATGGACGCATTGGAGAGGGGCCAGCGGAGGGCGACCAAAATGATTAGGGGTTGGAGCACACGCCCTACGAGGAGAGGCTGAGGGATTTGGGTTTGTTCAGTCTGCAGAAGAGAAGAGTGAGGGGGGATTTGAGAGCAGCCTGCAACTTCCTGAAGGGGGGTTCCAAAGAGGATGGAGAGAGGCTGTTCTCAGTGGTGACGGATGCAGAACAAGGAGCAATGGGCTCAAGTTGCAGTGGGGAGGTCTAGGTTGGATCTGAGGAAAAACTCTTTCCCTAGGCGGGTGGGGAAGCGCTGGGCTGGGTTCCCTAGGGAGGGGGTGGAATCTCCATCCCTAGAGGTGTTTAATCCCGGTTTGACCAAGCCCTGGCTGGGCTGATTGAGTCGGGGTTGGTCCCGCCGTGGGCGGGGGCTGGACTCCACGACCCCTGAGGTCTCCGCCTGGCCTGGGATTCTAAGCCCTCCTTTGCATGAAGGCTGCTTTCCTTGTAGCCATTCCCTCAGCAAGGAGCCCCGGAGAGCTTGGCGCACTGGTGGCAGACCCCACAGGCTGCAGGGTTTGGGCACTGACCCCCTTCCCGGTTCGTTCCCTTCCCGTGTCCGTCCCAAAGGGGCAGCAGCTGCCAAGGCGCGGAGACGACACTCGCTGGGCACTGGGCCGGCCTGGCCTTCTCCCAGCAGAGAACAAAGCCAGCCGGCAGCTGCAGAAGGGGCAGGGGCTGCCAAGCCAAGCCGGCGGGGTGGAAAGCACTCGTTCAAGAGGGCAGCTGCAGCGCTTCCCTGCAGGCCGTGCATTGCCCGCCGCGGGGAGTCCAGCACGGCCTGCCTTCGTCTCTGCAGGGCGCGTGTAGCCAGCAAGCCGCCTGAGCACACTGCAGACGCACAGAAAGCAGAGGTCTGAAGGGGCTTCGGCTAGCGAGTAAGAGCAGGTCCTGGGGGGGCACCACAGGGTGAAATAACACAACCACAGGGGCGCGGCTAGGAAGGCCAAGACCCAAAATGAGCTCAAAACACCAAGGAAACATTCTGCCAATACATTAGAAGGCAGAGGAAGACGAGGACAGGGCAGGCCCGTTGCTCGGGGAGGAGGGAGAAACAGTACCAGGAAACGTGGCAATGGCAGAGACGCTTTAGCAATGCTGGTTCTCCCCAAGAAGGCTAGCAGCGATTCGAGGCTGAGCACAGGGAATGCCAGTGAAAACAGGGAAACCCCACGTTACAAGTGACTTAGGAAAGTGAGCTGTCTGCCAGTCCCCAGGGCCTGGTGAAGCGCATCCCACAATACTCAAGGAGCTGCCCAAGAAGGTGTCTGAACCAATAGCTCTCACCTTTGAAAAGTCATGGACTTCAGGAGAGATCCCAGAAGACTGGAAAGGGGTAAATCTAGTGTCTGTATTGGAAATAAGAACAACTCGGGGGGATTACAGACCCATCACCTTTACTTCTATATAGGGATGTAAGCTGAGACATAAAAGCTTATTGGATAGTCAAGGGACTAGTTGACTAGTCGCCTCCCCACAGAGGCAGCAAGGGGAGGGGGGGAGCAGGAGCCAGTGCTGGGGGGAGCTGGCTTAAAGGCTGGTTACCCCAGCACCGTCTCTGCGGGACGCAGGGGGGTATCAGGGACCAGGCACGAGCTGGGAATCAGCTGATTGCCAGTTCACACCCAGTCCTAGACACGCCTCTGCTTTTTTAAATGGATTAAGAACCGACAGGCTGTTAATCCATTTAAAAGGCTGAAGCGCAGCAGGGGGACCACCCAGAGCAAGCCGGGAGAGCTAATTCCCAGCTCACACGGGGTCCCCCCCACCCACTGTGCACCAGCCTTTTAAATGGATTAAGAGCCCAGACAGGAGCTAACCCCGCGGCAGCTCCCCACTTATCGACTAGTTGATGGAAAATCCATCGATTAGATGATTAAACTAAATTTAACAGCCCTACTTCTGTACCAGGAAAGAGAACGGAGCAAATAACTCAGGAATCCCTTTGCAAACCTCTAGGAGACCGGATCTAGCTTTCTTTGCCAGGATAAGCCTTGTGGATAAAGGGGAGGGAAGTGGTTGATGTAATGTATCTGAACTTTAATGACCTCCTTATCAGGAACCTAGGCAAATGCAACCAGCTGAGGCTACTCCAAGGTGGGTGCAAACTGGCTGGATAACCGTTCCCAGAGAGTCGTTATTAACAGTTCTCAGTCTGAGGGCGGCACCAGAAGCTCCAAGGCTGTTTTGGGACCAGTTCTGTTCAATGTCTTCATCGACGATTTAGATAACGGCACAGAGGACACACAGTTCGCGGAGGACACCACGCTGGGAGGGCTTGCGAGTGCTTTGGAGGATAGCATTATAATTCACAATGATATTGGAGAAATGGTCGGAGGTAAATAACATGAAATTCAATATGGACAAATGCAGAGTCAGTTTCACACACGCAGAATGGGAAGCCACTGTCTAGGAAGGAGCACTGCAGAAAGGGATCTCGGGGGCAGAGTGCTACGTATGAGTCAGTATGATAGGACTGTAAAAAAAGCCAACGTGATTTTGGGACAAGGCGTTCTGTGGCACCTTATAATCTATAAGGTGCCACAGGACTCCTTGTCGCTTTTGCAGATCCAGACTAACACGGCAACCCCTCGGAAACATGATTCTGGGATGCATTAACAGGTGTGTTGTGAGCAAGACACGAGAAGTCATTCTTCCGCTCTACTCTGCGCTGATCAGGCCTCAGTTGGAGTCTTGTGTCCAGTTCTGGGCCCCACGTTTCAAGAAAGATGTGGAGAAATTGGAGAGGGTCCAGAGAAGAGCAACAAAATGATGAAAGATCGAGAGAACATGCGCTATGAGGGAAGACTGAAAAAATTGGGCTTGTTTAGTTTAGAACAGACTGAGAGGGGACATGATAGCCATTTTCAGGGATCTAAAAGGGTGTCACAAGGAGGAGGGAGAAAAATTGTTCTCCTTGGCCTCTGAGGACAGGACAAGCAGCAATGGGCTTAAACTGCAGCAAGGGAGGTTGAGCTTGGACACCAGGAAGAACTTCCTGCTATCCGGGTGGTCAAACACTGGAATAAATTGCCTGGGGAGGTTGTGGAATCGCCATCCCTGGAGATACTGAAGAGCAGGTTGGACAGACACCTGTCAGGGATGGTCTGGCCCAATGTTTCTCAACCAGTGGTAGGAGTACCCTTGGGGTACTCGAGAGATGTCTGGGGGGGTACGTCCACACAACTGAAATTTGGAGAAAACTTAATTTGTGTGTTAAGTTTTACAGCACTTGATTAGTTTTGTACTTTTTACACCCAAACATTTCATCGCCTGATTAAGTTGTTTAAACAAATGTGTTGCAATGGTAGAAAAAAAATTGTCTGAAAACTGTAGGTACTGGGGATACTTATAATTTTTTAAAGGGGTACTTTATAAACAAAAGGTCGAGAAACACGGTTTTAGGGTGCAGCAGCGTGATACCCGTCAGGAAGTCAGACCACATCCCTTCCTCTCTTCCAGCCCCCGGGCATTCCCGCCCACTCCGAGTCTGGCTCCCAGCCCGCTGTACCAACAGCGGTCCTCTCCCCGCCCACCCCTTGGCGTGGGGCTTTGCTTCCTGTCCTCCGCCTGCATAACACTGCTTTTGCCTTGTCTCGCAGGTCAGCCACCACCCGCCGGCCGCAGCCCATCACGTGTATTCCAAGCACGGCTGGACGCTGTGGCAGGAGATCACCATCGCCAGCAAGTTCCGGGGCAAATACCTCTCCATCATGCCCCTGGGTGAGTGACGAGCCGGACGGGCAGTCCCGGTGCGCAGGGACTTCGGCAGTTTCCACACACCAGGGCTGTGTCCACATTGGCGCGATCTTGCGCCAAAGCGGCCGCTCTTGCGCAAAAACATGCTGCCTGTCTACACTGGCGGGGAGTTCTTGCACAAGAACTATGATGCTCCCGCTCAGGGATAAGCCCTCTTGCACAACTGTTCTTGCGCAAGAGGCCAGTGTAGACAGGCACCATGAATTTCTTGGGCAAGAAAGCCCCTCTGGTTAAAATGGCCATCAGAGCTTTCTTGCACAAGAGAGCGTCTACACTGGCACGGATGCTCTTGCGCAAAAGCACATCTCTTGCGCAAAGGCACATGCCAGCGTAGACGCTCTCTTGCGCAGATGCTTTTAACGCAAGAACTCTTGCGTTAAAGAGTATTTGCGCAAGATCATGCCAATGTAGACGTAGCCTAAGAGAACAAGTCGCATCACTGCTGAGTCCCGGCGCTCGTGGAAATCTCGTCCTTAACGCCTGCGGTGGGGATGATGGGCCCAGCTGGCGGGGAGCGACACGGCTTTGTGCCTTGTTCAGTCCCTGCTTCGCCCTGCCCCTGGGGCGCGGCCGAGCCGGCGGGATGCTTGCGTCAGGCGGAAAGCAGGCGGTGCTGTGTGCCACGATCCCGCAGCGGTTCAGGGCGAATTGCTCGCCACTCGTTCCGGCGTCGGGCCTGCAGCTGCACTAAAGGCACGTGGGAGCCTATGGGTGCCTCCCAAAGCATTCGCTCAGGGCAGTGCCGCGCTCTCTGCCCGGCGCACAGCTGGTGCTGTGGCCGGGGTGTGTGGCAACCAGGCCCCTGTTCTTGGGGCCGGTGCAGTGAATGTGGGTCCCTGAGATCTGCTCAGGCAGGGAGGGGCGGGTTATTCGGCTCCTCGCCCGGGACAAGCCGCCTTGCACCAGAACCCCCCCGGCGGCAGCAGCTGGGCTGAGGGAGAACTGCAGCCCTGTGTGCTCTGGGGCCTCGCTCTCTCGGCAGGGCAGCCGTTCCAGGGAGAACCGGCCTGCGGGGCGAGGGTCCGCGCCTGGCTCTGCCTGTGACGGTTCGACGGTGCCCTGGCTACGGCCGGTGTGACGGCGCGTTGGGGTTTTCCCGTCCCCTGCACCCCTGTAATGGCACAGATAGACTCCACCAGCCAGTAGAATAGAGGGAGTTTATTGCTTCTCCAGGATACAGCCCAGCACAGATGTCATCTGGTTACAGGAACCGGGCCTAGGATGCCTCAGCCCCCCTTGAGATGGGGGAGACTGGGCCCCTACATTCCAGCCTCTTTCCCTAGGCTGTCTCCTCCATGATCCCAGCCAGAAACTAACTCCCTCACTTCCAGCCCTGCCCCCCAGCCCGGGGCGGCATTCCCCCTTCCTTTGTTTCTCTCCCTGGGGGGTAGGTGGTCAGACTGGTTTGAAGCCCCCTTTGCATAATGACTCATCCCCTGCCCTGCTGGGCTGTGGTGCAGACAGCAGCCAGGGGAGGTCACTCACACCCCACAACCCAGCATAGCAACCAGCAAGGTACGCCCCACTACGTCACAGGCCGGCTCTGCAGTGCTGGGGTTGGGGATCTTGCTCCAGGGACGTGCGGAGGAGGAATCTGGCAGCTGTCTCCAGGCTGGGCCACGGGAAATCTCTCTGCTCCCCCTTCTCCCCTCCCGGCCCCCAGCTGACACAGGCTCCCTCGTGCAAAGCCCAGGCAGGACATGCCCGGACGGCAGCCAGAGCTGGGGCTGTAGCACGTGGAGCCGCCCCTCCCCCTGGGCCTGGCCGGGTGTGCCGCCCTCAGGCACGCACCACGTCACTGCGATTGTTAGGCCAGGGTCTCAGGGACAGTGCCCCTCTCCCCTCGTGCTAGCAGCCGATGCAGGGTTCCCTCCTCCTCCCCCATCACTGTGACCCCCTGCCGCGCTTCCCCTGCAGGGCACCAGTCCTGGGCACAGTGCCAGGCCACGCCCCCAGCTTTAGCCCTGCCCCCTGGGTGTTCCCAGCAGGGTGAGTGGCCAGGCGAGGCGGCTGCCGGGACCGCGGTGAGACTGTTCCTACTGCGGCAGCCTCACCGTGGCCCCCCGTTCTGGCTCTGGTGGCTGCGCTGTGGCCCAGCCGGCGGGGACAAGCGCCATGTGGTGGGCGGCTGCCCCGCGGCCCCATTGTCCCGCTGAAACGTACCCTCACGCATGAGCACGGCAAAGGGCGGCTAGCGTGCTGGGTTAAGCTGCTTAAGAAGTGCCATGAACAACTTTTACCCAGGCTGGCTCCCTGCGAAGTCAGTAACGCTCAGCCACCAGTCCCAGAGCGGCCGCGCGTTGCCACACGGCGCACCGCGACCCTGCCGCGTTCTCCTGGGCCGCGCGGACTCCTCCGAGGTGGGGACTGACCAGCACTCCCGCTGGAGGGCGGTTCCCTTCTCGCGGGCATGCTTGGCGCTCGTGCCTTACGAAAACCAGGCCTCTCCAGCCATTCGAGAGAGCCAGAAGGACTCCGCGAGTATCGTGTGCGGACAGACGCACTGCAGAATTACCACGTGACTGTGCACAGACGCCAGTTACCCTCATGAATATGCAGAGCCCCATGCCGCTCCGCCAGCACTTGTTGGATGTGACGGTGACGGCGCGTCGGGTACCGCCCCCGACCCTGCACCCCTGTCCGCAGCCAGATCCGGCTCCGCCAGCCAGGAGAATGGGGGGGGGGGGGGTTATTGCTGCTCCGAGGTACAGCCCGGCCCGGGTTCGATGTGGGCATTGGAGTAGGGGCAGGCAGCCTCAGACCCCTTGAGGCAGGGAGCCACAGGCCCTGAACCCCCAGCATTCGGCTCAGTCTGTTCTCTCCAAGACTGCCCTTCTCCCAAACCACTGACCACACATCCCCCAGGTAGCCACACCCTTTCCCCTGGCCAGGTGGGAACCCGACACGAGGGCCTCAGGGCGCCCCCCCGCTGGGCAGTGCTCACAGACACCGGCCAGCAGGGGTCACCCACAGCCCACACAGCAACCAGCATGGGCCCAGGGCCACCAGAGTGGACAGCCCCCCCCACTGCATCAGTGGCCGGTCCCTGGTAGGACAGAGGTTGGGAACCGCTGCTCTGGGGGTCCTTTCGAACTGCGAACTCGGCCTGGCAGGCGCCGCTCTGCCCCCTCCCCCACGGGCGCCCCCGGACTGCCCCCCACAAAGCGGGATTCCTCGTTGGAGCCAGGCTGAGCGGGGCGCCGGCCACCCCAGCGACACAAGGAGCAGACCAGGCTGGCCGGGTCCCACCAGACCAGACATTGTTCGGCTCCTCGTGGGGAGCTGCAGGGAAGGGGGGGCCCTTTCCGCAAACACCGATGCCGTCACGCTGAGCCTGCGTCTCCCCCGGATTGCGCGGGCCTGTCCCCCCTCTCAGAGTCTCCCCCTCTGCCGCCACAGGGCCATCCACCTGGAGTTCCACGCCAGCGGGAACCACTATGTCTGGAGGAAGGTCACCTCCACCGTCCACAACATCATCGTGGGCAAGCTGTGGATCGACCAGGTCAGTGGGGGCCCACCAGAGCGGGGGGGGGCTGGCGGGAGAGGCTCCCCCTCCCCAGTGCGGCCCCAGCCCCTCCCAGGCCGCCGGGGGGGGGACGATTGATCCTGCCACCTGCAGCTCCCCCGCAGAGCTTCTGGTGCCGCGCTCAGACGCCAGCCCCTCCCGCGGGGGGGACTGGCCTTGGCAAACCCCCCTCCGCCTGTGCCTCTCTCTCCTCCAGTCGGGGGACATCGAGATCGTCAACCACACCTCAAAAGATAAATGCCAGCTGAAATTCACCCCGTACAGCTACTTCTCCAGAGACGTCCCACGCAAGGTGCGTACCCAGAAACCCCCGGGCAGTGCCGGGTGTAGCGGGACGGGGGAGTTGTTGGGTGGGCCCAGAGTCCGGCGACTAACGTACAATGGGCGGTTATTCCTTTGACACCGTGCTGGCCACGCCTCGGGCCTCCTGGCGCACACTTAGTGCTGGTCTCGCAGTCCATGGCGAGATCGCCGGCCACGTTCACCTGCCCGTGTCCCGCCCCGCTGTCCAGTGTCGCGAGCGAAAGCAGTACGTCCGGCTGCACCCGAGGCCCGGGCAGGGCGACAGGAGACAGGCTGGGTCTGGGCCGAACCCCAGGGTGAAGTGGAGGGAGCTAGCCGTGCCCTTGGCGCTGCCCTGCCACAGCGTCCGAATGACACCAGGCCTCCGTGCCTGGCATCAGCCCACCCTCGGGCCAGGTGCAAGCGCCTGCGTGTGGTTTTCTCCCCGGCGCCAGGTGACGGGCGTGGTCACGGATGCCGAGGGGAAGGCGCATTACGTCATGTCGGGCACGTGGGACGAAGCCATGGAGTGCTCCAAGATCATGCACAGCAGCCACGGCGGCACCAGCTCGGAGGGCAAGCAGAAAACCGTCTACCAGACGCTGGCCCCCAGGGTCCTGTGGAAGAAATACCCTCTCCCGTGAGTGGCCTGCCGTGCGGGCGCCGGGGGCTTGGCGGTAGCTTGCCTTAGAACGGGCCAGGCTAACGCAGTGTTTCTTAAACTGTGTTCCGCACCACACCGGTGTGCTGCAAGGCCGTTGGTGGTGTGCCGCGGAGAACAGAGTTCAAAATGGCCACCCTTAAAGGCGCAGGCAACTTTTTTTTTCCAGTAACGTTCCTGGCCCTTACACAAAAATCCTTGGTGTTCCTCATAAAAAAAAATTGTTTTGTGTTCCTCGGTTTTAAAAAGTTTAAAAAACACTGGGCTAGGGGTGTTCTGCCAATCCTGGGTCCTGGCTCAATCCAGCAGGAGCAGGTGTCTTGCGTGGCAAATGGGAGGCTGCCTTGCAAACGGGGCTAGCCTGGGTCCAGGGAGCGGTTTCCATCAGGCGGCCTGGTTCCCTCCCGAGTCCTTGCACTGCGCCGAGGGACCTGGGTGGGCGCGTGGCCAAGTGCGAACGCTAAGGCGGTAGTCCTCAGCATGCAGCTGCTCTCAGGCGGCAACGCACACCTCTGGCTTTTCCTCGGGCTGGGTGACCTCTGCCCCCTGGGCCAGCAGCAGCGCATGGAGCAGGCTGCCCCACCGCCAGAAGGTCCCTGAGGCATTTCCAGTGAGGCGGGAGGAAAGGGCTCCACGAGGGAGCAGCGTGGCCCGGCCCAGTCGGGAGATGGCGGGTGGCAGCATCCCCCTCCCAGCCTGACCTGGCCCTCATCCCCCAGGGAGAACGCCGAGAACATGTACTTCTTCTCCGACCTGGCCCTGACGCTGAACGAGCCCGAGGAGCGCGTGGCCCCCACGGACAGTCGGCTGAGGCCTGACCAGCGGCTCATGGAGAACGGCAAGTGGGACGAGGCCAATGTGGAGAAGCAGAGGCTGGAGGAGAAGCAGAGGGCCGTGCGGCGCCAGCGGAAGGCGGAGGCTGTGGAGGCCCTGGAGGAAGGTGAGCTGGACGGGGAGGCAGGGGATGGGGTCCCAGATGACGGCCCAACCCGAGGGAGCAGGGGCTGAGGGCAGGCAGGCAGGCTCTGGAACATGGGGGCCGTGCCGCCTGCCCGACCCGCGCCCGACCCTCGTGCTGTGCTCTCCCCAGGCAAGGACTACGAAGGCTACATCCCGCTGTGGTTCGAGAGGAAGGTGGACGCCCTGACGGGGGAGCTGATCTGCGTGTACAAGGGTGGCTACTGGGAAGCCAAGGAGAAACAGGACTGGCACCTCTGCCCCAACATCTTCTGAGCGGCTGCCTGGCCGCAGGACAGGAGCGGCGCCCCGGCACCAGTAAACCCCGCCACTGCGAGGGAAGGAAATGCAAACAGGGATTCCACACCTATTTTTTTATGCACTAATAAACTAGCATTGTGGGTTTTTAGCCGCTCCTTAGGAACGAGGCCACGCCGAAAAGCCGGGTCGCTTGTAGCCTCTGTTATTTATTGCCGGCAGAAGTTGCTGCCTCTTTTCCAAAGCCTCAGCTGTAGTAACTGAGCCGTCGACATCCAAAGATGCCTGCGCCACAGGGAACGATGCGCAGGCGTTGGAGCTCTTCCTCGGGACTCGCTTCCCCCTCCGGGTACGGACTCGAGTGGACCCAATCGGCTTGTTGCGGGTCCCTCCCGCAGCAGCAGCGCTCTGTGCCCAGGCGACTCGACCGCCAGCGCAGGTGCGTCTCCGGCCCCTCCCGTGCTGCCCGCCAGCCCGGCTAGGAACTCGAGTTTTCCGGACGCTAACGGTGGGGGCTTTCCCGGCTGCAATACGGAGTTGGCGTTTTTAGAACTGTCTCCACCAAGATGCTTTTGGGGGGGGGTTGGTGTCCTCCTGGGAACGTCCCTTGGTGCTCCCTCGGCTGACTTGGGCACTTGCTCTCTGGCACCCACCGTGCCATGCGGGAGCAGGCCACCTTCCTGGGCCCGGCGGGACAGCGCATGGTGGGTTCCCGAGCGCAGGCCCTGGGAGGGCCGCTGGAGGTGCAGGGCGCCTGGCAAGCTCTGGGGGACCCTGCAGGGCAGGAGCAGGCTGCCAACCAGATAACACCCCCCCCCTCCCTTTGCCCGGTCCCAGGGCTTCCTTCCACTCCCACCCCCTCCTGGTGCTGCTGGCTCTGGCCCCCACCAGGCCACTGCCGGCAGGGGCTGGGGCAGGAGGGGGTTGGTGCCAGCTGCAGAACAGGCTGGTGCTGACCGGGGCTCGGGGCAGGGAGCGGTGCCGGATGCCAGGGGCTCCCCGGTGCTGAGCACGGCCCCAGACTTGGGGGGTGTGAAATATGAGCTGGCCCCACTCTACCGCACGGGGCGTCATTAACTCGCCTGGCGGCCCCGAGCCAAGCAGTGAGCTGTCCCAGGTGCCCGGCGAAGGGGCCATCCCTGCTCTGCCAGGGGCTGTTCCAACTGGTCCGGCAGAAAGCAGGGCCCACTGGGCCCCAGCCTGCCCTTGGTTCCTGGCAGGTAGCAGGTGAGCCCCAGCCCTGGACTGTTACAACTCTGCAGCTCACATGCTGCTGGGCTCCCCCATAGCAGCCGCCCACTGCTGCCTGGCAGGGGCAGAAATCCTTCCCCGTCCTCCCGCCTTCCCCGGTGGCCCAGCCCTGAGCCCCACAGACTTTGGCCGTGGGGTCCTGCTGCTGTCCGCCCACGGACCAGCCGCTGCGGCCTGGGGGCCAACAACAAAGCAGGTAGCGGGCCGCAAGGACCACCGGCCACACCAGCCACCCTCTTGGGGGGTCAAAGGCCACGCTGGGCCAGCCCCCACGCGCGGGGGAGAGACTTAGCAATAATGAACTTCCCGGGCACTGGGAAAACCGGACTGCACAAGGGCCACGTACGCAATAGGGGCCGGAGCGCGCCCGTCTCCTGGTCAGCCCCTTCTCCTCAGCCCTGCACCCGCCGGCCCGGCTGCTTGTTCCAACGGAGGGACCCGTAGACGGCCCATTATTTTGCTTCCATGTCTCTGGTATGCAATAAATGGAAACCAATGAAGACCGGTCTGGCTGGCTGAGGTTTCCTAGGGCCCCCCCATGGCATCTTCCAGCTTATTTCGCAGGTAGGCTAGTTCTAAACGAGGGGGGGGTGTCTAGGTAACTGCTTCATTAACTAAGTAACACTTGCTCCCCAGCCAAATGCTTCCCATTCCAAAGGCGTTCATTGGCGAAAGTCCGGCATTTACAGACTTGGAGTGACACAAGGCAGTTTACAGCTAGCTCGGGCCCCCCCAACACGGGTGTCACCACGCCTCTGCTGCAAAAGGCAGAGTGCTTCGTGGGTACACGCCGCGTGGCTTCCGGCCACTGTTGCTGCCTTCCGGAGGCTGGGCCCCATGCCGCGGGGCTGGGGAGAACACACCCACTGACCGTGGTCGGGGCGCTGGGGCTCGGTCTGCCGTGTAGCCGTGCCTCCAGGCGGGCGCTCAGTATTCCAGCCGGTCGGCAGGCTAGAAATTCAAGCGGCGCTCAGGTACGCGGGCGCATGCACCACGTCCCTCCTGGCTGGCTGCTGCTTTGCCCAACCCCAGAAAGCAGGGGACTCGAGGCATTTAGACTCCAGAACGCGTCCCGCTAGCCGGTGCGGGACCGTCCCATCCCACGCGGACGCCAGTTGTTTCGGAACAAGCACTAGAAATACAGCTCTGGGCAACGCCGCGTGGGTCAATGGGTTAGCCCAGCGCTTGGCAAGGTCAGAGAGTCCTGTGGCTGCTGCCACTGACCCAGGGCCCCAACGCTCATGCAGCTAAAAGAGGTGCAAAGCGAAATGAAGCATTGGCACCACAGGGCCCAGCCCTTTCTGCTCTCCCTCGAGCCAAGACACCAGTGTGAAGCCCGCCCCCGCCACCAGGCAGACACAGCCTACCGGGCGTACCGAGCCGTTTCCAGGACAGCTCGTTTTAAAAGCAAACTCCTGCCTCTGACGCTGTTCATGCGCCAACACTGGCTCCTGCCCCCCGCGGCTGCTCACGTCACTCTCCTGTAAATGCTCTTGAATGTAAATCTTGGAACCGACTCTTGTGCGTGATCCCTCCTCGCCTACCCAGTAATAAAACCTGGGGTCAGGAGTTTTAAAATGCACCCTGCTGCCGTGTGGTCACTTACGCCGCTGGGCGTGGGGCATGCTGTGGGACGCTGGAAGCATGGGGGGTTGGAGGAGGGTTTTGGGGGGAGGGCTGGGTGTTTCCTATGGGGATTGGGCACTGATAGAGTTTAAGGAGCAGGTCACTGGATTCACCAGGTTTCTCATCATACATACAATACGATGGGGGCTAATTTAGCTACAACTAATCAGGAAAAAGATCTTGGAGTCATCGTGGATAGTTCTCTAAAGACGTCCACACCGTGCGCAGGGGCAGTCAAAAACGCAAACCGGAAGTTAGGAATCATTAAAAAAGGGATCGAGAATAAGATGGAGAATATCTTATTGCCCTTATATAAATCCATGGGACGCCCACATCTGGAATACTGTGTACTAATGTGGTCTCCTCATCTCAAAAAAGATATACCGGCATTAGAAAAGGTTCAGAGAAGGGCAACTAAAATGATTCGGGGTTTGGGACGGGTCCCCTATGAGGAGAGATTAAAGAGACTGGGACTTTTCAGCTTGGAAAAGAGGAGACTAAGGGGGGATAGGATCGAGGTCTATAAAATCATGACAGGTATGGAAAAAGTGAATAAGGAAAAGTTATTTATTTGTTGCCATAATATAAGACCTAGGGGCCACCAATGAAATTAATGGGCAGCAGGTTTAAAACAAATAAAAGAAAGTTCTTCACACAGCGCGTCGTCAACCTGTGGAACTCCTTGCCTGAGGAGGTTGTGAAGGCTAGGACTGTAACAGGGTTTAAAAGAGAGCTAGATACATTCATGGAGGTTAAGTCCATTAACGGCTATTAGCCAGTATGGTTAAGGAATGGTGTCCCTAGCCTCTGTCTGTCAGAGGGTGGAGATGGATGGCAGGAGAGAGATGGCTTGATCATTCCCTGTTCGGTTCACCCCCTCTGGGACACCTGGCGCTGGCCACTGTGGGCAGACAGGGCACTGGGCTGGATGGACCTTTGGTCTGACCCAGTGTGGCCGTTCTGAGGGGGGTCTCAGGCATGGAAGGGATGTGCTGGGAGGTAGCACAGACTAGGGATGTTAAATATCAGTTCATTGAATAGTCAATTAACTTCCCGAATTCTTATCGGTTACATGATTGTTCTATTGTCCCCGGGGGCAGGGCCGGCAGCCAGTACCCTCCGGCCACACTCCCGCAGAGCCCCCCGCCACCCTGCACTGCTGCCAGGCGGGAGCTGGTCCGCGAGGGGAGCCCGTTTGAAAACCAGCGCCCCTCGCAGACTGGCTGCCTGTCGCCCCACGCTGCTGCCTCAGCTGACCCCGCACTCCCCCTTTGAATCGCGCGGATGCGTGGCTCAAAGGGACAGCTGCAGCACAGCTGATCTGCCCATCGGCTGTTTGGCGGCTGTCCCTTTAAACCACGCATTACACGATTCAAAGGGGCAGCTGCCTGGAGCCAGCTGGGGAGTCCCCAGCTGCCCCCAGACCCCTAGCAGCACGCAGCGTAGCACGGAGCCCGGGGTCAGCGGGGGAGTCCCCAGCTGCCCCCAGACCCCTAGCGGCACGCAGCGTAGCACGGAGCCCGGGGTCAGCGGGGGAGTCCCCAGCTGCCCCCAGACCCCGAGCGGCATGCAGCATAGCATGGGGAGTCCCCCGCTGCCCCCAGACCCCTAGCGGCACGCAGCGTAGCGAGCCGGGGTCAGCGGGAAGTCCCCAGCTGCCCCCAGACCCCGAGCGGCATGCAGCATAGCATGGGGAGTCCCCCGCTGCCCCCAGACCCCTAGCGGCACGCAGCGTAGCACGGAGCCCGGGGTCAGTGGGGGAATCCCCAGCTGCCCCCAGACCCCTAGCGGCACGCAGCGTAGCACGGAGCCCGGGGTCAGTGGGGGAATCCCCAGCTGCCCCCAGACCCCTAGCGGCATGCAGCATAGCATGGGGAGTCCCCCGCTGCCCCCAGACCCCTAGCGGCACGCAGCGTAGCACGGAGCCCGGGGTCAGTGGGGGAATCCCCAGCTGCCCCCAGACCCCTAGCAGCACGCAGCGTAGCACGGAGCCGGGGGTCAGCGGGGGAGTCCCCAGCTGCCCCAGACCCTAGCAGCACGCAGCGTGGCACAGAGCCGGGGTCAGCGGGGAGTCCCCGCTGCCCCAGACCCCTAGCGGCACGCAGCGTAGCACGGAGCCCGGGGTCAGCGGGGGAGTCCCCAGCTGCCCCCAGACCCCTAGCAGCATGCAGCATAGCATGGGGAGTCCCCCGCTGCCCCCAGACCCCTAGCGGCACGCAGCGTAGCATGGAGCCCGGGGTCAGCGGGGGAGTCCCCAGCTGCCCCCAGACCCCTAGCGGCACGCAGCGTAGCACGGAGCCCGGGGTAAGCAGGGGACTCAGAGCCCCCGCTGATCCCAGGCTCCAGAGCCCCCGCTGGGGACTCTTGTGCACTTCAAAGCAGGCCCCCGGGGGCAGCCCAGAGTCAGCGGGACCCCCCCAGCTGTAGGGAGTTCCGCCTTCCTCCTTGGAAACGTACAAGAGCCCCTGGCCCTTTCAAAGGAGGAACGTGCGAGTGCCTGGCGCCTAGTCAGTGAGGCGCATGTTAACATCCCTAGCTCAGCAGCACAAAGCCCCAGTGTAGCTGCACTGCCTGGTATAGCCCAGCCCTGGCCAGCGGCTCCCTTGTGCTAATTCATCAGAGGGGCCAGACCAAGGGCCCACTGCGGCCAGTGCCAGGGGCCCCAGAGGGAGGGGACAGACCAGGGACTCACCCAGTGGTCCCAGGCTCTGACAAGCAGAGGCAGGGCCACATTCTCCAGGGCTTTCGGGGTAACCAGCTGACCGTTCCCCTACACTGGGCAAGCACCGGGTGTCGGGTTTGAGGCGCGCTGGGAGCCACTTGCAGGCGGGCTCTGACGTGGCTAGATCCCACCCATTCCCCGGTGGTGCCCTGCTGCGCCGGGAGTGTGGCGTAACGACTGTCTGTGCAGCCAGAGGGGCTGTCCTGGCCCAGCTTTGGGGAGGGGGGAGAGTCCCACCGCTGACCGAGCTGGGAGGGGCCCTCGCGTACTAGCAGAACTGCTGGCTGCGCTCTTGGGAGCCGGTGCCCGCGCTTCGTTCGACAACGAACCTGGCCGGCCCCTTCCTCCCTTGTTGGACGGTGCAGCCCTGGGGGCCGGCTGTGCTGCCTAGCCATGCAGAGTCAGGGCTGCACAGAGGGAGCACACCCACCCCCCCGTCCCTGACGTGGTGTCCTGGACATCTGACCACACCCCTCAGCTCATGTGCTTTCACGCCTTGCAGGGTCCCCCAGTCATAAGTGCAACCGAAGGTCACGTGGTCTTTCCTGCGTCTAAGCGACACATTAACGCTGTCCTTGGGAAGGTGTTTGCATGGCCCCGGCCCTTATTTACTAACTGCCTCTGCTCCCCCCATCGCTACAGGCTGGCTGGCTGGGGCAGTGATCAAGCTAGCCGAGTCGATTTATCACGTCTAGCATAGGCACAATCAATCGACTGCCAATCACACTCCAGTACTCCACCTCAACGAGCAGTCCCAGGGAGTCGACGGGAGAGAATTCCCAGTCGGCACACTGCAGAGAGGAGCCCACGGTACGTAGATCTACGTACGTCGACTTCAGCTCCGTTACTCATTCAGCTGAAGTTGTGTCACTTATACCGATCTCCGGGGTAGCGTCGAATATCTCAACTACGGGGTGGACCGATGCTGCATCGATTGATCCACGGTTGATACAAGCACAATCTTCTTAGGGTATCACAGTATTTGTAGCAGTGTTTCTCAACCTGAATTCAATTCACATGCCAATGGACTCAATCGAGATATGGGCTGGTGGGGACTCTACCACTGAAGAGTATCCTTCCACAGAGCGGTATCCTTCCTGTCTCAGCAATCTATCTATTGACTTGGATCTTTATCTACTTAGGTTTAAGTACCCAGTCTCCAGATACTTAATGATGCCTTGTTCCCCTGCTTCCTTTTTCCTTTGTCTTCCCCTCTCGGATTTATTTCCAGTTTTCATATCCCCTACTCATAACTCCGGCCATCTGAAGAAGTGAGCTGTGCCCATGAAAGCTCATGATCCCATCGACATGTTTTGTTAGTCTATAAAGTGCTACCAGACCATTTGTTGTTTTTTAATAAAGTACCCCTTTTTAAAAATTATATAATAAGTATCCCCAGTACCTACAGTTTTCAGACATACAACTTTTTTTTTCTACCATTGCAACACATTTGTTTAAACCACTTAATCGGAGCCGGGAGGGCGATGAAATTCTTGAGTGTAAAAAGTACAAAACTAATAAAGCGCTGTAAAACTTCACACACACACATTCAGTTTTCTCCAAATTTCAGTTGTTGACGAACCCCCCAGACTTCTCTCGCGTACCCCTAAGGGTACTCGTACCACTGCTTTGTAGCACTGACCGGCACATCACTAACAGCGCTATAACCAGAGGCCATAGTTTAACACGTAAGCTCAGACAAAATGCTGAGAAGACCCTAGAGAGAAGCAAGACAAACAAAATGGCACCTTCATATTTAACTGCATTTCCTGACAGGCAAGCCCCTGAGCTGTTGCCAGATCTCTGAACGCCTTTCTCCCCTCGGAAACTGACTCACCAGCGCGTCTGTGAACGTCTGCTGGGGGAAGTCCATTGGCTTGCACGCCTTCCTTTCCTTGGAATGGTGAAATCTCAGGTCTGGATCGCTTTCACTTAAATCGCCTTCCACCTTCAGACCGACAGCCAATTCCTCCCCCGGGTCCCAGTCTGGATGAAAATGGCAGTCCCCGGCTTCCTTCCTCGGCTCGCTGGAACAGAAAGCGACCCTCAGCACGTTCCAAGCCCTCACTGGAAACGGGCTTGGTCCTATTATTTTCCTAACAGGTGTCTGGGTAGTTCAAATCCACCCTCACTGCCTGGCCTTGGATATTTGTTCTAGCAATGACTACTCTACACCATCGAATCAGGCAGGAGAGGTGGAGGAGAGTCCCATCAGCTCCCCCTTTTATCTGTACTCAGAGACTTTCAGCTGGCCTACTTCTCATCTAGGTATGTAAACATGTAACTGGTCTAGGATAGAGGTCTCTAAAATAATGACAGGTGTGGAAAAAGTGATTTACGTATTCCCACAATATAAGAACTAGGGGGCACCAAATGAAATGAATAGGCAGCAGGTTTCAAACCAACAAAAGGAAATTTTTCTTCATTCAGTGCACAGCCAACCTGTGGAACTCCTTGCCAAAGGATGCTATGAAGGCTAGAACTTTACCAGGGTTCAAAAAAGAGCTAGCTAGATTCATGGAGGTTAGGTCCTTCAATGGCTATTAGCCAGGATGGGTAGGAATGGTGTCCCTAGTAAGGATGTTAAAGACTAGTCGACTATCCGATAAGCATTTGCTTATTGAACAGTAATGGCGACTAGTCAACTAGTCAATTCCCCTCCCCCAGTGCTGCCTCTATGAGATAGAGGCAGCAAGGGGGGGGAGGAAGGGGTACTTCAAAGTGGCACTGCCGCTTTGAAACCCCAAGTTGGCAGCTGCACCTTTAAAACACCACCTCTGCGGGTATTCAAGGGGGCAGCCCTGGAGCCCGGGGGCAGCTGGGGATTCCCAGCTGATCCCAGGCTCTCCGCAGCATTTCTCCAGCCGAGCCCGGGTCCTGGGGAGTCCCCAGCTCATCCCAGGCTCCCCTGCCTCCCCTCTGAATTGCGCGGAGGCGGCAATTTTTTTCTACCATTGCAACACATTTGTTTAAACAACTTCATTGTAGCTGGGCGGGCGATGAAATTTGTGGGTGTAAAAAGGACAAAACTAATCAAGCGCTGTCAAACTTCACACAAACTCCGTGTTCTCCAAACGTCAGTGGCGGGACGTGCCCCCCAGACGTGTCTCGGGTCCCCCTGAGGGTGCGCGGACCCCTGCTTGAGAAACACTGGGCTAGTCAACTAACCGCACTGTAACATCCTTAGTCCCTGGCTTCTGTCTGGGCGACGGGAGGGATCACGGGAGGGCTCCCTGTTCTGGGGCGCCGGGCCCTGGGCAGACGCACGCTGGGCTGGGGGGCTTGGTCTGGGCCAGCCTGGCCGCTCTTCTGGTTAACTGATTAGCGTACTGGTTTCAATTACAGCAGGGGTGGGGAACCTCGGGGGATGCCTGGATCCAGCCCCCCCAAGGCTCAGGGTCCCCCCCAGCATTGGGCAGCTGGTGCTCCAGCCCACCCCCACACTGGCCCCCCCCGGGGCTGGAGCACCCAAACTCTACCAGGCTGGGCCCCCCAGGCTCTGGGGGGAGAGGGGGACGTGGGGAGGGTCTTTCCCCTTCCCGGGGGGCGGCCTCTGCCGGGGGCCCGCTGGAGCGATCAATGGAAACTCCACCAGCCCATGGATCGGAGCGAACAGCCCTACCCCTGCCCCACAGAAAAATCAACTGGGGGGCTTGCTGCCCCCCAGACCATGGGGGAACCAGCTTTTAAGGCAGCCCCCACCGGCTCCTGCCCCCCCCCCGCTGCCTCTGTCTCAGTGGCAGCAAGGGGGGGCAATGCGAGCTGCCACCCCACCCCCCTTTTGCAGGCCAGTCAGTGCCCCTCCCCAGCTCCTCACCCCTGCACGAGGGCTGCGCCGCCGCTGCGGGGTCTGCAGGAGCCGGCTGCCCGGGGGGCTCTGCAGCAGCGGCCCCGCCCCGCCGGATTGAGCACCTGTGGAGCCGGGCGGAGGGGGAGCGGGGCTGGAGGAGCCCCTTACCTCGGGGTCGCGCTTCCTACCGCCCCCAGCCATGCACCGGCACCGGCCAAAGCTCGGCAATAGCCCCCCTCTGGCACTGGCACAGCCCAGGGAACCGCGCGGGCAATGCCCGGCTTGCAATCTCGGGGGGGTTGCACGGCTAATGCCCGGCTCTGCAGAGTGGAGGGGTTTGCACGGCTAATGCCCGGCTTGCAACCTCTGCCGGACGGCTAACGCCCGGCTTGCAACCTCTGCCGGGGGTTGCACGGCTAATGCCCGGCTTGCAACCTCTGCGGGGGGCCGTTGCACGGCTAATGCCCGGCTTGCAACCTCTGCGGGCGGGGGTTGCACGGCTAATGCCCGGCTTGCAACCTCTGCGGGCGGGGGTGTTGCACGGCTAATGCCCGGCTTGCAACCTCTGCGGGGTTGCACGGCTAATGCCCGGCTTGCAACCTCTGCGGGGGGGCGTTGCACGGCTAATGCCCGGCTTGCAAACTCTGCGGGGGGGCGTTGCACGGCTAATACCCGGCTCTGCAGAGTGGAGGGGTTTGCACGGCTAATGCCCGGCTTGCAACCTCTGCGGGGGGGGCGTTGCACGGCTAATGCCTGGCTTGCAACCTCTGGGGAAGGGAAGGTTGCACGGCTAATGCCCGGCTTGCAAGCTCTGGGGGCGGGTTGGACGGCTAATGCCCGCCTTGCAACCTCTGCCGGGGCGGGGGTTGAACGGCTAATGCCCGCCTTGCAACCTCTCCCGGGGTTGCACGGCTAATGCCCGCCTTGCAACCTCTGCCGGGGTTGCACGGCTAATGCCCGGCTTGCAACCTCTGCGGGGGGGTTGCACCTTAGGCCTGCTGCAAGCTCCTGCGGCCAGAGGCATCGCTCCCGGCCTGGGGCGCGTCGGGCTGAGCTCGGAGCAGCCCCTGAGCGAACACGGGCTGTGGCGCCTGCCGGGGGGGGGGGCGAGTTCCTCACGAGGTCTCGGCCCCGCGCCTCTCACTCCGCGGGGGCTGCAGCCTGGCTCGGGCTCTGTGCAGGGCGGGGCCCGGCGGGAGGGGAGCTGCGGGGCAGTACCGTGCTCCCGCGCTGCAGCCCTGCCCGGCGGAGCCGCTCCCGGGCCCACGCGGCTTCCCGCCGCCGCCGGCCAGGTGGCGCCTCGCGCCCGCCCATGAGCCGCCGCGTTCCACCGTTGCTGCGCGACCCCGGCCGGGGCGTTCCACAGCCGTTGCCCGGCAGGGCGCGCGCCGCGTGCTGCCCCGGCAGCAGGTGCATCGGCCCCGCCCCCCGGGCCCCGCCAGGTGCTACAGCGGGGCGCGCGCAGCGCTGGCTGCAGGGCCGGGTCAGCCCAGCCCACTGCGCGCTGCTCATTCCGGGAAACTGAGGCCCCTGGCGCTGCAGGGGGGCTTGCACCCGGGTCTGGCCTGCGATCGGCGCTGCTCAGCACAGTCCTGGCAGCCCTGGGCAAGGGGGCGGCGGCCAGCGTTTGCAGCTGGTGCAAAAGTTCTCAAAAGAGTTTGCAGCAAAAGATGCAAAAAGGCTGCAAATGGGCGCCACGGGGCCCCCCAAAACTGTGGGCCGGGCCACACCAGGGCAGGTGCCATTCAGCGTTGGGAGATGCAGAGCAATGCATGGGGGCGACATGTAATCCCCGCTGTGCACACACAAAGAGGGGGGCGAGATCCGCAAGGACACCTTGGAGTCCGGGGACAGCTGGCGGAAAACATCTGCCCCACGCCTAGTGGCAATCCCCAAAATCCACCCTCCCAGAACTCTGGGACTCCTCAGGAAAGGGACGGCCAATCAGATGGAAAATGCCATACCGTCTCTGTGTAAACTCGTGGCACCGCCATCTAGTGAGTGCTGGGTATTTGCTTACCGCCCCTCCGAAAAAATCCATGGGATGTGGGAAAAGCACAGAGAGGAGCCACAGGAATTACTAGGCGAACTGGACACATTCCATAGGAGAAGAGATCAAAAAGACGGGGACGTTCCATTGAGAGGAGATGTTTAAGGGGGGATGTGCCAGGCCTATAAAATCCTGAATGGTGTGGAAAGAGGGAATAACACTTGCTTATTTACTCCTTCAAATAACAGGAGGACTAGGAGTCACGCAAGGAAATTAATAGACAGCAGATTTAAAATAAAATAAAGTTTTTCTTCAGAGCCAACCTGTGGAACTCCTTGCCAGAGGATGCTGCGATGGCCAAGTTTCCAAAAAGTGCTAGATAAGTTCCCAGAAGAATAAGGCCCTCGGTGTGAGCAGGGATCCAACACCATGTTCTGCATGTCCCTAGCTTCTGTGTGTCAGGCGCTGGAATGGACGGCAGGGAGGTGAGTCCCTGTTCTGGTCCCTCCCTCTGGGGCGCCTGGCATTGGCCACTGTCGGCAGCCAGGACGCTGCAAGGCCAGGGGTTGTGGGCCAGGACTGCGGGGCGCCAGGAGAGCTGCATGGGTGGGGAGCCCAGGGCTGTGGGTTCCCTGCAGCCTCAGCTCCCTGGGTCAGGCCAGGATGCGAATATTTCATTTGTTAGCTTCCTACCTTCCAGATTACAGGAGAACCTGGCAATGCTCCTCAAGGGCAGACAGCCCTGCCCCTGCAAGCACACAGGGGCCGTTGCTCAATACCTCTTCACTTTTAAGACAATCTCACAATCGGGGGAGCACTGGTGGAGACTCTCCTTAGCACTTACCAGTGTGGGGGGTATGACATGCAAGTGAGTCCGTCCAGCAGAGAGCAGCGCTGCACAGTCCTTCGAGCACAGTTGGCTGGCCTACGCGTTTAAGAGAGAGCACTGATTCTGGGGGCCCAGCATGAGCCACCTGGCAGTGGCCATCTGCAAGGGAACGCCAGTCAGGGGGCCGACAGGGCTTCCTGCCCCATGTGCTGGCCCAGCATGGCTTGGAACAAAACACATGCCCCTATTTACACAGATGCGCACACGCACCAACACACAAGCACATGCACGCACATCAAATCACCAATGCGCACAAGCAGCAGTGCACACCCACACACAAATGCACACATGCATGACCACAAACAAGCCCACATGCCCACATCACGATGGGCCCGATCCTTTCTTTTCTCTCACGGGGTGTGTGTGAAATGTTACTACATTGAAAAGGAGCCAGTACGCTCGAAACGGTTGGGCACCCCTGGACTAGAGGGAAGGGCCGCCCGTCCGGTCTCTTGTGTGCATGCTCAGGTCAGCAGGAAAAGCTGCCCAGGGAGCTGGAAATGTGCAAGCCCCTAGATGCAGCAGCCCTGAAAGCCGCCCTGCTCTGGCGGCCATGGCAGGGCAGGTGGGGTTACAGCCCCGGGGGTGTGACGTAGCGGGGGTGCTGTCTACTGTTGTAAGCCTGTGGTTGCGCTGGAGTTGCATTCACTGTTTGTCTTATGGGGTTCTATGTGATCCTACTGCCCTATGCGGCTCTGTAGTGACGCTGTGTGTGGGTGGGGGGGGCATGCCTCAGTTTCCCCAGGCCCTGCAGCATGAGGAGGGGGAGGCCGGGTGTGACTCACTGGGGCAGTATGTGCAGCCTCTCACCTCTTGAGGCCCAGGCTGAGAGTCCCCTCTGGCTGCGGACGGGGGTGCAGGGGCTCCCTGACACGCCATCACACCCCGCCAGCAGGGGCAACGGGCCTGGGGCCCAGCTGGTCGCCATGACGCTGAGAGATCAGGCCTAGTCCCACAAGGCACCAGAGCTCCTCAGCTTCTGCCTCACCCGATAACTCCCTGGGCCCCGTACGGCCGGCGGTGCCTGGCCTGGCACTGGGGGTGCCCATGACACAGCAGAGCCAGCGTGCCCAGTGCAGGGTGCTTTAATAAACAGCACTGCAACGCGCCCACCCAGGTTATTGGGGCGGGTCGCGGTACTGCTACCGCACGCAAGGGGAGCAAAGCAAAGCTCCCTGCAGGAAGGGTAGCCGTACCGCAACCCGCCCCCCCCCAATAACGTTGTGATCCCCCCACAACGCCTGTCTGGGTCAGGACCCCTAGCTTGGCCACACTGGGACATCGGAGTTAAACAGTGGCAAGCGTGACACGTGCGGGTTTTAGAATCGCTTGGCCAGGCCTGCGGCTTTGGTCGGGCCCAGGTGTCACTGGGCCAGGTGGAGGGGGGAGCTGGTTTCGGCTGCACGGTTACAGCGTCTGAAGCCGTCTAGCAGCGTAAGTGACTCCCCTCCTGTACGGACTAAGCTCTGCCACGGCAAGCACCTGTCCAGGGGCGGCTGCTGCAGTTAGCGCCGTGCAAGGCCTGTCAGTGGGAGCTCACAGCCGTGGAGCTCAATCCCTGGAGAACAGCAGCTGATGTTGCTCAAAGGGGACCGGGTTAACGCCAAGCCACTTTTAGGCCCCTCTGGAGACGCCTGGTTGTCATTCCTGGAGACGAGATTGCTGACTGGAATAAAGGGGAACCGAGCGCTAAATTTTTCCCATTTTGTCCATAAATGAAATTTCTATTATTAGTTCCCATAATAGAAGAACTAGAGGACACCAAATGAACTTAATGGGTAGCAGGTTTAAAACTCATAAAAGAAAGTTCTTCTTCACACAGCGTGTAGTCAACCTGTGGAACTCCTTGCCGGAGGAGGCTGTGAAGGCTAGGACTAGAACAGAGTTTAAAGAGAAGCTAGATAATTTCATGGTGGTTAGGTCCATAAAAGGCTATTAGCCAGGGGATAGAAATGGTGTCCCTGGCCTCTGTTTGTCAGAGGCTGAAGAAGGATGGCAGGAGACAAATTGCTTGATCATTGTCTTCGGTCCACCCCCTCTGGGGCACCTGGTGCTGGCCACTGTCAGCAGACAGGATACTGGGCTAGATGGACCTTTGGTTTGACCCAGTACGGCCGTTCTTATGTTCTTAGTGCTCTGTACCTCACTGCAGGGCCGTCTGCGCTCCCTGCCCAGCAAGGAGGGGGAGTTACACACGGCCTCCTAGTCAAACGTGGCCACAGATCCGGGGTCCCGGACGGCCTGATTTTTCAGGTGTTGAGCATGGAGATAAGGCTCCTGGTGTCTCCTGCCAAGACTCAGACCCCCCCGAGTCGGGGACGTTCTTCAAACTGTTGGCCGTGAGCTCATTCCCGCACGGTGCTCTGTGACCGTAGGTGCCAGACAAGTCGCTCAGCCACACTGCAAGGAGGCAGGGAAGCGGGAAGAGCCAGGAAAGAAAAGGCCTGGGAGAGCTGAGAAGAGGGCGGGGCCTGATATGCAAATAACACTGGCTTTTTGGACCCGGAGGGTTGGTTTTTCTCTTTTTGAAGATGGAGAACATGTGCCAGCCAGCCCACGTGCAAACAGCCTCAAGGTACGGCGGGATTCGGAGCCAGGTCTGTGGGTTCATTAGCATGCATGGTGTCTTCCGATGTACCGTGTACTTACTATGCAAGGAACGGTGCAAAGTTTCATTGCTATGGCAGCCACGTTGCAAATGGTACGACCATGAAAATGAATGCGCACATTTCTATTGCTCGGCACAGTTGCCCAAAAGAGGCCAGATCGTTTTGTCCTTTCTTCAGTGAACGCCTCTTTTGAGGAAATGCCGTGTCAGAGCCAGAATGAGCCTGTTTTTCACCAGGGAGCCTTTGAAAGCCGCAAAGAACGGTGAGAGTATAAATGGCTACTCACCTGTGGAAAGGTACCTCGACGTGTCTCCTGCCCCTGGCTCGCAGCTGGTCCCCTTGCCTTATCAGTGAGATAACAGCAGGATTGGGATCTTCAGGGCACAGCCCTGGAGAATGAACTGTGGGAAAAACACATTTCAAATAGAAAGAACCTAGTATTTTTGTAAGGGGCAAAATAAACCAACATTTCCCCCGAATCTATGTCGGACGGGAACAAGGGGATTTGGGCAAGCACTTTCCATGGTGAGACACGGCTGTTTTCTGCACACACAGTTTTTTAGCTGCAAAACAACTGTCCCACCCACACAGTTCCATCGTGAAGGGTAGCCACGCGCTGGACTTCTGTCTCCCGTTCTGCAGCATCATGGAGTGCCCATGCCTCGACAAGCCAGGAGACCGTTGTGCCTCCATCAGCCACCCCACCAGGGTTCCCAACCGTCAGTAAATTTACGGACAGTCCGTAAAAAATTAGCCGAAATTGGACCTGTCTGTAAAGTCCATAAAAAAATTTAGGTGTCCGTAAATTTCGTAAAAGTGCAATAAAATTTTAAAAACCAGCAATTATTCTAGAGCAATTAAATTTCGTCTGTGCTGCTTCAGCCATTTTACTGCAGAGCAGTGGAAATTGGATGTTTTAGTTGTTTAGTTAGCTCAATGGTTGAGGTGACGTAATGTGAATCACAAAATGGAACACTTCCAGGACCATGACTAACGAAATGAAAGTGAATTAAATAGCATAGTGTTCTTGTGGTGTATGAATGACAATTACTTTCCACTTTTGGCTATTTATGTCGTCTTAATATAGTATAAAAATTATGTCCGTAGAAAAATGTGTCTGTAAATTTTTCCCATTTTGTCCGTAAATGAAATTTCTATTATTAGTTCTATTATTAGACATTTTCTGCAGGACAGAGCCCAGCGTGCTTTCCAGCCAGCCAGAGGTCAGACATGATTTTCGTAACCATGAGACCAAAGCCCTCAGCTTGCCCCCCGAGTGGATACTTAGAGGCAGGGTGTGTGCCCCCCTTCCTATCCTGTCAGCGCACACTCCGGAGGAAGAGCACGTCGGTTTTCCAGTCCGTTGAGACCTGGGACTTTCGGACAGGGCTGCAGAGAACTGGCCCAGTGAAGCGCGCCAAGAAGACGTTTAATTGTGAGCACGCGAGGTCCCCGGGAAGCCCGTGGGATTGGTCCTCACAGCAGGTTGCTGGGTCAGGGCCTTCCTGCCTGCGGCGATGGAGCTATAGACCCAACGCCGCCGGGAATAGGCCTATGGCAGGCTAAGCATTCACTCCACAGAGCAAATGGAACCCACCCCGGTTCCTCGCCGACGGGCCGGGGGGTAGCTGAGGGCACAATTTGGTCACACTGCGATCAGCTAACCCCTTAACCACATGAACAAAATCAACCTCTCCCCAGCCACGCTACTGGCAGATATGGACAGACTACATCTCCCATGATGCAGTGTGGTCTCCCCCCAACCAAGCTGTTTTGTGCATCATGGGAGTGTGACGTAGTGGGGTCCATGCTGGTGGGGCAGTCACTGGTTGCTGTGTTGGGCTGTGGGTGACCCCTACTGCCCTGTGTCTGTGTGCACTGCCCAGTGCGGGGTGGGCCCTGAGGACAGGCACGTAGACCATGACTAGCAGCTTCACACCTGTCATGGGGAAGGGGTGTGAACAAAGGAAGGGGTGGGGCTACCTGGGCGGAGGAGCGTTCTGTGGTTTGGAGAAGGGGGTCTGAGTGTGGGAAAGCACAGAGGAAGCAGACTAAAACCAGTATGGGGGTTCAGGGGCCTGTGAACCCCTTTCCCCCACGGGAACTAGGGCTGTCGGCCTGTCCTCCTATACCAGTGTTCCTTAAACAGTGTTCCGTGGCAACAGTCGGAGGTGTGCGGAGGAGAACAACACAATTCAAAATGGTGCCCTTAAAGGGGCAGGCGACTTTTTTTTTCTCAATAACTTCCCCCCTGACCCTTTTTCCCCCTGCCTTTTTTTTTTTTTGGTGTTCCTCATAAAAAAAAATTATTGTCTGGTGTTCCTCAGTCTTAAAACGTTTAAGAAACACTGTCCTATACCTACAACGAGCATATGCTGTATCTCTGAGACGCAATAAACCCTCTCTATTCTATTGGCTGGTGGAGTCACATCTTGCTGCAGACGGGGGTCCCCGATGCGCCGTCACAGGGAGTCATCTGGGACTGCAGGTGTACCCTGGGAGATGTAGTCCAGCCAGGGAAACCAGCCTATACAGCAGAAAGGGGCAGTGAGGCACCCAAACTCTAACTCCCATGTGGCACTGTTCCATGTTGAACTGACTCGAAATAAAAAAAAGTTCTGCCGGGTCCCACCGACATGATTCTGAATTTTGGTCCCTGACACATTGAGATTAGAAATCTTAATCCCGAGCTGGGGTGAAAAATGTTGCAGTTGGAATTTCTGCCTGTATACCACCCCTGCACTGGGCCTGCAAGGGTTAACCAGGGCTACCCAGCCGAGAGAGCCCGGCCCCACAGCCCAGCTGGGCATGCTGCAGCTGGAGGGCGGGTATAAAGGCTGGCGGAGCAGCTCAGTCAGGGCTTCAGGCCGCCGGGGAAGGAGGTGCGGCCAGAGCTCTAGGGGAAGAGCTGCGGACAGACCGACCCATGGAGCCCAATTGGCAGGGGGTGGCCGGAGAAGCCCCCAGTCCACAGGAAAGTGGCGAAGAAGGCGGCTGTGGTGAGTCTGGTAGGAAGTAGCCCAGGCCGGGGAATTGATCCCCGAGAGCTCAGCATTTCGGGTGGATTCCCCACTGAGCTAGTGGTAGGTGTGGGCCACTCCACCGCCAACAGGGCCTGGGTCCCCCTACCCCAGCCCCATTAACCCCCAAGGGGCATGCTACAACTGTAGATAGTGATGCGGGCTGGTAGGCCACGCTGCCCTATGTGACGGGGCGTTGATATTGATTTCGGGACTGCGGCCGCTAGGCATCGCTGCTCTGAGAGCAGGGAGTGTGGCAACCAACTCTGGCCTCTAGGCCTTACTTTTCCGAGAGCAGGGACTGTTGCTACTGACTATGCCCACTAGGCCTCACTGCCCTGAGAACTGGGAGTGTGGCTACCGACTCAGGCCGCTAGGCCTTACTGCCCTGAGAGCAGGAAGTGTTACTGCCCTGACAGCAGGGAGTGCGTCTACAGACTCTGACCGCTAGCCCTCACTGCCCTGAGAGCAGGGACTGTTGCTACTGACTATGCCCACTAGGCCTTACTGCCCTGAGAGCAGGGAGCGTGGCTACCGACTCTGGCCGCTAGGCCTTACTGCCCTGGGGGCAGGGAGTGTAGCTACAGACTCTGACTGCTGGGCCTCACTGCCCTGATGGAAGGGAGTGATTGCTGACTGTGGCTGCTAGGCCCCACTGCCCTGAGGGAAGGGAGTGGTATTACCGACTCTGGCTGCTGGGTCTCCCTACCCTTCAAGAAGGGGGGTGTTTCAGTGACTGTGGCCCCGAGGCTGGACTGTCTCATTGGCGACGAGGTGCAGTTATAGGCCGTGAGCCATAGGGATTGAGACGCACACGGGGTGGCTTTGGGAGGCCTTGGAGGCCTAGTGCCCTGCCCCTGAGGGGGTCAGACGTTCCCCGCCGTGACACTGTCCCATGGGAAACTGATGTCACTCCCTTGGCTCTGGTCATTATTGAAAGATGGTTTGTTGAGAAACGGGCTAAGAATTACTTCTTCAAAAGGCTTTGACTTTAGCCCATTTTCTAAAGCTCCAGGGCAGGAGCTCTTGTGGCTAGTAGAAAGTGTGGCTAGTAGAAAGTGTATTTAGCAGCAGCCCGGTCCCAGGGCTTGTCTCCACTACGCGGTGGATCCGTGACCGATCGATCCTCTGGCCATCGATTTAACACATCTGCTTAGGCACGATAAATCGATCTCCGAGTGCTTTCCCGCCCATGCCAGGACTCCGCCAGGGTGAGAAGAGTTGACAGGAGAGCAGCCCCTGCCAACCTCACCACATAGATGTGCCATGTAAGTACGTCGACTTCAGCGATGCTATTTGCATCGCTGAAGTCACGTCGACTAGATCGATGGCAGGGTTAGTGTACACAAGGCCTCGGCGTTTAAAACTTGAATCAATAAACACATAAATCAAACTGCGGCAAGGGAGGTTGAGGTTGGACATTAGGAAAAACTTCCTGCCCGACCGGGTGGTGAAACACTGGAATCAATTGCCTAGGGGGGGGTTGTGGAATCTTTAATGAGATATTTAAGAGCAGGCTGGATAGACTTCTACCAGGGATGGTCTAGATCAGTGTTTCTCAACTTTTTTTAAATAAAGTAACCCTTTAAAAAAAAAATTATAAGTACCTACAGTTTTCAAACACACACAATTTTTTTCTACCATTTCAACACATTTCTTTAAACAACGTTATCGTAGCTGGGCGAGCAATGACATTTTTGGGTGTAAAAAGTACAAAAATAGTTAAGCGCTGTAAAACTTAAAACACAAATTCAGTTTTCTCCAAATTTCAGTTGTGTTGACGTACCCCCCCAGACTTCTCTCGAGTACCCCGAGGGTACTTGTACCAGTGGTTGAGAAACACTGGTCTAGATAGTGCTTGATCCTGCTGTGAGGGCAAGGGGCTGGACTCAATGACCTCTCCAGGTCTCTTCCAGGTCTAGCATTCTTTGATAAAAAACGCTATTAAGCAAGCATGAAGAAGAACGTGGCAACAGATGAGGGTTTGTAAGATACTCTTGAAATCTCGGAGCTGGTATATCACATTTTGCTTCTCCTGTGTGGGATTTAAAATATTCTTGCATTATAAAACACGTGCAGTTAGCTTTCCTTAACCAGTGTTTCTTAAACTGTATCTCAGAGAAAAACAGAATTTAAAATGGCCACCCTTAAAGGGGCAGGCGACTTTTTTTGCTCAACAAAAAAATCCTTGTTGTTCTTCATAAAAAAAAATATTGTTTGGTGTTCCTTGGTCTTAAAAAGTTTAAGAAACACTGTCCTTAACAACTGTATTGAGAAATCCCAAGTCCTGTTACTCCACACTATACCGTGTAATGAAGCAGATTTAAAATCGGTATTTCGTGTATTACTAACCAATGCACAGTTAAATGTGTGGAGATTTGCAATGCTTATTTACAACGGGAGGATGCTATCGGTAGAGATATTGGAGGTTTTGCGGGAGCAGATGAGGGATCTGCAGACTTCTCTATACACAGCTTTCGTACTGTGTTACCGTGGTGCAGTGTGGACTACCAGAAATGAATGGAAGCTGGAAATAACCGTGAGCTGAATCTGCAGGCAAAGAAAAATGATCTTTACCCAGGGAGAGCACAGCCTCATAGTTGTCCCGCATCACGTCCTTGTACAATGCCTTCTGCCATTCTGATAGCTCCGCCCACTCCTCCCTGGAGAAATAGACTGCATCAAACGTGACCCGGGCCTGAAACGACAAATAAACTGTGGCCAGTGAAGCCTGCAACAGTCCTGGCAGGCCAGCGGCTGCCCTCGTGCCCAAGAAAGGGAAGATGGATAAAAGAGCCCTGGCCAATCAGAGCTGTTAGATGATCTTAGAGGAGCTAGGGCAGAAATCGAATTGCGGGCTCTCTCTCAATTTTGTTATCTGTCTCCTCGGCACCTCGCACAACAGGCAATCGCTCCCATTAGAGCCGGTTTTACAGGACTGCACACCCCTCTGCCATGGACACCGGCCAAACCGGACCGTCTCTGCGCCATGCACACACATCCGACCTCTGGAGTGGTCACACACACAGACCTGCGGGGGAACAGTTTGACCGGCTCGGGCACCCATGAGTGGATTTAAAAGTAGCCATTCTTCAGCAGAGTAATTTCAGGAACCAACTGAGGAGAGAGACTGCGGAACTGGCCTTCATGTGCAAATCAGACACACAACAGATGTTAACTGGACGGGCCGCTACATTCAACCCCCAAATGGCATCAGAAGCCAAGTATTGGATGCTTGCGGCCCGCTCTCTTCGCCTCGTTTAGCACGGACGCTGTCGTTGATGGGGGGGTTCCCTTCCCCTCCTTTTCTGCTCTACATGTTTGGGGGTTCTGTGCCCCTCTGTACCTCTTGCTCTGCTCTTCATCAGATGAAGATGAAGATCGGAGCAGGCCGGTGCTGTGTGTGTGGGGCGCTGGGGGCAGGCCGGTGCTGGGGGCGCTGGGGGCAGGCCGGTGCTGGGGGCAGGCCGGTGCTGTGGGGCGCTGGGGCAGGCTGGTGCTGTGGGGTGCTCGGGGGCAGGCCGGTGCTGTGTGTGGGGCGCTGGGGGCAGGCCGGTGCTGTGTGTGGGGCACTGGGGGCAGGTGCTGTGGGGGCAGGCCGGTGCTGTGGGCGGGGGTGCTGGGGCAGGCGGTGCTGTGGGGCGCTGGGGCAGGCTGGTGCTGTGGGGGCAGGCCGGTGCTCGGGGGCGCTGGGGGAGGCCGGTGCTGTGTGTGGGGCAGGCCGGTGCTGTGGGGCGCTGGGGCAGGCTGGTGCTGTGGGGGCAGGGCGGTGCTGTGGGGCGCTGGGGCAGGCCGGTGCCGGGGTCAGAGGCCTGGCCCCCCCCGCTTGGGGCCTGCAGGGAGCGGGCAATGGCCCTTGTTGCCAAGGGAACGGGGAGGCCGCGCGCCCGGAAGGGGGGGGACTCGCTCCCTTGTGAGACTCCCCGCCGGGGGGGCCCCTCCCAAGGCCCCGCCCAACACGCTCCCTCCCCCCCCCCGCGGGCGGGTCGCGCAGGGGCCCGTGGCAACGCCGAGGGTGGCACCGGGCACGAGGGCTCAGGGGACACTTCCGGCCGGTGGCGGAAGCGCTCTTTGACCCGGAAGTGCCTGGGGGGGGAGGCGGGTCTCAGCTGTCAATGCCGGACTCGCCGGTAACCGGCCGGAGCCACCGGGGCAGTGGGGCTGGGGCAGTGGGAGAGTTGGGGCAGGTGGGGCGGGGCTGGGGACAGATGGGGTGTGGGGCGGGGCCGGGGGCAGTGGGGCAGTGGGGGGCTGGGGCAGTGGGAGTTAGGCAGGTGGGGCGGGGCTGGGGACAGATGGGGTGTGGGGCGGGGCCGGGGCAGTGGGGCAGTGGGGGCTGGGGCAGTGGGAGAGTTGGGGGCAGGTGGGGCGGGGCTGGGGACAGATGGGGTGTGGGGCGGGGCCGGATGCAGTGGGGCAGCGGGGCAGGGGTAGTGGGAGAGTTGGGGCAGGTGGGGCGGGGCTGGGGACAGATGGGGTGTGGGGCGGGGCCGGATGCAGTGGGGCAGCGGGGCGGGGTAGTGGGAGAGTTGGGGGCAGGTGGGGGCGGGGCTGGGGACAGATGGGGGTGTGGGGCGGGGCCGGATGCAGTGGGGCAGCGGGGGCAGGGGTAGTGGGAGAGTTGGGGGCAGGTGGGGCGGGGCTGGGGACAGATGGGGTGTGGGGGCGGGGCCGGATGCAGTGGGGCAGCGGGGCAGGGGTAGTGGGAGAGTTGGGGGCAGGTGGGCTGGGGGACAGATGGGGGGTGTGGGGCTGAGGCAGTGGGGCGGGGATAGTGGGAGAGTTGGGGCAGGTGGGGCGGGGCTGGGGGACAGATGGGGGCAGGTGGGGCGGGGCTGGGGACAGATGGGGGCAGGTGGGGCGGGGCCGGATGCAGTGGGGCAGCGGGGCAGGGGTAGTGGAGAGTTGGGGGCAGGTGGGGCTGGGGCCAGTGGGGAGTTGTCATGCTTGGGAGCAGTGGGGCAGCTGATGGAGTTGGGGGGCAGTGCCTGTCGGGGGGGGGTGTTTCGTGAACGGAGTCTGTGACCCGCGTCACACCCAGCCGCTTTGCAGTCACAGGTGATCGGCGCTGTACCGCCAAGCCCTTGGTTTTCATCGGCGCTGTCGTGTTGTGCGGCACGTGCAGGCGGATGTGACAGCTTGTTCCCCAGGGTCTCCTGTCCTCTCCCCGAGGTATGTCCCCAGGACCCCTCAGGAGATATGTGGCAAATGGCATTTCAGTGCGTCCCCCCGGCAGGATTGCTCCGCTTTTACTCCAGTCCCATCTGCGGATGGAGCCCCAAAGCTGCACACAGGGCGTTGGGTCTTCGAAGCTTAGGCCAAAGCTCGTGGGAAAATGCAAATATTACTAGTCTGCCATGATCGTTATGGATACTCCGTAGTTCAAGATTATTTGTCCCTCCCCTTTCCATTTCTAATTGAACAATCTTTTGGTTGGCAGCCTAATTTTCATAGGTGCGGAGCATCCGTAACTCCTGTTGCCCGGAGGTTTTGGTGCTCAACCCCTCAGGAAATTGGACGGCTGGGGTTTTTTAAAGGTGTATGTGTAGTAGATTGTTAGAAGTGTAAGCCCAAAACTGAGTGTATGTCAGAGATTCACAAATAATGTCATTTGGGTCACAACAAAACCAATAGCTTTGGAGTTTTTTCAGCCTCAGTGATTTTGTCATTGAAATATGAAAACTCCTACATAGATATATTTAAAAAACTGGCATAAAGGTTCCCATTTTAATTGTTTTTAGCATCCTGTAAATAGTTCTTTTTTTTTTTTTTTTTTTTTTTTTTTTTTTTCCCCTGCACACCCGGCTCCTACTACATTTAAACTTCACAGCCACAGCAGGGGTAGTGAGCGACCTCCCCTTATCGACTAATGGAGTAGTTGATGGAAATTCCATCAACTACTTGATTAGCTAATTAATCGCTACTTAACATCTCTAATACCCATGCACAGTTCTGTTGCCGTAAGTATGGTTCTGTCTGGGAATAAGGGTCTGCAGGTGCCCATCTGACATCAGGGTCTTCAGCGTAACCTGACTACAGCTTCATTCTCAATAAATTATCATACTTCTGTAAAACTGCAGAAATTAAAAAACAAAAGCTTTGTTGAGCTTGTGGTTTCGAAGCTTGTTGAGATTTTTTTAAGGATGTTTTAACGGTACATCTTCTCTAGAATTGCCCTGGTAAGCTTTTTCATTTAATAGAACTAATTTTGTACAAAGCGTCTGAGAATACAGTGGCTTGTACAGTCAAACAGACAATGCCCATTGAAAAAAGGTGACAGCAAAAACCTCCTTCTTAGCCTAATCTCATGTCCTGAAAATGTATATTCTGTACCTTGTCATTTTAACAAACTTGCTGTATAAGAACACGGAAACTTCTTTTGATAAGTTAGCAGGATGTCTCAGGAGTGCCCTTGGGATTTCTCCTCCTCCTCCTCGTTGTTCTTAGAATTTCTGGCATCTGGACACTGTTGCTACAAGGTTCTGCAAAGTGAACCTTGGACAAGGAGAGGTCTCAATAGCCTTTTCGGTCAGCATGTAAGAATTGTTGAGCATTTACCCAAAAGTAACTGTGCCAAATAAAAATGGTTTTTGCATCTGAGGTTATCTTTGTGACTTCTTGGGAAATGCTGGAAAGAAAAGTAGTGTGTACTCTGTAAGTCAAGGGGAACTGCTTTTTCTGTGGCCTAACCCTTGGATGTCTTCTAAAGTCTGATTGGTGGTGTAAAGATTTCCTTGGTATTGATGTGGCTCCAGTGTCTAGGGCTGTGGGGTTCTCAACTGGTGATCCATGGACCACTGGTGGTCCATGGTGACTTTTTCGGTGGTCCACAGGAACATTGTCCAAAGTCACACGGTGTGGGCAGGCACCAAAAATCTGTTAGTGAGAAATAAATTTCAAACCAAAATGTTCGGTGTCTGCTCTTTTTTATCATGTCTCAAAAGGAGGTGGTCCACGATTTTTTGATTGGCCTGGTGGTCCGTGGACTGAAACGAGTTGAGAACCACTGGTCTAGGGCCTATGACCTGTCTCTTGTGGTGCTGGTTAATTGTTTCTGCAAACAGTGCCTCATATTGCTTTGATGCTGGGGTTTGCCAGACACAGGAGGATCTCCGCGCGATGCCAGTCTTGCCGCTGGATGAGCTGCAGCTGACAGAGACGGATCCAAAGACCGGGAAACTGAGGACGCTGCCAGCATTGGTGAGTTGTTCTGTTTTTGAAATTTAAACATGCCACAAACCCTTCTCTCATTTCAAGAAGTAACTTGAGCAAAACCGGTTCTGGGACCAAACTGCAGTGAAACCCAAAGAGCTTCCCGACAGGAGGAGGCCTAGAATTGTTTGTGGGGGAGCGCTGACGTTCCTGCGGTGGAGAGAAAGCTTGCTGACATTTGAAACTCAGTTTAGAAGTTTATCATCAGTCTTTGCCCCCCTCCCACTACATTCTGTGGCTTCGCCAATGTAGTCTGGCGGCCACCGGCTGAAGTCAAATCTCAGCGCAGTGCAAGTTGCGCTAAAGGAGAGCAACGTGTCTCAGGGGTGACTTTGAGCTGCTGTTGGGTTTGGCGGCATGAGAGGGTTGCATGTCAGTTATTTATCTGAATGGGACAGCAGGCGCAACATGAATGAACTGGGCAGGATTCTGCAAGTATTCTGCAAATAAACAAGGACAACGCAGAGCCTCTGATCACAGTGTTTTCAACAGCAGCGAGTGGGGAGAACTGCTAGTGGGCAGAAGACGATGGTTCCTGATAACCGCACATGAGCTTTCTAAAAATATGAGCAACGTTCCTGGCTGCATAAATGGTTACCAGGGATTCATGTTGCTTGGTCCCTGGTTGTTAACACCTTGTCTTTTTGCTTTCTATAGCATCCGGAAAGGAAAGCAGATCGGTCCTTTGTGCTATATCGGCCACCCCCTAAAGTCAGAGACCCGGCGCTAGTGGAAGAGTTCTTGGAACGAGCAAAGTTCATCGCGGATGATCTGAACTGGCTTCTGGCTTTGCCTCATGATAAATTTTGGTGCCAGGTAACATGACTGAGCAGTACATAAAAACCTTGACTTATAGGAGGGCTTGGAAAAATGAGTAGGCAAGCGAATGTGTCTGATGAAGGCTCATAACTGCCTTTTGTTGCTAGTTGCCAAACGGTGACGGGATGAATCACAGACACCCCTTGGGCTGGTCCCCTAGTGAGCTCATCTTATCTTAGGCTACAGCTGATATTTTCTGACTTGGGCCCATCAACTTTGCCTTCACCCTTTCACTACAGTTCTTGATTTCCAGATCTCCTCATGTGTCTCCTCTTAGTGTGGGGGAAGCAATTTCAAAAGCCAGCTGGTGGCAAAGACATGATTGCTTTCCATTCCTTATATAGACTCCCCCCCTCCCTCCCTCCCCGTCCAAGGCGGGAGACCTTTGTTCAGCCTCCCCATCCCCATAGAAACGTACCGGATTCCAGACGGATTCCAGTACCAGGTGGCATGGTCACACGTCTTTCTAGAACCGACCACAGTTTGGGCTCACCGGAAAAATAAAACCATTCGTGGGTGGTTGGTTTGAGTACTGTGCCATTAAGTTCCTCGAGTCTCACTGATGGCCCCCATTAACATGTTTAGAATTAAAGAACTGCACGCGTCATGTTTCTCACTTCACATACAAGAACGATACAGGCGCAAAACTAGGATACGCGGATTCAGCACAGAGTAACTTTAAAAATGAGACGTGATGCAGCAGGTTTAAAACAAATAAAAGGAAGTTCTTCACACAGCGCACAGTCAACCTGTGGAACTCCTCGCCTGAGGAGGTTGTGAAGGCTAGGACTATAACAGGGTTCAAAAGAGAACTAGACATTCTTGACTTTGGATGATGTAACATTAAGATGATACTCTTTCCTTAAATAGCTTTGATCATTTTAAAACTGCTAGTTTGTAATCCATGGGTTCACCTTTGATCTCTGTAGCTCGCTGCTGAATTTATCCACCACTGGCTTTATGCGTGTCATGTGATACGGGGTACCACTGTGCATCCTTCATTCTCCCCTCTGTCCATTTGCCTTTGTTTTGGGTCTTAGGTCATATTTGATGAGACGCTGCAGAAATGCCTGGATTCATACCTGAGCCACGCCCCTCGCAAGTTTGATACGTCCCTGGATTTCCCTCCGGAGGCAAATGACATGCAGAAATGCCTCCATCGGTGCGTCTTCCTCACCTTCCTCAGAATGTCCACTCACAAGGAGTCCAAAGTAAGCACCCCTTCTCCTTCCACTCACTGCACGGGGTGTGGCTTAGGACAATTGATGGGCGCTTTGCCCAGACTGGAGAAAATGCAATGCGAGACAGGTCTCAGATGTCTACCTTGCTCTGTGGTTGAGGTGACGTTGCATTCACTTACAGTTTTCTTTGCAACACAGCGGAGGCTGCGCTGTGCGTGTTGGCAGAAATGGAAGTTTCACGAGGACCTTAAGGAATGTCATTTTGTCCTCAGGTTTGAATAATTATTGCCCGGGGTTTATTTTAAGAATAGACATTGCCGTGATGGTCAATTTCAGTCTGGTTTGAGAGACGCTGTCCCTGCGGGTGTTGGAGGAATGAGGAGAGAACAGCCGGAAGGAGAGCTGTGTCCTAGCAACACCTCAATAAAAGTACTCCGGGCTTCTGCAGAGCCTTTCATCTGAGCCGGAGTACTGTACCGCTGTTAATTAAACCACAGCAAAGTATCTGGGTAAACTGAAGTCAAGGGTTTGTCTGTTGCCACGTAGCAAACTAGTGCGAGTGTTAGAAAAGCAACCTTAACTCTCCCTCCTCTGTATTCACTGGGAGAACATGTGGCGCATGCCCTCTGCCGTTTGCTTTGGGCGGTGACCGTTTGCCGTCCTACACAAACCTTTCTCTTATGAGTCATTGCTTCCACTGCTGTTCTTCTGCTTGGCACGTTTGAGTTGGAACGCCTGTGTCCTGTCGAATTTTCAGAGCATTTCTAGCCTCACGTGTTAGTTCCATGAGTTACAGCTGCAGGGTGGCTTTTGTATAGGGGTTTAGAGTACAGAGAAGGCCTGGGATCTGTTCCTACCTATGTCACTGATTTACAGATCTTACACTAGGAATTGAATTCCTCAGTGCCTTGGCATTGTCAATTAATAGGCAGCAGGCTTAAAACAAACCAAAAGAAGTTTTTCTTCACTCTGCGCTAAGTCAACCTGTGGAACTCCTTGCCTGAGGATGTGGTGAAGGCTAGGATTTTAACAGGGTTCAAAAAAGAGCTAGATAGATTCATGAACAGGGCTCGACAAACAGTGTAATCTACTCACCCATGGCGAGTAGATTACACCCCGGAAGAGCTGGCGCGGAGCGATCTGCGCATGCGCAGAGCGCAGAACCGCGCGGCTGGTGAGCAGGGCTCGCCACCGCTCGGCAAGCCTTGTTCATGAAGGTTAGGTCCATCAATGGCTGTTAGCCAGGATGGGTAGGAATGGTGTCCTTAGCCTCTGTTTCTCAGGAAGTGGGTGACAGGGGAGCGATCATGTGAGGATTACCTGTTGTGTTCCCTCCTTCTGGGGCATCTGGCATTGGCCGCTGCCGGCAGACAGGATACTGGGCTGGATGGACTGTTGGTCTGACCCAGTCTGGCCGCTCTTATGTTCTTATCCAAATCTGTAAAATGGGGGCGCCTTTCAAGTTGCTAAGATCATTTTCTGTCTTTTAAAAAAGCTGGTTTCTGTTCTGTTTAATAGGACCACTTCATCACGCCCTCGGTGTTTGGAGAGATTCTGTACAACAACTTCCTGTTCGACATCCCGAAGATTCTGGACCTGTGTGCGCTCTACGGGAAAGGGAATGGCTCCCTGCTTCAGAAGATGATTGGTTAGTCCAGTCGCTGCTCTAGTTCTCTGAAAGGCAGGTGTCTCTGGGGAGCGGGCTGAGGGGGAGCAAGCTCAGAACAAACGCCTCCTTATAAACTCAAAAGCTGGATTTGGGAGGAAGATGGGTTTGTGGCACTCGGACACCCCCATCATGTCCGTACGGTTCTGGTGGTCATTTGCACAGCCTGTGTGGTAATCCGCAGAAAAGGGGAAATCCGCTCGGTTCAGGTTCGCAGCACTCTGCTCTGCGGCAGAGACCTTTGGCAAGATAATGAGATCTTGGTCTTGTAAGAGGAGGTTTTGCGGAGGCCTCGTTGCCTTTAATGATATTCCACGGAGCATTTGCCGGCCCACACAGAGCCAGGAATGAAAACTCCACTGCCGCTGTCAAATAAAGGAACTAGCAACATGTATAAACAACGAGAAGTCCTGTGGCCCCTTAGGGTGTGTCTAGACTACAGGGTTTTGTCGACAAAAGTGGACTTTCGTCGACAAAACTATACCTGCGTCTACACTGCCGTTGAGTTCTGTCGACATAATGTCGACAGAACTCAGCAGTTTTGTCAAGGGCGGTAAACCTCATTCTATGAGGAACAACGCCTTTTGTCGCCAGAGTTCTGTCGCCAGAAGGCGTTATGGCATCTACACTGTCCTTTGCGTCTACACTGTCATGTCGACAAAGCGGCTTGCTTTGTCAACAGAACTGGATGCAGTCTAGACGCTCTTTGTCAACAGAAGCTTTGTCGACAGTATCTGTCGACAAAAGCCTGTAGTCTAGACGTACCCTGACAGACTGTCACGATCATGAGGGTTAGCCAGAAGCCTGGAAACGAAGGGGTTAACCTTACCTAAGTCAGGTAGAGTCGGCCAATAGGAACGTAGGTAGGAATTTCAAACTAGGACAAAGGAATGTTTGGTTTCTCCCTCCTTTGCTCCTGGGAAGTTTCTCTCCATCTGCTGAGGGGGACAGACAGAATGTCTGCCTCCAAGAACAGACCCTTCACTCCTCTGTAAGTAGGGTAAAGTTTAGATCAATCCGTTCGGTTTCATTGTTTTATGGTTTGGGAAATGGGATCGGATGTCTGTGCATTTAGAAATGGGTTTTGCTCTCCTTTGTAGCTAAGCTCCTGGCCCATGGTGGGTTTCTCCTCCATGAGTATATTACTTTGTTACTTTTCCATCTAGTCATTATGCTTGCAACAGGAATATTGTGGTGATAATAAAAGTTCTTTTTCTTTTCTTTTCATAACCTGGCATTGGTTAATTGTTGTGTCCTGGTTTGTTCTTTAGGGGTGAGATTTCCCAAGTAGTCTTTCCCCTGATTTTCTTATCAGTACTTGGGTGGTAGCATCGGGATTTTATCCCCAAAATCTAGGTTGTTAAGATTTTGGGGGGAAGTTTTATACCAAAGCCTGGTTGATAAGGTTTTGGGGTACTTTTGCTGGCCCCCACTCCTGCATTTATCATGCCAGAGTGAGGAAGGAGCCATGACAGAGACTAACAGATTTATGGGAGCATAAGCTTTCGTGGGCAAAGACCCACTTCGTCAGAGGCATGGCGTGGAAATTCCAGAGGCAGGTATAAATAGACAGGCACATGAACAGAAAGGAGTACGGATCAAGAGGCAGGCCAGAGATAATGAGGTCAATTCCATCAGCGAGGGTGTGGTCCACTTCTAGCAGCTGATGTGAAGGTGTGAACCCCGAGAGAGGAGAAACTGCCTTTGTAGTTGGCCAGCCAGTCAGTCTTTGTTCAATCCTAAATTGATAGTGTCAAATCAGGATGGACTGGTAGATCTTGGAACCTTTGACCGGGGATCCTGGCACTTCATCTGCCCCTCTCAGCACTGCCGTGGAGATGCCCCCAACCCCCAGGAACCTCCTGCTTGCTGTACAGGGCACAGGAAGAAGGGGTGTGTGTGCTGATGACAGGGTGCCCCTCCTTCCACCCTGTACCCCATCTCCACAGATCAGGCTGGGATGGAGAGAGTTTGCTGGCTGCTTTTGGGAGCAGTGCGGTCGCAGAGCAGGGGTAAGCCTGTAGCCTCCTTGTACCACCACCCAGAAGCCACCTGTAGTAAGCAGTGCCCAGCTGGAGGCCGCATTCTGAACCGCATCCCCAGTCCTGAGCTCCTGCCCTAGCCCTGAGTCCCCCTGCACCCAAACTCCCTCCCCGAGCCTGCACCCTGAACCCCCTCCCACACCTCAACCCCCTGCCCCAGGCTCAGCTCAGAGCCCCTCCCACACTCCAAATCCTTTAGCCCAAGACCAGAGCCTGCATCCCCCTCCCCTGCACTCCACCCTCTGCCCCCATCCTGATAAAAGAGAGTGAGGACGGGGAAGGGAGGATGGAGCAGGGGCGAGGTCTCAGAGAAGGGGCGGGAAGGAGGCGGGGCCAGGGTGTTTGGTTGAGGTAGACCCTGGATTGCACTTACCTTCAGAAAGGTGATCTCCTGCTTAAAATAGTAGAAGAGCACTGGGTCAGATGTTGGAATTACTCCAAAATGGGTTTTTTTCCTCCCTCTCTTCTCAGAAAACATCTTCGCTCAGCAACCGAGTTACTTCAGTGACCTGAATGAAACCGTGCCCACGATCCTCCAGGTACTGCCTTTTTCTCGGGCGTGGAGGGGTTTCCGGAGCCCCCGGGGAGGCAGAATTGTTTGCATTTCCTTGTGTGTGCGCCCCTTCGTGATCCCAGCTTGCGTTGGGTGGGTTTTGAGCTTTTCTCTGCAACGGGTACTCAGAACGAACCCCGCTGACATTGGCCTGCTTGTGAGGCCTGCCTTGCTGTCAATCCTCGGAGCTTGATTAGCTACATAAGTGCCAATTTTCCTCTCCCTAAATCAAGAGAGGGAGACGCTTATGCTAGTGAGCTCCCAGGAAACTGTGAACGGATCCCAGAGACCGTGAACGGCTCCATGAAACCAAAGCTCCCAGACAGATCTTAGCCAGGTCCAGCGTTCGGCACCTCCATGGCTCTGAGTAGTAAGAATTTCCCCAATCTCTGCTCAGATGTAATCTGAATATGAATCAACGTGCCGGGCCATCTTTGCACCTGGCCACTTTGTTTTTCCATCCTCAGGCAAATCATTTTTCCAATGCCGTTTTGGGGTGGCGCTTGGCTGTGTTTGGACCTGGCTGTCCGACTCCGTCGTGCTCTGGGGGGCGTTTAACTTGGGCGCGCTCTTGGGAGAGGTGGCCGCGCGTGTCCAAGTGCTCCGCGGGGCGCGGTTCTCCAGTCGCAGCAGGGCTCGGAAGGACGGGGGGCGTGTCTGGGTCGACCGAGCTCTGCTTTGTACACTGTGCGCTCGCTGTGTTGTCAGTTAATGCGGTCGTCGCTTGGCGTGCATGCATGTGCAGGCCCACAGGACAGTGCTTGGTGATTAGAAGGAAAAGCAGGATAAACCCAAGCGTCCGGCTTTAGAAATGCCTGGAATCCTCTGTTCGTTTTATAGTCTGCAGAGGGGGGAGCATGGCAAAGCTGCAAAGTAACAGAGCCGGGTAGATTTGTCCCTGCTTTCAGGCTAGGCAGCTCCCCACTGTGTGTGAACAGCCGTGGCTTCTAGCGGCCCACTGAGCAGCCGGCCGGCCTGACGTACGAACGATCTGCTCTCTGTCGTCCAGGTGCTCAGCAACGTCCTGCAGGAATGCGGCTTGCAGTGCGACGGGCCCTTGGCCACGCCCCAGAAGCTGGAGGAAAGAGCCAGAGTGACTCCCAGCGCCATGCCGCTCCAGGTGCAGTTGCTGCTCGGGGGGCGTAGCCCCAGGGAGCCACGCTGGTCCCTGCCCCTGTGACTCGGCGCGTCTGTGCGTTGGGGGCTGCCTTTCCCTGGCCCAGCGATTTCCCCTTCCCCTTGGCCTCCCCTCCTGCCCTCTCCCCGCGAGGCAGCGTGCTGCGAAATCCAGCGCTGAGTAGCGTGGGGACGCTGCTGCCCCGTGGCCTGGCTGGCCACCGCACCAGTGGTTCCTAAACCCTAAAGCCTGCAGGAGTGCGAGGCTCCGGGCAGGGTGGGGGAGGCCCCCGGGTGTGATCTGTGCCATGCTCTGCCACCTGCGTGTGAGCTGCCGGCTCCCCTGAGCCTCTTGCTGCTATGGATGGGTGGAGGAGCCCTGTCATGTGACTCCGAGGCAGCAGGACAGAGTGCAGCAAAAAACTGTGGGACCCTTTGCTATAGGTCAGCCCTCCCCTCCCCCTAAGTAGCCAGGCCCTTTTGTCTGCCTTGGGGGGCAGAAAAGGCCTAGTCGAGGAGTTGCCCTGCGTGTCTGTGGACTCTGTGCCGTGCGCACCGGCGTTCGTCTTGCCCTCCAAGAGGCCCGTGTCGCGGAACAGCCTGCCGGCTGACGTGTGCCTCTCTCGGGATAACGCCCCGTTCTCCCTCCCCAGGCACTGACGGACGTCGTGCTGTACTTGTGTGACACGTGCACCACCCTCTGGGCCTTCCTCGACGTCTTCCCCCTGGCCTGCCAGACCTTCCAGAGCCATGACTTCTGTTCCAGGTGTGTGCCTGGCTCGTCCTTCCCCTTTCCCCTGTGTCCCTGCGTCTGATGGGAGAGTCCTCTTTTGGTGACTAAAACAGGCCTCTACGGGGAGTGCCCCGAGTCCCCCAGCAGAGGGGGACTGCAAATTGCCAAGAGGCTGGGCTGCACGTAGCTGCTTCCTCGGGGCTACAGCAGTGTGTCCCGGAAAGAGCTCAGGGTTTCGCACGCCACCTTAGAACCCTAGGGCTGGAAGAGACCTCAGGAGTCATCAAGTCCAGCCCCCTGCCCAAGGCAGGACCAACCCAACTAAATCAACCCATCCAGGGCTTTGTCAAGCCGAGACTTAAACACCTCCAGGGATGGAGATTCCACCCCCTCCCTAGGGAACCCATCCCAGCGCTTCCCCACCCTCCTAGGGAAATCGTTTGTCCTAATCTCCAACCTAAACCTCCCCCACTGCAACTTGAGCCCATTGCTCCTTGTTCTGCCACCTGCCCCCACTGAGAACAGCCTCTCTCCAGCCTCTCTGGAACCCCCTTCAGGAAGTTGAAGGCTGCTATCAAATCCCCCCTCACTCTTCTCTTCTGCAGATTAACAAACCCAAATCCCTCAGCCTCTCCTCATAGGTCATGCGCTCCAGCCCCCTAATTGTTTTGGTCGCCCTCCGCTGAACCCTCTCCAATGCGTCCACATCCCTTCTCTAGTGGGGGGCCCAGAACTGGACACAACACTCCAGATGTGGCCTCACCAGAGCCGAATAAAGGGCAATAATCACTTCTCTGGATCTGCTGGCAATGCTCCTCTTAATGCAACCTAATATGCCATTAGCCTTCTTGGCTACAAGGGCACACTGTTGACTCATCTCCAGCTTCTCATCCACTGTAATCCCCAGTTTTCTACCGAACAGCTGCTTAGCCGTTAGTCCCCAGCCTGTACCAATTCTTGGGCTTCTTCCGTCCCAAGGGCAGGACTCTGCACTTGTCCTTGCTGACCCTCATCAGATTTCTTGTGGCCCAATCCTCTAATCTGTCTAGTATCAGAGGGGTCGCCGTGTTAGTCTGGATCTGCAAAAGCGACAATGAGTCTCTGTAGCCTATAGACTAACAGATGTATTGAGCATAAGCTTTCGTGGGCAAAGACATGCATCTGTCGAAGTGGGTCTTTGCCCACGAAAGCTTATGCTCCAATACATCTGTTAGTCTATAAGGTGCTACAGGACTCCTAATCTGTCCAGGTCACTCTGGACCCTGTCCCTGCCCTCCAGCGTATCTACCTCTCCCCCTCGCTTAGTGATCTGGGGGGAGGCAGCTCTGTGTGCCGGGACGGGTGGTCTCTGCAGGCTGCCCGCTGCCAAACTAAGTCAGACACTCGGGCCACAGCGGCCTGGGCTGGGACTATTCATGCTCTGCCAGAATGGTTGGTTTTGCCGGCTCTGGGAGGGGAGTGCTCATCTCCTGCCTTCGGCCCAGGATGTGTGAACTGATTGCTGCTGCAGCGCTACACTGGTGTCTGAGGCATGCTATGAGACCAATTCGGAGCAGTGTGTGTGTGTCCTGTACTAGCCTCCGGGCAAAACTACAAAGCATCAGTTGTCGCCCCCTCGCAAATCCCGAAGCAAGCCCTGTTGTTTGCCAGGGTGCGCGAGTACATCTGCGGCCTGTGAGTCGGTAGGTAAATAGGCACATCTGGCTGCTTGTGGTTCCTCTGTTCCCTCCGTTGCTGTGTTCTCTCTCCCTGCAAGTGGGACCAGCTGTGTCTGCTGTCAGTCTAACCCCCTGGGTCTAGCACCCCCGTCTCTGCTGTATTGGAACGAGGCGATCTCCGAGCTGTCTGTCAGCTCTTCACGGGCTGCAGCCGAGCAGTGCAGCCTGTTTGCCTAATCCGCGGCAGCCTGCTGCGAAACCACCTCGTTTGGCTGCTCTAACGAGGCGCAGAACAGCTCCATAGGGAGCAGCTGTTTGCCAGACTCGTGTTATGTTGCTGGGAATGAGCTCTAATGAAACAAGGATTGGCGCTGGGACTGCTAGTAATGAGAGACCGGAGGAAAAACACCGCCAGTCCCCTTTGATGTATCTTTTAACGAAGTGTTGGAACAAATCTCGTGACAGTTCATGGTTTGTTCTGTCGTTTTGCAGACTGGTTTCCTTCTATGAACTTGCTGTCCCTGAGTTGGAATCTGCCATTAAGAAGCGGACGTGTGAAGAGCAGAGGTAAAAGTTTGCCCATTATACGAACGTCTTTTCCCAGTGGTTAACTCTTGAGACCTAAGCCTCATTGTCTTGCCTGCAAGGGTTTGAAGCATAGACGGTGTGTCCTAGAGCAGGGGTGCGCAACCTTTTTTGAGCTGCGACCCCCACACTGCGGGGGCCGCCAACTGCTGGGCCTAGCCCCTGGCTGGCCGGATCTAGGCGTCATGACCCCCCAGGAAGACATCTGTGATGGCAAGTTGGGGTTCCCCCTGATCCTGCAGCCTTGTAGCAGCAAGAACAGACTCCACCAGCCAGTAGAACAGAGAGGGTTTATTGCTTCTCCAGGATACAACACAGCACAGACGTGATGTGGTTACAGGAGTCAGGGCCAGGGTGCCTCAGACCCCTTGGGGTGGGGTCCATCGCCCCGCTCAACCCTCAGCTTAAGCTGTTCCCTTCATGTTTCCCAGCCAGCAACTGCCCCTTCCTTTGTTCCGTCCCTGCCCTCAACCAGTCGGACCGGTTGGGTCTTTGCCTACGTGACCTTCGGCAGCCGTCCTGCTGGGCAGCGCTACAGATACCAGCCAGTAGGGGTCACCCCCAGCCCCCAGTGTATGGCCTGCCCACTACATCACAACATCTGCAACCCCCTTGGGGTCGCGACCCACGGGTTGCGCACCACTGTCCTAGAGGGTCCCCAGGGAAGCAGGCAGCCAGGAGAGCCGAAGGCAACCGGGTGGGGGTGTTTGAATTGGAAGCAGTGACCTTCCTGGTCCCGGGTGGCCAGGGCAGAGCGGGGAGACACGACCTGAGCCAGAGAGCAAGGCAGGGGGTATCCAGCAACATCCATGCCCTGGGAAGGACTAAATCCTGAAATCACAGATACATGAGTGGAACAGGGGCTGTTTAGTTAGACGCAACCGAGATTGGTCGTGCCAGCGTGGCTCCCAGCGCTGAGAGTTACTCCCCTCGTAGAGATGGTTTACATAGAGCGCTGTCAACACAGCCAGCCTCTGGGGGTGTGTCTAGACTACAGGGTTTTGTCGACAAAAGTGGACTTTTGTCGACAACTATACCTGCGTTTACACTACCGCCGAGTTCTGTCGACGGTGGTAAACCTTATTCTACGAGGAATAATGCCTTTTGTCGACAGAGTTCTGTCGCCAGAAGGCGTTATTGCATCTGCACTGTCCTTTGCGTCTACACTGTCATGTCGACAGAGCGGCTTGCTTTGTCGACAGAACTGGATGCAGTCTAGACGCTCTTTGTCGACAGAAGCTTTGTCGACAGATTCTGTCGACAAAAGCCTGTAGTCTGGAGGTAGACTGGATGCCACCCGCCTGGATCTGTTAAGTGCACAGTGTTTTATAGTAACTCCATGAGAAATGCTGGAGGTGACGCAGGGCTTGGGGGCGAGGCTGGCCGGCTCACGATGCCCATGCAGTAACCCGGTTTGAGAACCCCGACATCACAGCCTGACACGGGCGGGTGACTCTCCCCCGTACTCGCCTGCTGTGTGCACCGAGCGTTAGGCCGGCGTGAGCTCGTCCCCGGTCCGAGAGGACCAGCTGAAAGCACCTCCTCCGGCTGTTAACGCACCCACGGGCAGTTGGACAGCAGGCTAGTGCGGGGCAGATCCACCGCCCAGCTCACCGCGGTCTTGTTCCGAACGGCTCGGCGCACACGGCTTCTCCGGCAGAGGGCGCAGGGCCCCGCGCGGTGTGTTTCCCTGCGCCGAGGCTAACTCCCCGTGCTTTCTCTGCAGCATGCTGGCTGACTTGTGGAGGAGGCTGTCTCATTCCAGGAGGAAGATGGTGGAGATCTTTCACATCCTCATTAACCAGTTCTGCCTCCAGCCCATCTTGGAAAACAGGTGCCGGCCCTTTCTCTCATTCCATTGCTGCCCTGAACTATTGGAACTCATTTACAAAACTTTTCTTAAAGATTCCACGAATTAGAATTTAGAACCCCTCTTCCATGATGAGCGATCTTCGAGCTATGCTGTATCTCAAAACTATCTTTACATAAGTTCTTGCCTCAAAAAGCATTTTCTATAAAAAATCTTTAATCGGATTTTTTTTTTAATGATTAAAAAGACTTGGACTTTTCAGCTTAGAAAAGAGGAGACTAAGGGGGAGTAGGATAGAGGTCTATAAAATCATGAGTGGTGTGGAAAAAGTGAATAAGGAAAAGTTATTTACTTGTTCCCACAATATAAGAACTAGGGGTCGCCAAATGAAGTGAATAGGCAGCAGGTTTCAAACAAACCAAAGGAAGTTTTTCTTCACTCAGCACACAGTCAACCTGTGGAACTCCTTGCCACAGGATGCGGTGAAGACTAGGACTTGAACAGGGTTAAAAAAAGAGCTAGATTCATGGAGGTTAGGGCCATCAATGGCTATTCGCCAGGCTGGGTAGGAATGGTGTCCCTAGCCTCTGTTTGTCTGGAAATGGGTGACACATGAGAATTCCCTTTTGCGTTCATTCCCTCAGGGGCATCTGGCATTGGCCACTGTTGGCAGACAGGATACTGGGCTGGATGGACCTTTGGTCTGACCCGGTCTGGCCGTTCTTATGATTTAAATAAAAACAACCGTTTTTAATTGTCTTTAAATCTTTGATTTTTCTCCCCCTGCTGCTCGGTGGCTTCGTTTCTCACAGCTGTGAGAATATTCAGCCTTTTATTGAAGAGTTTCTGCAGATCTTCACCTCTGTGCTTCAGGAGAGGAGGTAGGTCCAGCCGGGGGGGGCAAAGGAGGAATCTCTGCCCTCCCGCATGTGTGTGAGGCATAGGTACGGGAGGGATTCGGTGTGTGAGGGCGTGTGAAATCTTTCAGCCTGGCCAGCGTGCGCCTCTCGCTGGGCACGAGAGGGTGGCGGTGTCGTGCGGAGGCTGTAACGGGGTTGACTGCAGTGTCGGGGGGTTCCTGCCAGTGCGGACGAGTTCCCGTCACTCCTCTGTTTGACGGCTCTCCTTGCCTCGGCGTGTTCAGGTTTCTCCGGGACTACGACGAGCTCTTCCCCGTCGCAGACGACGTGAGCCTGCTCCAGCAGGCATCCGCTGCCTTGTATCCTTTCCTCTTGTGAGCCCCGACCCTGCACCCCCATCAGCAGCCAGACGTGACTCTCTGCCGGCCAATAGAGTGGGAGGTTTACTGGTTCTCCGGGACATAGGCGATGGTAGCAGGGTACACTCAGAGCGGACAGCCTTATCCCTCCTTGGGGGAGGGATTCAAGGGCCTCTGAACCCCCCCGTCCTGGCTTTAATCTGCCTTGCTCATCTTCCTCCCCCAGCCAGCCCCTTCTCCCAGCTGTCGGTCACCCCCTTTCCCTCCGGCAGCCACCCCCCTTTCTTCCCCTGGCCAGGTGAGAAGCTGCTGGGCCATTGTCTTCCTGTCTTGGCTCAGGAGACCCCCATTCCCCACTGGGCCCTGCACAAACACAGAGCAGCCTAGGCTCACGAAAGCAGACGACACCCCCACTCCATCACACCCCTGTCCTGGGGTTTCGCCATGGGGTTCTGCCAGCCGCCTGCACAGACGCGCACGCCCTTCCTCGCTCGCGTTAGCCTGCCCCAGCCCAGCAATGCTGGGGGAGCTGTTGGAGAACACACAGCTACCGCGCGGTGTCTGCACGGGCCCAGAGACAGCCCTTAACGCCGCCTTGTAGGGACGACACCCGCACGGCGTACATCCTCCAAGCAGTGGCGAGTGCCTGGGAAGGGGTGGAGAGGCGGAAAGCAGCCGGCGTGAGAAGCCCGCCTCCGCCAGCGGCCCCGGGCGGCGCTTCCGCCGAGGGGGTGAGCGCTGCTGAGGACCCCGCAGGACTTGCTGGCACCGACAGCGAGGAGTACGAGGTGAGCCCGGCGCTTGTCATGGCTTCTTCCCCACTCTGCTGTGATAAATGCAGGAGTGGGGGCCCACAAACGTACCCCAAAACTGTCTCTCTCCAGGCTTGGGTATAAAACTTCCCCCCCGAATCTTAACCACCTAGATTTTGGGGATAAAAATCCACTGCCACCTGGTAAGAAATCCAGGGGAGAGATCACGTGAGAAATCTCACCCCTCAAGTCCAAACCAGGACACAGCAATGAACCACCACCAGGTTAATAAAAAGAAAAGAGAAAGAACTTTTATCATCACCTGTTGCAAGCATCATGACTAGATCATGGGTACCCAAACTGGGGGGGCACGTGAAGAAATTCTGGGGGCGTGAGGTGACCCAGCCCCCCCCTTAAATCCTCCTCCCTAAGTTTTGCTGCTATTTTTGTTTTTCCACCCTGGTCAGTCCTTTTTTTTGTTCTCAACAAGTTTTGCTCTTATTTGGGGGGGGGGGTTCTCAAAAATCAAAAAGGGGGCATCATGCCAAAAAGTTTGGGAACCGCTGGACTAGATGGAAAAGTCACAAATGAATATTCTCATAGGGGAAACCCACCATGGGCCTAGAACTTAGTTACAAAGGAGAGCAAAACCCATTTCTAAATGCACAGACATCCGATCCCATTTCCCAAACCATAAAACAATAAAACCGAACGGCTTGACCCTACTTACAGATAGTGAAGGGTCTGTTCTTGGAGGCAGACATAGTGTCTGTCCCCCTCAGTAGCTGGAGAGAAAAACTGCCCCCGAGACAAAGGAGGGAAAACCCCCAAATTCCTTTGTCCCAGTTTGAAATTCCTACCTACATTCCTATTGGCCAACTCTACCTGGCTTAGGTACAGTTAACCTCTTAGTCAGGCTGCTGGCCATCCCTCGTGATCACGACCGCGCTGCTGGGCACGGAAGGGACCGGTCCGTCCCCGTGCGCATGCCCACCGGCCCGCTTGTGTTTGGTGTGTGCAGTGCGCCGGCGCGGCCGCAGCCCCTGCCGCCCATGTCTCAGGCGTGGAGCTGGACTCGCTGATCTCCCAAGTGAACGATCTGCTGCCTGACCTCGGCGAGGGCTTCATCCTGGCCTGCCTGCGGGAGCATGGCTACAGCGTGGAGCAGGTGATCCACAACATCCTGGAGGGCAAGCTGGCGCCGTCCCTGCGGGACCTGGAGCGGACCATGCCGAGGTGGGGACGCGGCGTTAGGAGCTTGGACGTTGTGGGCTGCCGGGGTTGGTCGGCACGGCCTTGGTCCTGCCTCTTCCCGGAGCCGCTTGGACGTCGGTGGCTGGGTCACGTGTTCCGAAGTGACACACATGGCTAAGGGTCAGAACCACGTCCTGGAGGACAAGAGCGTAGCCCTGGTCTAGGCAATGGGGCAAGCCCCAAATCCAGCACCGCCAAAGGGACTCCTTTGCTGCAGATGGCTGTGGTTTTTTCCGCCTGAAAGCAGCACTCGCCCTGCAGGGCAGAGCCAGGGCACTATGGTACTAGGCGTGTGCTCGGGCAGACACCGAAATGGGACCCCGGAGAAATGAGCAGTCCCGATCGACACCCTGGCGTGGTTGCAGCTGCCTTGCAGCCGAGGGATTAGCCGGGTGTGTCTGGTACCCTGTTTGGCAGGGATACACCTTTAAGCAAACACAGCCCTTAGCAGAACAGGCGCTGGGGAAGGTGGCGGGCGGGTACATAAGTCTGCTTTGGACTGTCTTGGTCTCAGCGCTGCTGACTCGGCCAGCCCTCAGTCCTTTTGAGCTCTGTTAGCACGGCAGCGGCGACGCAGCTATGGGAGACGGGGTGGGTTTGGTTTTCCTTTGCATCATCAGAAGCACCACTGTGGGGCTTGCTGGTGGTTTTAGAACAGGGCACGGCTGGCTTTTTTCCGAGGCCAGGCAGAGTGTATTTCAAGACACAATACTCCGGTTCTGGGGCCCCCACTATAGAAAGGATGTGGACGCATTGGGGAGGGTCCAGCGGAGGACAACCAAAATGATTCTGGGGCTGGAGCACATGACCTCTGAGGAGAGGCTGAGGGATCTGGGCTTGTTTAGTCTGCAGGAGAGAAGAGTGAGGGGGGATTTGGTAGCAGCCTTCAACTTCCTGAAGGGGGTTCCAAAGAGGCTGGAGAGAGGCTGTTCTCAGTAGTGATGGATGCAGAACAAGGAGCAATGGGCTCAAGTTGCAGTGGGGGAGGTCTAGGTTGGATATTAGGAAAAACTATTTCCCTACGAGGGTGGTGAAGCGCTGGGCTGGGTTCCCTAGGGAGGGGGTGGAATCTCCATCCCTAGAGGTGTTTAAGTCTCGGCTTGACAAAGCCCTGGCTGGGTTGATTGAGTTGGGGTTGGTCCTGCCTTGGGCAGGGGGCTGGACTTGATGACTCCTGAGGTCTCTTCCAGCCGTAGGATTCTAAGATCCTCGTCTTCCCACTTGTGCATTGGGAAAAAAAATCTGGAAATGTGAGATGGAATTAATAAGCAACCAAAGGGAGAACCGATTCCTGGCATTTCCTCCCGAGAGTTAGCAACACGCACACACAGGGTTGGCTTTGTCAAGTCGCTTTGCTGAGCGTAGGCCTGTTTCAGCCTTAAATGCTCTAGCTTTGTCCGGTCTTAAAGGACGGCTTTTCTCCCCTGGCTTCCTCCTGAGTACGAGTCTCCCGGTGGAAATCAGCCGGGGGGGCGTGTGGAGACCTCTGTGCTAGCCCAGCCTGCCTTGGGATCTGGCACGGCGGCTGCGAAACAGAAAACAGCTGGAGAGGTTGCACTCCGCTGCTGGTCAACTCTGGGCTTTGTGTGCTGCTGGCCAGTACGGTTCAGGGAGTGACCGAGTACTGGAGTTCATCGTATGAGCGCCCAGCCAGCCCTTCTTAGCTTTATCTCAGCAGCTTCTGTCCTGGCTCCTTCCTACCAGGCAGGCAAAGCCGGATCCCACCCCGCTGGTGACGTCTCGCTGCAACATCTTCCAGGATGACGAGTTCGACGTGTTCAGTAGGGACGCGGTGGACATGTCCCGGGTCCAGAAAGGCAGGCGGTGAGTGTCACAGCTTTAATGAGGTGGCGTGAGTGCCATGGACTGTCTGTGCCACGCTCTATTCAGAAAATCCCAGCGCATTCGTATGTCTGCGGCCCACCGGTCAGCGGTGTTGTCCTGGCCACTTGTCTCGAGCCTTAGGCTCGTGGACATGGAGGGATTTACCAAGGTCTTTTTGATTTGGGCTTGGACTGCCAGGCCGCTGCTGCCCCCGGCGTGAGATCTGTGGAACGAGGCTGGACGTACCATCCGTTTCCCAGTCCCGTAGCAGTACCGGTGCCATTCCTGTGGTTGGAAAGGTTGCTCGGCTGTCAGTCGCGGTAATCTAGACCCCCTGGTGCCCGTGAAAGTGCACTGCCTCTGTTCCTTATGCTTTTAGCATGGCACGCTGTGTCCCGGGCTACCTTTCTGTAGCCCAGTGCTTTTGGGATTCCTCTCTGCTCATTCAGGTTTTCCCCTCAAAAGCCCAACGGAGCAGGTGGTTGGGTTCCAGTCGTGAGTCGGCCGTTTCTTTTAAACCCCCAAGTCGGCGCGTGGTCCTGTACAAATAGCTGGGGATGGAACGATTGAGTTTGGCTCTGGCAGCCTCCATTCTTTGCAGCTCCAAGACGGACTAAGTATTGGGAGTGCCAGTATCTTCTAGCGGAGGAAGGTCTGTTTCCTCCTTAAGGCCAACCTGGCTGCGATTGGCAGAAGCAAGCAATCCAATGACAGCTGCTTTTGCGGCAGAGCGTACCCTGGCCTGGTCCTGCTGGTAGCAATCTGCTCCTTGTACTTTCAGCTTGGAAAAGAGGAGACTAAGGGGGGGATAGGATAGAGGTCTATAAAATTGGGTTTGTTTAGTTTAGAAAAGAGAAGATTCAGGGGGGACGTGATAGCTGTTTTCAGGTATCGAAAAGGGTGTCACAAGGAGAAGGGAGAAAACTTGTTCATCTTGGCCTGTGAGGATAGAACAAGAAGCAATGGGCTTAAACTGCAGCAAGGGAGGTTTAGGTTGGACATTAGGAAAAAGTTCCTAACTGTCAGGGTGGTGAAACACTGGAATAAATTGCCCAGGGAGGTTGTGGAATCCCATCTCTGGAGATATTGAGGAGTAGGTTAGATAAATGTCCATCAGGGATGGTCTAGACAGTACTGGGCCCTGCCATGGGGGCAGGGGACTGGACTCGATGACCTCTCGAGGTCCCTTCCAGTCCCAGTATTCTATGATTCTATGAAAATCGTGAGTGGTGTGGAGAAAGTGAATAAGGAAAAGTTAGTGACTTGTTCCCATAATATAAGAACGAGGGGCCACCAAATGGAACTAATGGGCAGCAGGTTTCAAACAAATAAAAGGAAGTTCTTCCTCACACCGCACGTAGTCAATCTGTGGAACTCCTCGCTGGAGGAGGTTGTGAAGCCTAGGACTACAACAGGGTTTACAAGAGAACTAGATACATTCATGGAGGTTAAGTCCATCAATGGTTATTAGCCAGGATGGGTAGGAATGGTGTCCCTAGCCTCTGTTCATCAGAGGGTGGAGATGGATGGCAGGAGAGAGATCGCTTGATCATTCCCTGTTCGATTCGCTCCCTCTTGGCACCTGGCCTTGGCCGCTGTCGGTAGACAGGACACTGGGCTGGATGGACCTTTGGTCTCACCCAGTCTGGCCGTTCTTATGTACTCAGGGGAGTGAGGGGCGACCTTGAGGCATCCGGTTCAGAGGCGGGCACAAATCCCAAGTGGCTGCCGGGTGATAGAGGGGCCCGCGGGGTCACAGTGAGAGTCAGGTGGCAGCTCCAGCGCCCATGGGACAAAGCAGCGCCCCTCTCGCGGCACCTATGGGAGGCGCTCTCCTGCCGACACAGCGCTGGCTGGGGGGGTGAGGGCAGGATAACCGGAGAGGGAGGTTAGCTAGCGGGGAGCCACGTGGGATCTTAGCGGGAGCTGACTCCGGGACCGACACAGAGCCAGCGGAGGGGAGTGCGAGGAGTCGGCAAACCCAGGCTTATCGGTTCATCGTGGAGCTGTCTCCACGCTGACATCCCTAGTGCGAGTTTTCCATGGGCTAGTCCTGCCGCTGGATGTCTAGCGCAGGCCTGGCTCCCGCCCCAAGGGGGCAGCGGCGTCCCTCCGCCCGCAGGTGCTAGCGCAGGTGGAAGAAAGTCGGGATGGGGGAATTCCTGCTTCACGGAGCAGCCTCTACCTGCCTTGCCCCCTCCAGGAAGGACAAGGAGACAACCCGGAGCTTGCTGAACGACAAGCGCCTGGTGGCAGAGCAGAAGGAGCGCTACAGCCAGTACAGCGTGGTGGTGGACGAGGTGCCGGAGCAGGAGGGGGAGGCCCCGTTCTACAGGGCTGACTACGAGGATGAGTATGACGACACCTACGACGGCAACCAGGTGGGGGCCAATGACGCCGACTCGGACGACGAGCTGATCAGCAGGAGGTGAGTCCCAGCAGGCAGAGGGTGGCGTGTCGGCACGCAGTTCCTCTCGGCTCCAAGCCCAGAGAAGGGGCTCCTGGGCCTGCCGTTTCCCCAGCCGGGGGGAGCCAGGCGTCGCCGTCTCTTCCTCCGTGTGGGAGCCAAATGCTGCCTGAGCTCGGTTCTAAAACCCCCGCGGCAGGCTTTGCTCCAGGGCACAGCTTGCTGCCTGGCGGCCCTTCCCTCCGCACGGCGGGGCACGCCCGTGACTGGGGCCGGTACAGATTGGCCCCTTGTGCGTGGGCCTGCCCCTGCCCCGTGTGGAAAAGCTGCCGGGCCACCTGTCGGAACAAGCTGCGTGTTTGGCCGAGCCCCCTCCTCCCCGGACTGCTCTGGGATCTAGTGTGAGGATCCGGCCCCCGGCTTGCCCTGATCTGGCCAGCGAGGCTCGGCGGGGAGCTGGCTCTAAACTCCCATGTGGCCGGCTTTGCTTGCTGCTGTTTCCCCTCCCGGCTGGGGGGATGGCAGTGCAGGGAGGCTAGCACTCGCTGCAGCTTTTCCCTGCTGCTCCCATTGGCCAGGTATCACAGCCAATGGGAGCAGTGGTGGGAGGTACCTGCAAGCGCAGGGCCGCACGGAGCCACCTGTGGCCTCCCAAAAGAGCCGCAATCCACTGCACCCTACCTCTCACTCAGACCCCACCCCCAGCCTCCTCCTGCCCAGACCTCATTTCTGGCCCCACCCCAGAGCTTAGGGGCCCCCACTAAGGGCATGATTAGAGGTGCGTTGGGAAAAAAAATGAGATTTTGACGAACAACTAACTACACCCCGTACCTGTCTTTCTATTCTCCGTCTCTTGGAAGCCGTAAGCTTCGCCGTTGTCTTGTGCTGTACAGAGTGATTCCCAGCCATAACAGGCCTCTGGGGAAGCAGGAATTGCACCGTGGTAACAAGTCTCAGGGGGGCCCTGTCGGTCTGTAACTTTAAAAGCGTTTAAAAGAGACTAACCACATTCTTGTACAAAGGGAGTTCACCAGCCAGTCACAGAGCGAGGCCGCAGAGCTGGGATTCCTCTACAAATCTGACCCTGTTCCCCTGGGCTTGAATAAAGACACTAACTGGTTAACGCACTACAAAGCCCATTTCCCCTGCCTTTGACATCCACAGTTTCACTTCTCAACTTGTAAGGACCCCTGAATGCAGCTTGGGAGTCACCTGATTGCAATGCATAAGCACCGTGAGAAGCAAAACAGTTCCTCGAGCTGTGCTGTTCACATCCATTCCAATACCCACCCCCTTCTTGCCAGCTGGTCCAGCAGAGGGGAAAGAAGAAACTGAGGCAGGGCGGGTCAGCAGGGCACTGACCCCACAGCTAGCTGCTGGGGGGGAAATCTTCCAGCTGCCGTGCACATGCGCACGCACAACTGGCGGGAATGGATGGGAACAACACAGCTCGAAGGACAAGTTCCGAGAAGGCGTCGCCGTTTTCCCCCCAGTACGAACACACTGATAATAAACCTACTGTCGCTATTCTGCATTTCAGCTGCAGAAGGGGTACCTGGGCATGCGCAGATCCACTGTCGGGGGTGGTCACCGGCCACATGCACTATTTTGCATAAAGCAGATTGCTAGGCAGATGGGTGCAACATCACATCTGGCCCTCCAGCGAGGCCGGATGTACAGGTGGAGAAGGATGAAATATGAACTCACGGAGACACGTTCCCCAGTTGCCAATCTCCTGGGGGTCATGAGAATGTGGAGGATTGGTCGCTCTCTGGATGGGTTAATTCAGCCCCTGGCGTTCCCAATTAGGCAAGTCCCTAAAAGCTATGGTTTTACTTGAAAGAATTGCCCTTTGGGGATCAGAAGTGTCTTTCAAATATTGGACGGGCTATAACAGTGTTTCTTAAACTTTTCAAGACCAAGAACACCAAACAATAATTTTTTTTTAAAATGAGGAACACCAAGTTTTTTTCTGAATAACTTTCCCCTGACCCCTTTTTTTTGTTGTTGAGCGCAAAAAAAAAAGTGGCCTGCCCCTTTAAGGGTGGCACACCTCCAACTGCCTCACGGAACACAGTTTAAGAAACACTGGGCTATAGTATTGGAATTGCCCCGATGCAACAGTGCTGAGTGTTCCCCCTTTCTCCCTCCAATTCCCAGGCCATTTACCATCCCGCAAGTCCTGAGGCCCAAAGGCCAGGAGGAAGGACCAGAGGAGGAGGAGGAGGAATTGGAGGAACCTGAAAAGGAAGCAACCAAGGTGAGGAACTTCATTTGCAGGTGGATGGGAATTGGCACGCTGCGAAATTCTGTGGTGTGCCCGGGTGTCCTTAGCATCTGGGCAGCTCTGCTTTTCTGCTGGTCTGTGAAGTGTCCTGGATTTAATGGTAGTAGAGATGTAGCCGTGTTCGTCTGGTCTTGCTGAAACAAAAGACAGGGCTATGCAGCACTTTAAAGACTAACAAGATGGTTTATTAGGTGATGAGCTTTCGTGGGCCAGACCCACTTCCTCAGATCAAATTGTGGAAGAAAATTGGCATGACCATATATACTAATAAAAGAAAGTTCTTCTTCACACAGCATGTAGTCAACCTGTGGAACTCCTTGCCAGAGGAGGCTGTGAAGGCTAGGACTATAACAGAGTTTAAAGAGAAGCTAGATAATTTCATGGAGGTTAGGTCCATAAAAGGCTATTAGCCAGGGGATAAAATGGTGTCCCTGGCCTCAGTTTGTCAGAGGCTGGAGAGGGATGGCAGGAGACAAATCGCTTGATCATTGTCTTCGGTCCACCTTCTCTGGGGCACCTGGTGCTGGCCACTGTCGGCAGACAGGCTACTGGGCTAGATGGACCTTTGGTCTGACCCAGTACGGCCGTTCTTATACCAAAGGGATACAATCAAAAAAATGTGAACACATCTAAAATCTGATTGGTCAATTTTATAACAGAGTGGTGTGTGGGGGGAAGGTTCGTGTCTATGAGATAATGATATTAGGGGTGATAATTGGGGAAGCTATCTTTGTATTGTGTGCAAGGTAGTTAGCATCTTTGTTAAGGCCCATTAGTAAAGTGTCAAATTTAAGCCTGAATGACAGTTCTGAGGTTTCCCTTTGTAGTCTGGTGTTACAGTCTCTTTGGAGTAAGATACATGTAGTGAGGTCGTTGAGACAATGCCCAGTCTGCTTGAAATGACAAGAAACTGTTTTTTCTCTGAAACTGTCTGATGTCTGTTTTGTGGGCATTGATTCTTTGGCGAAGCGTCTGAGACGTTTGTCCAGTATACATAGCAGACGGACACTGTTGGCACATGATGGACGTTGACCATTGACGGGGGGAAACGCCCTGAAATCGCCACGAAAACACGTGCAGCTCCTGGTTTCTGATGCTTTTCCGTGGGAGCGAGTTGGGCTCACCTCAGCCGCTCGGGTCACTTGGCTGTCAGGCGGGACTTCAGCTGCGGGAGGGGGGACTCTCCCCACGCCGCACAGCCAGAAGGCAGGCTTCCGGAGGGCAGGTCAGAAGAGTGCGCCAGTAAAGACTTGATTTCCCTCCCCCCAGCAGGACCATTTTGTGCAGGACCCGGCAGTGCTGAGGGAGCGAGCGGAAGCCAGACGAATGACTTACCTGGCCAGGAAAGGGTAAGATGGAATCCCTCCCTAGGGGTGACGCATGGCTCCACTGACACACCTGACTTCGTGGGCCAGGACTTCTCCCTCGGGGGCTGAAGGGTGAAGGTTCCTGTCTGCTTAGGGCTCCACCCGCAGTGGGGAGGTGCAGCATGGGCCGATTAGAAGCTCGCGGTCTTAGGCTGCGACTCCACTGCACTTTGGTCATGAAAACGTTGGCCGCTCAGGAGCGTGGAGAGGGCCCGCCCCGAATGGCCCAGGTTTTACCCTCAGAAAGCCCCGGTGTAGACAGTGCTTGGTCAGCAGGAGCTGCTTGCTCCTCCCTCCTGGGGGTGGGTTTGCTCCCTCCTCGGGAGAGTGAGGCGTTCCCGAACGACAGTCCGTCTGTCTTGAGATCTTGGAGTCATCACAGAACCATAGAGTTCCTCAGAAGGTCATCAAGTCCGGCCCCCTGCTCTAGGCAGGACCAATCCCAACTCAATCAATCCAGCCAGGGCTTTGTCAAGCCGAGACTTAAACACCGCTAGGGATGGAGACTCCACCCCCTCCCTAGGTAACCCATCCCAGAGCTTCACCACCCTCCTAGTGAAATAGTTTTTCCTAATATCCAACCTGGACCTCTCCCACTGCAACTTGAGAACATCATCGTGGATGGTTCTCTGAAGACGTCCACGCCGTGGGCAGCGGCCCTCAGAAAAGCAAACAGGATGTTAGAAATCATTAAAAAAGGGATAGAGAATAAGACAGAGAATATCTTATTGCCCTTATATAGATCCATGGTACGCCCACATCTGGCACACTGCGTACAGATGTGGTCTCCTCATCTCCAAAAAGATATAGTGGCATTGGAAAAGGTTCAGAGAAGGGCAACTAAAATGATTTGGGGTTTGGAACGGGTCCCATATGAGGAGAGATTAAAGAGACTGGGACTTTTCAGCTTGGAAAAGAGGAGACGGGGGGTACATCTAGACTACAGGCTTTTGTCGACAGAGGCTTTGTCGACAGTATCTGTCGACAAAGAGCGTCTAGACGACATCCAGTTCTGTTGACAAAGCAAGCCGCTTTGTCGACATGACAGTGTAGACGCAAAGGACAGTGTAGATGCAGTAACACCTTCTGTCGACAGAACTCTGTCGACAGAAGGCGTTATTCCTTGTAGAATGAGGTTTACCGCCGTCGACAAAACTGCCGAGTTCTGTCGACGTTATGTCGACAGAACTCGGCGGTAGCGTAGACGCAGGTATAGTTTTGTCGACAAAACCCTGTAGTCTAGGCACACTCTAAGGGGGGATAGGATAGAGGTCTGTAAAATCATGAGTGGTGTGGAGAAAGCGACTAAGGAAAAGTTATTTTCTTGTTCCCGTAATATAAGAACTAGGGGCCACCAAATGAAATGAACGGGCAGCAGGTTTCAAACAAATAAAAGGAAGTTCTTCTTCACACAGCACATAGTCAATCTGTGGAACTCCTCGCCGGAGGAGGTTGTGAAGGCGAGGACTATAACAGGTTCAAAAGAGAGCTAGATAGATTCATGGAGGGTGAGGATACCAGGATGGGTAAGGAATGGTGTCCCTAGCCTCTGTTTGTCAGAGGGTGGAGATGGATGGCAGGAGGGAGATCACTTGATCATTCCCTGTTTGGTTTCCTCTCTCTGGGGCACCTGGCACTGGCCAGTGTGGCCAGACAGATACTGGGCTGGATGGACCTTTGGTCTGACCCAGTGTGGCCGTTCTTATGCTGACCGAGTCGTTGGGAGCGACCCCGTTCCCAGCATCTGACGTGGCGTCACGTCCCCAGCGGCTGGGATGCCGGCAGGTCCCCTCCCTGCTGCAGCTCTGTGGAGAGAGAGGTTGGGAGTCCAGCAGTTTCCCAGCTCCGAAATAGTCCCGTGCAAAGTCTGTCTTGCGTGTGAAAAGCAGGACGAGGGAGCGGCCCTGCTGTGGCTGAGTAGAAGGGCTGCCTGGCTCTCTGGCCTTCGGGAGAGGGGCTGGCTGCATGGACCCCGCTCAGCCGTGCTCTTCCCACGTCCGATCTTTCCTCGTGGTCCTCGGTCTGGGAGATGCGGGACCCGGGGCGTGTCTTGAGCAGAGCTTGTATTGATTCCCACTCTCCCGTCTCCTCCAGGTACAAGCACGACAGCGCGACGGCGGTTGTAGGGAGCACCAAGGGGCATGGGCAGAGCCGGGAAACCATCCAGGACCGGAGGAAGAAGGAAGCCAACAAAGGGGCAAGAGCGAACCACAACCGCCGCACCATGGCAGACAGGAAGCGGAACAAAGGCATGATCCCTTCCTGAGGAGTCTCCCGGCCCCCAGGCGCTGCGTTGGGGCCCACCTCCCTCCTGAGGGCCCCGGGTTTCGAGGCTCCGAGGCGAGGCCCAGCTGTTGTGTTTGAACGGGGCTCACCCCACCAGTGGGAGAGTTTTCCAGTGTGACCGGGAACTGCCCATCCGTCCGGCAGGCTTGCTGCTGGCCTTGTCCGCCCAGCAGCCATTCAAGTTTGGGGCTTGATTCGAAACGATTGTAAAGCTTCTGCCAGGAGTGGATTTTCATATAAGTAACATCCCCCTTGCCCCGTAACTGCCCAGCACTTAGAACCAGCGCGACAGCGGGCTGGCGGCCCAGCAAACCTCGCTGCTGACAGCTCCCCCTCCACACACGGTGCCTTGCCCGGCAGTGGGCTCCCGGGACCCGTAGGAACACACGCTCAGCTCTGCGGTGACGCGCTGTAAGTTCTTCTCCCCCGAGCGAGCCATGGGTCTGGGAACATGCTGATTAAAAAATAGGAACCGTTTGGCCTGGTGTTTTGTGAATCTGTCCCTGTCTGTCAGCAGCGAACTCTTGAACGCTTGTTTAATGGAGCGAGGCCTGCAGTGATCAGTGGTCCAAAGCCCCCTTGCAATAAAGTCACTCTCGGCATCTGAAGCGAGGTGATTGCAGCCTGCAGATTAGGGAAGAGGCCCTGGAGTTGTTTCCCCAACAACTCGTCACCACTCATTAAGCAGAACCGCTTCGATCAGAGCTGCCCTGGGGAGCGCGGCGAGCCGGTGGTGACTAGCAATCTGCCCGCTGAGAGGGCCCTAGCTGCCTGGTATGCGACTGGAAGCAATTAACAGCAATTAACGGCGCTGTTACCCACGCATGGAATGCCATTTAGTGAAATATTCGTTGGTGTGTCCTACATTCTCCCAGCTCGATTCCAATGACCGCCCCGCATGCACTGTCCAGTGCTCTCTTTATATTGTTTATTACAAATATTTGGACTGTACCGATCCCCAAAATAGCATTTTCCAGTTCACCCCAGATGAGTATTGTACAGTAACTCGCTTAACATTGTTCCTGAAAAATGCTCCGTGAAACAAAACAGTGTTAAGTGAATCCAACTTCCCCATAAGAATGAATTGTAAATGGACGGGGGGGGGGGTAAAGTTCCAAGGACATCTTTTCCAGCCGAGAAAAGGCAGTCTATACATTTGCAATACGAGTTGTAAACAATTGAGTGATGTTCACAGCAGGCGTGACTGCCTCCACCACTGCAGCCAGAGGGTGGCAAATTTTTCAGGGAATGTCTTGCTTCTGAAGGATGAACTAGCATTCACCCGAGCCCTCAGGGGTTAACATGTTAACGGAGCCTCACTCTTTAGAGGCAGCATGAGCTGAGGCAGGAGGGAAGAAACACAACAGGGGCATAGTAAGGGAATATCGCTCCACTTTAAATGAGCATGTGCTTTGTTAGATAAGCAACGTTCGCTGGGACAACATTACAGGAGGCGTTACAGTAGTGCAATCTCTATTACGCAAGATGAAGTTTTCAATGTAGGTACAAAAATTGCATTGAAAAATAAAATATCAAAAGTTAGAGCCTACAAGTCCACTCAGTCCTATTCCTTGGTCAGCCAGTTGCTCAGACAAATAGGTTTGGTTACATTTGCAGGAGGTAATGCTGCCTGCTTCTTGTTTACAAGGCCACCTGGAAGTGACACAGGCTTTTGCATGGCACTTTTGTAACCAGCACTGCAAGGTATTTGTGTGCTAAACATTTGTACGCCCCTTCATGCTTTGGCTGCCAATCCAGAGGACATGCTTCCATACTGCCGACACTAGTTAAAACAATGTTAAATTTGTGACTCAATGCCTAGGGGGAGAAGCATAGGTCTCATGAACTGGTTTACCCACATTCTGTCAGATGCTTGTTTGAGTGATTGGCGGAACAAGAAGTAGGACTCAGTGGACTTCTGTGCTCTAAAGCTGTACATGATTACATTTTTCTGTGCAGTTATGTAAAAAAAAAAACCCTGTATTTGTAAGTTGTGCTTTTGCGCTAAAGAGATTGCACTACAGTATTTATGTGAGGTGAATTGCAAAATATCATTTTTAAGGTGCACATATTTGTAACCTGAAACAAAATGAGCACTGAAACTTTGTATTCGGTGTTGTGATTGAAATCAAGACACTTACGTAGAAAAACATCCAAAATGTTTAACAAATTTTCAGTTGCATTCTGTAACAGTGTGATTAATCCCGTGAGTTTACGGTGTGTAATTGACACTGACCAATGTCAATCAGAGTTGTCAGCGAATAGCTACACACGTAAAATGCCATTCTGCTCCCCAGCATGCAGACTTCCACTATTTTCCAAGACAGGACGAGTACATTAGCTCCCCACATAAACAGATAACACATGGATTGCGGTAGATCAACCTGAGGCCTTAAAAGCCTGATTTTCCAAGGGAAATCCAGACCAATTTGGTTTTGGTGTAGCAGTCTAGGGCTGCTACTTAAAGGGCCCCAAATTCAGAAGTTTTTCGCATTCTCGCCCTTGTGTGGAGGACTGGCTGGTGCTTTTCTCCAAACACTGCAGAGGGCAGGTTTTTGTAGTCAGCTGCCGATGCGTGTCCCTCACTGCTAGGTTATACGCAGGGGGTGGAGACTTTGCAGCTGTGTGATTAGTGCTAGACCAGTGGGGCTGCTTTCCGAGAGGAGGGAAATACAGTCAGCGTGATGCAAATAGGGTAACGCTCGAAAGGCTCACAGGAGGCGATTTTCTGCACTATTAGACAGCCCACTAGGGCACACGGTAAGAGGAATGTATTTAGCATTGGGCTCTCCCCCAAAGCCACTGTCATGGGAAGCTACTTATCACTTGTGCTTTCCTTTTCCTCTGGTCTAATCATTTGCTTTTTGCCAGCCTGCTACCAAAACTAACAGATTCATTGGGAGGTAGCTCTAGCTTCAAGGTTGTTGAAACCTTTGGCACAGATGCTGATTTACAGGGTACGTTGCAAACCTGCCGGTAGCTCTGAGCACCCAGGGAACCACGAGGGGAAGGAGATCCCCCGGCGGGATGGACATGGTGTGAGTACTGACTTTGTGCTCCTGAATGTGTGTGTGTTTCTTTCAGGTGATGTCGGTTACTGGGTACGTTAGGGTTGTGTGGCTGGAGCCTGTTCCCCAGGGCCATTCTTGGGTCATTTTGTCAGCCTCATAATGGCCCTGGGTGATGGGGGTAGGGCTGAGCTAGGATAAAAGGCCTTCAAAGCCAGAGGCTAAGCTACCAGGGGACCCTGAATTTGAGAGCAAGTTGTTGGGAGGAAGGGAGCCACAGTTGCTGTGGTTAGGAAGGGCTGCATCGCCTGTGCCAGGGCTGCTCCTGGCTCTGGACAACCTGACCACGGCTGCCTCTACCCAGCTCCTGGTGTGGTTTTACAGAGACTGTAGCCTGCATCTGACCTCCAGCACAAATCTCCCAGCAGCAGGGGGGCAGCGTGCTGTCTCCTCCTTCGCCCCTCACGAGGGCTGCGTGGTTGAGAAGCACGTGGCCCTGGAAGCAAGCTGCTCTGAGGAGCCCGGGGCTGTAGCAGGTAGGGCGGGCTGCAAGCCGGCTCTAAAAGGGGCTCTATCTTGCCTGCCCCGATCTAGATGTTAGTAAGGCTTTTCATACAGTCTCACATGACCGTCTCATTAACCAACTATGGAAATCCTTGCAGAACTCTGGCTGAGTACCAGCTTGGGCTGGTCCCTTAGTTCTCTCTAGTTTAATCCATTTGTGCCAAAACTCTGCCATCTCAAGCCAGGACAGTCCCTCAGATTAAGGAATGGCTCAGGGGTGGGGACCCTCCAGCACTAGTTTAGCAGCAGTGCAGGAGGAACTTAGCCTAGATGCAAGTGTGTGTGTTTGGGGGAGAATGATGATGATATTAGCCCAGTAAGGCCCACATTCTACAGCCTGAAGTGCCTCTGGGAAAGGAGTCACATCAGACACACCTATTGAAACCAGCAAAATACCCTTCATCCTCCCAGCTCAGGCTGTGTAAACAGCCCCCCTTGTGGGTAACCTGTTAGTGCTCTTCTGTGACTGCTACAGGTGCAGAACAGCAAGCATCACTCCCCAGAGGCCTCCCTCAGAACTTCAGTTGTACATAACAGCCATACTGGGTCAGACCAAAGGTCGGTCTGGCAACAGTGGCCAGCACCAGGTGCCCTGAAGGGGGTGGACTGAAGACAATGATCAAGCGATTTGTCTCCTGCCATCCCTCTCCAGCCTCTGACAAACAGAGGCCAGGGACACCATTTCTATCCCCTGGCTAATAGCCTTTTATGGACCTAACCTCCATGAATTTGTCTAGCTTCTCTTTAAACTCTGTTCTAGTCCTAGCCTTCACAGCCTCCTCTGGCAAGGAGTTCCACAGGTTGACTACACGCTGTGTGAAGAAGAACTCCCTTTTATTAGTTTTAAACCTGCTACCCATTAACTTCATTTGGTGTCCTCTAGTACAGCAGTGGAAGTTTACAGGCTGAAAGACTGGGAGTTAAGAGCTGGTTCCCAGGGCTCCACAAATAATACAATCTACTTGCCCGTGGCGAGTAGATTGCAACCCGGAAGAGCCGGGTTCGGGCGATCTGTGCATGTGCAGATCGCCAGACAGCGCGGGCGGTGAGCGGGGCTCACCGCAGTTCGGCGAGCCCTGCTGGTTCCTATCAGCCCCATCCACAAAGCAGACTCCTGGTGGATTATTTGTAAAGGAACCAGGTAGCTACTGCTTTTACTGCCTCAATTCCTAGCTCCCTAGTTTTAGGAGTAGCACCGCTATCAGCTAGACTTGAACCAGGCATTTACACCCCCACCTTGGCCTACTCCTGCTGTAAGCAGAAAAGGCCCAACACTCTGCTGAAGACAGATCACTACAGCCTCCCAGTACCCTAATGCAACACTCCAGCCCTATAGTTTCCCAGAGCTATAGGGCTCACAGGTGTGATCACAACACCTGCTACACATCCTATTTACAGCCCCTTCATTTTAACTCTTCCTCCCCCCCAGTTTGGTATATTTCAGTGCAGCTGGGACCAGCTGTTGAAAAGTGACCAATGGGAACTTTACTAGCCAGAAGCAAAGGCCTTCAGCTGCATTGGTGCTTCCACCTATTTGAGGTTATGCTAAAAAAAGACACCGCTTATGCCCTTCCTTAGTAGTACCACAGAGGTCAGGCTTTGTAGGCCACGCTCACGTAAAGCCTTACCCCTAGCACTGAATGCTAAGCCCTTCTTGACAGGAGCAGAGGGGGCAGTTAACTGAACACGTCCATACAAGAGCTATGGGTCAGCGAGTTTATTAGTTGAACAGAGATTCAGCACAAGAGGCGTCAACGCGTAAGTCCATCCTGGTTTCCGTCACAGAGGAAGGCGATGCACTCTGGCTCGCGCGGTTCAGGCAGAAGCCCATTTTCACACGTGGCATCTGGCAAGCGAGGAGGGTGCAGGGGCCCTGCGGCGCTCACTTCTCACTCATACTTGTGCTTGATGTGTTTCCACAGTTTCTGCAGGGGAAGAAACACAAGCAACAACTCTTAGGCGCCTCTCCCGGTGATGGGGGGGCTGAGCGGTCCCGTTTGTCTTGCCCCTCACAAGGGCGTGCGGTGCACTGGCACAGCCACGCGGTGCCTCAGCCGGGGGAAGGTCTGGGGCGGCTCCGCGGCGCAGTGCAAGGCCTCCTCCTGGAGTCGGGAGAACTGAGCCCGCAGCCCGGGCGGTGAAGCTGCTGCACGGTGAATTGGCTGCCGGGGCAGAGCGTCCCAAGGGCGAGTCAGCGACACAGCCCGGCGCGGCCCGGATCCGCTGGGGGGCAGCCTGGCGCTACCGGCCCCCGGGACCAGCGTCAGACCGGCCACGGCAGGCAGTTCACGTGGGGCGGGTCCAGCTGGGACCCCGCGGGGGGGGGGGGTCAGAGCCCGGCGGGCGGGGCCTCCACCCCTCCCGCGCGCGGGCCGAGTGAAGGGCATTTCGGTCACCGGGCCAGGCCCCCCCGCCGCGCCGCGCCGCGCACCCCCTGGTTGAGGCGCTCGTAGAGCCCGTCGGCCGCCTGGTCGAAGCCGCGCTCGAAGAGCAGCGCGCCCAGCACGACGGCCAGCGCGAAGGCGGACGTGCGGCGGAACAGCGCCCCGTACAGCCGGGCCCGCAGCGCCATCTTGTCTGCGCGCGCACCGCCCCCGCCGCGCGCCTTAACCGCCCCGCCGCGGGGCACGCCGGGACACCCCGCGCGCCAAGCCCCGCCCCGCCGGGACTCCAAGCCCCAGCAGGCCGCGCGCGGGCCGAGCCTGAGGTAAGCAGCGCCCCGCGGGTCCTCCGCCCCCCCGAGCAGCGCCCCCGCTCCCCCGGGTCCTCGGCCCCCAGGAGCAGCGCCCCGCGGGTCCTCCACCTCCGAGCAGAGGCCCCCGCCCCCGGGTCCCGAGCAGCGCCCCCGGCCCCAGGTCCCTCGCCCCCGAGCAGCGCCCCCGGCCCCCGGGTCCCTTGCTCCCAAGCAGCGCCCCCTCGAGCAGCGCCCCCGGCCCCCGGGTCCCTCGCCTCCCGAGCAGCGCCCCCGGGTCCCTCGCCCCCGAGCAGCGCCCCCGGCCCCCGGGTCCCTCGCCCCCGAGCAGCGCCCCGGCCCCCGGGTCCCTTGCTCCCCCAAGCAGCGCCCCTCGAGCAGCGCCCCCGGCCCCGGGTCCCTCGCCCCCTCGAGCAGCGCCCCCGGTCCCCATCCCCGAGCAGCTCCCCCGGGTCCCTCGCCCCCAAGCAGCGCCCCCGGCCCCACCGGGTCCCTCGCCCCCAAGCAGCGCCCCCGGCCCCCGGGTCCCTCGCCCCTCGAGCAGCGCCCCCCGGCCCCCGGGTCCCTCGCCCCCAAGCAGCGCCCCCCCGGCCCCACCGGGTCCTCGCCCCCCAAGCAGCGCCCCCGGCCCCCCAAGAGCTGCCCCCGGCAGTGGGCTCTGGCGCAGGAGGCCCCGCTGCACAAGGGATTCCCGGGGCCTGCGCGCGGCAGGGGAGTAGCCCCCCACCTACACCGGTGCAAGAGCCAGCACCCCAGGATTCAAACAAGGAAGGAGAGTAAGACAGACAGTTTCTGATCGCCGCTATGGAAAGCCATGGTGCACCCCCATGTGGGACACTGCGCGCAGACGGGGCCTCCTCTCTCCAGAAAGAGATACCGCCGTTGGGAAGGGGTCAGAAAAGCGCAGCACAAACGCTGAGGGCTTTGGAACGGGTCCCATAGGAAGAGAGATTAAAGAGACGGGGACTTCTCAGCTTAGACCTACGCGGAGAGGCTGAGGGACTTGGGTCTGTTCAGTCTGCAGGAGAGAAGAGTGAGGGGGGATTTGAGAGCAGCCTGCAACTGCCTGTAGGTGGGATCCAAAGAGGATGGAGAGAGGCTGTTCTCAGTGGTGACGGATGCAGAACAAGGAGCAATGGGCTCAAGTTGTGGTGGGAGAGGTCCAGGTTGGATATTAGGAAAAACTATTTCCCTAGGCGGGTGGTGAAGCGCTGGAATGGGTTCCCTAGGGAGGTAGTGGAGTCTCCAGCCCCAGCAGTATTTAATCTCGGCTTGACCAAGCCCTGGCTGGGTTGATTGAGTTGGGATTGGTCCTGCCTAGAGCAGGGGGCTGCACTTGATGTCTCCTGTGGTCTCTTCCAGCTCTATGGTTCTATGATTCTGTGACTAAAGGGGGATAGGATCGAGGTCTGTAAAATCATGAGTGGTGTGGAAAAAGTGAATAAGAAAAAGTTATTTACTTGTTCCCACAATATAAGCACTAGGAGTCACCCAATGAAATGAATAAGCAGCAGATTTAAAACCAACAAAAGGAAGTTTTTCTTCACCTGGCATGCAGTTAACCTGTGGAACTCCTTGCCACAGGAGGCGGTAAAGGTTAGGGCTTGAACAGGGTTCAAAAAAGAGCTAGATAGTAGCCAGGATGGGTAGGAATGGTGTGCCTAGCCTCTGTTTCTCTGGAAATGGGTGACAGGGGAGGCATCACGTGAGGATTCCCTGTTCTGTTCCCCCCCTCTGGGGCATCTGGGATTGGCCACTGTGGGCAGACAGGACGCTGGGCTAGATGGGCCGTTGGTCTGACCCACTCCGCTGCTCTTACGAGGTGAGGTTTGTAGAAAGCAGTGTGTTCTGAAATCTGCCCGGCTGCTGCGGCTAGCGCTGGGAATGAGTCGGTGCAGTTACTGGGCCAGCGCGAGGGAAATGCCAAGCAGAGACGCGTGTGTAGCTGGACTCCCGCTGCCCGGGCAGCAGGACTCCCAGGCTGAGCCTTATCTGCCAGGCTGCTGGGCTCCGCTGCCGTGAGCACCCTCTCTCCCTCCCTGTGTACAGCTGCGGCGGGTGCAGGCCCTTCTCTGGGGGCAGCAGGCGTGCGGCTGGCCGGGGATGCGCGCTGCAGCCGCTGCCCTCTCAGGCTGGCCTCTCGGCGGCGCTGACCCGGCTCCAGCCCCATGGGGAAGCGGTATTTCTGCGACTACTGCGACCGCTCCTTCCAAGACAACCTCCACAACAGGAAGAAGCACTTGAACGGGGGTGCAGCACCTGAGGGCCAAGAAGGCCTGGTACGACCTCTTCCGAGGTGAGTCCTGCTTCTCTCGGGCGGGGGGCCGTGGGCGCCCCAGCCCCCTTCGCCCCGCCGGCACGAGCTGCCTCCCAGCCCGGGGCGGGGGCTGCCGAACTGTTGCCGAGGCGGCAGTTCCACTCCGGGTTTGAGACGAGGAGGAGAGAGCCGGGCAGTCTGTGCCCCGCGGCAGGGATGCAAAGGAGAAGGCTCTTGCACCACGGCTGGGGAGGCTGAGAGGAGGCCTGGGCTGGTGCAGACAAGAGCTGGAGTAACAAGGAGGCTCAGGGGGCTGTGCTGGGGACAGAGGGCTGCTCGCTGGAGGCTGGGGGAGGTCCAGGGGGGGTCCTGGGGGCAAGGCAAGCTGCTACCAGCCATATCCAGCCATATCCCTTTGCTTGCTCCCAGGTCTGCCTCTTGCCGCTGTCCCAGTGACCCGACCCTGCTTTCCTGGGCTCACCTGCCCGTTGGCAGCAAGGGGCTCAGTTTGCGGCCTGAGCAGCTGGGGTGCCCATTGGCACGGGAGTGGGGTGTCAGCTTGGTCTCCGGGGCTGTTCGCTGTCCGGGGCGGGGTTTCCACATGATTCCGGGGGGCTGCAGGGGCGCGTCTTCCCAGCTCTCTTCTGCCTCCCTCCCCCAGACGCTGCCGCCGTCCTGCTGGAGGAGCAGGGCAAGAAGCCGTGCCGGAAGTTCCTGCAGACAGGTGGGTCTTCGCAGGCTCGGGCGCGCGAGCTCCGAAATCTCGGCGCGCCAGGTTGGCCTGGCAGCCGGGCGGCCCCCGGGGCGCACACACGTGCAGGGGGAAGGGGGCGGTGGGCCGCGTGGATGCCCGGGGACACCCGCCCCGTTCTGAGCGGCTTCACTGGGTCTCGTTCCAGGGCAGTGCGACTTCGGCTTCAACTGCCGGTTCTCCCACCTGACGGAGGCGGATCTGGAGAAGCTGAACGCTCAGGTGCAAGGTGAATCTGGGCCGTTTCCGAGATGGGCTCTCACCCTGATCTCCTGGGCCAGGGAGCGAGCTGCAGCCCAGCCATGGGGGTGGGAAAGCAGCCTTCCAGCCCCGGGGGCTCCCTGCCAGCTGGGTGAATTGTCACCAGCAGGGGGCGCCAGTGCATCGCATCCCCCCACTTTTGTGGTCCCCCCAGCCTCTCCCCACAATTAAAGGGACAGTGCTTCTCCGACTCCGCTCCCTGGGGCCTCTGAGGCATGCCCAGGGACCTGGATTCGGGGGGGGAGCTTGGCATGGGGATCAGGAAGATGCTTCCCTTGGCCAGTCTGCGGGGGAGGCCCGGCAACCCCCAACCCCCCACGATCTAGCCCAGTCAACGGGAGGGCAGCTGCAAGACCGCCCCAGGTAAAGATCCAGGGGCCAAGATGTGTTCTCCTCCTCCAAGCCAGCCGCTTGCCAGGCAGGGTTACCCTGGCAAAGGGGCAGCCTCTGGCTCCCGGCGGTCTGCAGAGTCCCACCTGCTCCCTCCTGGCTGGTCTCCTGCCTGCCCTGCACCTCTCCCAGCACCTCTCCCCCGGGCATGCAAGCCCTGCCCAGTCCCTGCTACAGGCAACCCCGTTGACAGGGAAACTGAGGCGCGGGGACTTGTTCCGGGATGTCCGGCGTGTCCTTGGCTGAGGACGATCGCTCCTACCTCCCCAGGGCCTCCTTCTGATCAAGCCTGGGAGATGCTTTGGTTCCTGGTGAATCCCAGAGCGGCACCCCTGCTCCGGCGGCTGGGAACGCCTGCCCTGGCTGCAGGGCACAGGTTGCCTGCCACCGGAGCAGTGCTGAGGACAGATCCGGCTGCGTGCGGCCAAGGAGCGGTGGGCGTGCCGGAGGGACCGGCCTGCGGGCTGGTGGCGGCCAGACCCTGCTCACCGTCTCTCCCCCCGCAGATGAAAGGCGATCCAAGGAGGAAGGCGGGGAGGTCCCAGCTAGCGCGGCCGAGGACTGGCTGGAGAAGAGGGCCAAGCGGCTCAGTTTAGCTCAGAACAGCAGGTACGTGCCCGCCCCCAGTGAGCGCAGATGGCCTGCCCTGGTGCAGGGAGCTGGTGCAGGTTGGTCAGGGCAGCCGTGGGCTGATCGCGGGAGCTGGGACAAGCCTGGCAGGGGGCGTGCGGCGTGCCACCCACACGTGCAAAGCTGGCCTTGCACGCACACATCGGGGATGCACTGGTGAACTGGGGCTGGGCCCCACGGTTGGGCAGGACTTTGCTGGCTTCCCTGCTGGCAAACTGGGCCAGCGAGAGGGATGAACCCTCCTTCCCCCTCCCTGGCGTGACCCTGTGGGGGAGAGACCTTGTCGCCCCAATGAGGCCAGGCCAGAGGATCCCTGTCAGTCTTGGGGGTCTTAATTGACACCCCCCTCTCCTGCTGCCTAGCTACCCAAGCCCCCCAGCATCTCCTTACGGACTCACGGCTGTGGAAATCCCCGCCGGGCTCACTCCGTGCCTCAGTTTCCCTATCTAGAGTGAGCCAGGGATGTCTCCCCCCCTTTGCACAGCATGCGGAGGTGGCGGGGTGGAAATGCCACTGAAGTGCCGAGTTCAGCGTCTCTGCCCTCTGCTTGCCCTCCTCACCCGCCTTGCCCGTCTGCTTTGCTGGCGATGGAACAGAGCCAGCCCTGCCCCACGGCCGGTGGTCAGCCTGGCGCTGCCTGCTGTCTCGCTCCACCGACTGCCGCAGGCTTAATTGCTGCGGCGTGGTCCGGCCAGGCCTCTCTTGCTCTGGTCCCTCCCGCCGGGGCCTGGGGTACGGCGTTCCTTTCCTCCCGGCTGGCTGAGCCCGGCAGTGGAGCCTGCTGGCGGTGAACGCCGGCCCCAGGCAGCGCCTTCGCCCCCGGGGTTTGTCCTGTGCGGGGGCCCGTTCAGAGCTGTCAGAATCTTTGCGGGGCGTTGACACTCCCGGCTGCGAAGCTGAATGGAGGCTGTGCACCATTAATAATTGTCTCGTGGGTACCTGCCTAGCCCCATCAGCATGCAGAGACCTTCCCGGCGTCGCTGCGTAATGGGGAAACTGAGGCACGGCCGGTGTCTGCTGACGCTGGGCTCCGACGGCGGGAGGGGAGCGGCGTTCCGGAAGGGACCTGCCCTAGCGCTGCTGTTTCTTTCTCTCTCCCAGTTCGCCCACAGAGAAGACGGTTTTCCAGTACCCGCCGGGCTGGCCTCCAATCCAGGACCTCCCTCCGTCCCTTCAGGCCCCGCCCCCTGGCGGGTGGCTGGTCCCACCCAACCTGCAGTGGGGATGAAGGGGGGGGAGGGGGTTTGCCCCACAGCGGAGAGCTCTGGTTGCTGTAGGAAATGTTCCCTGTTGCTTTATGTTTTTTAATGAATAAAAATCCCTCGGCTCAGCTCGACGTGTGTTACCCCGGCTGGTCTTGCCCAGACGCCCTGCTGAGCTGATCGGCCGAAAGGACTAACCCCTCAGAACCCCAGCCGGTGTATCCGCTGCACAGCATGCAGGGTGGTTCCCACAAGGCGTCAGGGCTGTCCCGCCCCGGGTGGCGCCGGGCCGTGGCTAACGGAGCCCAGAGCCAGCTCTGCCTGTCTGCAAACCCCGGTCGTGGGCAGATCCCTGAAGGACCCTGTGGGTAAAGTGGCATCCTTAAGGCAGCTCCGTCCCTAGTGCTTTGCAGATCACAGGGGGCACGTGCTCCGTTCCTAGTGATTTTCCTCTGGGCCAGGCCGCCGCGGTGGGGATGGGGGCAGCGGTTTTCTGTTGGTCTGTCTTTCAAAAAATCAAGTCGAACAAATCAAGGCAAAGCGTACATCGTCCTGAGCTTGCTTCTGGGGTTGCAGGCACGCCGGACATTTGTACCTTGACCTCCCTGGATGCAACCCCTCCGTAGTCAGCAACGAGCAACATATCCGAGCACACCGTCATGGGATAAGAGGGAAGGTCCTTTCGTGGACTGAGAACTGGTTAAAAGACAGGAAACAAAGGGGAGGAATAAATGGTAAATGTTCAGAATGGAGAGGGGTAACTAGTGGTGTCCCCCAAGGGTCAGTCCTGGGACCAATCCTGTTCAACTTATTCATAAATGATCTGGAGAAAGGGGTAAACGGTGAGGTGGCAACGTTTGCAGATGATACTAAACTGCTCAAGGTAGTTAAGACCAAAGCAGACTGTGAAGATCTTCAAAAAGATCTCAAAAACTAAGTGATTGGGCAACAAAATGGCAAATGAAATTGAATGTGGATAAATGTAAAGTAATGCACGTTGGAAAACATAATCCCAACTATATAGACAATTTAGGCGACTCATTTGGCTACAACGACTCAAGAGAGATCTTGGCGTCGTCGTGGATAGTTCTCTGAAGACGTCCACACAGTGTGTAGCGGCGGTCAAAAAAGCAAACAGGATGTTAGGAATCATTTAAAAAGGGATAGACAATAAGATGGAGAATATCTTATAGCCTCTACATAAAACCATGGGACGCCCACATCTGGAATACTGCGCGCAGATGTGGTCACCTCATCTCCAAAAAGATATACTGGCATTGGAAAAGGGCAACACAAATTATTAGGGGTTGGAACGAGTCCCATATGAGGAGAGATTGAAAAGACTTGGACTTTTCAGCTTAGAAAAGAGGAGACTAAGGGGGGATAGGATAGAGGTCCATAAAATCATGCCTGGTGTGGATAAAATGAATAAGGAAAAGTTATTTACTTTATTCCCACAATATAAGAACTAGGGATCACCCAATGAAATGAAGAGGCAGCAGGTTTAAAAGAAACCAAAGGATCCAAGTATCAGAGGGGTAGCCATGTTAGTCCCAAAAGGAAGTTTTTCTTCACACAGTGCACAGCCAACCTGTGGAACTCCTCGCCAGAGGATGTGGTGAGGGCTAGAACTTGAACAGGGTTCAAAAAAGAGCTAGATTCATGGAGGTTAGGTCCATCAATGGCTGTTAGCCAGGCTGGGTAGGAATGGCGTCCCTGGCCTCTGTCTGGGAAGGGGCGACAGGGGAGGGATCACGTAAGGATTTCTTGTTGTGTTCCCTCCCTCTGGGGCACCTGGTTGGTCCAGGCTGTGATCTGTTTCCCCACAGTGCCCCTGGAAGGCGCAGCAGCGCTTCTGCCCAGAGGCGGGAGTGGCGAAGGGCTCCGCTGCCCAGGGCGGGGCTGCGCCTGGCCGCACCAGACGGAGTTACCGGAGCCCCGGGGCAGGTGTCCAGCCTCCGAGCCCAGCCCTGCTGTGTCCGCTTGCTCAGAGCCGCCCGGCCAGGCAGGACTCTGGGGCCCAACCTCCTCCCGCCACCCATGGCCAGGCAGCAAGCCAGCCTGATCCGTGCACCGTTCAACAGCCTTGCCCCCGCGCCCTTCGCCCGCCGGGGAGAGGCGAGACCATGGCACTTTGTGGGTGTCCAGGCTGGCTCAGCGCAGGGGTAGAAATACCCAGCCGCTGGCTCGGGGCCGGGCAGGAACATTCCTACCGGAGTCACTGGGAGCGTGGGAAACAGAAACCCACTCCCCCCGTTACAGAGACTGCTCAGCAAACAGAGAGCCCCTTTGGAACCGGGCTGGGAACCTGTTTGGGGAGGGGGCCGCTGACCCACCGTAAAATCAGTCCGGGCTGCACAACCCCCAGCGGCCCCCGACTGAAGAGGAGAAAGACCCTCCCCTCGCACACCAGAGCCTCGGGGGGCCCAGGCTAGTCGATTTTGGGTGCTCCAGCCCCACAGGGGGACAGTGGGGGAGCTGGAGGGCCAGATCCCCCCAACGTTGGGGGGAATCCCTGAGCTTTGGGGGCCAGATCCAAGCAAGCTGGGGGCTGTATCCGGCCCCAGGGCCGCATCCGGCCCCTGGGCTTGAGATTCCCCACCCCTGCCTTAGAGGCTGAGTCGGGGAGACTTTGGTGGCACGCATGTTTCCGTTGTCTGGCTCCTGCTGCCATCATGGGATTTCTTCTGGTGTCCTTGCCGGGGACCGGTTCTCAATGGTCTCTGTCCTCGGCGTTGCGGTGTAGTGTCAGTCCCTGGTTGGTTATGGCGGCTGGCCAAGCATAGTAACCAACAATGCACCACAGGCGTTTCCAACCCTCGCTGTGCATCTCGTGCCGTTCTCTTCGGCAACCGTTTCTCGGCGGGACAAGCGGTTTTCTAGTGCAGCATTCCAGACCCCTGCTACAGTCCGCGTCTGTTCCCCCTCCGTGGCAGTCTCCGATCCATCCTGTTGCCCAGGCGATCCAGGAATTGCCTCCTTAATTAGAGAGCGTTGGAGCCGGGCGGAGATCCAGTTTGGCCAGTGCCTGTTCTGGGAGCGATCAGACCCCTGTTGGAGCATCAGGGGCTAGTCGGATCAGTTGGTGGGCTGGGGCCACGTCCCGGTGCTCTGGTTAGAGCCGCGTATTCAGTCGGACGCTCTGGAAAGCGGTGCTCGGAAACCCGAAAGCGTGTCCTGCCCCTCCACGGGGGCTGATCCGGAAGCAGAGCGAGACGGCCGGTGGTGTTTCTCGTCACCGGCGGGGCCTCCGCTCGGCTTCTTCCCGCCGACAGCAGGAAAGCAAGGACCTTGGGGCCGGTGTGGTTAAAGGGCCTGGCGGGAGCTCAGGAAATCCCGCACCCGGAGGGAGCCGGGCCATCTCTGCATGTGGGGGCTCAGGCGGACGTTCCCCTCCAGAGCGGGGGCAGCTTTGGGGGGGCGCGGAGAACCCCTGGCTACTTAAACCCCTTCGAGGGCCCGTCTACAGGATGGCTGCTGGCCCGGGCGGACCTGTGAGTGCTCGCAGTCTGCGGAAACTCGGCCGCCCCCTCCCCCGGCCAGCCACCGACGCCTCCTTCCCTGCGGAGGGCGGGAGGGCAACCGTGTCGCTGTCTGCACAGCACCTGCACGGGGAGAATCTGGTACGGGCACGTGGGCCAGTCCCATGGGCGTCCTGTGACGTGGCGGGGACCGTAGGAATGCTGGTTGCCTCTGGGTTCGCTCTGTTTGCCTTGGGGAGGGAGGGGGGCAACAGATTCTGCTCTCCTGTGCGGCTCTGTAAGGACGCTAGGTGTGTGCCTCAGTTTCCCTGGGCACGGCACACTATCTGGAGGAGGAGGGGGCAGCCGGGCATGACTCACTGGGGAAGTATGTGCAGCCGTTCACATCCTCAGGGCCAGGGGAGAGGAGATAACACCTCGGGCCCCAGGGGACAGCGGCTAACACCTCGGGCCCCAGGGACAGCGGCTAACACCTCGGGCCCGGGGGACAGCGGCTAACACCTCGGGCCCCGGGGACAGCGGATAAGACCTCAGGCCCGGGGACAGTGCATAACACCTCGGGTCCCGGGGACAGCGGATAAGACCTCGGGCTCGGGGGACAGCGGCTAACACCTCGGGCCCGGGGGACAGCGGCTAACACCTCGGGCCACGGGGGACAACGGCTAACACCTCGGGCCCCGGGGACAGGGGCTAACACCTCGGGCTCGGGGACAGCGGATAAGACCTCAGGCCCAGGGGACATTGGCTAACACCTCGGGCCCGGGGGACAGCGGCTAACACCTCGGGCCCGGGGGACAGCGGATAAGACCTCGGGCCCGGGGACAGCGGCTAACACCTCGGGCCCGGGGACAGCGGATAAGACCTCAGGCCCAGGGGACAGCGGCTAACACCTGGGGCCCGGGGACAGCGGATAAGACCTTGGGCCCGGGGACAGCGGCTAACACCTCGGGCCCGGGGACAGCGGATAAGACCTCGGGCCCCGGGGGACAACGGATAAGACCTCAGGCCCGGGGGACAGCGGCTAACACCTCGGGCCCAGGGACAGCGGATAAGACCTTGGGCCCGGGGACAGCGGCTAACACCTCGGGCCCGGGGACAGCGGATAAGACCTTGGGCCCGGGGATAGCGGCTAACACCTCGGGCCCGGGGGACAGCGGCTAACACCTCGGGCCCGGGGGACAGTGGCTAACACCTCGGGCCCGGGGACAGCGGATAAGACCTCGGGCCCGGGGACAGCGGCTAACACCTCGGGCCCAGGGGACAGCAGCTAACACCTCGGCCCCGGGGACAGCGGCTAACACCTTGGGCCCAGGGGACATTGGCTAACACCTGGGGCCGGGGACATTGGCTAACACCTCGGGCCCAGGGACAGCGGATAAGACCTCGGGCCCGGGGGACAGCGGCTAACACCTCGGGCCCCGGGGACAGCGGATAAGACCTCGGGCCCGGGGACAGCGGCTAACACCTTGGGCACGGGGACAGCGGCTAACACCTTGGGCCCAGGGGACATTGGCTAACACCTCGGGCCCGGGGACAGCGGATAAGACCTCAGGCCCAGGGGACAGTGGATAAGACCTCGGGCCCGGGGACAGCGGATAAGACCTCAGGCCCAGGGGACAGTGGATAAGACCTCGGGCCCGGGGACAGCGGCTAACACCTCGGGCCCGGGGACAGCGGATAAGACCTTGGGCCCGGGGACAGCGGATAAGACCTCAGGCCCAGGGGACATTGGCTAACACCTCGGGCCCGGGGACAGCGGATAAGACCTTGGGCCCCGGGGACAGTGGATAAGACCTCGGGCCCGGGGACAGCGGCTAACACCTGGGGCCGGGAAAGGGAACAAAGCGGGAGGCGGGGCAGACACCGGGCTGGGGCCTAGGGCCTGGGGGAGAGGGAGTGGAGGCTTAGCGGGGGGACAGGGCTCGGGGTCCCTGCTCCCCAAGAGAAATGGCCCTGGATGCCCTTGCTCCCGGCGTTAACACCGCTCCCGAGCCAGGCCGTGTCCCTGCGAACCAACAGCCCTTCTGCCCTGGCTGCGGCTGGGGGGCAGGGCCCGGGGACGCCCCCACGCCCCGCTCCCTGGCGCCCCCCCAGGCCAGAGACACGGGGCGCCCATGGGGCCGGGCCCTGCCACTCGCCGGCCCTGGGAGGGCTCAGGCAGGCTGGGACCGCGGCCTAGGAGAGTCCTCGGGCCCAGCAGGGAGGGCTCGGGGGCTGCGGAGCCGGCACGGGGGGGGCTGCCAGCGGGGACACGGGGCAGCCCAGCCAAGGCCTCACCCCACAGGCCGCCTCAGCTGGGGCTGCCCTGGCCGGGGCCGGGGCCAGCTGAGCTGAGGGACAGAGCGGCTCCCCAGCTGCAGCCAATCAGTGGGGAGGCGGGGCCAGGCGGGGTATTTAAGGGCGGCTGTAGGCGGGCGCTCCCTGGGAGCAGGGCAGAGGGGCCCATGGAGCTGCTGCTCCAGCCTGCACAGGTGGGGGTGTCCGGCCCCTGCCCCCACTGGCTGCACCGCTCTGCTCCTGCCAGGCACCCTGCTCTCTGGTGAGTGTGTCCCCGTTGGCCCGGGCCCCCAGAGCACCCAGCCCCCCCCGCCCTGGGGCATCCAGAGCACCCAGCCCCGCCTGGACCCCAGAGCACCCAGCCCCGCCCTGGACCCCAGAGCACCCAGCCCCCGCCTTGGGGCACCACAGCAACCAGCTCCCCGCCTGGACCCCACAGAGAACAGCCAACCCATGTCTTGGGGCTGCCAGCTCTTTTTTATATGGGGCACCAGGGCAACCAGCCCCCCCTTCTGTTCTGGCCACCAGCCCCTCCCTTCCCTGGGGAACCAGAGCAACCACCCCCCTCCCCCCCGCTGGGGCTGGACAGGCCAAGTGCTCGCGGGCTGCTCTGGGACGTGGGGCGCCGGGCCCCTGCGCAGGGAGGTGTCGGGGTTCGCCCCGCTCCTGGGGCCCGGCCTGGCACTAGGCTGCCGGAGGAGGCCTGGCCCGTGGCTTCAACGTGCCTCGGTTGCCCCGGTGACGTGGTGCCCGGCCAGGCCGAGGGAGCCGCCGTGGGGCAGGGGCGGGCTGGGCTGTGGGTTAGCTGGGACCCCGCGGAGGCCCCAGGGACCGCGCTGCAGGGCCCCTCGCTCGGCCAGCGGTGCCTTCCCCAAACCCCCGCCTGGCGCCACCGTCCTGCGGCCCCCAGCGGGCCCTGGCAAAGGGGCGGCTACTCACCGCTGCTGCCTGCTGGGGGCTCCCCGCAGGCCCTATGGATACAGGGAGCCCATGGGGCCGGGTTCCCCAGGCCCGGCAGTTCCCCCAGGCCCTATAGACACAGGGACCTCAGAGAGGCTGTAGAGGCGACCCGGCCTGGACACTGGGAGCCCTTGGGGCTGGGGCTCCCTCCAGGCCTACAGACAGGGGATTATAGAGAGGCTGGGTCAGTTCCCAGGCCCTACAGACATAGGGGACTCTCAGGTGGGGTTATAGATACAGGAATAGCCAATAGGGGGAGCCCTTAGGCAATATTAGGGGCTGCAGCCAATTTTGTTGCACCTGGAGGCTATAGACTATAGACAGGGAGCAGGAGGCTGGGCAGGCTAGCAGGGGACACGTGTGAGCCATAGGGAGCTACCCGGACCTACAGACACGATGAGGAGAGGGCACAATCCACAGGCTATAGACTGGGGATAACGGGCTACCACAGGTCCATGGGAACACAGGAGGGGGGGTGGGGCCTCTCTTCCCACAGGTCCTGGGCCAGACACCTAGGAGGGCCTGGTTCCCCCCAGGCCCTACAGACACGGGGATCCCTTGGGCTGGGCTGCTGAGAATATGCCCAGCACAGAGGCCCCCTGTGCCACCGGTGCCCAGGCCAGGAGCGGGCCCTGGTTCTGCTCGGTGCCACTGGTGCCTGCACAACACCGATCCCAGCTGTCCCTGCCTCCCCGCCTCTCCCGGGGCCCATCTCAGCTCCTCCCCACGCAGAGCTGGGGCCCAGGCGTCGCATCCCCCGCAGAGCTCACCCCCCGTCCCTGCTGGAGTCCCTGGAGCAGAACGGGCCGAAGGGCGCGGGGCGGCGTCGCTCCCACCAAGTCCAACAGCTGTTGGACTCTGGGCCGGATCGGCGGTTGGATTCCTGCTGCGTAACCTCCTGACCCCACTGGAGCCTGGGCTGTGACCTCGGAGTCCCCCTGCTCCGGGTCTCGGCAGCGAGTCGTTGTTTGTAGCGAGGTCGAACTGGAGCGGCACCCAGCGCCGGAGAGCCAGGTCTGTCCATGAGCCACACGGGGACCCGGGGCCTTTGCTGCTTTGTCCCTCCAGGCTGTTTTGCAATTCCCCCAAATCCTTCTGCGTGGGGAGATGCTGGGACCCAGGCCCGAGCCAGGCAGGGGAAGTGGGATCCAATGCAGGGGGGGTTCCCTTATTTCAGGGCACAGAGGAGTGTGTGGGGGGGGCTTTGCTTCCACGGTGAGCACACCAGCCATTCCAGGCCCGTGTCCCGGGGGGCCGGCTCCGGTCTGCCCAGCCGGAGGGTTAGAAGAAGGTGCCGGCCTGTAATTTCCCACCCAGGTGCCTACGGGGCCGTGTGGACACGGGATCTATCACTCGCTCGGCCAGGCTGCAGCTTGTCCCGGGAGGGCCAGACCCATCCCACCTGACTGACACCCCGTAACTGTGCTGTGCCCTGAGATCCGCCTGTGCGGGGTCACCCAAACGCAGGCGGCGGAGGGAGCCGTGCGGGTAACCCCACTGAGGGGGGGGATCTTGCTGCCCTCGGGAGCAAGGGGGCTAATCGATCTGGGGGGCAGAACAGGCATTTCGGGGGGAATCGGGGCCCAGGAGCATACAGTGAGGGAGGCGGCAGACACCAGCGCGGGGCCATCCACAGATGCTCAGGGGCGTGACCCGTGGGTCATCGGGCCAGTTGCGAGGGGCCCGGCCTCGGAGCCTGGCCAGGCCTTGGGGGGACCCGGCCGGGGGTGATGGAGCAGCGGCCTTTCCAGGCGGAGTTTGCAAGTCCCCAAACTTTGCTGGCCGCTGACGTCCAGCGAGTTGTTTTGTCCCACGTCTTCCCGACCCGTCGATCTCTCCGGTTTGAGTACGGACGTGGGAGATCCCGGCCCCAGAAGGCACCTCCGGCCCTCGCACCGGGGCAAAGAGAAATGTGTTTGGATTCTGCTCATGCCGACGACCCACAGGTCCTATTGCACCTGAGTGTGGCCTGCAGCTTAGCTCCGGGGGGGACCCTTTTCCGGAGGGGGGCCACTGACCCCAGTAAAATCAGTCGGGGGCCGCACAAGGGAAAAACCCAACCCCCAATTGAGAGGCAGAAAGACGCCCCACATTCCCTGCACAGATCAGAGCCGGGGGGTGGGGGGGCTAGTAGATTTTGTGGCCCCGACGCTCTGGGGTGAGGCCACAGCTGAGCAGTGGGGTGTGGCTGCTGAGATGGGGGCTCGGGCGTTCTGCACCTGGGATTTTGACGGGGGAAGGACCATCCGCCGCCTTCCCTGGGAAGAGACCGGCAGAGCGGTTAGCGCAGCTAGACAGACGGACGCACAGGCACAGGCCCGCCTCGCGCTGTGTGGTGTGGCGGGATGTTCGTTAGTGGGTGGGTCATGGGCGGAGGAGCGGGGTAGAGGGGGTCACTGGTGCTTCGGTTAGGGCAGGGCGGTTTTGCTTTGAAGGCAAAACCGTTTTCCCCCGTAGTGTCGACATTGGGATTGGCGGGTTTTGCTTCACTGCGCTGAGTTTTCACGGATGTTGTGACTTTTCCTTGGGCCTTTTGGTTTGGGGGTTTGGTTCGGCTCCGCAGGCTGGGATCAGGGATATTTTGGTCCAGTGGATCGGTGCTCGCTTTGCGCACGGCGGCGGCTTTGCTTCCTGCTCGTGTTTCGATGGGGAGGTCGAGCAAGTTTGCACGTTTGGCTTTTTTCAGACCGTTTGCTTGGCTGCTTCTGAAATCGTTTTTTCATCTTTTCTCCATGGCCAGGTGGATGTATTTGTGCGCCAGAGAAGCCGCAGTTGTGAGCGAGAAGCGATACGCACGTGGAAAGGACACACACGCCCCTTCCAAACCCTCCTTCTTCGAGCTTTTTAGTTAGTTATTATAATGTTAAAGTGTAAAAAACCCGCCCAGTGTTTGCATTGGCCTTGGCATTCGCTCCAGCCCCAGGAGTGTGGCCGGGCCCTTTCGCACTGGGAAGGGGAAGGGTTTAATTTAGGAAGGGTGGCTGGCAACGTCCACTGAGGGCCAGGACTTTGCAGAGAGCTTCATTTTAGATCCATGGCGACTTTTTTGTCATTATTTAAGAATAAGTAGGGGGCTGCGCCTCCTGCTCGCTACGCTCGCCAGCCCTCCTCTCTCTGGGGATAGGTAGCCCCGGCCTGCCCCCGAGGGCCGAGGCCATGCCAGCCCCAGCTCTTCCTCCTTCCTCTCCCCCCACCCAGCCGCTGGCCCAACCACACCTGCGGCCGGAGAGACAGAGCCAGGCTGGTCCTGGCCCGGCCCGACCCCCCCCTGGCGGCCGGAGGGAGAGAGCCGTGGCCCCGGCCTGGCACAACCCCATCAGCAGCCAGAGGGAGAGAGCCGGGCCAGCTGTGCCCGGTGCAACCCTCTGGTGGCTGAGGGGGACAGAGCCAGGGCTGGAACCACCATGGGGGGCCCGTTGGCCAGGGGAGAGAGCGGGGCAGGCCAGGAATGCCACGCCTTGGCCTGGCCCTACCTGACGGCTGGGGGGACAGCCGGGGTTGCCTACCTCGGGGGGGGGGGGGCAGGCTGGCGAGCATAGCGAGCAGGGGGGGCCCAGGCCCCTAATAGATGTGTGTTGAAAGATGATGTTTTTCTTGCCGTAAAAGATGTGCTAGTGCAGTGACACGTTGCGTGTCGATACCTTTTCTGTGCAAGCTCACAATTCGCATTTCAGTGCTGTCTGTGGCCAAGCCAGCTGCGCGTGTTCCTGAAGGATCGTTTCTTTTCCTTTGTATTTTGCAGAGAGTCTGTGTGTTGTCATATTTGTAGGATGAATTTCAAGGGGGCTTTTTAGGCATCTGTGTTGGGTTTTTTAGTGGTTTCAAAATGTGGCTTGTGTTGTTCATAGTAATCGATGAGGATGATTGGGTTGTTCAGAGGCGTTACCTAGGACTGAGTGATAGGAAGTGAACCATTTTTAAATGCTGGCTTACAGATGACCGGTTTTTTATTTAATTTTTTACAATTATTTGAATATTTCATATTTTTCGGACTGGATAAAGCCAGCCTATGCCTTTCCCCGGGAGTTGCACTGTTGAGAAATTGAAATTGCGGTGACTGAGCAGTGCTTTATGCGGATTTGTGGAAATGTGTTTAGTTTAGTTTCTTCTTGATGCAAGCAGCTTAATTTGTGACATGTATTTCTTTCCCTGTATTGTTTTGATCAATACTAGAGGAAGGGGGTTCAGGCGATTTATTACGGAATAGGGGCAAGTGATTTTAACTGGAATGTGTAGTTTGAGGACATGAACTGTTACTAGTATTTTTACGACGTGAGCATTGGTAGGGACGGGCATTTTCAAGAAGGCTTTTGTGTTTTGCTGATGTGTTTGGTGCGGGATAATATTCAGACCTGTCATTTGAGGCAGCGGGAGTTGGGCTTTTTTAGGTTTTTAACTGAGAGCCCAAACTGTCTTCGGCAGCTTTTCTGTTAGTGTTTTAACTATGACAGTGTCTCTTCCCTAGGAGAAGACACACGACTTTTGGCGGGGGTGGGTTTTTTGGTTGGCTTTGTGCTGCATGGAGATGTTTTCGATGAGACGGGTTCTCAAAGCGCGGTCCCAGTGGTCCGCGGCCGCCTCCCAGGTGGCCTGCGGCGGAGCTCCCCCCCCCCCAACCTATAACCTCCCCCCCTGCCCCCTCCAACCTGCAGCCGTGCGGTTGTAGCCCCAGCGGGGAAGTGAAGAAAGCAAACACCCTCCCCGCCTACCCGCATGTGGGCCACGGAGCTACACGGGGAGGGGCACCGCAGCCATGGTTTGGTCCTATGGGGCAGGCAGCACGTTGGGCTGCGCAGGGCGGACTCTCATGGCGTGCGAGGGGGTGTCCGTGTCTCACGGCCTCCGGCACTCCTGGCTCTTGCAAGCCCCCTTCTTTCTACTGCGCCTATTCACGTCCTGCTGGATGCTGCCCATCCCACCGCTGCCACCACCGTCACGGCGTGACGGGGAGCCCCTGACCCTGCACCCCGCCCGCAGCCAGAGGGGACTCTCCGCCAGCAGGTGGAACAGAAGCTTTCTTGGTTCTCAGGGATACGGTGCAGCACAGGGTCGATGTTAGCACAGGACCAAGAGCAGCCCGGATCACTCCTCTCGGGGAGTCCCGGCCCTTCACCGCCTTCTCCTGCTCCAACGTCCTTCTGTCCGCCTCCCAGCCAGGACTGGCTCTCCTCCCAGGCCCTACCCCCAGGCTGGAGTCAGCCCTGCCTCTCCTTTGTCCCCCTTCCTGGGCAGGAGTGACCATCGCCTGTGTCTGGCGCTCAGGTGTCCAGGCCCAACACACATCGGCCGCGAGTCGTGGCCAGACAGCTCCCGGGACAGTAGGAACCGCACCCAACCCACAAAGCGTCCCAGCAATAGGACCCCCCAGGACGTCCCATCTCTCCCCCCTTGCAGACCGAGCTGAGCGGAGTCCCTCCGCCGGTGGCCTGGGGAAGTTCAGTCGTCCCGGCCCCGGCCTGGGTAAAGCATCAGCTGTGACGTTGGCGCTCCCCGTAGCTGGGACATGTCCTGCAGGAGCCGGCTCTACCCCGTTTGGCTGCCTGACGATCTTGAAGGGGCTGCCTGCCTCTTGTTCTTCCGCACGGGGCCGAGACCCGTCCCCAGTGGCACCAGCGCGGGCCCATGCGCTGCGGTCGTACCAGCCCTTCCGCGTCCCTCGGGCTCTGCCCAGGGTCTCCCACGCGCTCAGCGAGCCCTTCCCGGAAAGCCAGGACGTCCTCCACCCCCGACTCCCCCTCCCATAACTCTCTCAGCAAGCCCAGGGGGTCCCTCCCCTTCTGCACCCCGGCTCTGTCGGGGAGAACCTGGCAGACCCTCGGGGCATCTCCCTGTGTGCAGACAGCAGGGGGGGCAGGTACTTGTCCCAGTCCTGCGGGTCCCAGTGCATGAAGGCCTCCAGCATCTGCTTCAGGATCCCCTGGAACCTCCCCACCAGCCTGCTGGGCCGGGCGCCATACGTTGGGGTCCAGGTGAGCCAGGCCCCGTGCTTCTCCCACAAGCACCGGAGCAGGGCCGACATGAAGTGGGATCCCTGGTCCGTGAGGACTCCTGGGGGAACCCCACCCTGCTGAAAAGGGCCAGCAGTGCGTCTGCCACCATGTCTGCCTCGATAGAGGGCAGAGCCACGGCCTCGGGGCAGTGGGTAGCCAAATCCACCACTACCAGGATGTATTTGTTCCCCGTCCGGGTCGCCTGGCCGACAGGCCCCACTAGATGCATCGCCAACCTGTGGAAAGGCTCCTCCACGGTGGGCTGGTGCCTCAAGGCAGCTTTCCCCCGTCTCGGGCTTCCCGCCCCTCTGGCAGGAGTCGCGGGCCCGGCAGTCCCGCTGCACGGCCGCAAAGATCCCCGGCCCGTAAAAATTCTGCAGCAGCCTCAGCCGGATGCGCCGGATCCCCTGGTGCCCGGCGAATGGGACGTCATGGCCAGGTGTAGCAGCTTGCGGCGATACTTTTGGGGACCCTCCATGTCTCCACCTTCCTTCGGGGGAGCCATTCCCGGTACAGGAATCCCCGCTCCCACAGGAATCTCTCATGGCAGCCTCCCCCGGGGACTGAGCTGTGCCAGCCAGTCCGGTCCCTCAGCCTCTGCGAGGAGGGGTCTGCCTGCACCGCAGCCTGGAATTCAGCCGCTGGGGCAGGGATCGGGACCTGTCCCCCGCCCTTGCCTAGGTCCAGAGTCCCAGCCTGGCTGGACCCTGTGTCCCTTGGGATGGGATCCTGAGCCCCCTGCAGGGAGCTGTCCCCTGGGTCAGGGTCGCCAGCCCCTCGCTGGCTCTGGCTATGGGTGGTGACCAGGGCCCTGTGGGGTCCGTCTGGCCACTCCTCTAGGTCACCCCCCATCAGCACCTCCATGGGCAAGTGCTGGTGCACCCCAACTTCCTTGGGGCCCTCCTTGGCCCCCCATTTCAGATACACCCAGGCTCCGGGTACCTTGAATGGGTCCCGTCTACGCCCCTCAGGGTCAGCTGAGTGTTGGGCACCGTGCGGTGCCTTCTGGGTATCGTCATCCACCGAGCCAGAGACCTGGGAGGGCACCTCCCGACCCCTCCCGAATTGCTGCCGTTGGCTCTGGAGGGGCGGGTGAGTGAGTGCGGGCGCTGGGGGTTGCGGGTTGTTGGCTGGGTGGGGTTGTGAGTGAGGGGTTGGGGGTGGGTAGCGGGTTGTTGGCCGGGGAGAGGGGTAAGGGTGTGTCAGTGAGGAGTCTGGGGTTGCCGAATGTTGGCGACAGAGGGTGTGTGTGAGTGAGTGAGGAGGCTGGGGTTGCGGGTTCTTGGCTGGATGGGGTTGTGGGTTGTTGGCTGGGAAGCGGGTGTATGTGAGTCAGGGGTTGGGGTTGCGGTTGTTGGCTGGGTGGGGCTGTGAAGGGGGTAGGGGTTGTTGGCTGGGTGGGGTTGTGAGTGAGACTGGGGTGGTTACAGGTGTTGGCCCCGGATGTGAGTGGGTCGTTGGCCAGGGAGAGGGGTAGGGGTGTGTGAAGGGGGGTTGCAGGTTGTTGACTGGGTGGGTTTGACAGTGAGGTGGCTGCGGGGTTGCGGCTTGTTGGCCCAGAAGAGGGGTAGGGGTATGTGAGTGAGCGGGATGGGGGGTTGTGGGTTGTTGGCCATGGAGACGGGTAGGGGTGCGGGAGTGAGGGGGCTGTAGGGTTACAGGTTGTTCGCCGTGGATGTGAGTGAGGTTATGGGGCGGTTGCAGGTGGTTGGCTGGGTGGGGTTGTGAGTGAGGTGGCTGCAGGGGGGAGAGCAGGTTTTTGACCGGGGATGTGAGTGAAGTGGCCGGGGGCTTACGGTTGTTGGCCGAGAAGAGGGGTAGGGGGGTGTGAGTGAGCGTCTTGGGGGTTGCGGGTTGTTGCCCAGGGAGACGGGTAGTGGGTGTGTGTGAGGGAGGGGCTGTGGGGTTGCAGGTGGTTGCCCAGGGAGACAGGCAGTTGCGGGTTGTTGGCTGGCCAGGGTTGAGTGAGAGGTTCGGGGGTTTGCGGGTTGGTGGCCAGGGATGTGAGTGAGGTGGCCGGGGGTTGCTGGTTGGTGGCCGGGGACAGGGGTATATATTCTTGCCAGCAAGTTAAGGGAGAGTGGATTGGATAAATGGACGGTAGGATGGATAGAAAGCTGGCTAGACTGCCGGGCCCAATGGGTCGTGATCAACGGCTCGATGTCAGGTTGGCGGTCGGTTTCTAGCAAGTGCCCCAAGGATCGGTTCTGGGACCGGTTTTGTTCAACATCTTTATGAATGACCTGGAGGAGGGGATGGATTGCACCCTCAGCAAGTTTGCGGATGACACTAAGCGAGGGGGAGAGGTAGATACGCTGGAGGGCAGAGATCGGGTCCAGAGTGACCTGGACACATTGGAGGGTTGGGCCACAAGAAATCTGAGGAGGTTCAGCAAGGACAAGTGCGGAGTCCTGCCCTTGGGAGGGAAGAATCCCAACTGGGGGCCGACTGGCTAAGTCCTTGTAGCCGAGAAGGCGAGTGGTATATTAGGGTGCGTTAGGAGGAGCATTGCCAGCAGATCCAGAGAAGTGATTATTCCCCTTTATTCAGCTCTGGTGAGGCCACATCTGGAGTGTTGTGTCCAGTTCTGGGGCCACCCACTACAGAAAGGATGTGGACGCATTGGAGAGGGGCCAGCGGAGGGCGACTAAAATGCTGAGGGGGCTGGAGCACATGACCTACGAGGAGAGGCTGAGGGATTTGGGTTTGTTCAGTCTGCAGAAGAGAAGAGTGAGGGGGGATTTGAGAGCAGCCTGCAACTTCCTGAAGGGGGTTCCAAAGAGGCTGGAGAGAGGCTGTTCTCAGTGGTGACGGATGCAGAACAAGGAGCAATGGGCTCAAGCTGTGGTGGGAGAGGTCCAGGTTGGATATTAGGAAAAACTCTTTCCCTAGGAGAGTGGTGAAGCACTGGAATGGGTTCCCTAGGGAAGTAGTGAAATCTCCATCCCTGGAGGTGTTTAAGTCTCGGCTGGACAAGGCCCTGGCTGGGTTGACTTAGTTGGGATTGGTCCTGCCTTGGGTGTTACCGACCAGCCCTGTGCTCTTGGGAGTCAGGGAGTGACACTCACGGAAAACCATCCCCCTCTTCCCCTAAGCCTTTGCTGGAATCAGACAGAGCAAGGAAAAGGCCGGGGAAGACACACCTCCACTAATGAAGGAAACACCCCAGCCTCAGCTGCATTGAAGATGGAACTCATTAGCATACAGAAAGGAGAGCAGCTCTTCCAAGGCAGGAACCGCAGTGAACTCTGGGATACCGAAAGCAGAGAAGCACGGCCTGATGGGAAATCTCTGCTCCAGATGCTAATGAACCCAGGCCTGCTCACCCCCAAACTAGTCATTATCGGACCAATTCTAGTAACGATCCTATTGACATCCGCAATACTGACACTGCCTAGTTGCAGTGTGAGCTCGTTCAAGGAACATCCCCCATCGCCAGGGGTGATCAGTCTCTGTTGTCTCGCCTCTTTCTCTTTGAACTAGTGTCCTGTCCCCATCAAAACTCCTCTCCTTGCCCAAGAAAACTGTTCTGATACCTGGACTTAAACGGCATCAGTTCCATTGAGACTCCTGCATCTCCTGCCTGATCGTGCTGGGGGCTCTGTTCTGCTTGTCTCCTGCCCTCTGGACTCCCAGCACCATCTGGGAACCCCGATCAGTGCCAGCCCCATGGAGTGGTGAGGTCTCTCTCTCTCCCCCTCCCATCAACTACCTCTCTAAGCATAGCCTCCTGCCCCTGCCCTATGTAAACTGTTCTATGGTTACCTAACATTTGTAATCAGTTTCCATTTAGATTTAATAGTGTAACTGTTTGAGATCTATTCACTACTCAGAGATAAAGCGCTTTCATGGTTAAGCTGGTTGCTTCTCTCTCTTCCTTTCTCTGTCGCTCACTCTTCCTCGAGGGGTGTTGTTTTGGCTTCCCCATTCGCTCTGCAACAGCGCTCCTTGTACCCAGCTAACGATCCCTGTAGTGCCCAAAGTCCTGTGGGGTTTGCTCATCGTGTGGTTTCCCAGTGAATGACTGTGGTGAAAGTGGGGATAGGGGGTGCTGAACCTGGGGGCGTATGAGGATGGCAGCTTAAAGTGCTGTTTAATCCAGCCCACTGAGTCCAAAGGCACATGAGGGTGCAGTGTGGCATTGCTGTGAAACCCAGCCAGCTGAGTCCAGGGACATATGAGGGGGTCAGCTTGTGAGTGCTGATTCCCCCGTCCTCTCAGACGTGCTCTGGTAGTGGGTGTGAGTGTCTGGGTGTGTTGCTAAGGTGGGAAGAACCCCGTCCTGAAGAACCTAGTTCCTGCAGGAGAGCTCCAGTGGGAGGGGGAATTGGCAGCAGGGAGAATTCAGCTCCATATGAGAGCACAAGTAGCACAAACAGCACACTGCTAGAATTGTGAACCTCCCCCCGGTCCCATAAGAGTAACCCTGATAAATGAGCATACCCCAGAGTATTGGGCAAATCTGGTAACAAATTGGTGGAGAATGCAGGCAGCACGTGATCCTGATCACGGGTACTTGTTGAGTAGTTGCTGCAGAGTGGGGAAACTGAGGCACAAGCCTGAGCCAGGTTTTTTTCCTCTTTTTTTTTTTTTTTTTTTAATGAGCTCCTTCTATCATTTCTATAGACTATTTGGTAAAGTTCTGAGTAGTTGCTCCAGAGTGGGGAAACTGAGGCAGAGGCCTGAGTCATTTTTTCTTCTTCTGTCTTTCTTGGGGTTTTTTTAGTCTTTTTTTTGAGCTCCTTCTATCATTCACATAGAATACTTGATAAAGTTCTGAACTATGCTTGGAATGATTGTAGAACTGTGAATTTAGGAATGAATGTGGTAAAGGTTCTGAATTGTGCTTGGAATTATTGTAGAATTATTGTAGAGCTGTGCAACTAGGAATTAATGTGGTAACAGTTCTGAATTGTGCTTGGAATTATTGTGGGACGGTGCAACTGAAAGTTAAATATTGGGCTTGAAAGTAAAAGTTTTAGAGTTGTATTGACTGCAGGTAAAGATCACTAGTGAAATAAGGGAAGTAGAGATGTCTGAGAGAACCCCTTTGGAAAACCAAGAGGTTAGAGAGATGGGTAATGAAGAAGGGGAAGTGCGCCTGGGAAAGAGGGTGCTTGAAGCAGGTTTGCGTTTTGACCAATCCCGCACAACCATTAAGCCGCGAGGTAGTGCAAAAGATGCAGCTGCCGCATGGGCATTGCTTTATGCAGGTCTGGACATGGCCGAAATGGTAAAGGGAAGGCAGGCGCTGGAGCTGCAGAAAAAGCAGTTACAACAGTGTTTGGACAAGTGTGAGACTGGTGGATGTGAATTTAGAGCAGAAAAGCTTAAAATGGCGACTTGACTTAGAAATATGCAAGAGGAAAGGGACACGGCCAATGTGAAAGTAGAAAGAATTGTATTGTAAGAGAAAGATGAATGATACGGTAATAATTGAATAAGTGGAAGGAATACTGTTTGTCTCTGGACAGGAAAGAGAAGATTATGTTTGTAGGTTGCAGATCAGAATGAAGCCAGGTGTGCCTGGGATAACAGGAAAAGGAACATTAGGTGTTAGGCAGAAAGTAATTGAGGTAACCAGGGAGATATGGACAGGAGATTGCTGTGTGCTTGATGTGGAAATGAAGATACTTGACTAGTCTCATACTATCATGTGAGTTTTGCCTTCTTTTTGGATCATGTTAATTTGGCTTTTTTTGTCTGTATAAATCAAGGGGTTTGAGCCTTGTATGGCGCTCACATTTTCTGGGCGTATCAGCAGAGCGGCTTTGCTAATAAACAGAGCGGTCGGACAAATCTGCGAGTCCTGTGTCCGACTTTGACAATTTGGAGGTCCCACCGAGAGGGCAACCGTCTTCGCTGAGGCTGTGTGATCCCTGACCGTCTTGCAGGACGACCGTGGCAGCCGGCACCTGGGCGTTTGGCCCGAGCGGTCCTCTGCCAGAACGGAAAGGTGCACAACCACAGCGAAGTCTACGCCATCGAACCTGTCGGTTCCCGCTCTGTTCTGGTAGGGATCCCGGGAACTAACATCAGGACTCTGCTCAGGTGATTATTTCTGTTTTGTCCGGACTGAGGACTGTCTAGTCTCTGTGTCTATCCGTCCTCCCCGTGGTGTGAGTGAGTCTGGGAGCCGTCCCTGTCCGGGGACTGGCCGACCAAGGGGCTCCTGTCCCCGCAGTCCGTGTGACTGGAATCTGCACAATCGCAGCCGCACCGCGCCTTGGATGAAATCCTTGGAGCGAACGCAAGGGCGATTGAGGCAGTAGCCTGGGGGCTTCTTTTGTGTGTTGCACCGGGCACCGCTCTGACGAACCCGAATTTCCTCCTGGTGTGATCGGTGTGTGAAGTCCTCCTGTATGGGCAACCGGACGTCTAAGCGGGGGCAGTTCCCTAAAGGGACCCCGGCTCATTTTATGTATTTTAGAAAGGGTCCGGACTCTTGTAAATTCCTGGAGAAATGGTCTAGGTTAACCCTAGGGGATCCCAAATGGCAGTGGCCACTGTTAGGATCCTGGGACAAAGACCGAGTGGACGTCTTAAAAGACAAACTTGGCCTCCCCAAAACTCAGTTGGCTAGAGGAGAGGTAGTTTGCTTCATGCAGTGGTGGGAAGAGGCAAATCGTAGATGGACCGAATCGAAGCTCGCCTCCCTTAAAAATTCTAATGATAAATGAAAGGCCCTATTGGATGCAGCCTTTCCCACCACCAGCCCGAGCGCTCCCCTGTACCCAGTCCTGCGTGATGATCCGGATCGAACCCGACCCCCTCCGTACTCCCGCCCCAGTGAGGGAAAAGAGGAAGAAAGGCCTTCGGTAATTTCCGATGACGAGGACGAAGAAAATACCCTCGTTGGCCTCGCAGCCCTGCAGAGTGTTCAAGGCCCCCCCAGCCCCACAAAGAACCCCTCCACGTTTGAACGGCAAAGATTCCCCTGACTCCTCTTTCGAGACTCCCAATTTAATGATCTCACCGTCACCCTCTCGCCCTCTTCCTGGGAAAACCCCTGATGGAAGGTGGGAAAGGGACTCTGGCGAACCTGTTCTGGCACCCTTGCGGGTCCTTAAGACGGAAGGGGGTGGCCGCACTTGGAGTCCTGAATCCTGGACTCAGACAGAACTTTTGTCAGTAATTAAAGGTTTTCCTAAGCCACAGGAAAATCCTATTACATTTGCAGAGGAATTTTTGCTGGTCTGTGAAACCGATGAACCCTCTGAGGCAGACCTCCTCCAATTGTGGAAACTGTTAGTCTCTACCAGCCAGTATGAAAAGTGGCTGACTGCAGCAAATTGGCCAGCTGCGGCACGCCATGCGACCATGAAAGATACCGGCCCAGACACCGCGTATAGAGACCAGCGTGGGGTTATTTGGAGATGCCTACACGAAGCCATACCCCGAGTGCGGTCCCCTAAACCGAACTGGGCAGCTGTACGCTGTTGTAAACAAAGGCAAGGGGAGCGTCCGGGAGATTATCGGACCCGGCTGACTGACGTTTTCTTACAACATTCGGGAATACAACAGCCCGATGAAAAGGGACAGGGGGCCCTGGTGCCTGCGTTTGTTGATGGTCTCCTCCCTGCTATTAGCAGTATGTTAAAGCGAATAAGTGTTGGGTGGGAGAGCGAAACCATGGACAAATTGCAAGCAGTGGCAGAGCATTGCCACCGCACTCTAAAAGGGAAAGAGGAGCAGTCCTCCCAAAAGTTAATGGCTCTGCAAACACAGCATTATTCAGGGCAGGGCAGACAGTACTGGGGACGGGGAGGGCACCAAGGCCGGGGATGTGGTCGCGGGGAGGCCGTGGAATTGGATTTTCGGGTTTTGGAGGGGTTTGTAATTACTGTAAGCAGCCCAGACACTGGGAGAACGAGTGCCCATGCCGACCTAATAACCTTGCAGGCAATCAGCTAGACTCCCTGCCGGCCGGTCCCCAGCCTTACTTTGCGCCGCAACAAGGCCGGGAAACCTCAGGAAATTTTAGCTCCCTTACTACCTCTCTCCCCCGCTGGTGAATGTGTCCTGACTATCAATGATCTTTCTCTCCCTTTCCTTGTTGTTACAGGAGCTTCGCTCTCTACCGTCCGTACCACCGACCTGCCTGCGGTTCCCCGCTCTGGAAAAACCGTGTCCGCCGTGGGCATTACGGGAATCCCAACCCCTTATCCCCTTTCAAAACCTCTACCGGTTCAGGTTGGCCCCCTTTCCGCGGATCATGCATTCCTTCTCTCTGACTCCACTCCGGTAAACCTTTTGGGTCGGGATCTGTTATGTAAACTTGGCTGTACCATCTACTGCTCCCCGGACGGTGTCTCCCAGTCCTCCCTGTGTGATTCTGCAGTCTCCCTGCTGTCCGAAACTTCCCTTTCCACTCCGATCCCCTATTGCCCATTGGTCCCATCCCTCGAACATCTAATTTCGCAGGTCCCGTCCTCTCTATGGCCATCACGCCTGTCTGAAGCGGGCCGTTTAAATACTGACCCCGTTCGCACTACCGTTGACGACTCCAAACCCCTGCCTCGCCTGTCCCAGTACCCTCTAAATCCTGAAGTAGAGGCTGGCATTGCTCCGGTCATGACCGCACTGCAGGAACAAGGCATTATTGTCCCCTGTTCCAGCCCCTGTAACACCCCTATCCTCCCAGTTCGAAAAGCTGATGGTAAATCGTGGCGGTTTGGTCAGGATCTTCGAGCCATTAACCGCATTGTCATACCCACCTTTCCTGTAGTCCCTAAGCCAGCTACGATTCTGGCGTCTATCCCGCCAGATGCAACTCATTTTACTGTTGTGGATTTGTGCTCTGTTTTCTTTTCTGTCCCGGTTCACCCTAAGTCCCAGTATCTTTTTGCCTTTTCTTACAAGGGGCAGCAGTACACATGGACCACGCTTCCCCAGGGGTATACAGAAAGCCCGTCTTACTTTTCCCAAGCGTTAGCCAGAGACCTCGCCGATCTGTCAGGGTCCACGCTGGTCCAATATGTAGATGACCTGCTCCTCTGTTCCCCTTCGTTATCTGCCTCAGAAACTGACTCTTTAGTGCTTCTCACTGCCCTAGCAAACAAAGGCCACAAGGCTTCTGGCTCTAAGCTACAGCTCTGCCAAGCCTCCGTCACATACCGCGGCTTTCTTCTCTCCCAGGGTTCCCGTACGCTTCCTCCCACCTGCAGCCAAGCCGACCGTAGCTTTCCCCGACCTAGCTCTCCACGCCAGGTCAGAACATTTTGGGGCATGGCTGGTTTTTGCAGACATGGATTCCCCAACATGCTAAACCGCTCCAGGAACTCACTCGGTTCTCTGTACCTGACCCCATGCCGTGGCCCCCAGAGGCCGACTCTCTCCCCCATCTACCTCTCTAAGCATAGCCTCCTGCCTCTGCCCCATGTAAACTGTTCTATGGTTACCTAACATTTGTAATCAGTTTCCATTTAGATTTAATAGTGTAACTGTTTGAGATCTATTCACTACTCAGAGATAAAGCACTTTCATGGTTAAGCTGGTTGCTTCTCTCTCTTTCTTTCTCTGTCGCTCACTCTTCCTCGAGGGGTGTTGTTTTGGCTTCCCCATTCGCTCTGCAACAGCGCTCCTTGTACCCAGCTAACGATCCCTGTAGTGCCCAAAGTCCTGTGGGGTTTGCTCATCGTGTGGTTTCCCAGTGAATGAGTGTGGGGTGAGAGTGGGGATAGGGGTTGCTGAACCTGGGGGCGTATGAGGATGGCAGCTTAAAGTGCTGTTTAATCCAGCCCACTGAGTCCAAAGGCACATGAGGGTGCAGTGTGGCATTGCTGTGAAACCCAGCCAGCTGAGTCCAGGGACGTATGAGGGGGTCAGCTTGTGAGTGCTGATTCCCCAGTCTTCTCAGACGTGCTCTGGTAGTGGGTGTGAGTGTCTGGGTGTGTTGCTAAGGTGGGAAGAACCCCGTCCTGAGGAACCTAGTTCCTGCAGGAGAGCTCCAGTGGGAGGAGGAATTGGCAGCAGGGAGAATTCAGCTCCATATGAGAGCACAAGTAGCACAAACAGCACACTGCTAGAATTGTGAACCTCCCCCCGGTCCCATAAGAGTAACCCTGATAAATGAGCATACCCCAGAGTATTGGGCAAATCTGGTAACAAATTGGTGGAGAATGCAGACAGCACGTGATCCTGATCACGGGGTACTTGTTGAGTAGTTGCTGCAGAGTGGGGAAACTGAGGCACAAGCCTGAGCCAGGTTTTTTTCTCCTCTTTTCTTTCCTTTTTTTGTTTGAGCTCCTTCTATCATTTCTATAGACTACTTGGTAAAGTTCTGAGTAGTCGCTCCAGAGTGGGGAAACTGAGGCAGAGGCCTGAGTCAGTTTTTCTTCTTCTGTCTTTCTTGGGGTTTTTTTGAGCTCCTTCTATCATTCACATAGAATACTTGATAAAGTTCTGAACTATGCTTGGAATGATTGTAGTACTGCAACTAGAAATGAATGTGGTAAAGGTTCTGAATTGTGCTTGGAATTATTGTAGAATTAATGTAGAGCTGTGCAACTAGGAATGAATGTGGTGACAGTTCTGAATTGTGCTTGGAATTATTGTGGGACGGTGCAACTGAAAGTTAAATATCGGGCTTGAAAGTAAATGTTTTGGAGTTGTATTGACTGCAGGTAAAGCTCACTAGTGAAATAAGGGAAGTAGAGGTGTCTGAGAACCCCTTTGGCTGCTCGCTTGAGACAGGAGAAAACCAATAGGTTGGAGAGATGGGTAATGAAGAAGGGGAAGTGCCCCTGGGAAAGAGGGAGCTTTAAGGGTGAGGATCCCCTGCTTGAAGCAAGTTCGAGGTTTGACCAATCCTGCACAACCATTAAGCCGCGAGGTAGTGCAAAAGATGCAGCTGCTGCATGGGCATTGCTTTATGCAGGTCTGGACATGGCCGAAATGGTGAAGGGAAGGCAGGCGCTGGAGCTGGAGAAAAAGCAGTTACAACAGTGTTTGGACAAGTGTGAGACTGGTGGATGTGAATTTAGAGCAGAAAAGCTTAAAATGGCGACTTGACTTAGAAATATGCAAGAGGAAAGGGACACGGCCAAGATGGCTGCAGAGCGGTACAGAAAAGAGTTGTCTCACGCTAAAATGTTGGTAGAGGAAGCACGAGCAGCAACTCGCTTCCTACAGATGAAAACAAGGCAGCAGCCAGCCACCAGAAGTGTGAGGCAGAGATCAGTAAACTCCATGCCCAACGTAGTGCCCATAGGGGGGTGGTAGCAGCTGTAAGGTTACAAAAGGACTGAGATTGGGAACCCCCTACAAAAATAGAAATACTCCCTGATATTGAACGCCAAGCCCCATTTAACCCCAGTGGTCTCACGGGCACAATGTTGCCCCTGTTTCCACAAGGGAAGTTAAACACATAGATGCAGGAGCCGATCTTCCCACAACAGAGCTAGTCACCGATGTAACAAGGCGGTCTCCTAGCCAGGCCAAGGCTATTGCCGAGAGGCTGGGACCACCGAACCGTGACACGGCTGGCTCATGTCTGGCAAACGTACCCCTCTGCCGACGGCATGGACCGTACCCAATTGGCTCAGTTACGTGCTTCTCCTGGCGATGCAGATGCTCTGGACATAGGCATAGGTTCGTGGGAGCGGACTGCCCCCGGGAATGGATGAGAAGTGCTCTCACAATATTACTGCCTGCTTCTTCCCTTAAAAAACTCTCTATTCTGGAAGAGCAGAAACCCGGAGAGGCCCCCGAAGCTTACCTAATTCGCAAAAAGCTGCCAGCAGCGCTCTCGGATTCATTGCCCCAGACAGAAGAGAATGGAATTACCACTTACCAGTATCGGGGACATGAATGGGTACAGAGCACGTATGCAGGGCTACATTCCCAGACAAAAATGACCACGGGGGCGGTGGATTTGGAACACCTCACCTGGAATGAGCTAGTGGCAAAAATCAAACAGGTAGGAGATGTGTGGAGAGAGACCGGTGTCTTAAAAAACAGATCAGCAAAAAGACCAACTCTGAGCCTGTGCAGGCTATGACTTTTGCAAATACTGGTCCCCATTCTGCCAATCGCACTCCCAATGGTAGTCCCCCCACTTCCCACCGTCCTGGGCAGCGCCGACCCAAGAGACCCTTGGGAATGTGATCTGGATGGAGCTGGTAAAGTTCGGGGAAGACATGAGGAAATACGGTCGCCAGCCCCCATTCTGATGAATGCTTTGTCTCAGGTGACGCGGAGAACAGAGTTGATGCAGCGAGCTCCCCCAACCTCGGCCCACCGCCCCAGTGCAGAGCGAGTCCCCAACACTCGCTCCCTGTCAAAACCAGAATCCTGCCTCCTCTTCCGAGTGCAGGCTTTCGAGGGAGACAGCTGATCAATAGGGGTGCCCTGTCCCCGTGGGCCTCCCCGGCTGATCGCAAGACTGCACTGTGACGGGTGGGGGAGACCCACTGTAAGGGCTACAGCGGGGAACCCAGGGACGTTAGCCCGGCTGCTAGTGGACACGGGAGCCTCAGTGAACATTCTGAGTCCTCGGTGGATCTCGGGAGCGGGGCCGGATTAAGGGGGGGGCTAGCCGGGCAGCTGCCCGGGGCGCCAACCTATGGGGGGCACCTGATGGCAGCTGTAAGGGGCGCAGCGCGCCCTGAGGCGGAGCCGTGCGTGCGTCGCGCGCCCGCTGCCCGGGGCGCAGGAATGGCTCGAGCCGGCCCCGCTCGGGAGGGAGACCCACCAGTAAACAGGCTCAGCTCAGTGGGCGTGGGGGAGAAATCCAGGAAGCGCCCGTTGGGCAGGACGGTCCCTTGCTAGTAGACAGACTACGGGGCGAACAGAATGCTGTGCTCAGGAGGGAGATGACACGGAGAGAGCTGCAGACACTCGGGTGACTCGCACAAAGGGGCGTCAGAAAAACCCCTCCGAGGAAGCAACCGGAACAACAGAGCCGATGCCTTAGCCAAAGCTGCCGCTGTCAGCGGCCGTAGCAAAGACACAGACCGGGTGGAAGGAATTGAGGTTGTTCGCCACGGACGTGAGCGAGGTCACTGGGGGGAGAGGGGTTGCGGGTTGTTGGCCAGGGACAGAGACGGGTAAGGGAGTGAGTGTGTCCTGGGTGGGGTTGTGAGTGAGGGGGCAGCGGCCTAGGAGCCAGGTCAGCGGAGGGGGTGTGCGGTGACACAGAGTGACGTGGTGGCTGTCCTCCCACAGGGAAAAACATTTTTCTCAAGAGCGAGCTTTGTGTTGAGAGTTTGCTTTTTTGGGTTGGTTGGGGGGGGGAAATGGGGACGCGCTGTTTTTGTAAATACAGTGAAAATGCTGAGGCTTTGTGTGTGTGTGTGTGTGTAATACAATGCACAACAACGCTGGCAAGAAGGCAAACACAAAGACAAACATAAACCACGCTGTTTGTTGCGATAGTTGATTTGGTTTTTTAGCGGGTACAACGACGTGTTGAAAAGAGGAAAAAGAACATTTCTTGCGGGGTGGCAGATTATCGCTTAAAATCACGTACGTATAGATAGATATTCCTTTCGGGTTTACTTAGGGTTTGCTTTTGCAGGCAGGCTAGGTTCCAATGGCTTTTGGGCGAGTTATCGCATTGGTGAATCGCTTGACGAGGTGGTGTATTTTAGGCTTTTTGTTCAAATAGCAGATTAGGCTTGTTACATTTTTAAATATATATTATTAATAATTGCCTAAGAAGCTTTATTTCGGGCATGAGGTGTGTTTTCTAAGATTTTAAAGGGTTTCCCTTAAAGAAATGAATGTATACTCTGAACATTGACCGTACCAGTAAATATCAATATGCACATTACATTTTTGCGTATATCAATGGGTGTGAAAGCATGTTGTGATATTATTCATTTCCCGTAGCTAATATACTTTTGAGGCTAACGCGTCATTAATCTTTCGGAGACACGTTTGGGACCATTTTATTTATTTGGGAGTTGGACGACTCAGAAGGTAGGAATATCACGCCTATGAGGAGATATTTTGTATTTCTTTTTAGATTGCCGCAGTCCGCATATACTTTATTCGGGGGACATTTTTTTTTCGGTTTCTTGTAATTGTAGGTCGTTTGAGCGGGCATATTTAATAGTTGCAGCTTTTTTGTGCCGCTAGCTAAGCGATTTGCATGAATAGGCACTTTTTGGCTCGTCTTAGATCGGAAGACATTAGCGCCTTTGTAGCGTTGCGATGACGTTTCATTAAGTGTCCGGAAAATAGCAGAACGGGAAGGGACCGTGAGAGATCATCAAATCCAGTCCTCCGACCTCCCGGCAGGGCCAAGCAGCCTCCAGACCGTCCCCGACAGGCGTCCGTCTGACCCGCTCTTCGGTATCTGCAGAGATGGAGACTCCGCAACCTCCCCGGGCAATTTATTCCAGCGTTTCACCACTGGACAGGTAGGAAGTTTTCCCTAATGTCCAAGCTAAACCTCCCTCGCTGCAGTTTCAGCCCATTGCTTCTTGTCCTGTCCTCAGAGGCCAAGGAGAACCGTTCTCTCTCCTCTCCCCCCCTCCCTCCCCCCTCCCTTGTGACACCCTTGTAGGTATCTGAAAACTGCTATCATGTTCCTCCCCCCTCGGTCTTCTCCTTTCCAAAGTAAACAAGCCCAATTCCTTCATCTTCCCTCATCGCTCAGGTTCTCTCGACCTTTCATCGTTCTCGTTGCTCTTCTCCAGACCTTCTCCAAGTTCTCCACACCTTTCCTGAAAAGCGAGGCCGGATGGGCGCAGAGCAGAACGGAAGAAAGACGCGCGGCGTCCAGCTCGCAACACCGGTGGCAACGTGTCCCCGACTCCTCTTTGCCGTCTCTGCAAGCGTCACGTTGTTTAGCTCGCGCTCCACTCTGCCCCCTCCATCCCTTTCTGCGGGTGGCCTTCCTAGACGGCCCATTTTGTGTGCGTGAGCCTCCCTCCTCCTCCCTGGCCAGACATCCACCCGCACATCTGCACCCTGTTCCTGCCCCCTGCCCCTTCTCGTCTGGCCAGACACTCAAGAGCACTCTGTCCCTATCGCATCCCTCCGGAGAAACCTGGCCCGTCTCAACCCCCTGTAAGGGCCGGGGAGAGGGCGGCGTCTCGCCATCCCGTCTACCTTTGGTAAGCAGCGGGGGCCACTTTGAGAAAACGCCAGTCGTCTTTCCTCTTAGCGTCGCTTCTCATGGGACCTTACCTATCGGCCGTCCGAGTGGACCGACCTCTGCCTTTGTGAAATCCAGTGTCTCGTAAGAACGGCCAGCCTGGGTCAGCCCAGAGGCCAACGCCAGATGCCCCAGAGGAAGGGCTCACGATGGGGTTCCCTCCCCCGTCACCCACCTCCGGAGAGACAGAGGCTAGGGACGCCAAATAGGCAGGGCCGGCCCTAACCCCCATAAATCCATCTAGCTGTTTTTTGAACCCCGTTAAAATTGTAGACTTTGCCGCATGCGCGCCGGCACTGCCTGTGGTTCGCTTTAAATCCGCTGCCTCTTCATTTCCGTGGGTCCCCCGGCCCCTTCTTTCTCCCGCCCTCTATCCCTTTCCCCAAAAGTCCCCCTTCCCACAGCACAGGCTTTTGTCGTGCTGAAGCGGGGCGGGTGTCGGTCGCGTGGGGCACGTGCAGGGGCTGTCGGTTGGTGCCTGGGTGAAACTCAAAGGTGCTGACAGCTGTTGAGGGTCCACATGGGGGTGTCTCATCGAAAAAACTGCCCCCCCCCGGGGGGGGTCCAAAAAGCTGGGGGTAAACTAAAGTTGTTGAGCCCGCCCCCTCCAGCACCGGCCAGCTGGCAGCCCCACAGCTGTGAGTGACAGCGCTGCTGCACGCCGCCTTCCCGGGGTTGGCCTGGCCCCCGCCCTGGCGGCGGCGCATGCGCAGTGCCGCAGCCAATGGGCGGCCGGGGCCGGGGATAAAGGCGCCAGCGGCTCACGCGCGGGGAGCGGCGGTGGCTGCTGCCTCCAGAGCAGGGAGAAGCCGGAGCGGGACCCCCGCTGGAAAGGAAGGTACCGGCCCCGCCCGCTGGCCAGCACGGGGCGCCCCGGCCCCATAACCTCACTCACATCCACGGCGAACCACCTGTAACCCCGCCCCCTTCACCCCACTCCTGTCCCCAGCCCCCTCGCTCAGAACCCCAACAACCCCCAGCCAGACCGCTGCTGCCCCCCCCATGGGGCGGGTACTTGCCCCAAAGCCTGTGCAAAGGGGGCCGTGTGAGGAGGCCCATGAGGCTCTAGGTGCCAATACACACATCAGGAAGGTGACTGATTGGGACAGGTCGATGGATCATGTGACCTTTTATGGCCTGGAGGATGCCAGGAGAGGTTTCTCTTCAGTTTTGCTCTTCATCCTAGATGCAGCCTCGCAGAGAAACCACGAGCCGGGAAGAACCGTGGACCCGTCCTGCCACAGGATGTAACCAGAGACTTTTGAGCCTGTGTTGAGAACTGGGAGCTTCGATGCATGTAATGTATGATACTTTAAAGGACTGGCTCAGCATGATTTGTGGCTAACTATAACCCCTCACCTGTGTGTTACACCCAGGGCTGATTGGGGCACAGGGAGGGAGGTTTTGTGGAAACCATCTTTACTTTGCTTTTTGTTAGCCCGGCCTCAGCTGCATGGGCTTATTGTTGAGGGTCACACACACTTGCAGGGTGCCACATCCACCTTCTTTGAGGTTGCCTGTTCATTGCATGTGGGGGGGAAATATAGGATTAATAGGTGCCCCAGAGGGAGGGAACACAACAGGGAATCCTCACAAGACCTATCTATCTATAGCAGCTTTCACATGGTCAAACACTGGAATAAAATGACCTCTTGAGGTCCCTTGTAGTCTATGATTCAGAAAAACTTCTGACATGTCACTAGCACATCTGTGTCTGACTCTGTCTCTCAGGCTGCAGATGTGGTTTAATGTGGATAATTGTAAAGTAATGCACGTCAGGAAAAATAACCCCAACTATACGTACAGTATGATGGGGGGGGGAGGGGCTAGTATGGCTACAACAAATCAGGAAAGAGATCTTGGAGTTATCGTGGACAGTTCTCTGAAAGGATGCTAGGAATTATTAAGAAAGGGATAGAAAATAAGACCCAGAATATCTTACTGCCCCTGTATAAAACTATGGGATGCCCACATCTTGAATACTGTGTCCAGATGTGGAGAGGTTAAAGCAACTGGGACTTTTCAGTTTGGAAAAGAGGCGACTCGGGGCGGGAAATAGGCTAGAGGTCTAGAGTGGTGTGGAGAGGGCAGATAAAGAAAAGTTATTTATTAGTTCCCATAATAGAAGAACTAGAGGACACCAAATGAAATTAATGGGTAGCAGGTTTAAAACTAAAGTTCTTCTTCACACAGCGCGTAGTCAACCTGTGGAACTCCTTGCCAGAGGAGACTGTGAAGGCTAGGAATATAACAGAGTTTAAAGAGAAGCTAGATAATTTCATGGAGGTTAGGTCCATAAAAGGCTATTAGCCAGGGGATAGAAATGGTGTCCCTGGCCTCTGTTTGTCAGAGGCTGGAGAAGGTTGGTCTGACCCAGTACAGCTGTTCTTATGTACTGACGGAGAATTTTAATCCCAGGGTTCGGAGGGGGGTCCAAAACCCCTACCAAATCAATTCCAGACACCCTTCTTAAGCAACCAGCTTTATTCAGGTACTCTCAGGAAAAGTTTCTGCAACTTCCCAAACAAAAGGCAAGGTCTTTTGTACCACTACAGGTCATGCCCCTTTGCACCAAATTCCCTCCAATCATTATCAGTCCCTTTGCAGGCCTTACAAACCAGTTTTACCTATGCGCCCCCCCCCTTTGCTCACCTGAGTTCAAGCACATACCTCTTTACAAAGACCAGACTTAACATCCAGGTCACACAGAGGTCATACTGACAACAAATTAAGTTTATCCTTCATTCCCCCCCTTTGATCCACTTGTGGATCACAATTAATCTTAAGCATCCTTTCCCATTCATCCAAGTGTCTTTGTAGTCTTTCTCGGGAGGATTCTGTACATTTAGCAGAAGCATCTGTTGTACCTTGTTTTCTGCTACATTCTCTATCTTTTGTAAGCACCCTTTAATACAGCATAAGGCTAGCTGTATCTTAAAGGATTCCAGTCTTGCAACCGCTCTCTAAATGTTTTTGTCTGGACGGACAATGTTTGGATTTCTTTTATCCTTGTGGTTAGGTTTGAACTCACATCAGAAACTTTAACACAACACTCTGGGCCTATTAATCCACATACCCCTCCTTGAGCCGCTAGTAGATAGTCAAGAGCCAGTCTGTTCCCATGGAATGGTAGTTTCAGCTACTGCAAGGGCAGTTTGTTCTATCCAGTTCCATGCTTCTTCCCAAGACCCATCCCGCTTGTTCCTGATATGCCCTGGTGGCAAAGTGTCAACAATCCTCATAGCTGGTGCCATGAGACCGAGGTAACAAAACCCTGATGCATTTTGCGGAAGCCTTTTATAGGCAAATTTACCGCATATCCACCAATAATTGTACATGTTCCACGAGTCAGACTGATATATCATCATGGCTCGGTTTGCAAAGGTGGTGTTACCTTCCTTGCAAAGGTCTGTACTAGTGGTCCCTCCCCATATGGCTGTTATTTCTGGTTTGAATAGAGTACACCAAAGGTTTGTGGTAGACATAGTGGAACCATTATGCCATACATGTGTCCCATCCACCTTTGTTATAATGTGTGTACAGCTTGATTTCCCTACAAAGGTGGTACCTGTAAGATTCCTACATAGGGACTTGTACCACTAAATGATAATTGGATGCACCCAGTCTGGTTGAACCACACAGTTTGGTCATTTTGTTCCAGTAATGCATCACTTACTAGTCCAGTTTTGTTTAACGGAAGGGCACCTATTGGGTATCCACTGTGCGCTTTGTGGTGCCCAGGCACACACCCAACAGTTAGTTTTGTTTTGCGGCTCATGCCATACCTTCTGCCAGCTGCAGAAAGGTATTAGTCCCAATACCATTCCCCTTTGGAGCCAAATAAGGCCTATACAAAGGAGGAACAAGAGTTTAGCCATTGTGCAGAGATTGTAATCCTTTCAGCACTTGCGGACGGAGGTTATAAGGAAGTGTGGAGGAAGGAAAACAGCTTTCAGAAAACCACACCTCTGACAAAGTGCCGGTAGGGTCAATGGCAAGGTTGGGTGTAGATTCGTGTGAAATGTCAACGTGACTAGTAGGACCAGAAGGGATCTGGCCTGTAGTGAGAGCATAGTGAACGAGGTCCCGGTCTCTGATTTCCGATGATGTATATCCCTTGTCCAGGAGAAGTGATTCAATTTCTCTCTCAGAAAGCGGTAGAAAGTCGTTTTCTTCTGGCTCTGGGCTGACAGGTTCAGTAGGAGGCGATATGTCGGGAGAGGCAAGTTCACACGACTTATGAGGGTCAACGGTCTGGCGCCGTGGCTTGCGTGTATCCAAGAATCTCGCTCGGCTACCTTCACAGCCGTGTTGGTAGTCAGCAGGACCTGGAAGGGACCATTCCACCTTGGAGATAGGCAGTCTTTCCTCCGGAATTCTTTTATCAGGACCCAATTTCCTGGCTGCTCATCATGGCAAGGCACATCAGTTGGGACAGGTAAGGCTTCTGCAACCTGAGAAGAGAGACTGAAAGCAATTTTAGACAGATGTATACAGTATCGAAGTAGTTCGTCATAACATTCAGACAAGTGGGAAGGATTAATTTTTCCAGGAGGCTCAAATCCAAGTAAAATCGGCCTCCCAAATAGAATTTCACGAGGGGTGAGACCATGTTTGCGGTTCGGGGTATTTCGGATATGCATGAGGGCAAGGGGCAATGCCTGCGGCCACTTTAATCCAGTGTCAGAGATAATCTTGCTTAACTTCCTTTTGATATCGAGGTGTCTTCTTTCAACATGCCCTGAACTTTGGGGATGATATGGGGTATGGAACCGTTGTTCTATGTGGAGGGCTCTACACAGATCTTGCAGGATTTTGGCCGTGAAATGGGTTCCTTTATCCGAGTCAATTTTTAAAGGGATTCCAAATCTGGGAACCACCTCAGTAACTAATTTCTTTACCACAGTAGTGGCGTCCGCTCGACGGCAAGGGAAGGCTTCCACCCAACCACTGAACACACATACAATAACCAGACAATACTTAAACCCACAGGAAAGGGTTAACTCTATAAAATCGATCTGTAAATATTGGAAGGGTCCATAGGCCCAAGTATGAGCACTCGGGGAGTAGTCTTTTCTCCACCCTGGGTAGAGAACTTTTGGCAAGTAGCACAATTGCTGGTGATTTTAGCAGCAGCTTGGTGAATCCCGGGCGCATACCAATGCTTTAGAATCTGGTCCGCTACCCCCCCTTTTGTTCATATGTCCTAATCCATGGGTAATGGTAGCCAATTGGGACACCAAAGTAGAAGGAGCCACAGGTCGTCCATCTGGTGAAAGCCAAATGTTATTATCTTGAATACGACACCCAGCTTTGTACCAATTGTGTTGTTCCTTCTCAGGTGCCCTAGATTGCAGCAGGGATAAATCATTTAGAGTCAGGGGAACAGAAACAGCGACCAGGATTTGAAATGGAGCTGGAGGTCCACAGGCAGCTGCATTCCTGGCTGCAAAATCTGCCCGTCTGTTTCCTACTGATACAGTATCAGTTTTATCAGTGTGAGCACTGCAATGCATAATAGAAATAGCAAAAGGTAATTGAATAGCAAGCAAGAGGTCATTAACAAGGGATCCATTAGAAATGGCACTTCCCGAGGACGTTAAGAATCTCGATGTTTCCAAATCTGACCTACAGAATGACAGATATTAAAAGCATACATTGAGTCAGTATAAATGTTAACAGATTGATCAATAGCTAAAATACAGGCACGAGTGAGAGCAATAAGTGCTTTACATGCTTCCCGATCAGGTGAGGCTATCAATAAATCATCAACATACTGAACAAGGATAGACTCCTTTGGCAAAGAAATTGAATCAAGGTCCCTTTTTAACAATTGTGAGAAAAGGGTGGGACTTTCAGTATATCCTTGAGGAAGTCTGGTCCAAGTCAGCTGCTCCCCATTTATAGGAAAAAGCAAACAAAAACTGTGAATCCTTATCAATGGGAATGGAGAAGAAAGCTGAACATAAATCTATGACAGAAAAACATTTAGCACCTGCAGAGATAGAGGACAATATTGTTGCTGGATTAGGAACCACAGGAAATCTGGGGATAACAAACTGATTTACAGCTCTTAGGTCCTGCACAAATCTATATATCTGTCTCCCTTGATCATCAAATTTCCCCTCCTTTTTGACCGGAAGTATTGGAGTATTACACACAGGCTGTGTTCTTATGAGCACTCCTTGTTCCAACAGGGAGGAGATTACAGGCGCTTCCTGGGACAAGGGGTACTGAGACACTCGAGGGTAAGGTCCGCCGTGTTTATACCTGATCTTTACAGGCTCTGCTGTTAACAGTTTCCCAACTTCATTGGAGTGAGAAGCCCACAAAGACGTTGGTACCTGATCCAGCTCCACACTCTCCAGTTTGGAGTCTGGGTCTATACCTTGTCCGTCTGTTGTTAACATCATGAGGTAATTTGTTGCCTGATTATGGGGTATATCAACAAAGACCCCTTCAGGGGAACAATAAATTGTAGCATTCAATTTACACAGCAGATCTCTACCCATCAAGTTAACAGGTGTACTGGGGGATAACAAAAAGGCATGTTCCTCTGTCAAAGGCCCAATGGTTAAGGAACATGGTTCACTCATTGCATGGGGTATAGTTACTCCCCACCCCTACAGCATTTACTATTTCTCCAGTTCTGGCCAGATTGGGAGCTTCATCCTCTCGTATTGTGCAAAGAGAGGCACCAGTATCAATTAGAAATTCATGTTTGTTTCCATTAACGGAAAATGAAACTAAGGCATCAGTTTTATCAATAACCTCTTGGCATAGTCAGTAAGGATTACTCCTTTATCGGTCCTCCGGAGGGTAGCCTCTGTTGGGTGCACCTGCTAAAAAGGGGTTAGTATTGGGCCACCTCTGTCCTTGTGACGATGGTCCGGACTGTCTGTTGGGGCCCTGGTTAAATCTATTTTGTCGTTGTCTTTTGCGACATTCAATTTTCCAATGGCCTAAACCCACCACAGTAATTACACACATCATTAGGTTGGGGGCCGCTTGTGTCTGTTTGGACCTTCCCTCTGACCTTGTGGTTGCCCGTGGCCTTGTAAATCTTGTATTTGGAGTGCCATTAGGGTATTTTTAAGTTCCTTTTTCTTTTGTTTTTCTACTTGCAAGTTTTCAAAAAACTGAGTTGCAGCTTCCAAAATTTTCTCAGTAGTTTCCATTTTCCATCCAATCATATTATTAATAATCTTGTCCCCAATTTCTGGTCTTAAATTCTGCACAAAGGTGGTTACTACCATAGTGCATATTGGCATCATTTGGGTGCAAAGAGCCTTGCCTGAAAATCAATAGGGCTTTCATCTGGCTTCTGTTTGCAGTTATATACTTTAGACCAATCGGTTTGCACTGGAACCATTTCGGTAATTGCATTCAGGAGACCTGTACGGTCATTTGCTAGCTCGGTACGTTCTGCAGCAGTAGTAGGAAAAATTCCTGGCAAATCTTGGGGCCATTGCTCACCCAGGTGGGCAGGAGTATCCCCAGGACCTGCTTGGGTGTAAGAGCTTGCTTCTCATGGGGTTCCATTATTCCCGAGAGTAGCATGTCAATGTCTCTGTGGGTAGGCTGATAAACTTCAAAAATCTGACACAACTCCTTTTCAAGCCCACAGGATCTTCTCTTATTTTTGGGAGAGTAAGTCTAAAATTCATGATGTCATTAGGTGTCCAGGGGACATGGACATCGGGGCGCCCCCTGCTGGATTAGGAAATTGTCTTAGTGGGAGAAGTTTAATATTCTCTTTAAACAGTCCAGGAAAACTTTTAGGTCCAACTTCAATAATCACATCCTTGTTTACGACATTACCTATAGTCACTGAGTTATTTTCGGGATCTATTTTAGTTATAACAAACCCCAGGTCCTTTAAGTCTTTAGCCAATGTTCGCTGCAACATTTGTGTGGGGACTTCTGACAGCTTTAGAATTACTGGACTCTGAGTATGCTCAGAATCCGAAGTTTTATTGGCCAGGTTGGCACCCAGTTCCGCCCCTGCAGAACTGTGAGTATGTGCGGGGGATTCAAATTGGGCTGGTGCAGTTGAATGATCGGTAAGCAATATTTGCTGATGCTGGGGCAGGTTGGTGGGAAGGGGAGCTGGGAAATTGGGGACCCACAGGTTCAATAAATCTTCAGATGGGTCTGGCAGCGGAGTTGGTGGTTTCAAGATGGATGGGTAGATTCCGCTGGGCGTAGGAACGTGGTTGTGGTTGTGCGGGGACAAATTTTAGAGAGTCAGATTTCTCCTTTATTTCTGCCAATTGTTTTTTCAGTTTTCATTTGAGTCCTTTAGGCTAGCCATTATGGATTTATCTCTTAATTTAGAGGCCTGATCATCCCAGAGGTGCCAATAATTCATCTGAGAGGGTGACTGGACTCTAAGACACCCTTTAAATAATTTAATTTGTCTAATTGAAAGGTACCTTGAACTGGGAATTGTAATTCTGATTCTACATAAGTATATTCATTCCACGCGTGTGTGAGCTTTACCAGCCTCCTGAGTTTAAGACCTGCTGGCAATTTCCTGGCTGACTATAAATCTGCAGCATTTTACCCAATGGGGTTTTAGATCTATCTTAGATCCCTTATTCCCCATAATCCCTGCCCTATTACCTATAAACAGTTCCAATCCGGCACTAACCTGCCTTCCTCTCAGCTTCAAGCCTGAGCTGACCCTGTTTCAGTGTCTTCCCACTGTCCCCTCTTAACAAACTTATTCAAAAAAAAAAATAAAAATAAAAATAAAAGAGAAGGAAAAAGACTTACAGTTGCTTGGGAAGGATGTTCTTAACGTAGGGTGGACGCTTACCGCCAGTGAAAGCAGCCGTTCAGGACAAGGAGAGAGGAACGGAACAGTGAGATTTTGTAACACGGATCTCTTACCGATTTGTATGGCGCCTTTCTGTTCAGTCTTTCCGGTCCAGCCCATCTCAATCACCTGGTGTCCCGATCCATCCCACTTCTGACACCATAAATGACGGAGAATTTTAATCCGAGGGTTCGGATGGGGGTCCAAAACCCCTACCAAATCAATTCCAGACACCCTTCTTAAGCAACCAGCTTTATTCAGGAATGCATTCCAGGGCAAAAAACTCCAGGATACTCTCAGGAAAAGTTTCTGCAACTTCCCAAACAAAAGGCAAGGTCTTTTGTACCACCTTACATGGTAATTACCTTTTTCTCACTGACCACTTACAGTTGCATGCATATACAGGTCATGCCCCTTTGCACCAAATTCCCTCCAATCATTATCTGTCCCCTCACAGTCCCTTTGCAGGCCTTACAAACCAGTTTTACCTATGCGCCGCCCCCCCCCCCCTTTGCTCACCTGAGTTCAAGCACGTACCTCTTTACAAAGACCAGACTTAACATCCAGGTCACACAGAGGTCATACTGACAACAAATTAAGTTTATCCTTCAGTACCTTCCCCCCCAGAGAGAGGAGGGCTGGCGAGCGTAGTGAGCGGGAGGCGCAGCCCCCCTACTTATTCTTAAATAATGACAAAAAAGTCGCCATGGATCTAAAATGAAGCTCTCTGCAAAGTCCTGGACCTCAGTGGACATTGCCAGCCACCCTTCTGAAATTAAACCCTTCCCCTTCCCAGTGCGAAAGGGCCCGGCCACACTCCTGGGGCTGGAGCGAATGCCAAGGCCAATGCAAACACTGGGCGTGTTTTTTACACTAGCTCGAAGAAGGAGGGTTTGGAAGGGGCGTGTGCGTCCTTTCCACGTGCGTATCGCTTCTCGCTCACAACTGCGGCTTCTCTGGCGCACAAATACATCCACCTGGCCATGGAGAAAAGATGCAAAAACGATTTCGGAAGCAGCCAAGCAAACGGTCTTGCTCTATCTCCCCATCGAAACACGAGCAGCAAGCAAAGCCGCCGCCGCGCGCAAAGCGAGCACCGATCCACTGGACCAAAATATCCCTGATCCCAGCCTGCGGAGCCGAACCAAACCCCCAAACCAAAAGGCCCAAGGAAAAGTCACAAACATCCGTGAAAACTCAGCGCAGCGAAGCAAAACCCGCCAATCCCAATGTCGACACTACGGGGGAAAACGGTTTTGCCTTCAAAGCAAAACCGCCCTGCCCTAACCGAAGCACCAGTGACCCCCTCTACCCCCGCTCCTCCACCCACGACCCACCCACTAACGAACATCCCGCCACACCACACAGCGCGAGGCGGGCCTGTGCCTGTGCGTCCGTCTGTCTAGCTGCGCTAACCGCTCTGCCGGTCTCTTCCCAGGGAAGGCGGCGGATGGTCCTTCCCCCGTCAAAATCCCAGGTGCAGAACGCCCCGACCCCCCATCTCAGCAGCCCCTTCCCACACACCCCACTGCTCAGCTGTGGCCTCACCCCAGAGCGTCGGGGGCCACAAAATCTACTAGCCCTCCCACCCCCCGGCTCTGATCTGTGCGGGAATGTGGGGCGTCTTTCTGCCTCTCAATTGGGGGTTGGGTTTTTCCCTTGTGCGGCCCCCGACTGATTTTACTGGGGTCAGTGGCCCCCCTCCGGAAAAGGTTCCCCCTGGAGCTATGCTGCAGCCCACACTCAGGTGCAATAGGACCCTCTTTGCCCCGGTGCGAGGGCCGGAGGTGCCTTCTGGGGGGCCGGGATCTCCCACGTCCGTACTCAAACCGGAGAGATCGACAGGTCAGGAAGACGTGGGACAAACCGACTCGCTGGACGTCAGCGGCCGGCAAAGTTTGGGGACTTGCAAACTCCGCCTGGAAAGGCCGCTGCTCCATCACCCCCGGCCGGGTCCCCCCAAGGCCTGGCCAGGCCCGAAGCCGGGCCCCTCGCACTGGCCCGATGACCCACGGGTCACGCCCCTGAGCATCTGTGGATGGCCCCAGATTGCGACCCCCGACGGCCTATGAGTTAGCCCCCGTGCCTCCGAGGGCAGCAAGATTCCCCCCCCCCGGGGTTACCCGCGGGGCTCCCTCTGCCGCCTGCGTTTGGGTGACCCCACACAGGCAGATCTCAGGGCACAGCGCGGTTACGGGGGGGTTGTCAGTCTAAGCTACTGTCGGCGGTTTGCTTCTGTGCGCGGAGGCGAGGGCGTGAGATGGGCCAGCAGAGACCAGGCGGGATGGGTCTGGCCCTCCCAGGACAAGCTGCAGCCTGGCCGAGCGAGCGACTAGATCCCGTGTCCACACGGCCTCGCGGGCACCTGGGTGGGAAATTACAGGCCAGCACCTTCTTCTAACCCTCCGGCTGGGCAGACCGGAGCCGGCCCCCCAGGACATGGGCCTGGAATGGCTGGTGTGCTCACCGTGGAAGCAAACCCCCCCCTCCCCCCCCCACTCCTCTGTGCCCTGAAATAAGGGAACCCCCCCTGCATTGGATCCCACTTCCCCTGCCCAGCTGAAGCCTGGGTCCCAGCATCTCCCCCCGCAGAAGGATTTGGGGGAATTGCAAAACAGCCTGGAGGGACAAAGCAGCAAAGGCCCCGGGTCCCCGTGCGGCTCGTGGAGAGACCTGGCTCTCCACTGCTGGGTGCTGCTCCAGTTCGACCTCGCTGCAAACAACGACTCGCTGCCGAGACCCAGGGTAGGGGGACACCGAGGTCACTGCCCGGGCTCTGGTGGGGGGGTCAGGGGGTTACGCAGCAGGAATCCAACCGCCGATCCGGCCCAGAGTCCAACAGCTGCTGGACTTGGTGGGAGCGACGCTGCCCCGCGCCCTTCGGCCTGTTCTGCTCCAGGGACTCTGGCAGGGGCCTGCCCACAGGGGTGAGCTCTGCAGGGCATGGGAGGCCTTGGCCCCGGCCCCGCAGGGGGAGGAGCTGAGATGGGCCCCAGGAGAGCGGGGGAGGCAGGGACAGCTGGGATCAGTGTTGTGCGGGTGCCAGTGGCACCGAGCAGAACCAGGGCCTGCTCCTAGCCTGGGCACCGGCCCCGACCCCAAGCAGGGGGCCTCTGTGCCGGGCACATTCTCAGCAGTTTAGCCCTACGGGCTCCCCATGTCTATAGGGCCTGGGGGAGCCCGGCTGTGAGGAAGTGGGGTGTCTTGGGAGTTCAAAGGGGGGTGTTACATACAGGGGGGCGCTCAGTGCCCAGCAGTTACTGGTTGAATGTGACAAAGGAGGGGGAGTTTGTGGTTTCAGGGAATAGCCCAGAGTTGGAGCCAGGGTGTCTGGTGCCTGGTGCCCTGGCCCTGCTCAGGGGACACAGCCAGTTCTGGCCAGAGGACAGACAAGGGGCTGCGGAGAGGGACCCAGCAACCAGCCCAGTGGGTCCCAGCGAGGGGGGAACATTGGACGGGGAGGGGGGCGGAGAAGAGGGGCCCAGGCGACCCTCTTGCCTGGGGAGAGACAATGGCCAGGAGGGGCTGTTGGATGGTGGCGCTATTCCCTCTGGGAGGAGGCCCCCCCCTGAGGGGCGCACGGCAGAGGCAGGCGGCTGGAGGGCCTCAGAGGTGCTGTCCCGGAGGCAGAGGGGTGAGCCCCCAAGAGAGGGTCGCCGCACTGGAGTGGGATCCTGGGACAGGGCTGTCTCACTGCCGCTGGAGAGGAGGGGCTCCCCGAGAAGGGGCTGCCGCACTGGAGGGTGGGGGTCCGCCCAGGAGCCGAGGGGCCAAGTGTGGGCACCACCTGTGAGCCATGACACCGGCCCCATGGGCTCCCCATGTCTATAGGGCCTGGGGGGGAGCCCCGCCCCTTCGGACTCCCCAGTGCTATAGCCTGGGGGTAGCCTGGCTCCTATACATTCCCCGTGTCTGTAGGGCTTGGGGCCGCCCAGCCCCTACGGGATCCCGGTGTCTGTAACCTGGGGGGGAGACCAGTGTCTATAGGGCCTGCGGGGAACCCGGCCCCATGGGCTCCCTGTATCCATAGGGCCTGCGGGGAGCCCCAGCAGGCAGCAGTGAGTAGCCGCCCCTTTGCCAGGGCCCGCTGGGGGCCGCAGGACGGTGGCGCCAGGCGGGGGTTTGGGGAGGGCACCGCTGGCCGAGCGAGGGGCCCTGCAGCGCGGTCCCTGGGGCCTCCGCGGGGTCCCAGCTAACCCACACCACAGCCCAGCCCGCCCCTGCCCCACGGCGGCTCCCTCGGCCTGGCCGGGCACCACGTCACCGGGGCAACCGAGGCACGTTGAAGCCACGGGCCAGGCCTCCTCCGGCAGCCTAGTGCCAGGCCGGGCCCCAGGAGCGGGGCGAACCCCGACACCTCCCTGCGCAGGGGCCCGGCGCCCCACGTCCCAGAGCAGCCCCAGGAGGGGGAGTGGTTGCTCTGGTTCCCCAGGAAGGGAGGGGCTGGTGGCCAGAACAGAAGGGGGCTGGCTGCCCTGGTGCCCCATATAAAAGAGCTGGCAGCCCCAAGACATGGGGTGGCTGTTCTCTGTGGGGCCCCAGGGCGGGGGCTGGGTGCTCTGGGGCCCCAGGGCGGGGGCTGGTTGCTCTGGGGTGCCAGGGTGGGGGGCTGGTTGCTCTGGATGCCCCAGGGCGGGGGGGGCTGGGTGCTCTGGGGGCCCGGTCCAACGGGGACACACTCACCAGAGAGCAGGGTGCCTGGCAGGAGCAGAGCGGTGCAGCCAGTGGGGGGCAGGGGGCCGGACACCCCCCACCTGTGCAGGCTGGAGCAGCAGCTCCATGGGCCCCTCTGCCCTGCTCCCAAGGGAGCGCCCGCCCTACAGCCGCCCCTTAAATACCCCGCCTGGCCCCGCCTCCCCCACTGATTGGCTGCAGCTGGGGAGCCGCTCTGTCCCTCAGCTCAGCTGGCCCCGCCCCCGGCCAGGGCAGCCCCAGCTGAGGCGGCCTGTGGGGTGAGGCCTTGGCTGGGCTGCCCCGTGTCCCCGCTGGCAGCCCCCCCCGTGCCGGCTCCGCAGCCCCCGAGCCCTCCCTGCTGGGCCCGAGGAAATCCCAAGGGAGCCGCCCCGGCCCCCACATTCTGTCCTCAGCAAGGTTCCTCTCATTGTGCCCACCCGTGTGCGGAATAAATTTTGCCCCATGCACCGAAACACGCGCTGTCGGCGGGGCAGCATTTGCATGCCACCTGCACCACTCTGCAGGGGCCCAGGGGAAGTGCCCAGTGGCGTGGCCTGGGGGAGTCCCGGGGGGCTGGCATCCTCTATAGGAGAAAGGCCCCACGCTCCAATTCCCCCTGTGAGGAAGTGGGAGTGTATTCGCTCGTCATTCCTGCTGGCCTGTGCTGCTCTAATGTGTGTGCCTCAGTTTCCCTGGGCCACTGCACCCGTGCCTGGCTGGGGAGGGGTGCTGGGGGTGTGGGATAGGCTGGGTGGGCGGGGGCCTCCCTTTCCCCAAGCTGGCTGCCCTAGCTGCTCCCAGTCCCTGTGCGAGCAGTCTGTGCTGTGCCGTGTCCCTGGGACCCAAGACCCTTTCTGCCGGCTGGCTGTGGGTGGGGGCAGGGCCCAGGGGCTCCCCACCCTCCGTGCCGCGGTCTTCCCGGGAACCCAAAATATTCTTGCTCGAGCTGATCTGGGAGCGAGCGCTTGGATGGATGCACCATAGGGATTCACACGCCGACCAGTTGATTAGCAGAGTGCCCGGGTTCCTATTGGTGGTGCACATCTGCAGGCACCTTGGTGCACATGACAAAATTTATTCCGCACACAAAAGGGGGGGGGGGAAATAGAACCACCGCCCTAACCCCATTTCCTAGCAGGTGAACAGCTCTCAAGGGCTGTTCGCCTCTCCCAGGTGCATCCAAGGTGCAGGGGCGCACCCTTTGGTGGCTGGGAGGGTGAAGGCCACCTCGAAATCGCCTGCGCGAAATCGACAAGAGATCTTGTCAATTTCAGCCTTCAGGTGAAACCCGAGAAATGCTGCAAACAGCCCTTTCAAAGTGCAGCCAGCTGGCTTTGTGCGGCTTTGTTCCCAAAATGGAAACGTTTCTTGTTTGGTCGCACTTGCAACAACCACACAAAAAAACCACAACGTGCGTTAAACCGCAAACACTCCTGCAAGTTACAGCGACTGGACGTGGAAACCAAACCGAAAGAGATCGGCGATCGGCTCGGGACGTCCTAACGACACTCGGGGCCTGCCATTCAATATAGAAAGAGGGTCGAAACTCGTTTTTCTTCCAAAGGTGCTGCAATCACTCCCCTGACTGTCCAGTTTTCCCCGCCGATCCCTTTGCCGTTTATCAGGCTAATTGTTTTCCTTGCGATTCTTTCCCGGGTTTCACAAAATTCCTTTTGAAGCCCTTGGAAGAGGGGAAAGTGATCAGGAACCAGTCAGCATGGATTCACAAAGGGCAAGTCCTGCCTGACCAATCTGATTAGCTTCTATGATGAGGTAACTGGCTCTGTGGATGTGGGAAAGTCAGTGGATGTGATATACCTTGACTTTAGCAAGGCTTTTGATACAGTCTCCCACAATATTCTTGCCAGCAAATTACGGGAGTGTGGATTGGATAAATGGACGGTAAGGTGGATAGAAAGCTGGCTAGACTGTCGGGCCCAACAGGTCGTGATCAACGGCTCGATGTCAGGATGCCGGTCGATTTCTAGCGAGTGCCCCAAGGATCAGTTCTAGGACCAGTTTTGTTCAACATCTTTATGAATGACCTGGAGGAGGGGATGGGTTGCACCCTCAGCAAGTTCGCAGATGACACTAAGCTAGGGGGAGAGGCAGATACGCTGGAGGGCAGGGATCAGGTCCAGAGTGACCTGGACAGATTAGAGGATTGGGCCAAAAGAAATCTGATGAGGTTCAACAAGGACAAATGTGAAGTCCTGCCCTTGGGACGGAAGAATCCCAAGCGTTGTTACAGGCTGGGGACCGACTGGCTAAGTAGCAGTTCGGCAGAAAAGAGCCTGGGGATTACAGTGGATGAGAAGCTGGATGAGTCAACAGGGTGCCCTTGTAGCCAAGAAGGCTAATGGCATATCGGGGTGCATTAGGAGGAGCATTGCCAGCAGATCCAGAGATGTCATTATTCCCCTTTATTCAGCTCTGGTGAGGCCACATCTGGAGTATTGTGTCCAGTTCTGGGCCCCCCACTACAGAAAGGATGTGGGCGCATTGGAGAGGGGCCAGCGGAGGGCAACCAAAATGATTCGGGAGCTGGAGCACATGACCTATAAGGAGAGGCTGAGGGATTTGGGTTTGTTCAGTCTGCAGAAGCGAAGAGTGAGGGGGGATTTGAGAGCAGCCTGCAACTTCCTGAAGGGGGTTCCAAAGAGGCTGGAGAGAGGCTGTTCTCAGTAGTGCCGGATGGCAGAACAAGGAGCAATGGGCTCAAGTTGCAGTGGGGAGGTCTAGGTTGGAGATTAGGAAAAATGATTTCCGTAGGCGGGTGGGGAAGCGCTGGGCTGGGTTCCCTAGGGAGGGGGTGGAATCTCCATCTGTCAAAGTTTTTAAGTCCCGGCTTGACCAAGCCCTGGCTGGGTTGATTGAGTTGGGATTGGTCCTGCCTTGGGCAGGGGGCTGGACTTGATGACTCTTGAGATCTCTTCCAGCTCTAGGATTCTGTGAAAATTAAACCCTGAGGACACAGTTTGGGAGCCTGGCCACTGGGCTGGATGGACCTTCGGTCTGACCCATTCTGGCTGCTCTGAAGTTCTTCTCTTTCCGCCAGGTTCTGCGTCTTCTAAAACAGTCGCATTTCAGTGAGGATCTCCGAGCAGTTTGGGCCCCGCCTCCCGGGGCACAGCGATGCCTTCTGGAGAAATTATCAGCCGCTCAGAGGGGGCTTGGGATCCGGCTCCCAGCTACCTAAAACACTTGACAACAAACTCCCTCTGCTCTCAGAAACGTTGCCCTTTGTACACCTGCATCAGATCCTTGGACGCTGACTCCCTGGGTTCTCCTGGGCTCAAGCACCCACGGGCGAAGGAGTGGGAGGGAATAGGCGGCACCCAGAGCGGAAATCAAATGGGGAACATGATCAGTTCTGGGCTGCTAACAGCTGCTGTCTTGCGTGCATGGAGTTTGTTTATAAACTGAGGCAGGGAGATTCACATAACCAAAGGCTTGCGGCTCAAAGAAAGATTTAAAACAAAACAAAACATCCCTTCAGTGTGCAGCGGCAGTCAAAAAAGCAAATAGAACGTGAGGAATCATTAAAAAATGGGATAGAGAATAAGACAGAAAATATCGTATTGCCTCTGTATAAATCCATGGGATGCCCACATCTTGAATACTGCGTCCAGATGTGGTCGCCTCATCTCCAAAAAGATCTCTTGGCATTGGACAAGGTTCAGAAAAGGGCAACCAAAATGATTCGGGGTTTGGAACGGGTCCCGTATGAAGAGAGATTAAAAAGACCGGGACTTTTCAGCTTACAAAAGAGGAGACTAAGGCAGGATAGGATCTAGGTCTATAAAATCATGGCTGGTGTGGAAAAAGTGAATACGGAAATGTTATTGACTGATTCCCACAATATAAGAACGAGGGGTCACCAAATGAAACGAACAGGCAGCAGGTTTCAAACAAACCAAAGGACGTTTTTCTGCACTCAGCACACAGTTAACCTGTGGAACTCCTCGCCAGAGGATGTGGTGAAGACCAGGCGTTTAACAGGGTTCAAAAAAGAGCTAGATAGATTCATGGAGGTTAGGTCCGTGAATGGCTATTAGCCAGGATGGGTAGGAATGGTGTCCCTAGCCTCTGTTTCTTTGGAGGTGGGTGACGGGGAAAGGATCATGCAAGTATCACCTGTTGTGTTCCCTCCCTCTGGGGCATCTGGCGTTGGCCACTGTCAGCAGACAGGATACTGGGCCGGATGGACCGTTGGTCTGACCCAGTCTGGCCGTTACGTAACAAGTCGTCCCGTGGCACCTTAGGGAGTCACACAAAAACCCTATGTCTAGTATCGTGAGCTTTCGTGGGCGATGATGAAAAAGTAGCCCACGAAAGCTCAGGATACTACCTATCTATTTTTGTCGGGCTCTACGGGTGTGCCGACACTGGGCAATTAAGGTGAAAGAAGTTATTTCAAAATACAGGTTGAAGCTCTCTCATCCAGACCTCTCTCGTCCGGACACGTCCGTGGTCCGGCATGCTTGGAGCGAGCCGGGTGTCCACTTTCCGGGGGCGTGGACGAGTTCCCCGCAGTCCCATAACGTTTGTTTGCAGCCCCCGGGCCTGGTTCTCAGTGTTCTGGGCTGTGATTTAGCGGCGCCCCGGATCAGGCACCAGCGGGGGACAGAGACTTTCTCCCCCGGGTTCCCCGAGCAGGAGGCAGGCGGACCAGTACGCCCTACGCTGTGTGCCGGGCTCTGCTCCGTCCTCGCGTCCCTGGAAACACTAAGCACCCCAAACCTGGGGCTGACTCGCAAAACAGCCCCTCCCCCTTGTTCCCATCCCCAAGGGGGAACCCCCAGCCATCTCCGGGACAGTCCGTCCTTGTGGGGAGTCTCCGGGATGCTCCTTCCCCGTGGGGAATCCCCGGGACGCTCCCTTCCTGCCCATCTCCCCGCTGGCAACGGCTCATTGGAATCCGTTTCTCCTTGGTCACTGATCAAAGGGGATTCCCAGTACAGGGACTGGAGCCTACCACTGTGGGGGGGGGATGGTGTCTGGTGGCCCCCTCCCAGCTCACACATAGAACGCTCCAATTTGGGGAGCCCCCGAGTTAAGAAGGCCACATGCCCCCCCCCCCCACCAGCCTGTGAAAACGCACGAGGCGCCTCCCCTGCACGACTGAGAGAGCCTCGGCACACGGGGCTAGAAGGGGGGAAGGGTCACTCCCCGACTGTCGAGACAGCCCCCCCAAAATGGCAGGCTTTCTAGTGGGGCAGCTTTGAGCGGCCCCCCACGGCTTTGACAGCACTGCAGGGGGAGCGGCGGCCTGGCTGGCGGCAGAAGTCGACAACGGGCCAGGCTGCTGAGCCCCCGGAAACTCATCACATGAGTGAGGTGCTGGCATAAAAGAAGGCAGCTCCGATGGGCACGGAGAAAGCCAAAAGAGCCTGGCACTGCGGGCCAAAAAAATCCCCTTCCCGGGCCACTTATCTGCCTCTGGGAAGGAATAATCCCGCTCACAAGACAAATGGGAACCTTTTCGCCGTAGCGTTGGCCTTCACAACATCCTCCAGCGAGGAGTTCCACAGGTTGACTGTGCACTGCATGGAGGAAAACATCCTCTGGTTTGTTTTCAACCTGCTACCTATTCTTTTCATTTGGTGACACCCCTAGTTCTTGCCTTCACAACATCCTCAGGTGAGGAGTTCCACAGGTTGACTGTGCGCTGCGTGAAGAAAAACACCCTTTGATTTGTTTTCAACCTGCTACCTATTTGTTTCATTTGGTGACCCCCCCCTAGTTCTTGCCTTCACAACATCCTCCAGGCGAGGAGTTCCACAGGTTGACTGTGCGCTGCGTGAAGAAAAAAATCCTTTGGTTTGTTTTCAACCTACTGCCTCTCCATTTCATTTCATGACCCCTAGTTCTCATGTCATGGGAACAAGTCAATCACGTTTCCTTAACAGCAAGATAACTCATTGGATGCCACCCTGGTCCCAGCGTCCAGCATGGGCTCTGTATTCCAGCCCTTCCCTGCGGGAACGGCCCCTGGAGCCCATGTTCAGCTGGGCATGACAGCGCAGTCCTGATGCTGCTCCGGGTTACTGCAGGGACCAGCGCTCAGCTGTGCGAAGCAGGGGTGTCGAAAAAGCGAACCCGTTCCATGTTCCATGGAACCTGTGAACCAGGATTCCCGCGCCAGCTTTCTGGGTAACTGGTTAGCCCGTGAACCCCTAGGGCCGAGCTCCTCTTGGTTTGCCGCGGCAGCATGAGCCCAATTAAGATACCCCAGATCCAGCCCCATTGTACACAACTGTGGGCATGTCTTGAAACAACTGGAGCATTTCCCACACGAGACTAGTGTCTGGTTTTCTGGAAAATACTTTCCAATGGCATTTCTACAGGCACCCCGGGAGGCCAGCTGCTCCCGCCTAACGGATCGTCCTCCCCTCCCCCCAGCTGCATTTTTAATGGAAAGTAGATTAAAATAATAAAACAAGCCCCGGCAAACTCTACCATCATTTTCAGTTTTCATTCCACCGCCCTGGCGTGTATACTGTGGTCTCCCTGCACAACCCATGGAGGAGGGCCAAGGGAAGAGCACCACGCTGGAAAGGGTGCAATTCAACAGCCTGCCAGTGGAGCATGGGATCTGGACTGGGGACATAAGCGGAGCTGTGGGGCCGGGCCGGAGGGACCATGGGGATACAGACCAGGCCTGAGTTCCTTGGTCTTCTCTTTTCTCAACTAAACAAGCCCAATTCTTTCAGTCTTCCCACATAATTCATGTCTTCTAGATGAGCAGTTCCCAACTTTCTTGATCATATAGACCCCTTTTCAAGCTATTAAAATGTCATGGACCTCCCTCTCCCTGCGGAGGAGAGAAAGAAAGAAAAGAGAGGCAGAAAAAAGGAAAAAGGAGAGAAAAAAGAGGCTAAGTCTACACTGCAGAGTTTTTGCTCAAAAACTCATGAAGCGTCCACACCTCAAGCGTGTTTTTGTGCAAGAAAATGTACAGTGAATTGACAGTACAGAGGAGTTTTTCCAGCGTATGTATTCCTCTTTCTATGAGGAATAACTCCTATTTGCTCAAGAGCTCTTGTGCAAAAAGGTGTGTGGGGACAGGAAACAGGGTTTTTTTGGTGCAAAAACAGCCTCTTGAAAGAAGCACAGGTGCCCTGGGGGCCATTCTGTGAATGGCAATCAGCGCTTTCTTATGAGAGAGCATCCATGCAGTCTGAATGCTCTCTTGCGCAAAAGTGCATCACTTTTCCAATGCGCTCTTGCGCAAGAGGTTTTTGCGGAAGATCTCTTCCACAAAAAGCTTGTTGGGCAAGAAGCCTGAGGTGTAGATGTAGCCAGAGAGAAAAAAAAAGAGAGAAAAGAGAGAGGGAAACAAGAAAAAGAGGAGAAAAGATAGAGAAAAAGAGAGAGAGAGAAAGAACAAAATAAAGAGAGAAAGAGAAAAGAAAAGAGAGAGAAAGAAAAAGAGAAAGAGAAAAGAGAAGAAGAAAAGATAGAGAAAAAGAGAGAGAGAGAAAGAACAAAGAAAGAGAAAGAGAGAGAGAAATGAGAGACAGAGAAAGAACAAAGGAAAGAGAAAAGAAAGAGAAATGAGAGAGAGAAAGAACAAAAGACAGAGAGAAAAGAGAAACGAGAGAAAAGAGAGAGGGAAACAAGAAAAAGAAGAAGAAAAGATAGAGAAAAAGAGAGAGAATAAGAACAAAAGAAAGAGAAAAAAGAGAGAGAAAGAAAAAGGAAAAAGAGAGAGAAAAGAAAAAAAGAGAAAAAAGAGAGAGGGAAACAAGAAAAAAGAAGGAGAAAAGAGAAAAAGAGTGAGAGAAAGAACAAAAGAAAGAGAAACAAGAGAGAGAGAAAGAACAAAAGACAGAGAGAAAAGAGAAAAGAGAGGGAAACAAGAAAAAAAAGAAGGAAAGATAGAGAAAAGAGAAAGAATAAAAACAAAAGAAGGAGGAAAAAAGAGAGAGAAAGAAAAAAGAGAGAGAGAGAGAGAAAAGAGAGGGAAACTAGAAAAAAGAGGAGAAAAGATAGAGAAAAAGAGAGAGAGAAAGAACAAAAGAAGGAAAAAAGAGAAAAAAGAGAGAGAAAAGAAAAGAGAAAAGAGCGAGGGAAACAAGAAAAAAGAGAAAAAGAGAGAAAAAAGAGACAAAGAAAGGATCAGGCCCGCCGCGGTGGGCCTGATCCTTATTTTTAAACTTTCCCCGGACCCCCTGCAGTACCGTCGCGGACCACCAGGGGTCTGCAGACCACAGGTTGGGAACCACTGGTCTAGACCTTTCATCATTTTTGTGGCGCTTCTCTGGACCCTCTCCGATTTCTCCACCTCTTTCCCGAAATGCGGTGCCCAGAACTGGACACAATCCTCCAACTGAGGCCTAACCAGCGCAGAGCAGAGCGGAAGAATGACTTCTCGTGTCTTGCTCACAACACTCCTGTTCATGCAGCCCAGAATCATGTTTGCTTTTTTTGCAACAGTGTCACGGTGCTGACTCATATTTAGCTTGTGGTCCACTCTGCCCCCTAGATCCCTTTCTGCCGGACTCCTCCCTAGACAGTTGCGTCCCGTTCCGTGTGTGTGAAGGTCCAGTATTTGAATTCCTATTCCCCGACTCCATGCTACCCCCTGCTTACATCACGGTAGTACTTTTTGGGCTTTGTTTTAGGTGCAGCCCGCTAGCCATCTCCTCCAGCTCCGTTAAGTGGAGGATGCGTTCAGACCTCAAAACGGGGTGGTTTTCACCCAACCCAGACCAAGGCTGGACTCAACTCCGGACAGCACAACCCAGAATCCCATTTTAAACCAGTCGCTTGGAAACGGAAACTCAGAACCAACGGGGCTCATGCTTCCTACCCTGAAAACACTCAACATCTGACACCATTCGTTGCCAAATGCCTGGGGAAAAAAACCCCATGTCGGCGGATAACCTGCCGAGAAGAGACAGAACTGAAAGCGACGTGAGGCCGTAACGCTGTTCTAGTGTGGCAGGGCTCCACGTTCTCGATTCCTGATCAACTACTCTCTCCCCTAGAGATATAAAATGCACTTAGGGTGTCATCTTTTATCCTCCGCACCGGGGCCCCTGAGTTTTTTGGCTCACTGGCATCCCCAAGCCAGGGGAAGCCATCGCGCTGGGCTTTTTGTGGCTTCCTTAATCAAGTGCGGTGTGAAGAGGCCGGAGGAGGGATAAAACAAAGGGAAGGTGTCATTTGCTTCCATTAGTAGAAGTCAAGGGCGCTGCATGGGGAAGGGGAGGATGAAGGGGTACGTGTCGTGTTCCCGGAAGCTGGGCATTTTTGCAGTGGCGCAGGAGAGATCGCAGTGCCGCCCCGCTGATTCGCAGAACGCTCGCTGCGCCGTTCGGGTGGGTGGTGCACTTTCAGATGTGCCTCGGTGCGTGGAACAAAATTGATTCCACACACGGGTGGAAAAAAAACTGCCCATGCATGGAAAAGATGAGGGGGAACATTGGTCACATCCCCCCACACACACACCCTCCCAGACAGCCCAAGTGCTAGCACCAGACAAAACACAGCTTTTGACCATGCTCCCCTTGTCCCCTCCGGCCCCCCAATCCGTACCCTGATTCCTGCTCCCCTCCATCCCGGGATCGGGCTCATCTCACTCAGCATGACAACAGCCTGCTCTTGACTGACCCTTTCCCGTCAGGCATTTCGCTGCCCTGCTGACACGTTCGCCCGTAACCGTTGGGCGCGGACGTCGCGGCTTTGGGTCTGCGGCCGCCACGCGGCTATAAAAACTGGCCGCGTATGGGGCGCTCCAGGGAACGCAGACGCTGGCAGGCCCCTCGCCCGTAGCAAGGCCTCCCCCAGCTCGGGAGACGGCACACACATTTTCACACCACAGTTTTAAGTAATCTGCACCCTACCCCGGACAGATTTCTCTTTTGTCCCCGGTTCCTTCAACCCCTGCCCAAAGCAGGGCCAACCCGGCTCAGTCATCCCAGCCAGGGCTCGGTCAAGCTGGGACTTACACACCTCTCCGGATGGAGATTCCACCCCCTCCCTAGGGAACCCAGCCCAGCGCTTCCCCACCCGCCTAGGGAAATCGTTTGTCCTAATCTCCAACCTAGACCTCCCCCCCTGCAACTTGAGCCCATTGCTCCTTCTTCTGCATCCGTCACCACTGAGAACAGCCTCTCTCCAGCCTCTTTGGAACCCCCCTTCAGGAAGTTGAAGGCTGCTCTCAAATCCCCCCTCACTCTTCTCTCCTGCAGACTGAACAGACCCAAGTCCCTCAGCCTCTCCTCGTAGGTCACGCGCTCCAGCCCCTAAGCATTTTGGTTGCCCTCCGCTGGACTCTTTCCAATGCATCCACATCCTTTCTGTAGCAGGGGGCCCAGAACTGGACACAATACTCCAGATGTGGCCTCCCCAGAGCCGAATAAAGGGGAATAATCACGTCTCTGGATCTGCTGGCAATGCTCCTCCTAATGCACCCCGATATGCCGTTAGCCTTCTTGGCTACAAGGGCGCCCTGTTGATTCATCTCCAGCTGTAACCCCCAGGTCCTTTTCTGCAGAACTGCTACTTAGCCAGTCGGTCCCCAGCCTGTAACAATGCTTGGGATTCTTCCGTCCCAAGGGCAGGACTCCACTTGTCCTTGTTGAACCTCATCCGATTTCTTGTGGCCCAATCCTCTAACCTGTCCAGGTCACTCTGGACCCGATCCCTGCCCTCCAGCGTATCTACCTCTCCCCCTAGCTTAGTGTCATCCGCAAACTTGCTGAGGGTGCAATCCACCCCCGCATCCAGGTCACTAGTAAAGCTGTTGAACAAAGCCAGCCTTAAATCGGATCCTTGGGGCGCTCCGCTTGAAACCGACTGCCAGCCAGACATGGAGCCGTTAATCACTATCCATGCAGCCCAACGATCTAGCCAGCTTTCTATCCACCTAGTGATCCATTCATCCAATCCAGGCTTCCTTCACTTGCTGGGAAGAATCCTCAGGAACCCAGCTGGGGCATCCCAGGAGCTCACGCCTATGCGGCTGGCCGAGTTGCAGACACTTCCAGCTGTAGAAGCGATGCTCCCAAACTCTGGGCTCCCGAGAGCCACACTGGGAGGAGGCGGGGTGGGGTAGGACCCAGCTAAATCTGACGTGCTGCAGAGACGCACGGTCTTTGCCCTCCCGCAGCCTGCGGGGCTATTGGCCCTCGGGTTTTTTTTACAGGGGCTAAGTGACATGCCCAAGGGCACACGGGCCATCGGTGGCAGAGCAAGTGACTGTGCTAGCCAGTGGGCCACTCTACAGAAGCAGCGAGCCAGGATCGATCCAAGCGGGACAGTCTCAGACCCAAGAAGAGACACTTTGAAAATGTCAGCAGAAGGCTACATCTTCAAACACTCCCTCCCGAATATCCTGATTTCTGTTTGGGGAATAAATTCACACGCACGTGCATGTCCTGCCTGGCTCTGTTATGCTCTGACGATAGACCAGATGAATAATCCAACCCTCCCGGGCCCGTCTGGGGTACTGCCACCCTCCCGGCTCTGCTCCCTGGCCCAACCCCTCCCCACGCTTTAAGAAACTTGGCTTATGAATATGCATCGCGTTATGCAAAGCTGGGCACGTAACCTCTCATTCAAGAGCTGCAAAATGCACATCTCCTCGTTTTGTGCAGGTAGCATCCTTGTAAGTGCCGTTTGACGTGGGACTCAGGTTTTAATTGTTAACGGGCTAATAAGGCCATTTGTGAGGCTTTCGGAACTTAATGGCTCAGCGATCAAGTCAACAATCTGCGAATGGATTGGTTGTTCTTATCTCAGACGGGGAGCAGTGTTAGTCTGTAACTTTAAAACCAACGGTGGCACCGAAGGGCTCGATCTACACCAGGGAGCGATTTATTTCAAAAGAACCACTCCCGGAAAAACTATTTCGAAATACGCTCTTCCTTTTCACAAGCCGGAGTTTCTCTTTTGAAATAACAAGCCCTTTATTTTGCGTGGTAGCGTGGACACGCGCCTGGCGATTTCGAAATAAGGGGAGTTATTCCGATATCACTCCCCGGTGTAGACACACCCTCAGAGACTAACAAAAATATAGCTATAGTAGCATGAGCTTTTAGGGTTGCCAGGTGTCTGTTTTTCGCCCGGACCGTTCAGTAGTCTGTTTAAAAACCCAGAAAATTTCCTGTTTCCCTCGGATGGAAGCCTGGTGGGGACAATTTTCTCCTGCTGCATCTGGCGGGGGCAGGGAGTGAGGAGTGCAGGGCCATTTAAAGGCACAGCGACTTTTTTTTTTCTCAACCAAGTTTGCCATGTTTGGGATTTTTGTTGAAAGCATCTGGCAAGCCTATGAATTTTCGCGGGCAAAACTCACTTCCTCAGACGAGCAGACTGTTTTTCCTGTGCGCCCAAACGGCGGTTGGTCCTACAAAGACGGTGCGGCTGGGCCACGTGATTCTCAACCCCCTTTGGGATCTGGTACTTTGCCACTCGAGGGGAGGAAAGTTTGAACCGAACACAAAGAATTCCCGACCTTGGGCAAAAGGGATCTAAAGCGGGGAGGCAAACAATAGAGCGTATCAGAGAGGTAGCCGTGTTAGTCTGAATCTGCAAAAGCGGCGAGGAGTCCTGTGGCACCTTATAGACTAACCGAAGTTATAGATGAACCGCATGCATCTGACAAAGTGGGTCTTTGCCCACGAAAGCTTATGCTCCAACACCTCGGTTAGTCTATAAGGTGCCACAGGACTCCTTGCCGCTTTTGCAAACAATAGAGAGTCATCAGACACCAAGAGACGCCCCTCCTTCTACTTACCACCCAAGATACCTGCTGGAAACATTTAAGACTGAAGAGCGGGGAGGACCGGGCCCAAGGTAGGCGGTGGCTTAACTGTCTTAGTGCCTTAAAATTAGCTGGTGTGTTTTGTTTTGTTTTGATTTCGCAACTTGCTTTGCCCTGTCTGCTATCACTTGCAATCACTTACATCCGCTTTTCTAGACACAATAAAAACACTTTTGTTTTTGATCTCAAGCCCTGTGTAACTAATTGCCAGCCAGAGGAAGCAACCAGTGTGCATACCTCTCTTTCACTGATAAAAAAGGTGAACTTATAAGCTCTCTCAGGCTCCGTCTAGACTGCACTGTTAAATCAGAAAAAGAGACACAATTTGCGTGCTGCAACTTGCATATTTTTTTTGATTTACTTTCAAAAGAGGCTCCTTCGAAATTTAGCGCATCCACACGGCACCAAATTGCGAAAGAAAGTGCTCTTTCGAGCCATACCGTATTCCTTGCAGAACGAGGTTTATGGGGATGGCGAAAGAGCGTGTCCGTTCTTTTGAAACAATTTTGGAAAAAGCGGATGCGTTCCTTGGACATGGCGTTGCTCTTTTGCGATACCTCCGGTGTCCCGAGAAAGCAATGCAGTCTAGATGTAGCCCCAGTGTAAAACTTTTTATATTTCAGATTTGTGTGGGGATTTAGGCTTCTTTGGAGCTGTGCTCCTGGGGGCTGTCAGCACCGGATAGCCGAGCAGGTTGATCTCCTGGGAGGTGGTCCCCCCCAACTTTGTGGCTTGGTTGGGGGGAGACCACAGCTTCTGGCCCAGCAGGACAGGATGGTGGGGAACTCCAACACTGCTTCAGGGCAGAGCACGCTGGAGTCTGGAGTTAACAGGCAGCTTAAACTCCCGTCCTTGGGGCGTCTCGTGGCAGATACGTGGGGGTTTTTTTGTCCGACTCGGCCTCTTGTGGCTTAACGTGTCTGGATTCATGAGAATTTGAGAACCACTGGGCAGGATGTAGGAATCCTGGGTGCTACATGTTGTCAGGCAAACCTGTGCCTCAGTTTCCCCTCCCACTTATGGTTTGTCTAACTCATGGATTCCCAAACTGGGGGGCATGAAGAAATTCCAGAGGGGGGGGCATGAGGCAACCTAGCTCTTCCTTCCCCATCAAGTTTTGCTGTTATTTTTGTTTTTCGGCCCCGGTCAGTTCCTTTTTTTTTTTTTTTGCTCAACAAGTTTTGCTATTTTGGGGGGGGGAGGGTGGCGTGAGGGTGGCTCAAAAATCAAAAAGGGGCATGATGCCAAAAAGTTTGGGAACCGCTGGTCTAGCTCATAGGTTCCCAAACTGGGGAGGGCATGAAGAAATTCGGGGGGGGGGCGCAAGGCAACCCAGCCCCCACCCCCTGTCAATCTCCCTCCCAAGAAAAAGCCCGGTCCGTCCAGTAAAAAAATTCAGGGGAGGATGGAGCGACTCGGGCAGACTTCAAAATAGCCACCTTAAAAGGGCAATGCCTGCTCTGCTCTTAAAAGGGCAACTTTTTTTTTTTTTGCTCAACAAGTTTTGCTTCTATTTTTTGGGGATGGGTGGGGTGTGAGGGTTTTTCAAAAATCAAAAAGGGGGGAGTGATGCCTAAAAGTTTGGGAACCACTGAAGCTGATTAAGAGTAGAAGCTGTTAAGGGAAGGGTCTCTCTTACCTGTCCAGTGTCCAACACAGCCTTCATCCTGTTCGGGGTCGGTCATCAAGCATGGCTGCCCTGCCACACCCTCTGTGCATGGGGTGGTGCTGCCTCAGTTTCCCCACACCTGGGTTTTCTGTCTTTCCCAGGGATTCATTTGGCTCAGGCCTTTGGCTACATCTCAGCGAGTCCAGGCCCCTCCCGGGGCGATCAGGGTCCTGAGCAAACGAACCCAAGGTTTTCCCACCCTGCTTGGATTTCTCCCCGTCCACCCCCGGGGGCTCCTTTTCCGGTCCCTGCTGGAATCTCCCTGGCGTTCCTCCCGCAGTGGAGTTTGGCGTAGCCTGGGAGGCAGCTCGTTATGGCAGAGGTAGTGCTGATCGCCTGTAGCTGGCTAATTGCCATGTGGCCCTTAAAGGGACAGGCCACCCTGCCACTTGGTGCTACCCTAGTATAAATACAAGTAGGGATTTTGCACACACACCCCCATGGATGCACTGGCAGCTGCACAGAGCCAGCGGGTAGGAAGTGGGTGGTGGTGGTGGGGTGTGTGTGTGTCCATGGCTCTTTTAAATCATGTAGAGGGGGTAGCAGGCAGGGCCAGGGGAAAGACCCAGCCCTGAACTAGGGCCCCGAGCCAGGAATATTCCTGGTGCCCATAGAATTTGCAGCCCCTCGCTAGGGCCAAACCCGCATGGAATAGGACTGTGATCCACCAGGCCCGCAGATGGGCAAGGTCCCCCTGAATTTGAGCTCCACTCCCCAAAACATCTTCTGAGCTGGCTCTGGAGGACCGCTCCTTCCCCGCGGCCCAGTCAACCAGCGGCCGTGTCGAAGAAGGGACGCGAGCCAGCTTGGCACAGCTGATTCAGAGAAAAGTCGGCTGCCAGCGATCACCCTTCCCCCCTCCCAGGAGGCAGGCTAGGACTTGAACCGGGTTCACAAAAGAGCCAGATCAATTCACGGAGGACAGGTCCAGGGCTCTGTACAGCTGAGCACCGCACGCCTGGGCCTGACGGGCATGGAAATGAGAAGGAACCAGGTTGGCCCATGCAGTTTTGGAGGGTGGGTCTGAATGTCTCCCCCACCCCCCCAGCTCACACCCAGCCCCCTTCTCCCCGGCCCCCGCTGCCTCCCGCTGGCTGGGATCGCTCCCAGTCACTGGACCTGGCCACACTTGGCTCCGTTTATAAATTCCATTTTTATTTGGATTGAAAATAAAAAAAAAAAAAAGAAAGAAAAACCAAACCCAAACTGGTCTGATGCTACATCCAGGCTGTAGGGGCATGAGGGGTGGTCAGGGACAGGGGCACCCAGGGGTGACAGGGGATGAGAAGGCTGTGCCAGGAAGGCAGCTCCCAAGTGGCTCTCCGGCCGGGACACGTGCTTACCAGAGAGGCAGAGAGCGGTGTCAGCCCCCTCTCCACGTGGGGTGGGGACGGGCTCAGAGACAGGCAGTGGAGGATGAGCGGTGGGGTTACCGGGCTCGCAACCCAGCTGTTATCCAGCGCTTCTGCGCAGGGCAAAGCTCACGATGTCCGGTTTTGCGGCAGGGGAAACTGAGGCCCGGTGACTGACCGACGGTCACCCCGGAGCACGAGCGGTGGGGTTACCAGGCTCGCAACCCAGCTGTTACCCAGCGCTTCTGCGCAGGGCAAAGCTCACGATGTCCGGTTTTGCGGCAGGGGAAACTGAGGCCCGGTGACTGACCGACGGTCACCCCGGAGCACGAGCGGTGGGGTTACCAGGCTCGCAACCCAGCTGTTACCCAGGGCTTCTGCGCAGGGCAAAGCTCACGATGTCCGGTTTTGCGGCAGGGGAAACTGAGGCCCGGTGACTGACCGACGGTCACCCCGGAGCACGAGCGGTGGGGTTACCAGGCTCGCAACCCAGCTGTTACCCAGCACTTCTGCGCAGGGCAAAGCTCACGATGTCCGGTTTTGCGGCAGGGGAAACTGAGGCACGGTGCCTGACCGGTGGTCGCCCCGGAGGCCAGGGGCATGGTGGGTGGCCGGGGTGAGGAGGGGGCGGTTTCAGGGAGATGGTGCTACCGTGAGTGGTGGAATCCAGCCCTTGGGCGCGAGGACCGTGTATTGCTTACGGGACGATTTGGCTTCTCATAAATATAGAGCTATAGAATATATTCGGCTCTGCTAGGGTGCTAATCTCCAGGTACAAAAGCACACGCGAGGGCGGGGCGGGGGGAGCGGGGGGCTCCATGCGCGGGACATGCACTTTTGGCTGCGTCTAAATGTGCTGCAAACAGCCATGCGAGGCCAGCGGCCTCTCCTGCCCCCGGGGGACCTGTGCCCTGCCCTCGGGAGACAGGGCGCTCCCCGCCGGGGGGGGCAGGGTGGAGGCAGGGGGGTGCACGGGACACGCTCCATGGAGGAAGCGTCGGGGGGCTCCCCCCCGTGGCGTAGATATTCAATATATCGGAGATATATCTCTCTATGTATATATTTATATCGGTCGGTCCGTCTGTCCTTGTCCGCCCGGGCTACTTCATCCCGCTCCTCAGCACCTGGTTGGCGGCGATGAGCATGACGCTGATGATAAAGGCAATGGCGAAGGCGCAGATCAGGCTCTTCCGGACGCAGGTCTGGCGGATTTGCTGGTTGGAGCAGGCTGCGGGGCAGGGGACAGGTCGGCTGGGTGTCCTCCGTCCTGCTCCTAGTCCACCCTGCACGCAGCCAGCCCTCCCACCAGCCTCCCTGCCAGGGACTCCCTGCCCTGCGCCGGCTCCTGCCACTCGGCATACAGAACAACCGCCCCTGTGCCAGGGGCCGCCTCCTGCATTATCATACTGTTAATTAAGAGGCGCCGTCTTAATTACAATGGTGCTGGAGGAGGAACGGGGCTCCAGCTCCCTGGCTGGCTCCTCGGCGGAGGCACTGGGCCGGCGCCTTCCCTCCCCTACCAGGCCTGTGATGGAAGGGGCCCACAGAAGTCTCCCCGGGCTAGATCTGGGGTGAGCAATAATTTTGGTGGGGGGGGTCACTTTATGAATGGTGGTACATAGGTGCAGGCTGGCTCCAGGCCCCTTGGAAGGGGCGGGGCTTCCAACAAAGGGGCAGGGCCTCCGACAAAGGGGGCGGGGCAACAGAGCGAGAAAGCGCGTGTGTGAGTGCAAAAGAGCCACTCTGAGTGAGAGCCCGGGGGCAGGGCCGGCCTTACCATAAGGCAACCTGAGGTGGCCGCCTCAGGTGCCAGACTCGGGGGGGGCAACACTGGGACCCAGAGGGTAGAAAATTGTGTCTGCTGATGGTGCAGCGAGGGGACATGGGGGCGTCATTTGAGCTCCCCGCCTCAGGTGCCAAAATGTTGTGGGCCGGCCCTGCCGGGGGCCCTGGCAGACATGGGTCTGGAGCAGGCCCTGGTGGCCAGCCCTGATCCAAGGGCGCTGCTCGGCTTGACAGAGAGCCCGGAGCGGCCGGGGGGAGAGGATCAGGGCAGCCAGAGGAGTGGGAGGCCGTGGACAGAGTCTGCTGGAGCAGAGCAAGGCCACGGGGGCCCCTAGCGGGAGCCCAGCACCAAGCGAGGCCCTGGGATGGGAGGCCCCATCTGACACGGGGGGGGGTTAGCTGAGGAGAGCCTGCTACTCCATGCTCAGCCACCGGGGGGCGCTCCTGCCAGGAGCCCGCCCCCTGTGTCTGGACTCTGGTATTTCAGTAGGTCGGGGGACTGGGCAATAATGTTCACAGGGGGCCACTTTATGAGTGGTGGTACGGGGTCATGGCTCAGCTCCGGGCCCGGGGAAGGGGCGGGGCCTCGGCAGAAGGGGCGGGGCAGGGGCACTCACGCTCCACGTCGACCGGGCATGCCTCGGCGGTGCCCGTGTGGCTCTCCTCCTCCGTCATGATGATGTTCTCGATGTCCTTCATGGACAGGTGCTCGCAGAAGGTGTCGTAGAGCAGCCGCTTGAGTTCGTCCACCGTCAGCTTCTGCATGTCGCACTGTGGCCGGGGGGGGAGCGGCACTCAGAGCCCCTCCCGGGGGGGCTGCAAGAGCTGGGCCAGCCCCAGGGGGCCTCCCCCCAGAATCGCCTTCCTGGGCAGCAGCCTCCACCGCATGCCCCTGCAGGGACAGCCCCTGGCTTGGCCCCGACACCTCACCAGGCTGGGACCTCCCCCTCGGGGCCAGGACCTGCTGTCCCCCTGTTGTCCCCTGGGTTAGGAGCGGGCACCGTGCGGAACCCAGCAGGGTTGACCGACGTGAGGGCAACGGCAGATGGGCAACTGGAGCTTCTTGGGCCCCGAGCAAAGACCAGTGTCCTCCGGTGCCCCCCACACCCACCCTGGGCCATCTCGCCTTGGGGTAACTTGGGGAGGGCATGGACGGGGACGTGGAGGGGGGCCCCGTTACCTTCCAGAAGACGGTGTCGAAGTCAGTGCCGTGGAACTTCTCGGGGACGCCCGTGGTGGACAGCTTGGGCCCCAGTAACGTCACAAACTCCTCAAAATCCACCTGCCCGTCTCCTGGGAAAGAGAGAGGCCCGAGTTACCTGGCCAGCGGGCGGGGGGGCTCTCCCCCTTTAGCGCCCCGGGGGCCCGTTTTCAGCCAAACCCAGACGGGCACCTCGTTTTCACTCCGAGGCAAAGCTGTGCAGCACATTGGCAAATCCAGCGGGAGGGCCCCGGTTTTCTGACCTCCCCAGGGATGTTGATCTGGGGACATGGCCAGGGGAACCCCCTGGGGGTCATTTTTCCTTCCCCCAGGCTTCTCCGGAGAGATCCCCCCGGCTCCCCTCAGTGCTGCCTCTTCCACCAACGAGCCGACGGGGGCAGCCTCCCGGAGAGCCTGGGGGAAAGAGGGGAATGAGCCGGATTAGGGTTGCCAACTTCTTAATGACCCCAAACCAATCGGCGCTAGCCGAACACGGTGTGGGGGGGGCCCTCAATCCTGCCCAAACCCACCGGCTCCTGTGTTGGGCTGGCAAGAGAACACAGCACACCAATAAAGGAAGGAGACCATGACTTGGCTGCCTCGGCTGAAGGGCTTTTGGGAGTTCATGTACGGCGTGGCTGGGCGGGAAGGGACTTCGCATGCTGTTTAAGGTCCCCGAGCAGCCAGGGCGAGCCAGGTGCGGCCGGGAACGGGATCCAATGGCCGCAGAGCGGACCCACCCCTGTCGCGCCGTGGCCAACTGGCCGTGAGGAGGCCCACGCCGGCCAGATCAGAGTCCAGCGCCTGGCGCGGGAAACCAACAGGACCGATCCTGCCCTTGCCCGGCTTGGAGAGGGAAGGGAGCCGCGGCCGGGGTGGGGGAGAAGGGCTGCGGGGCAGGGAAGGGGCAGGGTTCCCCGGCCTGGCGGGAAGGGGGCATCTCCAGAGCTCACTCGGGAGGCTGTAAATGAGAGCAGCCCTGGAGCAGCTCTAATTTCGGGTGGGGGCCACTGAGCCCCGGGGAGCGGCCCAGAGCTACGGCCGATGCGCCATCAGTTGGCTCCTCGCGGGTGGCACAGAGCGGCACAGTGGCAGGTGTACTAGGTGGCAGGAGAACAGGGATACGGGGCGGCAGGTGGAAGGGGTACAGGGTTACAGGGTGCCAGGGGTACAGAATGGCAAGGTTACAAGGTGGTAGGTGCCAGGGTTATGGGGTGGAACGGTAGCACAGTGGCAGGCAGCAGGTGTACGGGGCAGAAGGTGCCAAGGGAATGGGGCAGCAGGGTTACAGGGGTACAGGCTGGCAGATGGCAGGGGTACAGGGTTACAGAGGTACAGGGCAGCAGGTGGCAGGGTAGAGGGTGCCAGGGGTACAGAGTGGCAGGGGTACAGGATGACAGGGCAGCACGGTGGCAGGCAGCAGGTGGCAGGGGGTGGCAAGGGTACAGGGGTACGGGGCAGCAGGTGGCAGGGGTACAGGGTGGCAGGGGTACGGGGTGGCAGGGGTACGGGGTACAGGGTGCCAGGGGTACAGGATGGCAGGGTACAGGGCAGCAGGGGTAGTGGGGGTACGGGCAGCAGGGGTGCAGGGGTATGGGGCAGCAGGTGCCAGGGGTACAGGGTGGCAGGGGTATGAGGGTATGGGGTACAGGGCAGTGGGGATATAGGAAGCAGGGGTACAGGAGTACAGGGAAGCAGGGGTACGGGATGGCAGGGGTATGAGGGGACGGGGGTACAGGGCGGTGGGGGTACAGGGATATGGGGCAGCAGGGGTACGGGGCAGCAGGTGCCAGGGGTACAGGGTGATGGGGTGGCAGAGGTACAGGGCTGCAGGTGGCAGGGGTACAGGATGGCGGGGTAGTGGGGGTACGGGGCAGCAGGGGTACGGGGTGCCAGGTGGGAGGGAGGGCAGAGGCCTGGGTAGGGGCCCAGCCAGACGGGCCCAGACTCCCGACCCGGAGGACGCTGAGACCCCACGGTTGGAGAAGGGGCGGCGATGCACTCTCACGGGACGAATTTTCCAGGAATCTCTTTCCCAGGCCACTGGGCATGGCCCCCCCCTCCCGGCGTTGTTCCCGGGTCCCCCTGGCTTGGTCTCTCCCGCCCCACAAGAGGCCGGCGGCTCGGCTCCGGTCCAGGCGGCATGACGGGGTCTCTCCGGCTGGCCTCTAACCCTGCGCCCCACCCTTTGACGGACCGGCGCGACACCGGCGGCAGTAGTAGGCTACTTCCCCGGCGAGCGGGTCGGAGATCCTGCTGTAAAACCGGCCGCCGGCGCACTCTGCAAGCGGGGCTCAGCACGGCGCCGGGCAGGGAGGGGCCGGTCGCGCCGAGCACCGGGGAGACTCACCGTCCATGTCCAGCCGCTGGATGATGACCTCCAGCTCCACCTCGTTGGGCATGTAGCCCAGGGAGCGCATGGCCGTGCCCAGCTCCTGCTTGGAGATGAAGCCGTTCCCGTCCCGGTCAAATACTTTGAAGGCTTCTCGGATCTCTGCAGAGAGGAAGGGGAGTGGGTGAGCCTGAGCAGAGCCACTAGCCCCCTTCCCTGGGGAGAAACTGAGGCACGGAGAAACCAGAGCAGAGCCGCTAGCCCCATTCCTAGGGGAGAAACTGAGGCACGGTGAGATGAGAGCAGAGCCGCTAGCCCGCATGTCCCAGGGGAGAAACTGAGGCATGGAAAGACCAGAGCAGAGCCGCTAGCCCCTGCCCAGGGGAGAAACTGAGGCACAGAGAGACCAGAGCAGAGCCACTAGCCCCGTTCCCAGGGGAGAAACTGAGGCACGGCAAGACCAGAGCAGAGCCACTAGCCCCATTCCTAGGGAGAAACTGAGGCACAGAGACACCAGAGCAGAGACACTAGCCCCTTCCCAGGGGAGAAACTGAGGCACAGAGCCGGGCAGTGACGTGCTCCAGGGCTCTCAGCTCGGTGCCTGTTTATGCGCTGCAGTGACGGAAGGGTTTTTCCACCAATGTTGTTAATGCCTCCCCCCAAGACACGACTGCCCCCCCTCGCCATATCACAGCCCTCGAAACCCCCAAGTCACGACTACCCCCGCTGTATCACAGCCCCTGGGAACCCCGGAGACACGACAGCCCCGCTGTATCACAGCCCCTGGGGACCCGAGTCACAACTGGCCCCCGCCATATCACAGTCCCGAACCCCGAAATGCGACTGCCCCCTGCCGTATCACAGCCCCTGGGGAACCCCACTGGAGATGTGATTGCCCCCCGCTGTATCACAGCCCCTGGAACCCGGAGACACGACTGCCCCCCTTCCATATCACAGCCCCTGGGAACCCCCGCAGCTTGGGAAACTGAGTCCTGAATCCCGTCGTGCAGATGGGACCCTTAGCCCCAGGCCCCCCCCTCGGTCGCCCTGTCCGCCCGGCCTGGAAGGAAGCTGAATTCCCATGGCCACCTGTCCGGCCCTGCTCAGCCTTCCTCTATGGCGTCTCTCCCCCCTCCGGGGAAGGGGAGCCCAGGGGAGGAGGGGGACACATCGGGGGAGCTGCCGGCCCTTCGAAATCCATAGGACCAGCCAACGGGGATTCGCCCTCGCCACCTGCGAGTTCCTAGCTCTCCCTCTGAGCAATTAACACGCATGGGCTATAACGAAACAAAGCTCTCCACGTACGCGGGATTGGGTTGTTCTCAGCTGGAATTCTACCACCAGCTGATGGCGCGAATTCAGGGCGCCGCGGCCAGTGGAGCGTTTAACACAGTGGCGCGGGAAAACTTCGCCAGAAAACCAATGTCATTTGGCTCGTCCGGGCGCCCCGATGATCCAGACAAAAGCTTGGCCGGCACAAGGTATTTGGCGTTGTTTCGAGCGCGAGGCGGGGTTAGGACAGAGCTCGGTGCCGGGGATGGTCTGATTTCACACCGTGGCGAACGAGCTGGAAAAAAGGGGTGAGGCAGGATCGCGTGTATTAAAACAGACATGCAAGACGGCCTCCACGTTTCTCGAAGGCTTTCACACAGCAGGCAGACCACGGGTCCGGTTTTCAATGGGTTGGGGTGTTCCAAAGCTGACCCATTGGGGGGTTTTCCTCCCCCAAATCCTGAAAATCGTGGCAGACACAAAAAAGTCGGTCAAAACTGCAACTTCTTCCCCCCCTCATTACACACAAAAACCAAAAAAGTCAGGCATTTGGGGGAGCAAACACACCACTTTGGGTCAAAACCAAATGCCCAAATGAACCTTTTTGATCAGCTGCAATTCATTATAAGGGGGCCGCGGTAGAGGTAGTATACCTAGACTTTAGTAAGGTATTTGATAGTCTCGCGTGATCTTCTTATAGATAAACTAGGGAAATACAACCTATATGGGGCTACTATAAGGTGGGTGCATAACCGGCTGGGTAAACATTCCCAGAGAGTCGTTATTTACGGTTCACAATCCTGCTGGAAGGGCAGAACAAGTGGGGTTCCACCTGGGTCTGTTTTGGGACCGGTTCTGTTCAATATCTTCATCCACGAGTTAGATATTGGCCTAAAGAGGACGCTGATAAATTTTTCGGATGATCCCAGTTTGATCTCACCAAACTGAGTGATTGGGCAACAAAATGGCAAATGAAATTTAATGTGGATAAGTGTAAAATAATGCACATTGGGAAAAATAACCCCAACTATGCATCCAAGATGATGGGGGCTAATTAAGCTACAGCTAATCAGGAAAGAGATCTTGGAGTTATGGTGGCTAGTTCTCTGAAAACTTCCACACAGTGGGCAGCGGCAGTCAAAAAGGCAAATAGGATGCTAGGTATTATTAAAAAGGGATAGAAAATTAGACACAGAATATCTTACTGCCCCTGTATAAAACTATGATGCCCACATCTTGAATACTGCGTACAGATGTGGTCTCCTCACCTCAAAAAAGATATTTTGGCATTAGAAAAGGTTCAGAAAAGAGCAATTAAAATGATCAGGGGTTTGGAACAGGTCCCCTATGAGGAGAGGCTGAAGCGACTGGGACTTTTCAGTTTAGAAAAGAGGAGTCTGAGGGGGGATATGACGAAGGTCTATAAAATCGTGAGTGGTGTGGAGAGGCTGAATAAAGAAAAGTTATTCATTAGTTCCCATAATAGAAGAACTAGAGGACGCCAAATGAAATTAATGGGTAGCAGGTTTAAAACTAATAAAAGAAAGTTCTTCTTCACACAGCGTGTAGTCAACCTGTGGAACTCCTCGCCAGAGGAGGCTGTGAAGGCTAGGACTAGAACAGAGTTTAAACAAGAGCTAGATAAATTCATGGAGGTTAGGTCCATAAAAGGCTATTAGCCAGGGGGTAGGAATGGTGCCCTGGCCTCTGTTTGTCAGAGGCTGGAGAAGGATGGCAGAAGACAAATCGCTTGATCATTGTCTTCGGTCCACCCCCTCCAGGGCACCTGGCGCTGGCCACTGTCGGCAGACAGGCTACTGGGCTAGATGGACCTTATGGCCATTCTTATGTTCAAGCTGGGAGGGGTTGCAACTGCTTTGGAGGAGAGGGTCATAATTCACAATGAGCTGGAGAAACTGGAGAAACAGTCGGAGGTCAACAGGATGAAGTTGAATAAGGACACATGCAAAGTGCTCCACTTCGGAAGGAACGATCCGTTTCACACGCACAGAACGGGCAGCGACTGTCTAGGAAGGAGTCCGGCAGAAAGGGATCTAGTGGACCACAAGCTAAATAGGAGCCAACAGTGCGACCCAAAAGCCAAGCGTGACTCTGGGCGGCAGTCACAGGAGTGTGGTGAGCCAGACACGAGAAGTCCTTCTTCCGCTCTGCTCTGCGCTGATTAAGCCTCCGTTGGAGGATTGTGTCCCGTTCTGGGCACCACATTTCAGGAAAGAGCTGGTCCAGAGAAGAGCAATCAGAATTAAGAAAGGTCTAGAGAACGTGAGTGAAAGAATTGGGCTTGCTTAATTTGGAAAGGAGAAGACTGAGAGGAGACAGAACTCCTGTGGGAGCCGGGCCTGCGGAACTCCCCGCTGCAGGAAAAAGACTCCAGGCCTCCCCATTCATTGCACAGCCTCGCCCTCCTCCCCAGGGCATCTCCCATGCCTGGGAATCAGCCCCCTTCTGTGGAGGGGGGGCGGTGTGCTGGGTTGGCCCAGGGGCTGCCCGCTGAGGGGTGCGATTCAGTGTCCCCGGGGGTACTGGTGTAACAAGGGGAAGGAGCTGATTGTCGCAGGGACAAGCACAGCACTGGGGACCCCAGTGACCAGGAGCCCCATCTCGGAGGGCACAGCCGGCTCTGGCCCTGGGAGGCTGCGGAGGGAGGCCTCCGGTGCCCTGCCCAGCTGGTTCCAGCTGGGCGGGAGCAAAGCACAGAGGAGAGAAGAGAGGGGCCCAAGTGGGGAGATCGGAGGCTGGGGACTGCGGGACGGGGCAGGGGGAATTCATTGCGACATCATTGTCCTCTGTATAACGGCAGGGGCGTGGAGGCGACTCAGCTGTCTCGGGAATATGGCACTTTGCAGCCATCCAGCTCACAGTGGTTAACAAGAGCGCGTACAGAGTAGTACTGCCATTTTACACACGGGGAAACTGAGGCACACGGGGGCTGGGGGGTTAGTGGTGCAGGGCCACAAAGTGGCAGAGCAGGAAGGATTGCATTGTTTTCCTCAAAAATGTTTCTCAACTGAAATGAACATCCGAACGGCCAGACTGGGTCAGAGCAAAGGCCCATCCAGCCCAGGGTCCGGTCTGCTGACAGTGTCCAATGCCAGGTGCCCCAGAGGGAGAGAACAGAATAGGGAATCGTCACGTGATCCCTTCCCCGTCACCCATTCCCAGCCTCTGACAAACAGAGGCCAGGGACACCGTCCCTGCCCATCCTGGACCTGTCCTCCATAAACGTAACTAGCTTTTTTGGAACCCTGTTACAGTCTTCACCCCGTCCTCTGGCGAGGAGTTCCACAGGTTGTCGGTGCATTGTGTGTCGAAAACCTCCTTTCTGTTTGTTTGAAAGCTGCTACTTATCCATTTCATTTGGTGGCCCCCTTGTTCTTATGTGATGAGAATAAGTAAATAACTTTTCCTTCTTCACTTTCTCCACACCACTCATGATTTTACAGACCTCTATCCTATCCCCCCTTAGTCTCCTCTTTTCTAAGCTCTTTAATCTCTCTTCATACGGGACCCGTTCCAAACCCTGAATCATTTTTATTGCCCTTTTCAGAAACTTTTTCCAATGCCAAGAGAGCTTTTTGGAGATGAGGTGACCACATCTGGACGCCGTATTCAAGATGTGGGCGTAGCATGGCTTTATAGAGGCAATGAGAGATTTTCTGTCTTATTCTCTATCCCTTTTTTGATCATTCTATTTGCTTTTTTCACGGCCGCTGCCCACCGAGTGGATGTTTTCAGAGAACTCTCCACAATGACGCCAAGATCTCCCTCTTGAGCAGTTGTAGCCAAACTATCATATTGTACGTATAGTTGGGATTATGTTTTCCAACGTGCATTCCTTTACATTTATCCACATTCAATTTCATTTGCCGTTGTCATAGATCATAGAACGCTAGGACTGGAAGGGACCTCGAGAGGTCATCGAGTCCAGTCCACTGCCCTCATGGCGGGACCCAGTACTGTCTAGATCAGGGGTTCCCAAACTGGGGGGCGTGAAGAAACTCCAGGGGCACGAGATGACCCAACCCCCCTTCCCCGGTCAATTCTCCCCCCTAAGTTTTGCTGCTATTTTTATTTTTCGGCCCTGGTCAGTTCCTTTTTTTTTTTTTCCTCCTTTCAATCTAACCTGCTCTTAAATATCTCCATTTTGCTATTATTTTTTGAATTTTGGGCTAGCCATTCTTCAAACTCCTTTCTGGCTTTTCTTATTATATTTTTACACTTCATTTGCCAGAGTTGATGCTCCTTTCTATTTTCCTCACTACAATTTCACTCCCGCTTTTTAAACGATGCCTTTTTAATCTCTCTCCGCTTCTTTTACTTGGCACGTTTTTGGCTCTCTTACGATGTTCTTTGTTTTATTTTTAACAGGGGCCGGGGGGGTATACATTTAAATTGGGCCTCTCTTATGGTGTCTTTGAAAACTTTCCAGGCAGCTTGCAGAGATTTTACTTTTGTCACTGCACCTTTTCATTGCGGTTTAACTAACTTCCTCATGTGTGTGTCGTTCCCCTTTCTGACACGAAATGCCTCCGTGTTGGGCCGCTGCGGTGTTTTTCCCACCAAGGGATGTTCCATTTAATTACCTTATGCTCACTATTTCTAAGCGGTCCAGCTATAATCAACTCTTGGACTTGATCCTGCGCTCCACTTAGGACTAAATCGAGAATTGTCTCTCCCCTTCTGGGGTCCAGAACCATCTGCTCCAAGAAGCAGTCCTTTAAGTTGTCAAGAAATTTTCTCTCTGCCTCCCGTCCTCAGCTGACCAATACCCCATCAATACTGGGCAAATTGAACCCCCCCAATGATTATTATTGAGTTTATTTATTTTTATAACCATTCTAATCTCCCTGAGCGTTTCCTGGTCAGGTGGTGGGTAGCATCTCTCTAGAACGTGACAGGCCCCTATTCAAAGATAAATGCTGTCTAGTCCCATGGGGTACATAGCTCTCTATCGTCAGGGTGTTATTTTCTCTGCACTACGCCGTTCAAGTCCTAAGACGGTTGCTTGGCGGGGAACAGATCATTTAATACATCCACCACACTCAACCAAGGTGTTTTCATTTGCGTTCCTCTTTGCTGTTCCGCCTAGGCAGGGCCGAATTTCCTTTTGTGTAGCTGGTCGGCGGATAGTATCCATATTTCTCGTTAAGCATTTCCCTTGCTGATTTTTATTGATTGGAATATTTATGGTTGTGAGAAATTGCGGGGACCTCCAACAATGGGGCGGGTCAGACAATTATTTCAGCAAGCGATAGCTTTACAAACATCGGAACGCCGCCTGTCAGCATCACGGCGACGTCCACAAAGCCAGCCACCTGCCGGCAACCTTGTGAGTGCTGGAGAAAAGGGGGTCGGTGGCGAAGTTAAAATAGGAAAACACACACGTTACAAATCACTTCGAGGAGTCGGACGTCTGCAAGTCATTGGGGCCGGAGGAAACGCATCCTGGAATACGCAGGGAGCGGAGATATCTGAGCCTTAGCTGTCTGGGAAGTCGGAGAGATTGCAGAAGACTGGAAAAGGGTAAATCTGGTGCCCGTCTATAAAAAGGGAACTAAGAACAACCCAGGAATCTACAGACCAGCTGGTGTAACAGACTACATCTACACTCTGAGTTTTTGCCGCAAAAAATATGCTAATGAGGGACTTATTTGCATGATTGGCAATCTCATTTGCATATTTTCTGCCGATCCGGTTTTGTGAGAGGGGTTTTTGCGCAAAACCAAGCAAGAGTCTTATGCCCCCAAAAAGGTCTACCGAGCTTGCGGGAAAAAGGCTTTTTGCACAAAAGAAAATGCGCACACAGCGGCTACGTCTACACGACAAGTTTTCTCGGCAAAAAATATGCTAATGAGGGACTCATTTGCGTGAGTGGCAATCTCATTTGCATATTTTCTGCCGATCCGGTTTTGCGCGAGGGGTTTTTGCGCAAAAACAGCTAGCACAAAAACTGGATTGGCAGAAAATATGCAAATGAGATCACCACTCACGCAAACGAGTCCCTCATTAGCATATTTTTTGGCACGAAAACTCGTTGTGTAGACATAGCCTGCTTGTTTTTGCACAAAAACCCCTAGCGCAAAACCGGATAGGCAGAAAATATGCAAATGAGATCACCACTCATGCAAATGAGTCCCTCATTAGCATATTTTTGCCATGAAAACTAGTCGTGTAGACGTAGACTGCTTGTTTTTGCACAAAAGCCCCCAGCGCAAAACGGGATCAGCAGAAAATGTGCAAATGAGATTGCGACTCATGCAAATGAATCCCTCATTAGCATATTTTTGCCGAGAAAACTCGTCGTGTAGACATAGCTGGCTTGTTTTTGTGCAAAAACCCCCAGCGCAAAAACCGGATCGGCAGAAAATAGGCAAATGAGATCGCCACTCATGCAAATGAGTCCCTCATTAGCATATTTTTGCCGAGAAAACTCGTCATGTAGACGTAGCCGGCTTGTTTTTGCACAAAAACCCCTAGTGCAAAAACCGGATCAGCAGAAAATAGGCAAATGAGATCGCCACTCATGCAAATGAGTCCCTCATTAGCATATTTTTGCCGAGAAAACTCGTCGTGTAGACGTAGCCGGCTTGTTTTTGTGCAAAAACCCCTAGCGCAAAAACCGGATCGGCAGAAAATAGGCAAATGAGATCGCCACTCATGCAAATGAGTCCCTCATTAGCATACCTTTGCCGAGAAAACTCGTCATGTAGACGTAGCCGGCTTGTTTTTGCGCAAAAACCCCTAGCGCAAAAACCGGATTGGCAGAAAATAGGCAAATGAGATCGCCACTCATGCAAACGAGTCCCTCATTAGCATATTTTTTGCTGAGAAAACACGACGTGTAGACGTAGCCGGCTTGTTTTTGCGCAAAAACCGGATCAGCAGAAAATATGCAAATGAGATCGCTACTCATGCAAATGAGACCCTCATTAGCATATTTTTTGCTGAGAAAACACGACGTGTAGACGTAGCCTTAGGGTTTGCAAGGCCAGCTCTCTGCAACGGCTGTGAGACTGGGGTAGGGGTGGGGCGACAGAAAACGCCGGAAGATCGTCAACGTAAAGTGCGAGGATCCTCGCACGAATGCCAGTGCCTTCAAGAGGCCGCATCTGCGGGGCTGAAGCCCCGATTCTCCGTGCACATGCCTGAGATGCGCTTACTACGCCCCACACACACACACTGGGAGACAGCTTTGCGGCCGGACAAACATCAAGAGACGGAGGCACTGACCCGCACGGTGGGAGGCGGCAGCCCGGGTCATGGAAGAAGGCCAGAGGCCTGTCCCACAGCGATCCCGGCCTGGCCCGCTCTTCCAACACCCCCTGCAACCTCTCCCCGCAAGCCGCAGGCGCCAGGGCTGGACGGCTGCATCACCAAAGGACCCATGGACGATAAAACCCACGAAAGGGGCCAGCCTGGAAGGATGCTGGGGATGACTCGGCCCCCCCCTCAGCTCCCCCTCTCCCTGGAAGCCACCCGAAAACAACACGGCACAGAGCTGCGGCGGCCGAATTGCAAAACATGGCACCGCTGGCATCCTGAGAAAGCCCTGCCGAACCCAGCCAGGGGCATCCTGGGGACATGCCGAGGAAGATGCTGTGTCCTCCAGATCCTGCTCCTTTCTGTTCACCCTGAAGAGAACTCAGGCCCCTCCCCCGGTCAGTCACGCAAGAGAACTCAGGCCCCTCAGTCACTCAGAGAACTCAGGACCCCGGTCACTCGGAGAACTCAGGACCCCCCCCCCCCCGCAGTCACTCAAGAGAACTCAGGCCCCTCCCCCGGTCATTCGGAGAACTCAGGACCCTGGTCACTCAAGAGAACTCAGGACCCCCCCCCCGGTCACTCGGAGATTTCAAGGCCCCCCCCAGTCACTCGGAGAACTCAGGTCCCCCTCCAATTCACTCGGAGAACTCAGGACACTCCTCCCCCGGTCACTCGGAGAACTCAGGACCGCCCCGGTCACTCGGAGAACTCAGGTCCCCCAGTCACTCAGAGATTTCCCGGTCACTCAGAGATTTCAGGGCCCCTCAGTCACTCGGAGATTTCAGGTCCCCCGGTCACTCAGAGATTTCAGGGCCCCCAGTCACTCGGAGAACTCAGGTCCCCCTCCAATTCACTCGGAGAACTCAGGACACTCCTCCCCGGTCACTCGGAGATTTCAGGGCCCCTCCCGGTCACTCAGAGAACTCAGGACCCCCGGTCACTCGGAGATTTCAGGTCCCCAGTCACTCAGAGAACTCAGGTCCCGCCCCGGTCACTCGGAGATTTCAGGGCCCCCGGTCACTCAGAGATTTCAGGGCCCCCAGTCACTCGGAGAACTCAGGTCCCCACCCCGGTCACTCGGAGATTTCAGGGCCCCCAGTCACTCGGAGAACTCAGGTCCCCACCCCGGTCACTCAGAGATTTCAGGGCCCCGTGTAAATTTCTTTAGCTAGAAAAGCTTGTTCTGTGGCCAGGCCCCACTGCTGCATTTCAGCACCCCGAGCTGGATGCTGGCAGGTCCCCATGGTCCCTCAGCCGCTCACTCCCTGCCTTCCAGATGTCATGTGTGTTGGCTCCCGGCCCGTCTCCAGCTCTCCTGGCTCGCTGAGCCGCGCGGTCACAGGGGAAGCCCCACGTCCCTTGTCCAGCCAGGCAGTGTCTCACTCCTCGAAGGGGGGGCAGACCCTCTTCCGCCCCCCGCCCCCGCTCGCTGAGGAGGGAATGACTGCAGCCGAGATCGGCCCATTTCCTGGGGAAGGGTCCCGTCCCCTCCAGCCGTGCAGGGAGACCCCCACTCCTGCAGCCCTGCTAGTCACACGTGTCTAGCGGCTAATTCGCCGGCTAGCCCCCAATCTGATTGGCTAGCCCAGAGCCCGGCCCCTCCCTTGGCCCCTCCTGGGTCTGCTCTGGTGCCCCCCGAGTCCGGGAGGGGAGCTGGGCTTCTGGGCTGGAGTCAGGCAGGGCTGGGAGTAGGACAGACGGGCGGGGGAGCTGGGAAACATGAGGCCAGCTGAGGACAGGACCCTGCAAGGTCCATGCCTCCAGCACTCTGAGGACGCTCCCCCCACGGGGCCGGGCTAGCACAGGGTGGGCGTTCCTGCTGCTGGCACGGGCTGGGCATCTCTCCGTGAGCGCTTGCACTGCAGGGACCCAGGCGACGCGAGCTGGGTGCCCGCCGCTCCCCATCTCTCCAGCCCCTCCCTTTGGCCAGCACCACTTCTTCCGACCCCAGTCCTGGAGCGCAGCTGAGAGAGAGACTTCCTCTATCTGGCCAGGCGGCTGCTCCTCCAGACGGCGGCTCCACCAGATAGCCGCTGCACCAGACGGCAGCTCCTCCAGACGGCGGCTCTGCCAGACGGCAGCTGTGCCAGACGGCTGCTCCGCCAGACGGCAGCTGTGCCAGACGGCCGCTCCGCCAGACGGCAGCTGTGCCAGACGGCCGCTCCGCCAGACGGCAGCTGTGCCAGACGGCTGCTCCAGACGGCAGTCCAGACGGCGCTCTGCCAGACGGCAGCTGTGCCAGACGGGCAGCTGCCAGACGGCCGCTGCCAGACGGCCGCTTCCGCCAGACGCAGCTGTGCCAGACGGCTGCTCCGCCAGACGGCAGCTGTGCCAGACGGCTGCTCCTCCAGATGGCGGCTCCACCAGATGGCTGCTGCACCAGATGGCAGCTCCTCCAGACGGCGGCTCCTCCAGACGGCAGCTGTGCCAGACGGCTGCTCCGCCAGACGGCCGCTCCTCCGCCCGCCAGGAAGTTCTCAGGCTCTTCTGCATCCAGCCTGCTAGCCGTTGGCCACCTGGGATGGGGAAGTGACTTGGCAAAGGCTGGTGGATGGGCTGGAACCGGTCTGGAGAGGGAGGTGGGACGCTCAGGGGCCTTGCTCCGGCAGGTGACACTGGGCCAGCGAGAAGAATGGACCTGGAGTGGGATGACCAGCCTGGGAACTGTCCTCAGCCTGGTGCTTCTCCATGGCAACCCTGCGCCCTAGTTACCCGGCGAGGCAGATGGACGTGCCGCGGGAGAGGAGGGGGCAGGGCCAACAGGACCCCGGCGGACCGGCTCGGCCCCACGCCGGCTTCGGACTGATGGGGCAGCCCAGGCCCACACGGCGAGGAACCGACGCACTCTCCTAACCGCGGGGGGCCCGCCCCGCCCAGCGAGGGGTGGAGACAAGACGCAGGGTCCGCCCATCCTTTCCCTGCCTGTTCTCAACGGCTTCCCGCAGCGACTCCCGGCTGGTGGGGGCCGCGAGGGTCGCGCTCCGGAGGAGCCAGGGACTGGCTGCCCCAAGAGTGCGCTTGTGAGAGCCGCGTGGGAGAGCCCGGCTGGAGCTCCCCGTGTTAATTCGGAGGCACCCCTCAGGGCTTCTCCAGAACGTGAATTCCAATTAACATCGGAAGTGAATTCAATATAAAGCGAGGTAACGTTCCTTTAATCCAGAACGAGCGCGTCCACATGGGCTCAAAGCAATCTAAGCAGGCCCGTCCAGTTCACGTGATGAGTTAATTCAGATTCATTTCCCAGCGTCTGCCCTGTCAAGTTCACACCTTGAGTTAATTCAGATTCATTTCCCAGCATCTCCCCTGTCAAGTTCACACCTTGAGTTAATTCAGATTCATTTCCCAGTGTCTACCTCCCACCCCTGCCGTCAAGTTCACACCTTGAGTTAATTCAGATTCATTTCCCAGTGTCTACCCCCCACCCCTGCCGTCAAGTTCACACCTTGAGTTAATTCAGATTCATTTCCCAGTGTCTACCCTCCACCCCTGCCGTCAAGTTCACACCTTGAGTTAATTCAGATTCATTTCCCAGTGTCCACCCCCCACCCCTGCCGTCAAGTTCACACCTTGAGTTAATTCAGATTCATTTCCCAGTGTCTACCCCCCTCCCCTGCCATCAAGTTCACACGATGAGTTAATTCAGATTCATTTCCCAGTGTCTACCCCCTTCCCCTGCCGTCAAGTTCACACGATGAGTTAATTCAGATTCATTTCCCAGCATCTCCCTAGTCAAGTTCACATGATGAGTTAATTCAGATTCATTTCCCAGTGTCTACCCTCCACCCCCGCCATCAAGTTCACACCTTGAGTTAATTCAGATTCAGTTCCCAGCTTATCCCCTGTCAAGTTCACACCTTGAGTTAATTCAGATTCATTTCCCAGTGTCTACCCCCCACTCCCGCCGTCAAGTTCACACTATGAGTTAATTCAGATTCATTTCCCAGCATATTCCCTGTCAAATTCACACCTTGAGTTAATTCAGATTCACTTCCCAGTGTCCCTGTGTAGACGTGCTTGGAGCTGGCAGGGGGAATTCAGGCTCCACTACCGACTCCCCTCCCAGCCTCTCTGCCGAGATGGCCAGTTAATTCCGGTGAGGGCAAGGCTGGCTTTTGGGCTCTGGGTATCCATGGGCAGGAAGTAGGAACCCCCCTCCCGTCTAGCCAGCACCTTCGTCCCGTTTGCTGCCACTCCCACCTCATCCTGCAGGGGCTGCTCTCGCGCCTCGGACCCAGCTCTGAACAGATCCACCCTGCAAAGGGGCCAGCCCTCCAGTCCCCAGCTGGAACACGCCGCTAAGGCACCCCCCCCCCCGGGCCGGGAGGGTTAATGAGTTGCTGTCTGTAAGTGCCTGGAAGATGCCAAATGTAACGATCTGCGCTTCATTAAAATGATGGAGCATTTCCCGCGCGCCACTGGCGTGACGGCACCGGGCCCGTTTGTCCTGTCGCTGATTTGTACTGTGTGTCCTGGCCCCCGCGCCGCCGCGCATACGGATGAGTTCAAAGGCACCGGCTTGCGGATGCCAAGGAGCCGGGGCCTAATTGAATTGATCCTGCTGATGTATTTATAGCCGCAAATGGCAGCCACCCGCCACAAAGTCAAACAGCCAGACGGGCGGGTTGGCTACTTCCTTCCCGGGGGGTGGGGAAGGTGGGGTAAAGGACAAGAGTCCCCGGCCAGGGAAATCTGAATTCAGTTAATTCCTGCGTCACCAGCAGGAGGCGCTGTGCCCGTGAGTTGCACTGGGGGACACCCCCTTAAACCCAAACATGGAGTAAAACGTGAGCAAAATTACATATCAGGCGTAGAAACTTTCGCCTTCCATGTGGGGGGCCCCCGGGCCTCAAAAAACCGTAACAAAAATAAAATGCTGCTTCAAAGGCATGAACGTGTCAACCGGCAAACCCCTCAGTAACTGAACCCGTGTGTTTCCCCCCCAAGAGAAAGACGCCGAAAAATCAAGGTAGAAAGCGAGTTTAACGACGGGCTGCTTATTCGCGGCATGGGCATCATCCTCGGGAAGGATAGCGGCCGATCGCAGCATCTGCAGGAGGCACGCACTGCTTGGATTTGCTGGGTCTCCAGAAAAAACCAAAAGCGACGAGGAGTCCTGTGGCACCTTATATGGAACAGGTCCCATATGAGGAGAGGCTAAAGCGACTGGGACTTGTCCGTTTGGAAAAGAGGAGACTGAGGGGGGATATGATAGAGGTCTATAAAATCGTGAGTGGTGTGGAGAGGGCGAATAAAGAAAAGGTATTTACTTGTTCACATAATATAAGGACTAGAGGACACCAAATAAAGTTAACGGGTAGCAGGTTTAAAACTAATAAGTGAAAGTTCTTCACACAGCGTGTAGTCAACCTGTGGAACTCCTTGCCAGAGGAGGCTGTGAAGGCTAGAACTAGAACAGAGTTTAAAGAGAAGCTAGATAAATTCATGGAGGTTAGGTCCATAAAAGGCTATTAGCCAGGGGGTAGGAATGGTGTCCCTGGCCTCTGTTTGTCAGAGGCTGGAGACGGATGGCACGAGACAAATCGCTTGATCATTGTCTTTGGTCCACCCCCTCTGGGGCACCTGGCGCTGGCTACTGTCGGCAGACAGGCTACTGGGCTAGATGGACCTTTGGTCTGACCCAGTACGGCCGTTCTTATGTTCTTATAGACTAACAGATGTATTGGAGTTTGGTGGGCAAAGACCCACTTCGTCAGATGTTTGCGGTGGAAATTCCAGAGGCAGGTACAAGGAAAATATATATATATCTGCCTCTGGACTTTCCACTCCATACATCTGACAAAGTGGGACTTTGCCCACGAAAGCTTCTGCTCCAATACATCTGTTAGTCCCTAAAGTGCCACAAGACTTCTCGTTGTTTATGCAGATTCAGACGAACACGGCGACCCCTCTGATACGGAAAAAAAAACCCCAAACAGCCTAAAATATATGAAGCGACTGGGTAAAAATGAAGGAGAAGGTCTAAATGCTACTAGCACGAAGGAAGGGGCAAACCCATGCTTTTAAAGCCGGCTCTCCCTCCCGGCCGTTAATCCTGCATGCCACGAGTCAGCCCAAAATTTCACAGGCAGCGGCTCCCCGGGGGAGAAGCGCACAGAGCCGTCCCGAAACTGACGCGATCACAGGGGGACCCGCGCTCCGGATTTGATCGCCAGCCTCCCGATCAGCAAGGCGTTTGGTTCTTTCTGGAAAGCCCCAGGCCTGTGATGCGAAGGAAGCCGGGTCTGAGAGCGTCACTCCCCAGTGTACCGCAATTGAGTGGGATCACGCTGGCTGAGCAGGTGATGCAGGCGCGTGGGCGTGAGGAGAGAATCCAGAGGCCCTCTTCTTTTCTGTAAGCGAAAGGACGTGTCCGGAGTCCAGCCGAAGCCCTCAAACACCGGATGCCCAAGACAAAGCTCCTCGGTGGATTTTATCCGTGATTTCAAGAAGCTGGATGCTCTTTCTGACGGCTAGAGGAGCTGATTTGGGAGTTTCGAATGCTTGGGTTGGCAATAAAGGACGTGCAAGTTGCTAGTGTCTCCCCCTGTGTCCAGGAGCCCAGACAGAGACCGGGAGCCTACAAAAGACCTGAAACCGAGTCCTCCCTCTGGCCCCCCCATGTCGTCACCCTGGGATTCTGCTGCACCCGCTAACACCCGCGTTCTCACACCGAATCCCACCGCACCCTCCAACATCCGCGCTCTCACTCCGGAATCCCACTGCACCCGCCAACATCCGCGCTCTCACTCCGGAATCCCACCGCACCCACCAACATCCACGCTCTCACTCCGGAATCCCGCTTCACCCACTAACACCCGCGTTCTCACTCCGGAATCCCACCGCACCCACCAACATCCGCGCTCTCACTCCGGAATCCCACTGCACCCGCCAACTTCCGCGCTCTCACTCCGGAATCCCACTGCACCCGCCAACTTCCGCGCTCTCACTCCGGAATCCCACCGCACCCGCTAACATCCGCGTTCTCACTCCGGAATCCCACTGCACCCGCCAACACCCGCGCTCTCACTCTGGAATCCCACCGCACCCGCCAACACCCGTGTTCTCACACCGGAATCCCACCGCACCCGCCAACATCTGTGCTCTCACTCCGGAATCCCACCGCACCCACCAACATCTGCACTCTCACTCCGGAATCCCGCTTCACCCACTAACACCCGCGTTCTCACTCCGGAATCCCACCGCACCCACCAACACCTGCGCTCTCACGCCAGAATCCCACCGCACCCACCAACATCCGCGCTCTCACACTAGAATCCCGCCGTGCCCCAATAACATCTGGGATCTTACACTGGGATCCTCTGCCCCCACCCAGCATAACCAGAAGCAAAATCCACCAATCTCTGCCCCCCGCCCACCAGCTGCAGAAGTGCGTCAGCTGGGGTGGCTCCTTGGACCACGTAGTCCGCATTGGCTAAATGTCACCCACTGCACCCGGGCCTTTGTGGAAGCTGTGTGTGCGGTAAGTCCCTGTGGGACACCTGCCCCGCCCCTGCCCCCGCCCCAGTCCAGCAGCTGCACAGGCCTGATGAAATAACTTTTTCAAAATATTTCACGGGCTGTAGCTGGCCAGCGGGCCGGGCGTTTGAGACCCCTGCTCTATTGCATGTGGGTGGGCTTAGACAGGGCAGCTGGTATAGGACAGCAGGGGGCTCAAGGCAGAGTGAGTGTGGGGCCAAGCAGAATGGGGGGACCCATAACGGGGGTGAGGGAGGGGCCCCCTGCAAGCAGGGTATCCCGAGGGGGCAGGGAGCTGCCCTGGAGAAGTTACAATCCGGACAGAGTAGCAACCCCGGAGCTCCCATGTTGTGCCGGAGGAGCCAAGACCCGAGTTGGCTCCGTGACTTACCCAAGGAATCTGGGGGAGAAAGGAGACTTGAACCTAGGTCTCTGGTGTCCCAGCTGGGTGCCGGAGCCAGCCTGCCCCACGGAGCAGGGAGGCATTTGGCCCCAGGGGGTTGGTGGCTGGACCCCTGCTCCATTCAGAGAGGGGGACTGGGAAGGAATGATGGAGAGGGGAGAGCCTGGGTATGGTCGAGGGGCACCTGCCTGTCTCCCCTCCCTCTAACCCAGAGTGCAGGCACCCGTCAGCATCTCCAAAACCGACTCCCACTCGAACACGGACCCAGAAAGGCCCAGGGAACCCCCCCTATGTCCTGCAAAGGAATCCCACCGCACCCGCCAACATCCGCGCTCTCACGCCGGAATCCCACCGCACCCGCCAACATCCGCGCTCTCACGCCGGAATCCCACCCGCCAACATCCGCGCTCTCACGCCGGAATCCCGCCGCACCCGCCAACATCCATGCTCTCACGCCGGAATCCCACCGCACCCACCAACATCCGCACTCTCATGCTGGAATCCCACCTCACCCGCCAACATCCGTGCTCTCACGCCGGAATCCCGCCGCACCCGCCAACATCCATGCTCTCACGCCGGAATCCCACCGCACCCACCAACATCCGCACTCTCATGCTGGAATCCCACCTCACCCGCCAACATCCGTGCTCTCACGCCGGAATCCCACCGCACCCACCAACATCCACGCTCTCACGCTGGAATCCCACCTCACCCGCCAACATCCGCGCTCTCATGCTGGAATCCCACCTCACCCACCAACATCCGTGCTCTCACGCCGGAATCCCACCGCACCCGCCAACATCCGCGCTCTCACACCGGAATCCCACCGCACCCGCCAACATCCAGAGACTCCACATCTGCCCCTTCCATGACGAAGGAGATCCATGGCGGGGGGGCAGCAAAGAACGCCCGGGGAGATCTCGTTACAATGGGGCTGCAGCCACTTTGGGGCCCGACCCCCGCCTGCTTGAGACCCGCTTCTCGGTTACACGATTGCTCATTGACACCGCCCCCTTCAGTCCACACAGGACTGAAACCAGGCTGTGCTCCGTGGGTTTGCGCCAAGGACCGGGGCGGAGAACCACAGCCCGGTGACGCTGGCTGCTCTAGCTGTCTCGGCGCAGAGGGGAGTGGCGCATCTCTGGGGCCCTGTCCAATCTGCCCCGGGACCAGCGTGGCAGGGGATGGCTGTGACCGCAAGGCAGCGGCCGTAACCTTCTGCCAAGCCCCGTGCTCCAGGCACGGAACAGAGATCTTGCCCTCCTCCCTCATAGGGGCCTCCAAAGGGGACCCGTCAATGTCGGCCAGGCAGGGCGGGCAGAGGGGAGGGTAGTTTGCCACCTGCTGCAAGTGAGCCCTTGGCAGGGGTGGGGAGGGATGTGCCAGTCGGGATGGAGGTGGGGAATGGGCCGGAGCGATCTGCTTGGCACATGCTCCCTCCTGTGTCTGCTTTGGAAACGGGAAGCCAAGAACAGCTGGTGGAATCAACAGGGGTGGGGTGGGGAGGGTGTGTGCAGAAAACAGCCCCTGCGACTCCGGGGTAGGACAGCTGAGTCTGGCTGACATGACACCGCACCAGGACAGCCCCGGCCACCCTGTCTACCCTTGGGACACAGAAAGGGAAGCAAAAGCCAGCAGAACTTGTGCGGGAAAAGTACCGGTCACTCCGGGCCTGTGATTACAACACCACCCGCCTGTCGGCTACACCCGCCCGTCGGCTCGCTGCGCTGACACCACTGGCCACTTTCCCCGGGTTGTACTGGGACGGAGCCACAGCTCGACAGCCAAACAGCCGTCGGCCAATCGCACCGCGAGAAAGCAACAGGCGGTCGGAACTACTCCGTGAGGCCAGCACCGGCAACCTGAGACACAGGCAGAAAAGAACAAGCTGCTTATGCCTCGGCGGGATTGTTTTTAAAACCTCACGCTCAGCCATGTCGCACGACTGTGGCACCATTACAGACTCCTAGAACACGAGACTGGTAGGGCCCTCAGGAGGGCAGCAAGTCCAGTCCCCTGCCCTCCTAGCAGGACACAGCACCGTCTAGACCATCCCCGACAGGTGTGTGTCCAACCTGTCTCCAAATATCTCCAGAGATGCGGATTTCACAGCCTCCCTGGGCAATTTATTCCAGTGTTTCACCACCCTGACAGGCAGGAAGTTTTCAGATCCGTCCAGGGAAGCACCTCATCTCTGATGTTTCCCATCCAGTCCATCTCAGGAATATGGTTGTGGGTGGACTGTGCTAGGCCTAAAACAGCAACTACCGCCTGTGAGTGTGACCCACTCCGCACCAGGACAGGGATCTCGCCGGTGACCCCTAAGTGTGACCCTTGCTGCACCAGAACAGGGACCTTTGCCCGTGCCCTGCATGTGTGACCCACACCGCAGCAGGACAGGGACCCTCGCCAGTGACCCATAAATGTGACCCTCACTGCACCAGAACAGGGACCCTCGCCAGTGACCCATGCCGCACCAGGACAGGGACCCTTGTTGGAGCCCCATAAGTGTGACCCTCGCTGCACCAGGACAAGGACCTTCACTGGTGTCCCGTGCGTGACCCACAGTGCACCAGGGCAGGGACCCTCACCGGAGCCCCATGCGTGTGACCCATGGCACACCAGGGCAGGGACCCTCACCGGCGCCCCATGCGTGTGACCCATGGCACAACCAGGGCAGGGACCCTCACCGGCGCCCCATGCGTGTGACCCATGGCACACCAGGGCAGGGACCCTCACCAGCGCTCCATGCGTGTGACCAATGTTGCACCAGGAAAGGGACTCTCGCCGGCGCCCCATGCGTGTGACCCACGGCGCACTGGGCAGGGACCCTCACTGTCGCCCCATGCACATGACCCAGGGACTCTCGCCAGCGCCCCATGCGTGTGACCCACCCGCACCAAGACAAGGACCCTCTCCCCCATCCGTGTGACCCACCCGCACCCGGCAGGGACCCTCCCCGGCGCCCTGTCCCGGTGCCTGCGTGGCCGAGGCTCGCGGCTCTGTTGCCCGATCGCCCCGCACTGCCCCGCGGCCGGGACGCGCGGGGGCTGCGGGCGGGGGCGCACGGCGCCGGCCGACGCGCACGGAATGCCAATGGCGCTGCTTAGCTGCCGGCGCCCGGGGCTGCAGGGTTCCCGTCCCGCAGCGGGTGGCCGGGGCCGGGGGCGAGTCCCGGGCCGCGTTGCGGGGAGGAGCTGGCCCCCCACGGGGTCCCGCCCCGCTCCTCCGCCCGGGCACGTCCTGTCGGCCCCGCTCCCCCCCGCAGCCGCGAACCCGGCACCCGCTTCCTCAGCGGCCCCGCACAGGGAGGGAGCCCCGAGATGCTGAGTCCGTCCCCGTCCCCCCGCATTCCCCGCAGCGCCCCCCGCAACCCTCTGCGGGCCCCGCATTCCCCGCGCCCGGCTTCCAGTCCTGCGCATCCGGCGCCCCCCGCAACCCTCTGAGGGCCAAGCATTCCCGCGCCGAGGGCCAGAGCGAGCCCCCTGCGGGCCCGCAGCCCGCGCCGGAGCCCCTGCAACCGCCTTCCCGCAGCCCTCTGGCCGGGAGCCCCCCGCAACCCCCCGCAGCCCCCGCGCCCTCACGCTGTCCGGGGATCTGCCCGGGCGCTCTCGGCGAGGATGCTGGGCGCGCAGCCGCGCCGGGCGGACCGGGTGGAACGGCATGGTGCCCCGCACGCCGGGCCGGGGGTCGCTGCCCGCCGGCGCTGCGGCTGGTCCCGCTCAGCGCCCGCTCCCCATGCCGCCGCGGCCCGGACCGGGGGCGGCATGGTGCCCTGCACGCCGGGCCGGGGTCGCCGGCCGCCCGCCCGCCCGCGCCCGCGCCGCCCGGCGGCGTGGAGCCGCCGCGGAGCCCCCGCCCCGGCTGCCGGACGCGCCGCCGCGCGCCGCTGCTGCCGCGCGCGGGCCACGCCGCGTGCGGCTGCTCCTCCGGCCCTCCAGCTCCAGCCCACAGACTGCCCTCCCCAAGGGCAGAGCGAGCCCCTGGGGCTGGGTCCTTCTGAGCCCCACCCATAGAGCTGAGGAGTGGCCATTTGCCCCAGCCCCCAGGGTATTCCAGCTCCAGCAGTCCCGGATCCGACTGTCCTCAGCCCCCCAGCCAGGGCCTGGGTCTGGGACACTGTAGTCCAGCCCCGTCCTCTGCAGCGCTGAGGAATCGGCAGGATCGGTCCTAACTCCCTTCCAGCCTGGGTCCCCTGCTCCAGCCCCCCACGGTATTCCAGCTCCAGCAGTCCCGGATCCAACTGTCCCTCCAGCCCCGCAGCCAGGGCCTGGGTCTGGGACACTGTAGTCCAGCCCCCCCGTCCCTCTGCGGTGCTGAGGAATCAGCAGGATCGGTCCCTAACTCCCCCTTCCAGCCTGGGTCCCCCCCTGCTCCAGCCCCCCACGGTATTCCAGCTCCAGCAGTCCCGGATCCGACTGTCCCTCAGCCCCCCAGCCAGGGCCTGGGTCTGGGACACTGTAGTCCAGCCCCGTCCCTCTGCGGTGCTGAGGAATCAGCAGGATCGGGTCCCTAACTCCCCTTCCAGCCTGGGTCCCCTGCTCCAGCCCCCCACGGTATTCCAGCTCCAGCAGTCCCGGATCCGACTGTCCCTCCAGCCCCCCAGCCAGGGCCTGGGTCTGGGACACTGTAGTCCAGCCCCCGTCCCTCTGCAGTGCTGAGGAATCGGCAGGATCGGTCCCTAACTCCCCCTTCCAGCCTGGGTCCCCCCCTGCTCCAGCCCCCCACGGTATTCCAGCTCCAGCAGTCCCGGATCCGACTGTCCTCAGCCCCGCAGCCAGGGCCTGGGTCTGGGACACTGTAGTCCAGCCCCCCCGTCCCTCTGCGGTGCTGAGGAATCAGCAGGATCGGTCCCTAACTCCCCCTTCCAGCCTGGGTCCCCCCCTGCTCCAGCCCCCCACGGTATTCCAGCTCCAGCAGTCCCGGATCCGACTGTCCCTCAGCCCCCCAGCCAGGGCCTGGGTCTGGGACACTGTAGTCCAGCCCCCCGTCCCTCTGCAGCGCTGAGGAATCGGCAGGATCGGTCCCTAACTCCCCCTTCCAGCCTGGGTCCCCCTCCGCCCCAGCCCCCAGGGTATTCCAGCTCCAGCAGTCCTGGATCCGACTGTCCCTCAGCCCCCCAGCCAGGGCCTGGGTCTGGGACACTGTAGTCCCGCCCCCATCCCTCTGCAGCGCTGAGGAATCGGCAGGATCGGTCCCTAACTCCCCCTTCCAGCCTGGGTCCCCCCCTGCTCCAGCCCCCCAGGGTATTCCAGCTCCAACAGTCCCAGATCCAACTGTCCCTCAGCCCCCCAGACAGGGCCTGGGTCTGGGACGCTGTAGTCCAGCCCCCCCGTCCCTCTGCAGTGCTGAGGAATCGGCAGGATCGGTCCCTAACTCCCCCTTCCAGCTCCTACATCCCAGCTCCGCTCCCACCCGGCAAGGCCAGGCCTCCCAGACCAAGCCACCCCGGCTGGCAGGCCGGCTCCCTGAGTTTGGGGGGCAGCCCACGAGGCCTAGCCGCATTGGGGTGAAAATCAGTCCTCGGCCCGGGGGGATACGCGCCCCCAGCCGCAAAACGGAGCGGCTGATTAAAGCCAGCCTGGCTCAGCCCCGCTCTTCAATTATTCCTCGCTTCCTCCCGAGCCCTGATTACATTTGGTAACTTATTTCTCCCCTTGGCACTGATTAATCACCCTGCTGTCAGCTTACTGGGAGAGGAGACTTCTCCGGTGCCCTGCTATCGAGGCAGGGGGGCAGGGGTATGGCAGGACACGGCTGGGAGGAAGTTCACAACAGCATCTCCCTGGGGTGAGGAGCGAATCAACCCAGACCAGCTGTTCCAGGCATTTGCCTGGTCTGTTCTTAAACAGGGGATTCCATAACCTGCCTTGAAAACCTTCTTACCTGCTCTCCTAGAAAGATTTTCTGACCTACATCTTCGCAGCGGCGCATGAACATAAGAACGGTCAGACTGGGTCAGACCAATGGTCCTTCTAGCCCAGAATCCTGTCTTAATGGGCAGCAGGTTGAAAACAAATCAAAGGAAGTTCTCCTTCACACGATGCACAGTCAACCAGTGGAACTCCTCGCCGGAGGAAGTTGGGAAGGCTAGGACTATAACAGAGTTTAAAAGAGACCTAGATAAATTCATGGAGGTTAAGTCCATGAATGGCTATTAGCAAGGATGGGTAAGGAATTATGTCCCTAGCTTCTGGTTGTCAGAGGGTGGAGATGGATGGCGGGAGAGAGATGGCTTGATCATTCCCTGTTCGGTTCACTCCCTCTGGGGCACCTGGCATTGGCCACTGTCGGCAGACAGGACACTGGGCTGGATGGACCGTAGGTCCGACCCAATATGGCCGTTCTTATGTAGGTGCCCCAGAGGGCGGGAACACAACAGGGAATCCTCATGTGATCCCTCTCCTGTCACCCATTTCCAGACAAACCGAGGCTAGGGACACCATTCCCACCCATCCTGGTGCATAGCCATTGATGGACCTAACCTCCGTGAATCTATCTAGCTCTTTTTTGAACCCTGTGAAAGTCCTAGTCTTCACCACATCCTGCGGCGAGGAGTTCCACAGGTTGACTGTGAAGCTCATCCCTTCTGGTCCTACCTCCAGTAGAACCATTGGTTACTGCTGGCCTCTTTATAACAACCCCCCTTAACATGCAAAGGCTTTCAGGTCCCACGTTGGTCTGATTTTCTCAAGCATCAACATCCCCCGTTTTTAAACCTTTCTTCCTTGGTCAGGTTTTTGGAACCATGTGTCGTTGTTCCTGCTCTCCTCTGGGCTCGCTCCCCTAACGCAGAGTGCCCAGATCCGAGCACAGTACCCCAGCGGAGGCCTCCCCACTGCCAAAACAGGGCAGGCCAATTCCCTCGCATGTTTACATATGTTGTACCGGATCCAGGACGGACTCAGACCCCCACGAGAGATGCTCGCCCTGTTTGACAATGAGCCATCGATATCTACTCTGCGTAAGATCTTCCAGCAAGTTGTGCTCTCCCCTGTTAATAATTCCCTCTAGAAAACATTTCCTTGGTTTGCTCGTGTGGGACGGTGTTGGAAGCATTACAGAAATCATGGTCTAGCACAGTGGTTCCCAACCTTTTCAAGCATATGGACCCCTTTTCAATCGATTAACATTTCATGGCCCCCCCCATTCCCTGCGGGAGAAAAACAAAGAAAAGAAAAAGAAAAAGAGAGAGGAAAAAAGAGAGGGAAACAAGAAAAGAGAGAAAAAGAGAGAGAAAACAGAAGAAAAAAGAGAAAGAGAAAACAAAAAAAGAGAAAGAAAAAAGAGGAGGAAAGAAAAGAAAAAAAAAGAGAGAAAAAAGAGAGAGAAAAGAAAGAGAAAAGAGAAAAAAGAGAGAGGGAAACAAGAAAAAAGAGAAAAAGGGACAGAAAACAGAAGAAAAAAAAGAAAGAGCAAACGAAAAGAGAAAGAAAAAGAGGGAAAAAGAGAAAGAGAAAGAAAAAGGAAAAAAGAGAAAAAGAAAAGAGAGAGAGAGAAAAGAAAGAGAAAAGAGAGGAAAAAGAGCAAAAAGAGAGAGGGAAATGAGAAAAGAAAGAGAAAAAGCGAAAACAGAAGAAAAAGAGAAAGAGAAAACGAAAAGAGAAAGAAAAAAGAGGGGGAAAAGAGAGAAAGAAAAGAAAAGAAAAAGAGAAAAAGAGAAAAAAGGAAGAGAGAGGAAAGAAAAAGAAAAGAAAAAGAAAAAGAAAAGAGAGAAAAAGAAGAGAAAAAGAAGAGAAAAAGAGAAAAGAGAAAAGAGAGAAAAAAGAAAAAAGAGAGAAAAGAAAGAAAAAGAAAGTGAGAAATGAGAAAAAAGAAAAAGAGAGAGAAAAGAGAAAAAGAGAGAGGGAAGCAAGAGAGAAGAGAGAAAATGGAAGAAAAAGAGAAAGAAACAAAAAGTGAAAGAAAAAGAAAGAGAAAAAGAGAGAGAAAAAGAGAAAAAAGAAAGAGAAAAGAGAGAAAGAAAGAAAAAGAGAGAAAAGAAAAGAGAAAACAAGAAAGAGAGAGAAATAAAAGAGAGAGAGAGAGAGAGAGAGAGAAAAAGAAAAGGAAAACAAGAAAAGAGAAAGAGAGAGAAATAAAAGAGAGAGAGAGAGAGAAAAGAAAAAGAAGAGAAAACTGAAGAAAAAGAGAAATAAAGAGAGAGAGAGAGAGAGAGAGAGAGAGAAAAGAAAAAAGAAGAGAAAACAAGAAAAAGAGAAAAGAAAAAAAGAGAAAACTGAAGAAAAAGAGAAAGAGGGAAAAAAGAGAAGGAAACAAGATAAAAGAGAGAGAGAGAAAAGAAAGGATCGGGTCCACTGCGTTGGGCCCGGTCCTTATTTTTAAACTTCCCACGGACCCCCTGCAGTACCGTCGCGGACCACGCGTTGGGAACCACTGGTCTATCCCATTTCCTGCTGTCCCCCAGCCCAGTTACCCTGTCAAAGAAGGAAACGGGGTTGCTGTTGGGCGGTTGTTCTTGCCAAATCCAGGCTGACTCCTCCTTCGCCCCCTGTTAGCGGCTGCAACGCTCCGTTTTAAGCCGTGCCGGTATTTTTCCCGGGTTCCAAGTTAGGCTGGCGGGCTAGAATTCCCCGGGCCCTCTTTGCGCCCCTGTCAAAGACAGGTAAATACGTGGGCCCTTCCCCAGCCCTGCCAGGCACGCTCAAAGACTGGTTTGCTAGCAGTTCTGAGAGTGCGTCCGTTAGCGCCTTCTGCACCCCAGACGAACGCCTTCAAGTCCTGCTGGGCGGAACACACTTTGGGGGGCCGGCGCCGGTCTGATTTCCCCCTGTGGGCTTGCGCTGTTCTTTGCTTCCCCGTCTTTGCAATTCGGCCACGTTTGGCGGCTCCTTTAACCAGCTGCACTGGGCCTCTTTCCATGCTTCTGAAGGGCAGGGTTAACCCAACCCCGCCCCTCCCTTTGCATCTGGCTGCTGGGCACGGAAGGCCTCCTCCGCCCCCCGGAGTTTTGCGGGCAAAAGTTTTCCTGAGGCCCAAAAAGCGCCGTGAGAAAATCAACATGGCGTGTTCCCGCTCGATCGTCTGGAGCTGGGTCCCATGAGGCATTGCTCTCCGTCCCAGCATTCCACCGGCTTCAGTTTGTGGCCTCTCTCACCTGCCCTGGTTCCCTCCCCGTTTCTGTGGGAAAGGACGGATCCCGCCCGGCTCCCTGCCATTAACGCATCGTGCCTGGCAGCTCAGCTAATTGTGAATTTCCCACCGCAACAGGACTCCGTGTTGCCTGATGTGCTGTCTGACAGGGAGACGGGCAAGAGCGGATTACGTCTGACAGTCGGAGAACAGCTGCACCCGGTGGGTTTGAATCCGCACGCGTGTCTGGGAACAGGCGCCGTAGCTACACAACTGTCAGATGACGCCAGGGGTGTTTCACTGGGGATCACCGTGGGTGTTACACTGGGAATCACTAAGGGTGTTTCACTGCGGCTCACCGGGGGTGCTACACTGGGGATCACCGGGGGTGCTACACTGGGGATCACCGGGGGTATTTCACTGTGGATCACAAGGGGTGTTTCTCTGTGGCTCAGTGGGGGTGTTTCACTGTGGCTAAGCGGGGGTGTTTCACTGCGGATCACCAGGGTGTTTCACTGCGGCTCAGTGGGTGTGTTTCACTGGGGATCACCAGGGGTGTTACACTGGGAATCACGGGGGTGTTTCACTGCGAATCACGGGGGTGTTTCACTGCAGATCACTGAGGGTGTTTCACTGGGGATGACCAGGGGTGTTTCACTGCGGATGACGGGGAGTGTTTAACTGTGGCTCACCAAGGGTATTTCACTGTGGCTCACTGGGGGTGTTTCACTGCGGATCACCAGGGTTGTTTCACTGCGGATCACCGGGGGTTGTTTCACTGCGGATCACTGGGGGTGTTTAACTGGGAATCACGGGGGGTGTTTCACTGCAGATGACCGGGGGGGTTTCACTGCGGATCACTGGGGGGGTTTAACTGGGAATCACGGGGGTGTTTAACTGGGAATCACGGGGGTGTTTCACTGCGAATCACGGGGGTGTTTCACTGCAGATCACTGAGGGTGTTTCACTGGGGATGACCAGGGGTGTTTCACTGCGGATGACGGGGAGTGTTTAACTGTGGCTCACCAAGGGTATTTCACTGTGGCTCACTGGGGTGTTTCACTGCGGATCACCAGGGTTGTTTCACCGCGGATCACCGGGGTTGTTTCACCTGCGGATCACTGGGGGTGTTTAACTGGGAATCACGGGGGGTGTTTCACTGCAGATGACCGGGGGGGTTTCACTGCGGATCACTGGGGGGGTTTAACTGGGAATCACGGGGGTGTTTAACTGGGAATCACGGGGGTGTTTCACTGCGAATCACGGGGGTGTTTCACTGCAGATCACTGAGGGTGTTTCACTGGGGATGACCAGGGGTGTTTCACTGCGGATGACGGGGAGTGTTTAACTGTGGCTCACCAAGGGTATTTCACTGTGGCTCACCGGGGGTGTTTCACTGCGGATCACCAGGGGTGTTTCACTGTGGATCACCAGGGTTGTTTCACTGCGGATAATCGAGGGGTGTTTCACTGCAGATCACCGGAGGTGTTTCACTGGGGATCACTGGGGGTGTTTCACTGCGAATCACTGGGGGGGTTTCACGGCAGATCACCGGGGGGGTTTCCAAAAAGACACGAGAAGGGGCTGAGCGCGATTGCCGCTTGCTGCACACAGGAGGATGGCAACAGCAGCAAAGCAGCCAGCGACCAGAAAAACAGCAGCAGCAGCGTTTCTCCTCTGTTTTCCTGTCTGTCTTCAACAGCGAGCACCAGCAGAAAGCGCAAACACAGTCCCCCACTACCACAAATTATGCAGTCGAGTTTCCTGCATTTGGGGAAATTTATAGAACATAAAAACGGCCAGACTGGGTCACACCAAAGGTCCATCCAGCCCAGTGTACCGTGTGCCGATGGTGACCAATGCCAGGTGCCCCACAGGGAGGGAACACAACAGGGAATCCTCACGTGATCCCTCCTCTATCACCCACTTCCAGACAAACAGTGGCTAGGGACACCGTTCCTACCCATCCTTGATGGACCTCACCTCCATGAATCTATCCAGCTCCTTTTTGAACCCTGTTCAAGTTCTAGCCTTCGCCACATCCTGTGGCAAGGAGTTCCACAGGCTGACTGTGCGTTGAGCGAAGAAACATTGCCTTTTTAAAAGTCCTAGTCTTCACCACATCCTCTGGCAAGGAGTTCCACAGGTTGGCTGTGGGCTGCGTGAAGAAAAACTTCCTTTTGTTTGTTTTAAACCTGCTGCCTATTCACTTCATTTGGTGACCCCTCATTCTTAGATTGTGGGAATCAGTACATAACTTTTCCTTATTCACTTTTTCCACACCAGTCATCATTTTATAGACCCCTATCATATTATATCATAGAGGACACACAATGAAGATTGCGCAGCATTCCCACCCCCTCCCTTTTGTCGTGCCAGAAACAACCTCGCCCTCCTGCACGTGAGGTAGGCGAGGAGGATCCGGGCAGGGCAGAGGTTCAGCGCCATGTGTGAGTCCAGTTATAATGTGAAAAGGTGTCCATGGGGGTGGGGTAAACAGACAAACGAGAAGGCCGGGAAAGCAGAAACGGACGCGGGAGCGCCATTCGGGCAAAAGTTCTGAGTGTGCTTGTCACATTACGAGGGACCCCAGCATCTAATTAGCTCCTCTGTAGCTTGTATGGCTCTTGCAGCCACGTCCTTAACAAAGGTGAAACAAAAGACAGGACTATGCAGCACTTTAAAGACGAACAAGATGGTTTATTAGGTGATGAGCTTTCGTGGGCCAGACCCACTTCCTCAGATCAAATTGTGGAAGAAAATTGGCATGACATATATACCAAAGGGATACAATCAAAAAAAAAGTGAGCACATATATATCCCTTTGGTATATACGGTCATGCCAATTTTCTTCCTCAATTTGATCTGAGGAAGCGGGTCTGGCCCACAAAAGCTCATCACCTAATAAACCATCTTGTTCGTCTTTAAAGTGCTGCATAGTCCTGTCTTTTGTTTCAGCTAGACCAGACTAACCCGGCTGCATCTCTATCACTATTCTACATGCAAGAAAATGTCTTGACACCTTAAAGGACTGCTTCTTGGAGCAGCTGGTTCTGGACCCCAGAAGGGGAGAGACAATTCTCGATTTAGTCCTAAGTGGAGCGCAGGATCAAGGCCAAGAGTTGATTATAGCTGGACCGCTTAGAAATAGTGAGCATAAGGTAATTAAATGAAACATCCCTTGGTGGGAAAAACACCACAGCAGCCCAACACGGAGGCATTTCATGTCAGAAAGGGGAACGACACACACATGAGGAAGTTCGTTAAACCGCAATGAAAAGGTGCAGTGACAAAAGTAAAATCTCTGCAAGCTGCCTGGAAACTTTTCAAAGACACCATAAGAGAGAGGCCCAATTTAAATGTAAACTCCCTCCCCCCCGTTAAAAATAAAACAAAGAACATCATAAGAGAGCCAAGTAAAAGAAACGGAGAGAGATTAAAAAGGCATCGTTAAAAAGCGGGAGTGAAATTGTAGTGAGGAAAATAGAAAGGAGCATCAACTCTGGCAAATGAAGTGTAAAAATATATTAAGAATCATAGAATCATAGAATACTAGGACTGGGAGGGACCTCGAGAGGTCATCGAGTCTAGTCCCCTGCCCTCACGGCAGGACCCAGTACTGTCTAGACCATCCCTGATAGACATTTATCTAACCTACTCTTCAATATCTCCAGAGATGGGGATTCCACAACCTCCCTGGGCAATTTATTCCAGTGTTTCACCACCCTGACAGTTAGGAACTTTTTAAGTAAAGCCAAAAAGGAGTCTGAAGAACAACTAGCCCAAAACTCAAAAAATAATAGCAAAATGGAGATATTTAAGAGCAGGTTAGATAGAAATCTACCAGGGATGGTCTAGACAGTACTGGGTCCTGCCATGAGAGCCCGGGACTGGATTCGATGACCTCTCGAGGTCCCTTCCAGTTCTACGATCTATGAAAATGGCAGATGAAATTGAATGTTGATAAATGTAAAGTAATGCACGTTGGAAAAAATAAAGTCTTTAAAGTGCTGCATAGTCCTGTCTTTTGTTTCAGCTAGACCAGACTAACACGGCTGCATCTCTATCACTACTTAACAAAGGTGTGATCGTTGAGTACGTGCCCAGCACTGAACCAGGTCGGTAAAATACACCCTAATCTCTTTCTCACGCCTCCTTGACTAGCATACATGTCGGCAAACACCCCCAAAGCATGTGGAGTGTGGGGAGGGATTCTCCATGGGGAGACAAGCAATATGAAAGTGGTCCCCATGCGGTCAACGAGGGGTAACATTTTCAACGTTCCCACTCCAAAAAGATCTCTCGGCGTTGGAAAAGGTTCAGAAAAGGGCAACCAAAACGATGCGGCGTTTGGAACGGGTCCCCTGTGAAGAGAGAATAAAGAGACTTTGGTTTTTTCAGCTTAGAAAAGAGGAGATTAAGGGGGGGAGAGGACCGAAGTCTATAAAATCATGACAGGTATGGAAAAAGCAAACAAGGAAACGTTTGCTTATTCCCACAATGTAAGAACGAGGGGTCACCCAATGAAATGAAGAGACAGCAGGTTTCAAACAAACCAAAGGAAGTTTTTCTTCACGCAGCGCACCGCCAACCTGTGGACTCCTCGCCAGAGGATGTGGTGAAGACTAGGACTTTAAAAAAAAGCTAGATAGATTCATGGCAGACAGGTCCATCAATGGCTATTAGCTGGGGTGGGTAGGAATGGTTTCCCTAGCCTCTGTTTGTCTGGAAATGAATGACAGGGAGGGATCACGTGATGAGTCCCTGTTCAGCTCGCTCCCTCTGGGGCACCTGGTATTGGCCACTGTGGGCAGACAGGATACTGGGCTAGATGGACCGTTGGTCTGACCCAGTCTGGCCATTCTTATGTTCTTAGGTTGCAAACGAGAAGTGGGCAGCATTGGAGCAACTGGCTGAACACGCAGTAGGACTGGGTGGACTTGTAGGCGCAAACGGTTTTTTTACCTGGTTTTGGTTGGAAGCCGTTAGGCAGGTGCATAATTCTACGCTTGCGAGTCCCACACTGTGTTCACCCTTTTCCCGAGGCGGGGGGCACTGTAGCAATCTGTCACTCCCCGGAACAAGCAAGAAAACCCAGGTGTGTTTCTCGCCTGCGTGTAGTGTCTGACGTGGTCCGTCATCCACTCACCTGATCCCTCCACATGTGTGATTGGCGTGGGCGGCTCTGGTATCCTATGCTTAACAAAGATCCCCAAAAAAATTCTAGACTGGCTGGCTGTGCTCCCCGCTGCCTGGGAGGGAGACGGCTAAGACTTCCTTCTCCGAGAGATTGCCGATTTGGATTTTGTGCAGGTTGTGTGTGTGTGTGATTGGAATGTAATGGTCTCTATTTTCCTCCTTCATTCAAACCTCCGGCCAGATCGGCTCCAACAAGATACTGTTGTAGTTGGAAGTCAGAATTTGAAAAAGGATGCTTTCTGTGACATGTTTTGGAAAGCCACATCTCTGGTTTCAAAACTGGGTCAGCACCGGAGAAACGGAGAGCGTCTCAAATCCCTCAGCAGGCAGATCGGGCTGGAAGCTGATTTGGGGCCAACCAAAATCAGAAATCTGTCCCCAAAAAGGAGGAGATGGATTTAAAACAAAATCACAAGATGAAAATAAAATTGTGGGGGTTTTATTTGCCTTCTCATGTGTGAACCTTGAGGTCAGTGGTTCTCAACCAGGGGTATATTTATTCCGTTGGGGGGGTACACAGAGTTTTCCACGACTCACCTCGTGTTATTTGCCAAATGTTACAACAGGCTCCATAAAAAGCACTAGCAAAGTCAGTGCAAACGAAAATTTCACACGGAGAAGGACTTGTTTATGCGGCTGTCTATCAGACTGTCAGTACAATATTAGCGTCCACATTGATTTATTTTATAACTATAGGGTAAACGCGAGAAAGCCGCCCAATTTTCAGTAAGGGACCTAGGACTGTTCGGTATTTTTTCTTTCTGATTTTGTAAGCAAGTTGTTTTTAAATGAAACTTGGGGTACATGACAAATCAGATTCTTAGCGGGGGGGGGGGAACAGCCGGCCGGCAAGGTTTAAAGCCGCTGCTTCAGGCTACCTGTGAGAGATGTTCTCAAGATTTGCTCTGCAGCCACGAGGAGAAAAGCCACCTATCCCGTCTTTAAGTCAGGGAAGAGCATCTTTCTTGGGTTGGCGGCTCAGAGCAGCTACCAAGCTGTGACCACAGACCTAGCTCTTTCTTAATCACCACTAATGCATGTCATTAGCTGACTTGTGATTAAAAAAATTAATCACCGCTTTCCTTGAACTGTTCAATTGCAGTTGGTATTCTAGTCACTATTTTGCCGGCTCTTCTCCATTTCCAGACAGTTTCAATTACAACTCAGAACACCAAGGGCTCCTGTTACAGCTGGAGTCCAAACGATGTGCCAAAGAAATAGCGTTTTTCAATTCACCGCACACACGTGCTTTCCCTTTATAGTGCAAGTGCAACGTACGAAGGTAGCACTTTGCTGCAGAACTGCGCCCGGAAACACAACAAACGTCCGCAAGTCCACTCAGTCCTACTTCGTGTTCAGCCAATTGCTCAGAGGAGCCAGTTAGTTTGCGGGAGATGCTGCCTGTGTATTTACAATGTCACCTGGATGCAAGGATGTCACTTGGGTAGCTGGCGTTGCCAGGCATGTCCGTGCCCGATATTCATACGCCCCTTCGTGCGTCCGCCACGTTCCCAAAGGACATGCTCCCACGCGGATGATTCAAAAAGTAACGTGCGAATTCAACTGGTGACGGATCTCTTTAGAGGGGAGAATTGTATGTCTCCTGCGCTTTTTTACTCCCATTCCGCCGTAGATTTCGTGGGAGAGCAGTCCGGGAGGACACGTCTGCTGCTCCTTCGACAAAGCACAAAGTCAGTGCCAAGGTCAGATCTCTAACGATAGCTCCAGTGCCCCGGCTCCCTCGCGTCGAGGATCCAAAGTGCCATCCAGCAGCCGGGAGAGTAAAAGCATGAAGCTTTCACAGGTCTTAAAAGAGGCAACACACTGATGCGGGACCAGTAGCACCGGCGGAGGAGGGACTCCCCCCACACCACTCTTAGCTGCATCCTGAGAGGGGCCTGGGACAACCCCCCCACCTCAGTTCTGCCCCTTGTTCCCCTCTTCTTGCCCCTGCCCCGCCCTCAATCCACCCCCTTCCCGACATAGCTTAGCTGGCGAGCACTTCCTGGTAGCAGGAAACAGAGCAACCCGGCCCCATTTCAGTCCCCGATCTCCCAGACACACCCCTCTGCTTCCTCCCTCCACCCCTTCCCCCAAAGCTCCTCCCCCATGAGACACATAACTTAGCTGTAAATATCGCACCGCGCCAGTTCCAACAGCGCCACATGAACGCCCGTTCTCACTTTCAGGTGAGGAGGTTTTTTTCCTTCACTCAGCGCACAGTCAACCTGTGGAACTCCTCGCCACAGGATGTGGTGAAGGCTAGAACTTCAACAGGGTTCAAAAAAGAGCTAGCTAGATTCATGCCGGTTCAATCCATCAAGGGCGCTTCGCCAGGATGGGTAGGGACGGTGTCCCCAGCCTCTGTTTGTCTGGAGGTGGGTGACAACGGAGGGATCATGTGAGGCTTCCCTGTTGTGTCCCCTCCCTCTGGGGCACCTGGCAGTGGTCACTGTCGGCAGACTGGTCCCTGGGCTGGATGGACCTTTGGTCTGACCGATCGTATGGTCTTGCCTGGCTTTCAACAGCGTCATAAGGCACCCGCCCTGCCAGCTGGATCAGCTGTTTAGCAGCATGCAGGAGGCGCTGGAGGGGGGAGGCGCGAGGACGGGGTGTGCTGGGGGGAGGGGCCAAACAGAGAGGGCAGGGGTTCCTCTTCTGATCGGGCTCCCTGCTTCCTGGAGCTCCTCCTGGCCTCGGTGGAGCCTCTTGGACACAGCCAGCTGGGACCTGCAGCCGAGGCCACCGGAGGCGCCCCGTGGGCCGGCGCCCACGTATTACAACGCTGCGAATTCCGGTCGTCCCTGGGCCAGGGTAGACGGCAAAGCCCGGAGAAGCTGGGACAAGGCTCCCTGGAGGCGGGGTTGGGGGGGTACACCTGGCTGCACCTCAGGCTCTGGAGAAGGCCTGGAGGCCACAATGAGGGGCACGAAGGCAGGGCTTCAGGTCGTCCGGAGACCAGGCCCCGGACGCAAAGCGCGGCCAGACCGGGGTGGCCGTGTTCGCCGGCCGTTCGGAGGCACCGGGCGGTGTCGGGGCCCAGACAGCCGCGCTGTCCGTTTTGCGGGCGCGGGGCGGTTGGCGAAGCCCTCACCCCGCGGGACACCTGCTCCCCTGTCGGGCTGCCCCCGGCCCCGCCCTCTCAGCACCGCAGAACACTGGGGCCCCGGGGAGCGTGTCTCATGCACGGCCTGTCTCCCTCCCCGTTCTCCTGAGCGCTCACGCTTTGATGGATGGGACTTTTGTTCCGGAGCCTCGGCCTCCATCCAGGGGAGAGGGGGCGGCAGGGAGGAGGCAGCCGAGGCCTCAGCCTCCTTTCCCGGGGCCGCAGAAAGACAAAAGGAAAAGCTGCATATACACCCGGGGAGGGAGCTGGGCACTGGGAGGCACCCCCGCTGCTCTGAATGTTTGAGGGCAGGTGTCGAGGGACACCCTGCCCGGCCCCCGCCGAAGGGCCTCTCCCGGTGGAGTGGCCTAACAGCCACAGAGTCTAGGATCGAGAGTAGTACGGCCTAGTGGGCACAGAGTCAATACACACACCCTCTGGGATCCGGGTAGTATGGCCCAACAGCTGCGGAGTCCACATGCACCCCCTCTGGGATCAGGGTAGTATGGCCCAATGGCCACAGAGTCCATATACACACCCCTCTGGGATCAGGGTAGTACGGCCCAATAGCCACGGAGTCCACATGCACCCCCTCTGGGGCCAGGGTAGTATGGCCCAATGGCCACGAGTCCATATACACACCCTCTGGGATCAGGGTAGTATGGCCCAATAGCCACGGAGTCCATATGCACCCCCTCTGGGATCAGGGTAGTATGGCCCCAACGGCCACGAGTCCATATACACACCCCTCTGGGATCAGGGTAGTACGGCCCAATAGTCACGGAGTCCACATGCACCCCCTCTGGGACCAGGGTAGTATGGCCCAACGGCCACAGAGTCCATACACACACCCCTCTGGGATCAGGGTAGTACGGCCCAACGGCCACGAGTCCATATACACACCCCTCTGGGATCAGGGTAGTACGGCCCAATAGTCACGGAGTCCACATGCACCCCCTCTGGGACCAGGGTAGTATGGCCCCAACGGCCACGAGTCCATATACACACCCCTCTGGGATCAGGGTAGTATGGCCCAACGGCCACGAGACCATATACACACCCCTCTGGGATCAGGGTAGTACGGCCCAACGGCCACGAGACCATATACACACCCCTCTGGGATCAGGGTAGTACGGCCCAATAGCCACGGAGTCCACATGCACCCCCTCTGGGACCAGGGTAGTATGGCCCAACGGCCACAGAGTCCACATGCACCCCCTCTGGGATCAGGGTAGTACGGCCCAATAGCCACGGAGTCCACATGCACCCCCTCTGGGATCAGGGTGGTACGGCCCAACAGCCACAGAGTCCACATGCACCCCCTCTGGGATCAGAGTAGTACGGCCCAACGGCCATGAGTCCATATACACACCCCTCTGGGATCAGGGTAGTACGGCCCAACAGCCACGAGACCATATACACACCCCTCTGGGATCAGGGTAGTACGGCCCAACGGCCACGAGACCATATACACACCCCTCTGGGATCAGGGTAGTACGGCCCAACGGCCATGAGTCCATATACACACCCCTCTGGGATCAGGGTAGTACGGCCCAACGGCCACGAGTCCATATAGAGTAGACATGGGGTATCAGAGTAGTACCCCAGCCCAGGGCCCGGTTAGCAGTGGAGCAGCCCACGGCGAGCTCGGAGGGGAATCCCACCCCCACACACCGAGCTCTCGGGGAGCAGCTCCCCACCTGGGGGGCTGCTTCCTGGCCAGACCCTCCCCCTCGTCACGCTCGGGCCCCCGGCTCCTACCGCAGCCCCTCTCGGCCGTGCGACCTCCCTGGACCTCCTGCCCCTGCGGCCGCCAGCCCGGACTGAGCACCTCCAGGGGCTTTTATAGCCCTCTGCCAGCTGGAGCATGCCCAGCAGGGCCCTGGGGGCGGGGCCTCCTTAGCCAGCGGGGCTGGGTTAACCCCTTCAGGCCCACAGGTCTCTGGGCTACGCGGGGCAGGCCTGGCTGAACAAGAGAGACGGAAAATTGAGGGGGGGATCCGCACCACGTCCCGAGTAAAGGGGGGGCCGGGCGCTTTCCGAGGGCGACCATCAAATGGGTTCGATCCCCATACGATGATCAAAAATACGTGAGCGAAAATACGTTGGCGGAACAGGTCGGCTTTACGGGACGTTTTCGGTTCCCCCCGCCCCGCCACTGGCTGTATCTAGGGGACTTGAATTAAATTACCCCCTATTTGGAATCCTAACCTCCTCCCACCCCCCTCCAGCCCCATGCGCTCAGCCCCAACTTCCCTGACTCCGCCCCCACCCTCAGACCCGCCCCCACTCCAATGGGAACGCACCCAGCAAATCAGAGGTATCGCTTTAACACGGTGCACCCGCTCCAGGGTACGGTGCCCCCCCCCAGCCTTGGGGGAGGAGTCCGGCGGGCCAGGCGCACAGTTTATATAGGAAGGGACGACCCAGAAATGCCCCCTACGAATATCCACCCCCCCCGGCCCGGGGGAGCGGCCTCCGGGGGACGCGGGGGACCCAGCCCGGAGCCCCTCCCGCTGGACGGAGAGTCTGGCACCTCGGGCGAGGCACCAGGGCCGTGCCAAGGGCCCCGTGTCGAGTCACGTTTGAACGCACCACCTAGGGCGGCCCCAGGGGGCGCTGTGCTGCAGGGGGCAGCGGTGGTGACCAGTAGGGGGCGCTGTCTCTATTTCCACGCAGCCCCCATGCCCCAGGGCAGCACTAGGGGGCGCTGTTTCTATTTCCACGCAGCCCCCATGTCCCAGGGCAGCACTAGGGGGCGCTGTCTCTATTTCCACGCAGCCCCCATGTCCCAGGGTAGCACTAGGGGGCGCTGTCTCTATTTCCACGCAGTTCTCATCCCCCAGGGCAGCACTAGGGGGCGCTGTCTCTATTTCCACGCAGCCCCCATCCCCCAGGGCAGCACTAGGGGGCGCTGTCTCTATTTCCACGCAGCCCCCATGCCCCAGGGCAGCACTAGGGGGCGCTGCCTCTATTTCCACGCAGCTCCCATGCCCCAGGGCAGCACTAGGGGGCGCTGCCTCTATTTCCACGCAGCCCCATGCCCCAGGGCAGCACTAGGGGGCGCTGCCTCTATTTCCACGCAGCCCCCATGCCCCAGGGCAGCACTAGGGGGCGCTGTCTCTATTTCCACGCAGCCCCCATGCCCCAGGGCAGCACTAGGGGGCGCTGCCTCTATTTCCACGCAGTTCCCATCCCCCAGGGCAGCACTAGGGGGCGCTGTCTCTATTTCCACAGTTCCCATGCCCCAGGGCAGCACTAGGGGGCGCTGTCTCTATTTCCACACAGTTCCCATGCCCCAGGGCAGCACCAGGGGGCGCCGTGCTGCAGGGGACAGTGGTGGTGACCAGTAGGCCACGCTGTCTCCTCTGTTTCCACTCAGCCCCCATCCCCCAGGGCAGCACTAGGGGGCGATAGGACAGTACCTGTGAGGAACCTACGTTACTTTCGCCCCTGGTTAGGGGGCAGCCGGGCGGAGGTTTCTGGGGCTCACAATGGGGCCGACAACAGGGGTGTGACACAGCTTGTGGGGCTCTGATCACAATGTACCGGAACTGTTCCATCACCCCAGCTGCACACCCTGTGTCCGTACCAGGGGCCCATTCGGGGAGGTAAGGGAGGGATATGTTTGGGGCAGGGCGGGCACTCACTGCCCCAAGCGCCCGGCACCCCCTTGGGTCCGGCTCCCAGGGATTTCGGAGGGCACGGTGACCGCCCCTCCCGGCCATTCGGATCTGTCTGTGGGCTCCGACAGGCGGGGAGGCCAGGGTGACATTTCTGCCTGACCCCAGCCTCCGGTCACCCGCTGCCCAGAAGGACGAGAGTGGCCCCAACCCCCCACGGAGGTTCTCGGAGAACCCCACATTGGCAGGTGACATTGTTTTGAAGTCCCCGGAGCCAGCACGGCGCCCGAGGCATAAATCTCCCTGCGCCGCTTCTGTCAGCTGCTGATTTCGTGACACGGCTCCGAAAGGAACGCTGGATGGAGGAAGAGAAATGGCTCCGGCGTCCCGGGCAGCAAGGTTACCCGCGCGGCCGGCCGGCACGCTGATTTACAGGCGGCCGCGACTGGCACAGGGGAGCGGCCTCCGGGAGACGCGGGGGACCCGCTGGACGGAGAGTCTGGCACCTCGGGCGAGGCACCAGGGCCGTGCCAAGGGCCCCGCGTGGAGTCATGTTGGAACTCACCACCTAGAGCGGCCCCAGGGGGCGCTATGCTGTGGGGGCAGTGGTGGCGACCACTAGACGTCGCTGTCTCCTCTGTTTCCACGCAGTCCCCATGCCCCAGGGCACCACCAGGGGGCGCTGTGCTGCAGGGAGCAGTGGTGGTGACCAGTAGGCGGCGCTGTCTCCTCTGTTTCCACGCAGTCCCCATGCCCCAGGGCACCACCAGGGGGCGCTGTGCTGCAGGGAGCAGTGGTGGTGACCAGTAGGCGGCGCTGTCTCCTCTATTTCCACGCAGTCCCCATGCCCCAGGGCACCACCAGGGGGCGCTGTGCTGCAGGGAGCAGTGGTGGTGACCATTAGGCAGCGCTGTCTCCTCTATTTCCACGCAGTCCCCATGCCCCAGGGCACCACCAGGGGGCGCTGTGCTGCAGGGAGCAGTGGTGGTGACCAGTGGGCGGCGCTGTCTCTTCTATTTCCACGCAGTCCCCATGCCCCAGGGCACCACCAGGGGGCGCTGTGCAGCAGGGGGCAGTGGTGATGACCACTAGGCAGCGCTGTCTCCACTATTTCCATGCAGTTCCCATGCCCCAGGGCAGCACCAGGGGGCGCTGTCTCTATTTCCACGCAGTTCCCATGCGCCAGGGCACCACCAGGGGGCGCTGTGCTGCAGGGGGCAGTGATGATGACCACTAGGCAGCGCTGTCTCTTCTATTTCCATGCAGTTCCCATGCCCCCCTGTCTTTATTTCCACGCAGTTCCCATGCCCCAGGGCACCACCAGGGGGTGCTGTGCTGCAGGGGGCAGTGGTGGTGACCAGTAGGCGGCGCTGTCCCCTCTCTGAGTCAGTAGCACCCCGATACCCCACAAGACCCTGAGCTGCAGGAGAAGGGATGGTGACGAGTGGCTGAAGCGCTCCCCCCAGAGTGTCCCCAGAAGCATGAGTCTGGGTCGGGAAGGGGGCTGTTTCAATCAGGAGCCGGGTCACCCCGTGGCAGAGGCCCAGGGCAGGCTGCAGCCAGGGTGCTCCCAGCTTCAAACTCTGCCTCTGAAACAGCTGCCTCGTCCTCCCCAGAAGCAGGCGCATCCCAGGGGCGGGTGAGGCCGTCCTCCTCCCTGGCCCCACTGCAGCCTGGCAAAAGGCTGTGCGTTGAGCGCGGCGTGGGTCATAAATGCGAACCAGCGCGTCCCGCACCGAGGCCCCAGCTGCTTGCGATGGATCGCTCTCGGCCTTTGGAAAGGGGTTTCTAGCCACTGAGCGCATGGGCGGCCACCCAGGAAAGAGTCAGCTGCCACCCCGACTGATTGGCAGCGCCCCCATGGCCGACCACAGCTGGCAGCGTCCGTTACCCTGGGTGGTGCACATCTGCACACACCTTGGTGCAGAATAAAATTTATTCTGCACATGGGCGGGACAAAAACTTACTAGGGGATATTGGTTCCTGCTCTCTCTCCTGAGAGAGAGCGTGGTCATGGGGGGGGGTGGGTAAAGGCAAGCCCCAGCCCCGCCCCTTCCACCTGAGGCCCCGCCCCTGGAGCCAAGCCACACCCACCTCCAGCCTGATCCTTCCTGGCCCCCTGGCAATTTGGGGGAGGCACTGCAGGATGCGACCCATGGAGGAACAGCGCCGGCAAAGCGAGCTGTCGGGCTGCCACAGGAAAGAACTCACGCCGTGCACAGTCAACCTGTGGAACTCCTCGCCACAGGATGCTATGAAGGCTAGAACTTGAACAGGGTTCAAAAAAGAGCTAGATAGATTCATGAAGGTTAGGTCCTGGCTATTAGCCAGGATGGGTAGGAATGGTGTCCCTAGCCTCTGTTTGTCTGGAGGTGGGTGACAGGGGAGGGGATCGTGTGAGGCAGCTGGCATTGGCCACTGTGGGCAAACAGGACGCTGGGCTGGATGGACCCTTGGTCTGACCCAGTCTGGCCGTTCTTATGTTCTGGGGAAGTCGGGGTGACCTGCTGATGGAGGGCAGGGGTGCCGGGACCCCGCTGCGGCTAGCCCCTGACTGGAACAGAGCCGGCAGCTCGCCCTGGAATCAAACGTTTATCCGGCTCTTTGATGTGGCTTTCCGATGTCCCTCCCCCGCCTGTAAAATATTCCGGCTGAAAAGCCCCGGGCCGGCCGGGCTGCTGAATTCCAGGGGGGGGGGATTTCAACGGCGCTGCCACTCACGCCCACCCGGCTCGAAGGGAAGCGCGCCGAGCCCCGGAGCTACCTCCGCACAGCTCGACAAAGGCACCAGGGAGATGCGCCTGGCGCTTCCTGCACCAGCCCGCGATAAGCCAAGCGAGCGGCACGGGGCGCGGTTCCCCTGGGCGGGGGAGAATCGCGGCGCATGTTCCTCTCGCGCCGCCCAGAAGCAACCCCTATTAGGGTGGCCAGATGGTCCCCCCCAAAATACCGGACACGTGGTATTTTGGTCAAGCAAAAAAAAAAAGCGCAGGATAATAAGTACTGCCTCTCCCAGCCCCTTCTGACGGGCCCAGACTGGCGATCGCGGCCCTGGACGCGTCAGAAGCGGGTGGAGCGGTAGCGGGGGGAGTGGCTTCTGCGCAATCACAGGCTCCTAGCGCCGATCGTGGCCCCGCCTCCCAGCCGCTCCCCCCGCCCACTCCAGGCTTCCGTCCAGTGCGAAGCCGGAGAAATCAGAGAATACTGGACATTGCACATGTCCGGTATTCTCTGATTTTTTTTACCGGACAATGAGCGCGAATACCGGACTGTCTGGTAGAATACCGGACACCTGGCAACCTTAACCCCCAAAGGATCCTGCTGAGGCGGGAACCGACCGAAACGGGGACGCGAGGAGCCGCTGGGGGCGTCATGGGCCCAGCTGCGGAGATGCGCCGCTGAGGGAAGGAACCACGTTTCTCTCCCGGGGGAGTGAGTCCAGCGTTGGCTGGCACGTCCCACCACCAAGCAGGTCCAGCGTGGCCCACCCACGGCTGTGGCAAGAGAGAGTCGCGCCATGTTTGGCTTCTCTGCGATGGCCGGCAGGAGACGCCGCCCCCCTAGGATCCAGACGATGCAAAATGCCAGGCAGGCCCCCGAGCGGCCGGAGGGGGACCTGGTCTGGACCGGGCGAAGCAGACTCGGCGTGAACTCTACGGCAGCTCTTTGGTGGGGTTAGCGGAGCACGCGGCCCAGGGGTGCTCACGCGGGAAGGCCACCGTGTTGCACCCACCATTCCCGCTAAGGTCTGCGCACCAAAAATTCTTCCCCGGCCCCCCTCCTCTGGAGAGCAGCGGAACAGCACTCGTGGGGCAGGCAGCTGCTCCGGCGGAGATGGTGTGGGGAGGGAGCCGGGACCGGCCGCAGCCACGTGGCGGGGCGGTTCTGCTCTGGCAGCCGGGAACGGGACCTGCCTCATGGCACCGGAGTGGGGGGCGGTTCTGCTCCGGCGGCCGGGAACGGGACCTGCCTCATGGCATCGGAGTGGGGGGCGGTTCTGCTCCGGCGGCCGGGAACGGTGTGAACTCTTGCAGAAGTGTTGGGTGGCGCACTCCTCAATGTCTTGTCTCCAGTGTGCTCAATGTTGGTGCAGCAGCCTCAGAGCCGACAGGTCTATGGGGTGCTGGACTGCCGCCCCGCAGATGCCGAAGCAGCAGTAACCACGCTAGGAGGATCTTGCTCAGGATCTGGCCTAGGACAAAGGAGGAAATAAGGGCCCTGATGGAGGGAGAAGACTTCCCAGCGGATGAGAGGGGAGAACTTTCCACCACCTCCCATGAGCACTGAGTCCAGGCCAAGACAGGGGGGGTGTTGATGGGGCCCAACCTACCCGCCATTGAGGAAAGCGGGGGAGAAGGCCCATGGAGACCAGTGATGGACATACAGACAGACAGGCCTGCAGGAAGGCCACCAGGAGGGGCAGCCGAAGGGCTGGAGGACCAAGCGGGGGAAGAGAGACCACCAGAGAGGAAGAGAGAGCGCCGCCATGCGCGTCTGGCCACAAGGAGGCGCTCCTGCAGCAAGGGAGCCCAATCGGGCTCCTCGGGCAATGCTGTGACTGCCCGGTCCGTGTTGGGGACAGGTGCCGGTGGACAGCCAGACCCTACGCGGGGCAGGGCCCGTCACGGGGTTGGGGGCTTGGGGACAGGCGGGCGCCTGGCCAGGCTACGAGGCAGCTGCCGGGAGGGGCCAGACGCTGGGCTCTGTGCGTTGCCTGGTGCTGGGCTCGGCCCAACAGACTCACTGAACCGCGGCCCGGCCGAACCGGCTGGGTACGCATGAAATCAAGGGCTCCGGGCCCTGCCCATCCCACCTGCCCGGGCACGCTCTCCAGCCTCCCGCTCCCGCTCCTCCCCACCGGCTCCTGCCCCTCCTCCGCTCCCCTCCTCCTCCCCACCGGCTCCTGCCCGCTCCCCTCCCGCTCCGCTCCTCCCCACGGCTCCTGCCCCTCCTCCCGCTCCCGCTCCTCCCCACCGGCTCCTGCCCGCTCCCCTCCCGCTCCCGCTCCTCCCCACCGGCTCCTGCCCCTCCCCTCCCGCTCCGCTCCTCCCCACCGGCTCCTGCCCGCTCCCTCCCGCTCCCGCTCCTCCCCACCGGCTCCTGCCCCTCCTCCTGCTCCTCACCCCACCGCCTCCTGCCCGCTCCCTCCCGCTCCTCTCCTCCCCACCGGCTCCTGCCTGCTCCCCTCCCGCTCCTCTCCTCCCCACCTGCTCCTGCCCGCTCCCCTCCTGCTCCCCTCCCCTCCCCACCGGCTCCTGCCCGCTCCCCTCCCGCTCCCCTCCCCTCCCCACCGGCTCCTGCCGCTCCCCTCCCGCTCCGCTCCTCCCCACCGGCTCCTGCCCGCTCCTCCGCTCCCCTCCCCTCCCCACCGCCTCCTGCCCGCTCCCCTCCCGCTCCGCTCCTCCCCACCGGCTCCTGCCCCTCCTCCTGCTCCTCTCCACCCCACCGCCTCCTGCCCGCTCCTCCCTCCCGCTCCTCCCCACCGGCTCCTGCCCCTCCTCCTGCTCCCTCTCCACCCCACCGCATCCTCCTCGCTCCCCTCCCTCCTCCTCCCCACCGGCTCCTGCCCCTCCTCCTGCTCCTCTCCACCCCACCGCCTCCTCCTCGCCTCCTCCCCTCCCGCTCCTCCCACCGGCTCCTGCCTGCTCCTCCTGCTCCTCCTCCCCACCGGCTCCTGCCCGCTCCCCTGCTCCCGCTCCTCCCCACCGGCTCCTCCTGCTCCCCTCCCGCTCCTCCTCCCCACCGGCTCCTGCCCCTCCTCCTGCTCTCCTCTCCACCCCACCATCCTCCTCCTCCTCCTCTCCTCCCACTCCCGCTCCTCCCCACCGGCTCCTGCCCGCTCCCTCCCGCTCCCGCTCCTCCCCACCGGCTCCTGCCCGCTCCTCCCGCTCCCCTCCTCCCACCGGCTCCTGCCCGCCTCCTCCCGCTCCCTCCCTTCCCCACCGGCTCCTGCCCCCCTCCCCTCCCCTCCCGCTCCTCCCCACCGGCTCCTGCCCACTCCCCTCCCCTCCCGCTCCCCTCCCCTCCCCACCTGCTCCTGCCCGCTCCCCTCCCGCCTCCCGCTCCTCCCCACCGGCTGGGTACGCATGAAATCAAGGGCTCCGGGCCCTGCCCATCCCACCTGCCCGGGCACGCTCTCCAGCCTCCCGCTCCCGCTCCTCCCCACCGGCTCCTGCCCGCTCCTCCCGCTCCCCCTCCCCACCGGCTCCTGCCCGCTCCCCTCCTCCTCGGCTCCTGCCTGCTCCTCCCGCTCCCGCTCCTCCCCACCGGCTCCTGCCCGCTCCCTCCCGCTCCCCTCCCCTCCCCACCGGCTCCTGCCCCTCCTCCCGCTCCCTCCTCCCCACCGCCTCCTGCCCGCTCCTCCCGCCTCCCTCTTCCCCACCGCCTCCTGCCCGCTCCCCTCCTGCTCCTTCCCCTCCCCACCGGCTCCTGCCCCTCCCTCCTGCTCCTCCTCCCCACCGGCTCCTGCCCGCTCCCCTCCCTCCCCTCCTCCCCACGGCTCCTGCCCGCTCCTCCCGCTCCCCTCCCCTCCCCACCGGCTCCTGCCCCCTCCTCCCGCTCCTCTCCTCCCCACCGGCTCCTGCCCGCTCCCCTCCCGCTCCTCCTCCCCACCGGCTCCTGCCCCTCCCCTCCCGCTCCTCTCCTCCCCACCGGCTCCTCCTCCTCCCCTCCCTCCGCTCCTCCCCACCGGCTCCTGCCCGCTCCTCCCGCTCCCTCCCCACTGGCTCCTGCCCGCTCCCCTCCGCTCCTCTCTTCCCCACCGCCTCCTGCCCTCTCCTCCCGCTCCTCTCCTCCCCACCGCCTCCTGCCCGCTCCTCTCCGCTCCTCTCTTCCCACCGCCTCCTGCCTCTCCTCCCGCTCCTCTCCTCCCCACCGCCTCCTGCCCGCTCCCTCCCGCTCTCTCACCCCACCGCTCCTGCCCGCTCCTCCCGCTCCTCTCCTCCCCACCGCCTCCTGCCCGCTCCCGCTCCTCTCTTCCCCACCTGCCCGCTCCCCTCCTGCTCCTTCCCCTCCCACCGCCTCCTGCCCTCTCCCCTCCCGCTCCTCTCCTCCCCACCGCCTCCTGCCCGCTCCTCCTGCTCCTTCCTCCCACCGCCTCCTGCCCTCTCCCCTCCTGCTCCTTCCTCCCCACCGCCTCCTGCCCGCCTCCCCTCCTCCCTCCCCACCGCCTCCTGCCGCACCTCCTCCGCTCTCTCTTCCCACCTGCCTCCTGCCCGCTCCCCTCCTGCTCCCCTCCTGCTCCTCTCACCGCCTCTCCCTCCTGCTCCTCCTCCCACCGCCTCCTGCCCGCTCCTCCCGCTCCTCTCCTCCCACCGCCTCCTGCCCGCTCCCTCCTCTAGTCCACCGATCCTGCCCGCATCCTCCTGCTCCTTGCATCACCGCCTCCTGCCTCAGTTTCTCCTCCCCACTGCCTCCTGCCCCGTGCCTGGGGCGTGACCAGATCTGCCTGAGGCAGGCTTCCCCCGCCCTCTCCTCCCACTGCCTCCTGCCAGCACCCTCCCCTCCCCCTCCCACTGCCTCCTGCCAGCACCCCTCCCGCTCTCTCTCCTCCCTGCTGCCTCCTTCCTGCACCCTTCCTGCTCCTCCTCACCGCCTCCTGCCAGCACCCCTCCCGCTCCCTCTCCTCCTCACCGCCTCCTGCCCGCTCCCGCATCTAGTCCCCGATGCTGCAGGCATAAATCCCCGCTTTGCATCACTCCCTGCCTCAGTTTCTCCCTGGGAGGGGCCAGCAATCCCGCCGGTGCCTGGGAGCGTGACCAGATCTGTGAGGCAGGCTTGGCCAGCCCGCCAGGTGGAGAGGACCTCTCGGGATGAGTCTCCCGGGAGGGCTCATCTCCAGGGGCTTTCGGGCCGTTCAGGCAACTCCGTGCTTTAGGTTTCCCTCGGCAGGGTCTTGCAGGGACAAGGACTCTGGCTCCCTGCGAGCCTGGGACCTGGTCACAGATGTCTCCTGGCCCCCACCCGCTGAGATGTGGCACCTCCAGCCCCCACGTGGCTTCGTGGTGGCAGCTCGCCCCGAGGCCTGACACACTCACTACACCCCCCGCCGCTGCACGGATGACACGCGAGCGAGCCGATCGCCACGTGCGGGCGGAGACCGCCCCCATGAAATGCCCCTGATGCCAAACAGGCACTGCTACCCCCCCATTCATTCCCAACACCCATCCCACAGGAGGGGTGACCAGATCCACCCCCGTGCCACGCGAGGGCTGGACCCAAGTGAAATCCACCTTGGCCAGGAGTCAGACACTCGCCTACTTGCCCCCTCATTGCTAATGATCCTAAAACACTCGAACGGGAAGGGACCTCGCGGGGTCATCGAGTCCAGTGCCCTGCCCTGCCGGCACCCCCAACCACCAGCTAGAGCAGGGATCACCAACCAGTCGATCGGGATCTACTGGTGGATCTTGGTGCCTCTGACAGAGGATCTTGACTGGTTTGGCCAAGAGGCTACCAAGTGCCAGCACTTCTGCTGCCCTTCCCCGCACTGCTGTGCATCTCCTGCCCTTTGCCTTGGAGCTGCCCCTCTCCCTGGGAAACCTCCTACTTTCTGGGCAGGGCCGGGGAGGGAGAAGAGGGGTGCTGATGTCAAGGTGCCCCCCTCTCCCACCCTGTATCCTGTTTCCGCAGAGCAGAAAGGGGACAACAGGACTTGGGAGGGAGTTTGCTGGCTGCTTTAGGGAGTGGGCCGGGGCTAGGATAGGGGTGAGCCTGCCTTAGTCCCGCCACCTGGAGGTAAGCAGGGCCCAGCTGGAGTTCACATCCTGAAACCCAGTCATGAACCCGCTCCTGCACCCCTTTATCCAAATGTCATCCCAGAGGCTGCACCTAGAACCCCCAACTGCCTGCCCCAGGAGCAGCTCAGAGCCCCCCCTCACACTCCACAGTCCTTCATCCAAGACCAGAGCCTGCGCCCCCAGCCTGATGAAAGTGAGTGAGGATGGGCAAGAGCAAGCGAATGGAGTGAGCAGGGGTGGGGCTTTGGGGAAGGAGGCGGGGCCAGGGTATTTATATTTGAGGTAGAGCTTGGATTGCACTGAAATTAAAAAAGGGATCGTGTGCTTAAAAAGGTTGGAGACCCCTGAGCTAGCACATCCCTGACAGGGGTTGGCCCACCCTGCTGTCAAAAGAGGGGGGAGGGCTAGCTCAGGGGTGTGAGCTCAGCCTTACTAAACCCAGGGTTGTGAGTTCAGTCCTTGAGACACCATTTAGGGATCTGGGGTAAATCTGTCAGGGATGGTACTTGGTCCTGCCATGGGGGCAGGGGACTGGATTTGAGTTGACTTGACTCAATGACCTCTCAAGGTCCCTTCCAGCTCTATGAGATAGGTAGATCTCCATATTTATTTATAATATCGCCAGAGATGGAGATTCCCCAACCTCCCTCGGCAATTTATTCCCACGTTGAACCCCTGGGAAGGAAGTTTTTCCGCATGAGCTCGGCTTTTGCACCATGCTTCCGACCACTTGGCTCCAGAATCGCTGGGGGCAGTTTCAGGGTTTACAATGCACCCAAAGAGACCATAAGAATGGCCAGACTGGGTCAGACCAAAGGCCCATCCTGCCCAGCGTCCTGTCTGCCCACAGTGGCCAATGCCAGCTGCCCCAGAGGAGTGAACAGAACAGGGAATGATCAAGCGATCTCTCTCCATCTCCACCCCTCTGACAAACAGAGGCCAGGGACACCATTCCTCACCCATCCTGGCTAATAGCCATTCATGGACTTAACCTCCATGAATGTATCTAGTTCTCTTTTCAACCCTGTTATAGTGCTAGCCTTCACAACCTCCTCCGTCGAGGAGTTCCACAGGTTGACTATGCACTTCCTTTTATTCATTTGAAACCTGCTGCCCATTCATTTCATTTGGTGGCCCCTAGTTCTTATATTATGGGAACAAGTCAATAACTTTTCCTTATTCACTTTTCCCACGCCACTGATGATTTTACAGACCTCGATCCTATCCCCTCAGTCTCCTCTTTTCCAAGCTGAAAAGTCCCAGTCTCTTTAATCTCTCCTCATATGGGACCCGTTCCAAACCCCTCATTTTAGTTGCCCTTCTCTGAACCTTTTCTAATGCCAATAGATCTTTTTGGAGATGAGGAGATCACATCTGTACGTGAAAAGGGCATGAAGTGTCCTTGAAAGGAGGCACGGTGAGGCTCCGTGCCCCAGGATTGAAGACAATCAGATAACAGGGTGCGAGACGCTTGACAGGATCGCCGCAGGTGTTGGCAACGTGAAATATGGGCCGCTTCCTTCGTCTTGTTCCAGTCTTGGCAGATCAATTATTCTCCCGGGCAGCCTCCTGATGTCCAAACACCCCTCGCAGGGAGCGGGGGCTGGTAGCCTCGTGCCTTGCATTCGCGTGCCCAGCACTGCCGCAGCGTTTCACAGGTGTAGCCACCATGCCTCAGTTTCCCCATGAGCCAGGGGTGGCTGTTTAGCCTCCCAGGAAAGCTGCTGGCTGTGGTTACTCGCTGGCCCAATGGTTCCCACGCCAGCCTGTGAGAGCCAACATTACTTTCCTGCTCTGCCACCTCAGGCAAGTCCCTTAGGCTCCTGCCTCAGTTTCCCATCTGAGAAACAGGCTAAGGCAGGCCTACCTCAGGCTCATGCCTCAGTTTCCCATTTGGGAAATGGGCTCAGGCACGTGGCCCTCAGACTCCTGCCTCAGTTTCTTGCCTGAAAAATGGGCTCAGTTAGGCCTACCTCAGGCTTGTGCCTCAGTTTCCCATCTGGGAAATGGGCTAAGGCAGGCCTACTGTAGGCTCTTGCCTCAGTTTCCCATCTGAGAAATGGGCTAAGGCACGCGGACCTCAGACTCCTGCCTCAGTTTCTTATCTGAGAAATGGGCTCAAGTAGGCCCACCTCAGGCTCCTGCCTCAGTTTCCCATCTGGGGAACGGGCTAAGGCACAGCGACTTCAGGCTCTTGCCTCAGTTTCTTATCTGAGAAATGGGCTTAAGGCTGGCCTACCATAGGCTCCTACCTCAGTTTCCCATCTGGGAAACGGGCTAAGGCATACCAACCTCAGGCTCCTGCCTCTGTTTCTTATCTGAGAAATGGGCTAAGACAGGTCTACCTCAGGCTCCTGCCTCAGTTTCCCATCTGGGAAACGGGCTAAGGCACACCAACCTCAGGCTCCTGCCTCTGTTTCTTATCTGAGAAATGGGCTAAAACAGGCCTACCTCAGGCTCCTGCCTCAGTTTCCCATCTGGGAAACGGGCTAAGGCGGCTGAATCTGGGTGTGTGAGTTACACACATAGGGGATGGGGACGGAGCCAGCCAGGTCCCAGAGAGAGCAGCTGCTCCATGTGTAGGTACCCTTTGAAGGGGTTCGGGTTGGGAGCCCCACATGACCGGCTAGTGGGGCCCCTCCCTGCAAAGATCCACGAGGCTGCCCAAGCGGCTGGGCTGCCCGTGTGCGGAGACCGCGGCCCGTTCTCCCCCGTCCCTGGCGTCTGGCTCCCTCCCTCGCTGGGCTGGGCTACAAAACTAGGTCACCCCCCCTCCGCCGCTGCAGTAATTCAATCAGCTCTCCACCGCCTCGCCGCCCGTCTGCGGGGCTCCCCACGCCCCCACTGGATCGGGCACCGGCAGCAGCGCAGGGGGGCACGAGAGCCGCGTGGGGTCCCCCCGGGCTGTTTCCCAGCACGGAGCCTGGCAGGAGTGAAATTGACGCGCTGGTCAATTTCACCCTGCTCCGCATGGGGCTCTCCCGCAGCTCGGGGAGCCGCAGGGCCCGGCGCAGGGGATCGGGGCCCCAAGGCTCGCAGCGGGGAGCCCCCCGAGCCGCGAACCAGGCAGACGGGACCCACCAGTCTCGCTTGCCCGCTGTATCCCCCCCGAGGGGCCCCCTCGTGCCAAACCCAGGGGGAAATTGACCAGCGCGTCAATTTCACACCTGCCAGGCTCCGTGCTGGGAAACGGAGCCCTAGGGCGGGGGGCAGCTGGGACCCCACGCGGCTCTCGTGCCCCCCGACGCTGCTGCCGGTGCCCGATCCAGTGGGGGCCGGCAGTCGTGGGGAGCCCGCGTTGCGCCCGGTGCAGGATCAGGGCGCTAGCCGCAGACCCCGGGAGCCGTAGCGCTGGGGGGGGAGGTGATGGAGAGGGCTGCGTTTGCGGGTCCAGCCTGCCGCGCCCTGCCTGACCCCCCTGCTCGCCGCCCCGGCGTCTGGTGCCCCCAATCCCCGCCCCGGTGCCCGTGAAGGGCGAGGCCGAGCGGCTGGGTTAGCAGATGGCGCCGCGTTGCTGCGCCTGGCTGGTTTTTACCACCAGGCCGGGGCTGATCGGGCCAAAGGGGCGAGGCCGGGCGACGCTTTTCTCCTGCGGCCTGGCGCTCCGCCACCAGCCCGGCCCTTCCCGCTGCCTTCCTGCGCCAGCCCCGGCCAGCAGCTCGGGTGCAGCCCTCCCCCTCAGCTGCTCTCCTGCTGCGCACCTGGCACCGTCTGCTGCGCCCTATCATAGAATCCTAGAGCTGGAAGAGACCTCAGGAGGCATCAAATCCAGGCCCCTGCCCAAGGCAGGACCAATCCGGACCTGCCAGGCCCCTGTGCACAGCTGGCTGGACGTGGGGGGCACAGGGCAGCCGAGACAGCTGGCCCAGGGTGGGCACCCAAAAGCAAGGAGGCGCCCTGGCAGCTGGGGGAGGCTGGAAGGAGAATTCGCATTCACCAGCCACCAGGAGAACTTCCATGCCCTCTCGCCCCCCACGCAGCTGGGGACGCGCCCAGCTCTGTCCCAGGGGGGTTCCTTGTCTGGCCTTTCACTCTATCCCCCCCTCGCGGGGATCCCGGCTCCGTGTAGAGGGACCTGGGGGCAGGGATTCACGGCAGAGGCTCCGGCAAAGGGCACCTGCAGCGAGAGGTGCCAGGGCTTAGCAGAAAGGGATATATACCGAGAGCCTCCGGATCGGCCCACACGCCATGGCCAGATCTTCCCACCCAAAGCCAGGCCTTGGGTGTAGGGAAGGGTCCCCAGCAAGCCCTGGATCTGGGCTCCCAGAGACCCCAAAATCAGCCCCCCCTCCAGATCCCCAAGCAGTGGGACCTGCACCCCTCCCCAGCACCCTCAGCCTGGGTGGCCCCGCAGGTGTCTCTGCCCCGACAGGACCAGGGCCGGACGCGTTATGCGCCGGGTGAGTTCTGTGGCACACGGAGGCCTCATGATGTCTGACCCCGGATGCCCAGCCAGCACCTTCCCCGGGACACAGGCCTGCCAGGCCCGGCTGGCCACCGGCTGCGGGTCTGGCCAAGCCTCCTACCCACCACCGGGGCCCGAGTCGGGTAGAACCCGGGCACCCGCTGGTGGGACAGCCCCTTGGAAGAGTCCACACAGCGGGGTGAAAAGTAACAGAGAGATCGCCGTGTTAGTCTGATCTTGGTAAAACAAAACAAGCAGTCACGTAGCACTTTAAAGACTAACAAGATGGTTTATTAGGTGATGAGCTTTTGCTTTTCCACACAGCGCCCAGTCAACCTGTGGAACTCCTCGCCACAGGATGTGGTGAAGACCAGGACTTTAACAGAGTTCAAAAAAGAGCTAGATAGATTCCTGGAGGTTAGGTCCCTCAATGACTATTCACCAGGATGGGTAGGAATGGTGTCTGGTTTGTCTGGAGTGGGGTGACGGGAGGAATCACTGGATTATTCCTGTTTTGTTTCCTCCCTCTGGGTGCCTGGCATTGGCCACTGTTGGCAGACAGGACCCTGGGCTGGACGGACCTTTGATCCGACCCAGCCTGGCCATTCTGACGTGTGCTCTCTATGGTGCTTATCTGACCCTGTTACCCAAGTACCTGATCGATCGCACACAACTCCCCTGGGAAGCAGGGCGGGGCTGGTATCAGCCTGCCCAATGGGTAGGGGCGAGGGGATTCCTGGGCCTGCCACGGGGCTGGGGCGAGGGGGTACCGGTGCCTGGAAGCCTCCTTGGCACCCCACCTCGGTCATAGGGCCCCCCCGGGCAGAGGCCGGCTGGGTTTGACTCTGGTCTTACCCAAGGCGGTTCCGACTGAGGCCTGCCAGTGGCACGAGTATCAGGGATACGAGGAATCAGGTGTTCAGGGCGGGGGCTCTGGAGAGGCCTTTTCTCCGCTGGTTTCATGCCAAGGGCATCCGCGGGTGTTTGAAGGCGGCAGATCCCCCGGAGCCTGCGTTTCTCCAGCGCCAGCCACAGAGGATGGAGGGTGAATGGAGGCAGATCTTTTTCCACGGCGCTCACCTCTGGCCGCTGGGGCTGGATCGGCACCCTGGCCACTCTGAACGGTGACAGAGTGGTGTGAAGGAGTGGGCTGGGTCTGGGCACCGCTGAGGGCAAATTGCTCAAACTCAGGGCTCCTTATAGCCCCTGACTGGAGACCTTCCCAAACAGGCCACACACACGAGGCACTTCAGCTGCCTGCCTGGCCAGCAGGAAGCCTCACGAGGAAAACCTTTCAGACACCCCAGCTCTCCCTGGCCTAACACACAGGTGAGGGGTTATAGAACCCAACCTCACCTACCCCAAATGGGTCTTTCCAGTCCCAAGAAACCAGCCACAAATCCCCGGTCAATTTACACTCTGGATCTTACCCACAAGATCATGCTGGGCCAGTCCTTTAGCACCTAAAATTGAAAGGTTTATTAACAAAAGAAAAGGTGGAGAGTAAGGTTGTTAAAGGAGAATACATTACATGCTTTGAATCTCCCAGTTCTCGATGCAGGCTCGCAGCAGAGATGTTATAACTGCTGGCTTAAAAGTCTCTGGTGTACATCCTATGGCAGGACGGGTCAGCAATCCTTCCCGGCTCGCTGTCCCTCGCAAGGCTGCATCTGGGATCAGGAGCAGAACTGGAGCCCACATGGAGTCCGCCTCATGGCATTTTATAGCCATCCCTGGTCTCTTCCAAGCTGGAGTGACCTGTCCCTGTGTCCCGTCTCAGCAATCATGATTCTGGCTGGTTTGCAGGTCCCAGATGCATTCCTCGGGTGTGTACTGGCCTCTCCGACAGCCTTGTCGCTGGAGCTGTGCTAATTAGCACAGTCATTGACAGAACAATTGCTCTTTACAGCAGGCCGTCCAGGCCCACTGCTCTGTCTCAGGCAGAGAACATTCCCAGTAGAAGCACAGAGCCCATATTCATAACCCCACACGCAGACATCACACAGGTACATGAGTAGCAGACACAGAATCAGTAGGACATCAGCTTTTGTTTGACACCTCACATGGCCCCTTTGTACAGACTTTGGGGCCAACCCCTTCCCCCCCCCGGGGCACAGCAGTGACCTGGCTGCTCCCCTTACAATCCAATAACGTGACAAGTGGTCCGCGTACAGACGTGGGGGGCAGGGACCGTCTCCAGCAAGTCCTCCTGGAGGGGCTCGGTTCACAGAGCCAACCTCCCTCCCCACCGGCATTTCAGCCTCGGCCAGCTGACGTCAGCGGCCCTCCTCTCACGGTTCCCCCTTCCCCCACCCCGGGCCTCAGTTTCCCCCGTGGAAAGTGGGGCCCGTGTCCCGCACGCGCGCCCCACCTGCAGAATGAAGACATTAACGAAGGCAGCCAAGCGGCTAGAAAATGCCCAGGGATAAATCTAGGCTCTGCCCAGCCAGCCCTGCTCACGGTGCTCCGGGCACTTGGCCGGGACCAGCGCATGGCGGATTTATTGCTGCCTAAATCACAGGCTAATGGGTTGCTTGGCCAGGCGCCTCCCAGGAGAGGCGCGTTCCGGTCGCTCGCTGGCAGGAGCAGCTGGCTGAGCAGCTCCTGCCCAAGACCACGGGCTCCGAGCCAGGCCCCACCTCACCACTGCTAAGCAGCCAACGCTCCCGCTTAAGGGGGAGGATTTCAGCCTTGCGGAGCCCTCTGCCATCATCTGCCCAACCCAGCCGGCTCAGGTCCCAGGCAGGAGCTCTGCACGGAGACCTCCTGGAGAAGGCATGTGCAGGGGGGCTCGGGCCTTTGGGGCTAACATCGCGAGTGGGGGAAAGAAACAAGCAAAAGATACGGGCTGGGGCTTGATTAACATCAGAGGTCCGTCTAGCTCCGTATGCTGACTTCCGACAGTGGCCGATGCCAGGTCCCTGTGACGTAGCGGGGGGGCTGTCTGCTCTGTACCCCGGGGTCCCCCTGCGCTGGGCTGTGTGATTCCCACTGACTCACCCACATGTGGATTGGCCCAGACACCTAATCCCAGCCTGAGCAGATAACAGGGCTCTTCCCAGGGGGAGAGACAAAGGAAGGGAGGCGGAGACGAACACCGGGCTGGGGGGCAGGGCCTGGGAGCGGGGCAGTATGACATGAAGATAGGAGACTAAGCTGAGTGTTGAGGGTTCAGCGGGGGCTATGCACCCCTGCCCCACGGGGTCTAGGGCTGCCAGCCCCCGACTCCTTATGTCCACATCACGTCTGTGCTGTGCTGTATCCTGGAGAAGCAATAACCCCTCTCTATTCTACTGGCTGGTGGTATCTCATCTTGCTGGAGACGGGGTGCAGGATCGCGGGGGGGGGATCCCCAACGCGCCGCCACAGTGCCCCAGAGGGCGTGAACAGAACAGGGAATCTTCATGTGATCCCTCACCTGCCGCCCAGCCTCTGACAAACAGAGGCCATCAATGGTCTAAACCTCCATGTATTTATCTAGCTCTTTGCTGAACCTGGTCTTCCCACCATCCTGTGGCAAGGAGTTCCACAGGTTGACGGCACCCTGTGTGAAGAAATTCCGACCCGGTGCCTGTGGAAACTGGCGGGCGGCGGAGATTCAGGGCGCCAACGCGGCGTGAGAGGCACCTCGGGCCCAAGAACCATTCCTGTTACGAGAGCCTGCGTATTTCTCTCTTGCCCGTACGTTGAATGCGTGGGCTGGTGGGTTCTAACAGACCTAGCCTGCCGTGGCTGGAGCAAAGAGCCCTCTGGTCACGTTTTACAAAATACGTTTTCTAGCTGCGAGGGGTTTTGTGTCTCCTGGTGGTGCACATCGCCTCAGTAGGGGGCACGTAGCAAAATTCATTCTGCACATGGAGCGAAGAAATGAGTGGGAACGTTGTTGGGTGGTACTTCCTGGAGGGTCTGATCTCCACCATGCGCCTGGACTGTGCCCGGGGGGGAGGGGGAATACCATCCAAAGCTGTCCTCAGTGCTGTCTTTGTCCAAGACTGTCTAAAAGCAATAAACAGCCCTCCAAGGGCAGAGTTAAGGTGATTGGGCCCTGCACAGCGAGGCTTCTGTCTCTTGGTCTATGCACTGGAATGGCAGGACGGGCTATGTATGTGTTGTTTGTGACCATCGTAGCGTTAACGTTTGGCTCTGTAGCAGAGGGGAGTGTCTCGTATTTTTAAATCTGAGCTTTGTGGTACTGCGGAAGTGCACGTAATTAACAAGCAATGGGCTGTTTTAGCGTCAATCGGTCCGTTAGAGGGGGCTAAGGAAATACCCACATCAGCAAACCAGGGCAAGAAGAGTTAGCACCAATCAGCCAGAGAGGCCATACCGTACGCTGCGGGGTTAACACACCCAGCCATCACACCCGGGTCTCCTGGGTGAAGCAGTTAATTGACGGAACAATTATGCTAATTGGAGCCTGTTTGCACAAGGCAGGAGCGCTCGGCTGAGAAGAAAACCACAAGCAGTGGGCTGCTATTCACTTGTATCCCACAATCAGCGGGGAAGAGGGGATCTCTTGAGAGGAAGAGGGAGGCGTGCAGGGTTTCCAGCCGTGGCATCGGACACCGGGACCAGCCAGAGCCCCAGAGTGGCTGGTGTAAAACGGTCGTGATCGACAGCTGATCCAACTTCCGGCTGGCCCTTCCTAAGTGCTGATCTTCTAACAATGACCCAGGCAGGTTCCGGGAGGCTTTGAAACCTCCACCTGGCCTTCCTGCAGACCCTCCATACCACCGATTCATGGATGCGATGATACTGCAGTCAGGTGATCAGGTCACCTGATACTAAACTCCATCTTGGACCGCTGAACTTTTCCACGGGATGGTGGGGGGAGTGGGATCAAGAAAGGATCCCGACCTGTTGGAAATCATATAGTGGTTCCCAAACTTTTAGGCATCATGCCCCCTTTTTTATTTTTGAGAAACTCTCTCGCCCCCTCCCCCCAAAATAGCAAAACTTGTTGAGCAAAAAAAAAAAAAAAAATTGCCCTTTTAAGAGCAGAGCAGGTATTGTCCTTTTAAGGCAGCCATTTTGAGGTCTGCCCGAGATGCTCCATCCTCCCCTGAATTTTTTTACCAGATGGACTGGGCTCTTTCTTGGAGCGGGGATTGAGGGAGGGCTGAGTCGCCTTGCACCCCCCTTGGAATTTCTTCACGCCCCCAGAGGGGCGCGCCCCTCAGTTTGGGAACTTATGATATAGACGGTGGGGCAAGAAAACAAATCAAGGCCTTCGATTTCCTTCTCCACTTCCCCACCCCAAGAGATACTTGAAAACATCCAGAAACCAAAGGACTAGACGAGGAGGAAGGAAGAACTATTTGACCCCAGCTGGAAAGATACCTGGCCTGTGAAGAAATCATCTTAAAACACTATCTAAGAATTATATTTGCATCCCGTTTCTTTAGTGACTCAAACTCATGTGTGCATGCTTCCTTTCATTTTACTTAGTCATCCGCTTTGTTCTGTTTGCTACCTCTCACATCCTCCTTTTGGCATTACGACATTCATTTCTTATTTATAATATAACCCCGTTTGCATCATTTCAAATGGGGGTGGGGTGCATGTCAAGAACTTGTGCACGCCTTTTTCCACTGGCTAAGTAGCAGTTCAGCAGAAAAGGCCCTGGGGATGACAGTGGATGAGAAGCTGGAGATGAGTCAACAGTGTGTCCTTGTAGCCAAGAAGGCTAACGGCATATTGGGGTGCATTAGGAGGAGCATTGCCAGCAGATCCAGAGAAGTGATTATTCCCCTTTATTCACCATTGGGGAGGCCACAGCTGGAGTATTGAGTCCAGTTCTGGGCCCTGCACTATAGAAAGGATGTGGACGCATTGGAGAGGGTCCAGCGAAGGGCGACCAAAATGATGCGGGGGCTGGAGCACATGACCTACGAGGAGAGGCTGAGAGATTTGGGTTTGTTTAGTCTGCAGAAGAGAAGAGTGAGGGGGGATTTGATAGCAGCCTTCAACTTCCTGAATGGGGGGGTCCAAAGAGGATGGAGAGAGGCTGCTCACAGTAGTGACAGATGGCAGAACGAGGAGCAACGGTCTCAAGTTGCAGTGAGGGAGGTCTAGGTTGGATATTAGGAAAAACGATTTCCCTAGGAGGGTGGGGAAGCACTGGGATTGGTTCCCTAGGGAGGGGTGGAATCTCCATCCCTAGAGGTGTTTAAGTCTCGGCTTGACCAAGCCCTGGCTGGGTTGATTGAGTTGGGGTTGGTCCTGCCTAGGGCAGGGGGTTGGACTTGATGACCTCCTGAGGTCTCTTCCAGCTCTAGGAGTCTATGATTGAGGGAGGAGGCGAATTTCGTATCAGTTGGGGTTTGTCCTCCAAGGGAGGTGACCCACCTGGGCGCGGTGGCCAGTTTCTGAGGCGGAGTCCTCCCAGAACGGATCTCTGAATCCTTTTGCGGCTCAGTGCGGCCCTCTCGCTGCGTGGGCCGGAGGATGTTTCAGATCCTAACTCGGCAAGATAGTCACAGGGTGGCAGAAAAGCCGGGCTCCGTGGTATCCCAGCACGTCAGGGGGCATCCCGAGGTCACAGACTGGACCACTTTGGGATGGCTGGCGTCCTCTCCAGGTCATCTCCTTCGCCCTGCGCGTCCCAGCTCCGCAATCTCAAGAACGTCCATCAGAGCAAAGTCTGCGGTTTCTGCACCCTGGAAGCCGTCTCCTCCCAAAATGCACCCGCCGTCGGGAAAGCTAGGAAGTGGAGAGGCGTCTGAAATCGTAGCAAAGCTGAGAGCATGCACCCAGCCTGGTACTTGATCGTGGGGCAAAAGCCCTCCCCTGCCCAACGGGACGCCAGCCCGCCAGGGTCACGCAGAAGTTCCCCCTCCACCTTCGCCAGACTAACAATGGGCCGCTCACAGCTGCTTTTCTGGGTTAACGGCCTCCGAGGGGAAGCTGTCTCTCCGGCGAGGACGAGCGCCGCGATCAATCTATGCCATCGGCCGACACTGCAAGCTGCTGCCGCCCGAGCCTGCCATCAATCTGCTCTCTGCTTATGGCTCCCAGAGGTCGACTTTCCCCGCGTCTCTCGTCCCAGAGCTCCAGCCCCTTCTCCAACCGTCGCTCAAAATGCTAAGGCTGCTTTTAAGGACATCAGAAGCAGGCGCTCAATCGAGGCGGGAGATTAAGATGGTTCTAGACCAGTGGTTCCCAACTGTTTCAAGCTGTTAAAATGTCTTGGACCTTCCCCCCACTCCCTGCGGGGAAAAAATAAAAGAAAAAGAAAAAAGAGAGAGAGGAAAAAAGAGAAAAGAGAAAAGAAAAAAAAGAGAGGGAAACGAGAAAAAAGAGGTGGTGAAATCTCCATCGCTGGAGATATGGAAGAGCAGGTTGGATAGACATCTACCAGGGATGGTCTAGACGGTGCTTGGTCCTGCCGGGAGGGCAGGGGACTGGACTTGATGACCTCTCGAGGTCCCTTCCTGTTCTAGTGTTCTAGGATTCTGTAGACATCTACCAGGGATGGTCTAGATGGGGCTTGGTCCTGCCGGGAGGGCAGGGGACGGGACTTGATGACCTCTCGAGGTCCCTTCCTGTTCTAGTGTTCTAGGACTCTGTAGACATCTACCAGGGATGGTCTAGATGGGGCTTGGTCCTGCCGGGAGGGCAGGGGACGGGACTTGATGACCTCTTGAGGTCCCTTCCTGTTCTAGTGTGCTAGGATTCTGTAGATATCTACCAGGGATGGTCTAGATGGGGTTTGGTCCTGCCATGAGGGCAAGGGAGTAGACTTGATCTCTCAAGGTCCCTTCCAGTTCTCATAGTCTATGATTCTATAGACATCTACCAGGGATGGTCTAGAGCAGGGGTCTCCAACCTTTTTACACCCAAGATCACTTTTTAAATGACAGAACAAGCCAAGATCTACCGCCCCGCCCCTTCCTTGAAGCCCCACCCTCTCTATTCTCCTCCTCTCCATCACTTGCTATCCCCAACCCTTATACTGCTGCTTTTCCCCCCAATTCTTCTGTAGGAAAAGGTTTTTCCAACATTTGGCCTGTCTAGACTGGACCAAATGTCAGAAAACCCCCTTCTTTTGGAAGCCCCCTTATTCCTCGTGGAAAGAGGGATATAGGGGTGACCGAAGAAGCATGTTTGCTCTTCCACTAAAAGAAGCAGAAGAACAAACGCATCCCTGGATGCAGAAGAGGTTTTCTGGGATATCCCCAGAATCCTGAAAAACTCCTGCAGTCTAGCCGGACCCTCGCTGGGTTGAGACAGGATGTGTCGGCTCTGGGGTGGGAATGAGGGATTTGGGGGTGGGAAGGGTGAGAGGTGCAAGCTCTGGGAGGAAATCTGGATGCAGAAGGTGGATAAGGGGATGCTGGCTCAGGGAGCGGGCTCCAGGCCAGGCAGTGTTGGGGTCAAATGTAGGGTTGGGGTACTAAGCAAGTCACAGACTTCTGGATGTGAGGGTTCAGGAATTTGGGTTGGGGTATGTGAGGGGCTCAGGGCAGGGGGTTCCAGTGTATGATAGGCTCAGATCTAGGGTCTGGGGGAAGGGGGAGTGCAGGAGTGTCATGATGCTGTGGCCAGATGGGGGCTTGGCCCCAATTGGGGGTTTGTTGGCCAGGCTTCATTTTCAAATACAATACTATGTCAAACACAAAAAGTTTCTGCATTGTCTTTATTTCTGAGAAGGGCAGGAAACCTGTTTTGAGTCAGGAGTCACTGACCCACAGAAAAGTCAACTGGGGCCACACAAGTGAGATGCAAAAAAACCCCTCCTCCAACCGCCCCCCCAAGTTTCATTAATGTGGCCCCAACTGTGTTGGTGGGAGCAGGAGACATAGTACTGGGGAAGGGTGCTAGTGGGTGCTTTGGCAGAGGACAGGGTGCCAGTGGGGACAGAGTTCTGCGGCTGTGGGCAGGGGAGAGGGAACAGGGTGCTGGGAGGGGAGAGGACAGGGTGCCAGTGGGGACAGGGTTCTGCAGCTGGGGACAGGGTGCCAGTGGGGACAGAGTTCTGTGGGTGGGGAACAAGAAGAGGGGACAGGGAACAGGGAGGGAAGAGGGAACAGGGGACAGGGGGCGAAGGGAGGGCAGTGGGCCGAGGGGGCTGGGGTGCCAGTGGGGGCAGGAAGTCTCCTGCACCCGCCTCCTCCCAGAATTCCCCCCGCCGAGAGACTACTCCGGGCCTGACTCCCCCCTCCTGCAGCACGAGGAAACCCCCGCGTGCGCTTGCCCTGGGGCTGACTCACCCCTCCCGTGGCGCAGGGAAGCCGCCGTGCTCCTCCACCGGGGCCGACGCCCCCTCCCACAGCGCGCCCGGCGTGCCACAGACCTGTCGGAGGGGAGCAGCCAGCGCACTTCCGGAACCCCCGGAAGTGGCGTGAAGCTGCAGGATTTCTGTCCACCCCGCGGGAAGCCGGCACTACCTCCATTGTCGCTGGAGGTAGGTAGCGGGGCTTCTCGGGGGTGGGGGGAAAATGGGAGGGGGTCGAACGCCTCGCGATCGACCGGTTGGTGACCACGGGTCTAGACGGTGCTTGGTCCTGCCGTGAGGGCAGGGGACTGGACTCGATGACCTCTCGAGGTCCCTTCCTGTTCTAGTGGTCTAGGATTCCACTCCCCGGTTGCTGTCCGTGGTGCTGATGTCTGTCAGCGGCTCAAGGTGGCTCTTGACTCAGGTGTGCGCTCCCCCAGGTAACCGTCACCTGCCGGCTGACGGTTTTACACGCACACGGTTTGCTCTGGCGCATGGAGAGCATTTTCCAGGGGGCTGAGCTCGGCCCGGCCGAGCCCTTCGGCAGATGCTCTTCTGCGTGTATTTCCCCAGCCTCGGGCAGTGGGGCAGGCTGGGTGTGGAGGGATGACTGTGGTGGGGTGGCTAAGCAGTGGGGCTACTCCTGCCAGCCTGTCTCCTCACCCCCACCCCACAGGAGCTAAGAAAAAACCCCTTCCTGTCACAGGCCGGCTGTGGTTCCCTCCCCATCACTTTCAGGGCTGCCCTCTTTCTCCACGAGTTACGTAGTGAACTCCTGCGTCCATGACAAAGACATCACGCAGCAATGATGTCTTTGCTTGCTTGGAGCATGTCATGGAACCAGAAGGGACCTCGAGAGGTCATCAAGTCCAGTCCCCTGCCCTCCCGGCAGGACCAAGCACCATCTAGACCATCCCTGGTAGATGTCTATCCAACCTGCTCTTCAATATCTCCAGTGATGGAGATTCCACAACCTCCCTCGGCAATTTATTCCCGTGTTTAACCACCAGGACAGGGAGGAAGTTTTTCCTAACGTCCAACCTCAACCTCGCTTGATGAAATTTAAGCCCATTGCTTCTTGTCCTGTCCTCAGAAGCCAAGGAGAACCATTTTTCTCCCTCCTCCTTGTAACACCCTTTTCGATACTTGAAAAACGCTATCGCAACCCCTCTCGGTCTTCTCTTTTCGGAACTAAACAAGCCCGATTCTTTCAGTCTTCCCTCACGGCTCATGTTTTCTAGACGGTTCATCATTTGTGTTGCTCTTCTCTGGACCCTCTCTAATTTCTCCACATCTTTCTTGGAATGCTGTGCCCAGAACTGGACACAATACTCCAATTGAGACCTAATCAATGCAGAGCAGAGCGGAAGAATGACTTCTCACGTCTTGCTCACCACACGCCTGTGAATGCAGCCCAGAATCACGGTGGCTTTTTTCGCAACAGCGTCACACTGTTGACTCATATTTAGCTTGTGGTCCGCTCTGACCCCTAGATCCCTTTCTGCCGGACTCCTTCCTAGACAGTCGCTTCCCATTCTGTGTGTGTGAAACGGATTGTTCTGTCCTAAGTGGAGCACTTTGCGTTTGTCCTTATTAAACTTCATCCTGTTGACCTCAGACCGTTTCTCCAGTTTGTCCAGATCAGTTTGAATTATGACCCTACCCTCCAAAGCACTTGCAACCCCTCCTAGCTTGGGATCACCCGCAAACTTAATAAGCGTCATCTGTGCCAATATCTAAATCGTGACTAAAGATATTGAACAGAACCGGTCCCAAAACAGACCCCTGCGGAACCCCGCTCGTTATGCCCTTCCAGCAGGACTGGGAACCATTAATAACGACTCTCTGGGAATGGTTATCCAGCCAGTTATGCTGCTGCCTTACAGTAGCCCCATCTGAGTTGTATTTGCCTAGCTTATGGATAAGGTCGTGCGAGACCATATCAAATGCTTTGCGTACCAGCTCGGTTCCCTGAAATCTAAGGCTCTTGCCTTCCACGTGCGCTCCCGCGTGAGTGGCAGCTGTTAGAAATACTCTGCGTTTGATAGCAGGGAAATCAGGCCAGCCTCTCTTTATTTTCCCTTTGTTCTGCAGCCGGGGCCTCATGGAGGAGGGGAGGCCAACTTCTCTTGTTCTTTCAAGCCGCGCTCACAAAAGAAACTCAAGCTTCGCCTAGGGGCAGGCAAACCCACCCGCTTCTGAGTCAATGATCGAGGAAAGGAAAGCGCCCCTCCGCTCCACAAACAGAACCGCCGTTCTAGGGCAAAGCCCTCGACGGGAGTTGGATTTCATCTCCAGGGGCTTGGCGGCCGGCGTTGTGCAAACACGGCGTAGATCCACAGCTCTGCTGCTGAATTCATTACAGGATGAAGGCAAACACCTCACCGCCAGCCCAGTTGGGGGGGTAGTGCAAGGGAGCTGCCTCCTTGCCGATTGTGTGTGGCACCGCCTGCCCTCCGCAAAGGATGGATAATGGAAGTTAAACAGGGCCGGCCGCAGCGGGAGCTGGGTCAAATATCTATTAACCTAGCTCCACAGCAGCTTCCTGCAGCCACACCTGGGACCGAAGTATCATTTGCGTGCGAATGGCAAGGTGGGGGCTGCTCCAAAGCTCCGGGCGAGGTGGCCGGGCCAGGGGGAACACAACTCGTGGGACGTGCTCGGGACCAGGACAGCAGGGACCAAAGCGGAGGAAGATTTGAGCTTTCATAAAATCCCAGGGCGGAACGAGATCTCAGGATGCATCGAGTCCAACCCCCTGCCCAAAGAAGGACCGATCCTGACTCAATCATACCAGCCAGGACTTTGTCAAACCAGGACTTAAACACCTCTAGGGATGGAGATTCCACCCCTTCCCTAGGTAACCCATCCCAGTGCTTCCCCACCCTCCTCGGGAAATAGTGTGTCCTAAACTCCAACCTAGACCTCCCCCACTGCAACTTGAAACCGTTGCGCCTCGTTCTGCCATCTGTCACCACTGAGAACAGCCTCTTGGGAACCTCCTCTCAGGAAGTTGAAGGCTGCTCTCAAATCCCCCCTCACTCTTCTCTTCTGCAGACTAAATACGCCCAAATCCCTCAGCCTCTCCTCGTAGGGCATGTGCTCCAGCCCCCGAATCATTTTGGTCACCCTCCGCAGGACCCTCTCCAATGCGTCCACATCCTTTCTATAGTGGGGGGCCCAGAACTGGACACAACACTCCAGCTGTGGCCTCCCCAATGGTGAATAAAGGGGAATAATCACTTCTATGGATCTGCTGGCAATGCTCCTCCTAATGCAGCCAAATATGCCGTTAGCCTTCTTGGCTACAAGGACACACTGTTGACTCATCTCCAGCTTCTCATCCACTGCAATCCCCAGGTCCTTTTCTGCCGAATTGCTGCTTAGCCAGTCGGCCCCCAGCCTGTACCAATGCTTGGGATTCTTTCGTCCCAAGGGCAGGACTCTGCACTTGTCCTTGTTGAACCTCCTCAGATTTCTTTTGGCCCAATCCTCTAATCTGTCTAAGTTGCTTTGAAACCCGATCCCTGCCCTCCAGCGTATCTACCTCTCCCCCTAGCTTAGTGTCATCTGCGAACTTGCTGAGGGTGCAATCCATCCCCTCATCCAGGCCATTAATGAAGATGTTGAACCAAACCAGCCCCAGCACCGACCCCTGGGACATTGGCTTGCTGCAAACGCACACCAACAAAACGCCCTGGATTCTTTTTAACACCTCTCCCGAAGAAGGAACGGCACCTCCGAGATTTCAACATTTTTATTAAACCAAAGGCGAAACCAAAAAAAGGGATTTTCAGGGTGTCCCAATCGATGTGAATGGGAGGGAGAAAAGGGGCTCTGTCTCGAGACAAAGATGCTTGAGCCATCTGAATTTCAGCCACGGATGCTTCCATGTAGGAGGAGAGTCAGCGGGGACCTTTTAAATAGAAGGGCCCAGGGATGTGATCGTCTAAAAGCCGGGCTGTGGGGTGACTCTCGGGGCCAATTCCACCCGGTCTCCAACGTGAGGTCGCCATGGGGCTAGAAACAGAGCTCAGGGATGGCATCGGGTTGTCGAGAGACATTAAAAAAAGGCAAGCGACCTGTGCGGGTAAAAGACAGAGCCTCAGTGTTAGCTCAGCGTTGCTACGAGCGGGCGGGGGACTGGGGGGGCTAGTGTTTAAGGAAGAACTCAAGACCGGCCAGACCGGGTCAGACCAAGGGTCCATCCAGCCCAGCGTCGAGGAGGCCAACGGCAATTTGGAGCCGGTCCAATCAGGTCGACTTCCTTGGGCTTCACGAGCTCAGAGCTGACCACAAATAAAAGAAGCTGTAGGATCGGCGTGGATTTAGGTGCTTCACTCCCATGGAAATCAAGGGACGCCGGGAACCCAAATCTTTTCCATCTCTCCTCCTCGAGAAGCCGCTCCGGACCGCTCGCCCTGATCTCTCCCTTCTGGGGCCGTTCGAGCCGCTTACAGACAGGAAGAGACCTAACCGTGCTCTTAGGCGAGGCTACTGCCCTGAGTTGCAGCACGACATCAGATGGGTTTGCGCGTCACCGGGGGGGCTCCCGGTTCGCCGCCCCTCCGAAATCAGGCGGCCGGACTGTGAGAAGATCGCACCCAGCTTTCCCCATTCCTCAAACTGCTGAAAGTGCCACGTGATTCGGGCCTTCCCCAGAGCAGGGTTTGCCGGCTCCCAGGAGAGCACGGGACAGGCCCGACCAGACATCAATGCTGCTGACGACAAGAGCGGTGACGGGGGTGTGTGTGTGGAACGCAGCTCTGCGCTGAAAACGGCAGAAGAGGGGGAAACCAACAAGGGGAGGAGGGGACATTAAACTAGAGAACATCATGCTAAAGCCACGGCCCAAGTTGTCTGCAGCACAGCAGCACCGGGTCCCGGACAGCAGCCTGCCAGCAGGCAGAGGGATCCGCTCCTGGCTGCCTCGCCACTTGCAGGTGCCTTCTAGCCTGGCCTTGCAGAAGGAGGTCCTGGCTGGTGGGTGGTGGGCTTGCTGGGACATCTCCTAGAGCTCCTCGAAGAAGGCCACGCGGGACTTGGTGCTCTGCAAGGTGAGCTGCAAGAGAGGGGGGAGAGAGAGAGGCTGAAGAAAGAGCGAGACCCGCTTCCTGGTCACCCAACAAAGGGGGCCCTCAGCCATGCTCAGGACAAGAATTCCTCCCGCCACCCGCCTTCCCGCCCACACTGGGGAGATGTCAGTGGCGGGAGGGGCCTGGCAACCAACGGGCCTGTGGCCCAGACCTCACCAGAACCGGGGGGGGGCAAATATGAACAAACGGGTTTGAGGATGCAGATCCCACAGTGAGGAGGACACAGCTGAGGGAAGATGTTTGGAGATCATCACCCAACTGCCCCGTGGAGTCCTAGGCGGCGCTAGGCACACATGGGGAAGGGACCCGGAAAAGACCCCAGATAGAAAGGACCCCCCCGCCTTGAGTCATCCCACCAAGAGAAATATTATCCTCTGAAATACGTGATCTATGGATGCTAGGACAGATGACCCGCACAGACCGATCAAATGTTTGCGGCCTGGCTGTTCCCCCCCCACCCCTCGGAGAGCAGCGTGGGAAGACGGGCTGTCTGACCGGGTGCCGAAAACACCTCCGAGCTCCTGAGCGCCTGGCCAGCTGCGTCTGCAGGAGATGCTCCCGAGGAACGCACCTGCTAACGGGCCTGGGCGCGAGGCCTGGTCATGGAGGGGAGGGGCTCTCGGTCAACCACAGTTGAGATTTACGCCAGTGGCTCTTCTCAGCTGGGTGAGGGAACGGCGTCACAGAATCCTACAGCTGGAAGAGACCTCAGGAGGTCATCAAGTCCAGCCCCCTGCCCAAGGCAGGACCAATCCCAGAGCTGGTGGGTGAGACCAGACAGGGTCTTCCACTTGGCCACTAATATCAGAACATAAAATGGCCAGACTGGGTCAGACCAAAGGTCCATCCAGCCCAGTGTCCTGTCTGCCCAACAGTGGCCAATTCCAGATGCCCCAGAGGGAGGGATCACAACAGGTAATCCTCACGTGATCCCTCCCCTGTCACCCAGTTCCAGACAAACAGCGGCTAGGACACCATTCCGACCCATCCTGGCTAATAACTATGGATGGACCTCACCTCCATGAATGTATCTAGCTTGTTTCGGAACCCAATTAAAGTCCTAATCTTCACAACATCCTCTAGCGAGGAGTTCCACAGGTTGACAGTACGCTGAGTGAAGAAAAACTTCCTTTGGTTTGTTTCAAACGTGCTGCCTGTTCAATTCATTGGATCACCCCTCGTTCTTGTGTTATGGGAACAAGTCAGTAACTTATTCACTTTTTCCACACCTGCCATGGTTTTCTAGACCTCTGTCCTCCTCCCCCCCGGCCCTTGTCTCCTCTTTTCTAAGCTGAAGAGGCCCCGTCTTTTTCATCTCTCTTCAGTTGTGGAGTGGAGTGAGTGAGCAGCCAGGGAAGGAGAGGGGCAGGAATTCCTGATCACTCAGCCCGGAGAGCATCTGAGAGGCAGGAATCCTTCTAGCCAAGATAGGAGGGAGGTGGAGCCCTTGGAGGAACATCTTAGAAGCGGAGTCCATCAATGAGGCCTTCTCTCTCCCACCCAGACAACGGAGGCCAGCTCCTGGCTTGCACCCTCTTCACCTCGTCATCGACTCAGGCCCAGGATCACCCCAGGCCACCCCGCTTTGGAGAGGAGCCGCAGCTGAACGGCCAGCCTCAGTTTCCCCAAAGAGGAGAGATTTCTGCCCTCACCCTTTCAGCCCCTGGCCTGCTGGCTGGGCCATTGCTCCTTGCAAGAGGCCCGTGTGGGGTGGCTTTGCCCCTGCCCAGTTCCTGGGAGCCCAGCCGCAGACCTGGCTGGACTCTGCGGCAGGAGCTCTCTGGGTTCTCACAGGGAGGAGGAGGAGCCGGGGGCCTGGCCAGGAGCGGGCCAGCACTGCTGGGAAGGGGGCTGGCTCCGGTGCCAAGCGGCCGTCTACAAGCAGACTTTCAGGAAAGGTATTACAGCTCCAAGTCCTTGGCTGCCCCCATCTGGTGCTATCCCGGTTGGGGACTCTCCCACTTGGGTGGGAACAGGAGGCCACCTCCCTGGCTCCTGTCCCCATCTCCGGTGCCACCCACCCTGGCTCGGGGACCCGCACCAGACCCGCCTGCACCAAGGGGAAGTCAGTGGATGGGGTGGACCACAGCAGCTGTCGCAAGGTGTCCCTAGACCCCAGTGCTCCGTGGCGGGGGGCCAGACCCAGCTGATGTGCCTACAGCGGAGGGACTGGCCTTTGGCCGAGACACGGATCTTAGCCACACCGTGCGGTATGGCTTAAAAGCCGCCCCGCCCATCCGCCGCACACTTGCCCCTGTGCCTTCCTCAGTCTCCCCTGCCGGCTCCCGTTCTGGCCGAAGAGCCTGGACGGCCGCGAGAGATTTTTTTTCCCACCTGTGTGTGGAATAAGTGTTGTCACATGTGCCAAGGCAGGTGCAGATGGGCACCGCCACCGGAAACACCGGCTGCCGGCCATGGGTGCTCTGCCAATCCGCGGGGCGGCATCTGAATCTCTCCTGGGCGGAGGCAGGAGAAGGAAAAAGCCCGCCAGGTTCGTTCACTGAAATCTCCCCTTCCCTTCGAGCAAAGAATTCTTGTCCCAGTTCCCTGGCAGTGTTTCCCACCGGGTTCAGAGAGAGATTCAGACCTATTTTGATTCAGCTCCTCCCTGGGGCTAATGCCTTGCAATATCCGGGGAGTTTTCCACCGTTCCTTCCCCGCTGGGTGTAAGGAAACCCAAACACAATCCCTCTCTTGGCACCGGTCTCAGTGCAAGAGAGCCGGCGGGACAGACGCAAGGAGAAAGACGGAATCGCGCTCTGTTCTCGCGTGGCCCTTTGGCCCGTCGGTCTCTTCGCTTTTCCGGAGCAGATCGGCACGGCTCTCCCTGCTGAACACACAAGGACACTGAGGCACGGAGCAAGGAGGGGGTTCGCTCCAGATCCCCAACGGGAGGGAGCCCGGGAACGTCCTGGCTCCTTCCGATTGCGGCGTAACGACTGTCGAGCGGCCCACGTCACTCCTGCAGTTTGCCTCACCGTAGCAGGTCTGGCCAGCGGGGCACGGCTCTGACAGCCCTGGGGCTAACCCACATCTCCCACCTGGCTGCCCTCTCCCCTCTGATGCGAATCGGTTGCGTGAGGGGCGCCAAAAGGATTTCTCCTTGCTCACGGCTTTCTGGTGTGTCTGAAGCCCTGGCCCCTCGATGGGACACTGCAAAGAGCAAGCAACGAGATGCATCACCACTCTTCCGTGCTGAAACTGATTGGCACCTGGGAACCGCCCCCCCTCCTATTCCGGGAACCCCTTGACTTCAATCCAACTGGGAAGCCACGCTGGTCAAAGCAGAGGGCTGCTGGATCCTTCCAGCCAGCGACTGGGACCAGAACGGCTGTCGCTGTTTTGACACGATTCCCTATGTAAGCCTGGCGCCCTATCACTTCCCCTCCGTACCTGCTGTCTGGCACTAGTGGCTCAGCACCTCCCGTCCGGAAAGCCGGGCCCCGGATCAGCCACCAGCTCTGCCGGCCGCCCTCCCCGATCCCCCTGGCGAGGTGGGAAGATGTAAGGCGCAACACGAGACAGGGCAGCCCCTGGCGCGGGAGTACGAGCAAATTACATTTTTGTCAGTGCAGAGAGAAAATTGATTTACAAGGGCCGCGTGATGGCAAATCTCCTTCGTGCAGGAAGGAGGCGGGGGACGCGCCATCAAAGACAATTGGGAGGGAGGGAGGCAATTAGGCCGCGAGAGCTAAGCTGCATGAAGAGGAGGAAAAAGGAACGTGGAGATTCATTCCCTGTCTCGTTGCTGGGGCGGTGCAGGGCGCCAACAAAAATCGCCAGATCTGTGCTCGGATTTTCAAGCAGACAAGGAGGCCCTCGCCTCCAAACCCGTTTGTCGGCAACTAACCCCATAGCTCCCTGCGCAGTGCTTCTGCAGGCGTGAGATTCACCACATCCGGCGATACTCCCTGATGCCCTGGGGTCAAAGGTGTTCCTCCTCCACGCTCGGGCAAAGGAGGCGTGGAAAGAAAACAGAGGAAAGTCCACGTCCAGGAGACGCCTCCCAAAGGCTGGCCAAATGACAGCCCTGGTTTTCACTGGTTGCATTTCAGTCGGGGTGAACAGGAAAAAAAACAGCTGGTCGGTTTCCTTTAACGTTGCTGGTCGGTTTCCTTTACGTTGCTGGTCAGTTTCACTTTCCAGCTCAGAGGAGGTCTAGAGTGGCAGTTCTCAATTGGGGTCCGCTGTGGCCGTGGGGAGGAGACAATGGGGCCCTACAACTGCAGCCCCAGGGCCCCCCACAAGGCTGAAGTCAACAGATAAGGCTGAAGCCCCGATCCCCTGCGCCCCACGCGGGGCTGAACCCAGGAGGTGTGGAACGGAGGAACGTCAACTTAGCCAGAAGGAATCGTGTAAGAACATGAGAACGGCCAGGCCAAAGGTCCGTCTAGCCCAGGGTTCTGTCTGCCGACAGTGGACAACGCCACATACCCTAGAGGGAGGGATTCATCATATGATCCTTCTCCTGTCACCCATTTCCAGACAAACAGAGGCTAGGGACACCCTCCATAGTCACTGATGGATCTGTCCTCCGTGAATGTATCTAGCTCTTTCAAAATCCTGGTCTTCACCACATCCTCCAGCAAGGAGTTCCACAGGTTGACTCTTTTCCTTTCCCTCTCCTCCGAGGGCTGTGGGATCTCCAAGCTGCACCTGAGGAGCCCATCACAGAAGGTGCCTGGACATACCTTGCTTCAATCATGGCAAGGCAGCTGCATGAAAAGATATTCCAACGCCCATGTGCACAACTACCAAATCACTGACCACTACTGCTCCAGGGACAGATTGTGCCTAGCTCCCAGCCTGCGTACTTCAGAGGGAGTCGTTGCAATAGCTGGAGAAATCCAGGGAAGAGAAAAGCAAATGGGGAGTGAGGGAGAAACCAACCCCTCAACAAATTCTTTGACGTCCGGGGCCTCGCTCACCGAACAGGGCACAAAACTTGGCTTGAGTCGAAGAAGGGAGGAGAGAAAACGCTGTGCGTTTAGTCATCGACACCGTTCTAAGCAGCAAACCCGCCGGAAGCGGAGCCATCCGAGCCAATTCAGCAGCCGAGAGACCAAGCAGCATGGGAAGGGAATCGGTTCCAGATGAGGTAGCTGTGCCGAGCTCATAAAAAGGGATTCGCATGTTAACCGCCTAATTAAACACAAAACATTTAGCAGGCCCCCAACACCCGAGAGATCACAAAGACAACATTTGCCGGGAATCAAGTTTAATTACAGGAGGGGCTCCTTCCAGACCCAGCGTTTCTTACAGCTGACAGATTTTTTTTTGCTTCCCAGAGTCGTTCGTGCTGGAGTTATGCCCATCACGAGAGTCGGCTCAAATTAAAAGATCCGTAAAAATAACGATCAATTAAGAGATGGCCCAACAGGCTCCAAGTGTGCCTCTCACTGAACCCTTCACCCAAACCTCCCAGCGACGTGATAAAAGCAGAAACAAGTTGTTTGATGCCACTATGCACACACCCCTTTTTTCCCTCCTCCTCTTGGATGCTCTGGTGAGGAAATACCAAATAAAAAGAAAATGGGTTTTCTTGGGGCCCCCGTGGCTCAGCCCGGAGCCGCTGGGAACCCACGGTGTACGCAAAATCCGGACTGAACATTTACAGCTCCAAGACGTCTGGATGGCTCCAGGCACTCGCAGACCCTGGCGTGAACCCGCATCGTGTCACCCCGGCAGGATCCAAAGACCGCCTGCGACACTCGGGGCCGACTGTGGCCCTCCGGGGTCTGCTGATCGGGACACACCCGCCATGGTGACCAAAGAGAGATGCCACCTCTGAAGCCGTTGAGGGTCTACACAAAGGCGCACACATCAGTAAATGGCACCCAGGCGAGCACAGACTGAGGCCGAGCCAAGAGGCTTTGGAGAAACCCGTTTTGTAGACAACTAGCATGGTGATACTTGAGTAGGAGGTTTAGTATATTGGGGGAGAAGGGGATAAGGCAAGGCAAGGCAAGAGGGACGAAAGGTGAGAAAGAGACCAAAATCGGAGAGATCGTAGTGCCAGGCTCAGCTGCAGAGACCACCGCCTGCTCCTGCTGACCACACTGGAGTTGTGCGCTGGTTACAGAGCCGAATTCGGCCTGGAGAGATTAGGAGAATTAAGATTCATTGGCTCCTCGTTCAGACTCCTAATCTGGCCCCCGTGGCGTTCACCCTGCGAAACGCCAGCAGAGACAGAGGCACTAAAAGCCTCCCCGTTCCCGGAGTCGGTGAAAACCAGGACGGGCGACACCCGTGCCCCCAAGAGGTGGGGGAAGCTGGGACTGAAACGGTCTTTAACATTTCCAGGGTTCTGCAGGATGGCAGGCAAGGAGCGAGGGGGAAACCAACCCCTCAACAAATTCTTTGACGTCCGGGGCCTTGCTCACCGAACAGGTCACAAAACTCGGCTTGAGTTGAAGCGGAGAGGAGAGAAAACGCTGCGCGTTTAGTCATCGACACCGTTCTAAGCAGCACACCCGCCAGAAGCAGAGCCATCCGAGCCAAATCGGCAGCCGAGAGACCGACTCCCGGTACCCACAAGTCTCCCCGACGGGGTGAGTCTCCCGGGGGTGGTCTGGTGGAGGCTTCCAAACACCAGCTGGCTTTCGTTGTTTCCTCGCAGTCGAGAGCTTGCGGACTCTACGCTTACCTGCTGCTCTCCTCCGAGACGGAGCATGGCTTCGCCGAGCCGGTCTGGGAACATACAGGGCGGCACCGAGACTGCCGTTAAGGGAGACGGAGCGAGCAGGAGTTTTTGCTTGTTTTTTTTTTTTTTTTTGGAAACTCATTGGCAGTTTACGCCGCCAAGGCTGCCCAAGGGCAGCCGTGTTTCTGCTCGACTGCCACCCTCTCGCAGGGGAGGCATGCTGCGTTTCGCCCGCCCCACGCGGACTGTTCTCCTTTGGCTTCCATCAAGCAAGACCCCCCCGAGACAGAGGACTCTGGACAGAAGCGAGCAGACAGCGGCAGCAAACGCCACGGAAGAGACAAGACCGAACAACACGGCTATCCCTGACACGCTCTTCTGAGGGTGGCATGGGACACGGGCTTGGGTCTCTCCACTGGCGGGGCGCAGGCATTTGGGGGGGCTGCAGCCGGCACTAGCCGCGTGTTTGGGGGGCAAGCTCATGCACCAGTTAGTACGACAGACGACAACCCCATCACCACACACAGAGTACCTGGGAATAAGTCTCAAATGCAGATAGGTCTTCTGCCCTGGGCTTGAGGCTAAACCAGCAAAATAAAATGAACAAAAACAAACTCTCCGTGATTTGAAGCTGCGTTATTTGGCGCAATCTTATGCAACGGTGGGCTGGAGCGTTTAGCGTCCGGGAGAGGTAGGGAAACACTAGACAGGTAATTCTCTACGACAGGGGACTCAAATCGCCCCCTCTGTCAGAGCGTGAAAGATGAGCGCCCTCCTTGGACCCGAATGGCACCGACCAAGTGGTCCGAGTTCCGACTGGCACGCCTCCTGTTAACAGACTCCGCTTGAAAACATGTTTGCTCCCCTGGCGGAGATCGTAAACAAACCCGCGCGGTTAGGTAGGGCTGTTCATTGGGAGTGCTTTGTAAAGCAGATCACCAGCATTGATCATTAGCCATTATTATAATATGTTATATTTTAAATATAAAATATCATACCGGGAGGGTTCGACCCGTTTTGGGGACGGGGAAACTGACACACGAGTCAAGTGACTTGCCCAAAGGCAGCAGATGCCCTGGGAGCAAAACCCGGCGTTGGAGAGCTAGCCCAGTGTTCTATCCACTAGGCAACATGGCCTCGTGGCGCAAGAGCTGCCCGCTTAGAAAATACGACCAAACACAAGCGGAGAGGAGACAATTCCAGCGTCAGCCGAGACAGCCTGCTCCGTAACCCAGCCACCTCCCCGAATAAGTGGGAGCCCCTCTTCTCGCCGTTGGGGTGTGTGTGAGGGGTCACATTTAGCATCTTAAAAGGGGGGGGGGCTCTCTCGCAACGGAAGAGCGTTAGCAAGCACACAAGGCCCGGGCGCATTGACGCATCTCTCCCCAGGATCTGAGGCCGCGCAGCAAAGCAGGAAGTGAAACGGACGCAATTCGTTTACTCCGTGTGCCTCGTTCCGCGGGGGCAGCGGACTCAGACACTCCCCGGCGAAAGGGAGGGTGCATGAGACCGCTGACACGCTTTGCTTTAATACTCTCCAGTGCGATTCTTTTTTACACCGGGGCTCTCCTGGCAGACCAGCCTTTACGGTTGGCCTTGTAGCCCCGGCACAGATCTTAGGCACTGCAAACCTTCCAGAAGGAAAAAGCCTGCCTGAAAGCCAGATGCTAAATAAGTCAGACTTTTTTTTTTTTCTTTTTCCTTACGCTCAGCTTTTCCAGACTAATCACTAGGCTTGCCAGGTGTTCGGTTTTCGCCCAAACAGCCAGTAATCGTGCCTTCCGTCCGGTATAAAAAACAAACCAGAAAATACTGGACATGTAAAATGTCCGGTATTTTCTGTTTTCCTCGGACGAAAGGCCAGTGGGGACATTTTTCCCCTGCCGTGTCTGGCACGGGAATCAAAAGGTGCAGTGACCTTTTTCCCCCTGCTGCGTCTGGCGGGGGGAGAGAGAGGAATTTAAAGGCGCTTTAATTTTGTTTTTGTTTTTTGTTCTTTTTTGTTTAACAAGTTTGGTTTCCTTTTTTTTCTTTTGGGGACTGGACTCGATGACCTCTCGAGGTCCCTTCCAGTCCTAGTATTCTTTGATTCTTTTTTTTTCTCAACAAGATCAGTCTTTTTTTTTTTTTTTCCCTTCCCCCTTCAACCAATTTTTTCCCCCACCATGTTCGGGATTTTTTGTGACACTATCTGACAGCCCTACTAATCACCAGTAACAACCCGGTTACAGTCCCCCCCCCCCGGCTGGGGAGACCAAAGATCAAAGTGTCACTTGAACAGAAGAAATGGGACTTCTCCAAGAGAGACGCTTCCTCTCGGTATTTACAGTGGCACAAGATTTAGGGCCAGGCCATCTGCCACCCCCGTGTCCCCGCTTTGTCATGCCACACTAAGGGAAAGGTTGAAGCTACAGGCTGCCTGGATCCAAGCTGGGACCCTTCTGCATAGGATAATGTCTCCCAGTGGAGAACAGATGGGAGGCGGCCTGGATGAATACCAATGAGGCGTTTTATTGAAGCTGCTGGATAAAGAGAAACCCTGCGGTTCACCCAGGCTACTGAGTGGTCCTGCCCAGAATCTTGCCCGGCCCCAAGAAGTCACGGACGAGTGCCAATCGAAATGGGACGAGGTCTCCTCGTGCGCGGGGTGGGTACCTTTTTGATGGTGTTGTGCTTGCCGGTGCCGCGCTCGGCAGTTTCCCCGTGCAGCAGATCCAAGGCGGTCTCCCGCTCCTTCAGCTTCAGCACCTCGATCTCCGTCTTCAGCTCATTCAGCTGCTCCTGCAGGTGCTTGCTCTTCTCCAGGTACTCCACCCTGGCGGGCACACCAAAAAAATCAACACCAACATCAAGAAGGACCCCGCCACATGCTTGGGGGGTGGAAGCGGTCACGCTGGTTCACGCACCACTTTGCACATTATTAAGGACAGGGGGCCAAATCAAGCGCAAAACTGCCATGCAGGGAGGAAAACGTGGCTCGTCCGGCATCCACCAGGCCAGATTTCCCGAGTGACTAGGGATTTTGGGGGAGGGGGTGGCTCAGTTCTGCTCTACCCAAGATGTGCTAGTGGTTCCCAAACTTTTCAGCATCATGCCCCCTTTTTGATTTTTGAGAAACCCTCATGCCCCCCTACCCCCCCAAAAATAGCAGCAAAACTTGAGCAAAAAAAAAAAAAAAGGAACTGACCAGGGCTGAAACTGTCACAGCCCCCTTTAATTCCCAGGACCAGTGAAAAAAAAAAAGGTGCCAGTACTCAAGGGGAAGTTGACAAAAAAAAAAAAAAAAAAAAGGTTGCCCTTTTAAGAGCAAAGCAGACAATTGTCCTTTTAAGGTGGCCATTTTGAAGTCTGCCCAGGACGCTCCATCCTCCCACTGCCCCGGATGGACCCGGCTCTTTCTTGGAGGGGGGGGATTTGACGAGGGGGCTGGGTCACCTTGCGTCCCCGAATTTCTTCACGCCCCCCCAGGGGGGCACACACCCCAGTTTGGGAACCTATGTGCTAAAGCTTCCTGATTTGGACAGGAAGGGGGGGTCCGCACGGTCGAAACAATAGGCCCCTTTAAAGCAGTGGTTGCTGGTAGGAAGAAGGGGGGGCGGGGGATGCAGGGGGGCTGGCAAGGCAAATCTCCATCACACAGCGTGTGGGTCTCTGTCGTCCTCACACATGCTGCCCTTCACTCTCAGCTCCCGGCCCCACACATCCGTGGGCTCGGGGCCTGGCAAGGAGGGGCAGCCCACGGCGAGATTGCTATCCATGCCTGCTGCTTTCAGGAGGGGCGTGGGGCCAGGGCGGGAGGGAGCCTGCCGTAGCCCCGCCGCACAACTACCCAGAAGCCGTCTCCGTTCAATGGGGCCCAGCCAGAGCCGGCTTCCCGGCCCCCTATCTCAGCCTTGAACCTCCTCCTGCACCCAAGATGGGAGTCCCCCTGCACCCAAACTCCTTCCCAGAGCTTGCATCCTGAAACCCCTCCTGGACCCCAATTCCCTGCTAAGCCCAGAGCCCCCCACACACTCCAAACCCCTTGGACCGCTACAGCTGCCCCTCGCCCCGCTCCCCTCCACGAGCGGCCACGGGTGAACCCCCGGCCCCGTGAACGCCCGCGACCACTCAAGGCCGGCCACTTACTTCTCCTTCTCGATCTCCATGGACAGCCGCTTCATGTCCGTGTCCTTGAAGTCGAAGGAAAGGCTCTCGCCGAGGAGGCTGAAGCTGGGCGAGTCGGCAGGCAGGGCAGTGGTACCTGAGTTCAGGGGCTGCTGAAGAGAGAGGGCAGATGAAGTGCCAGCCGGAAGGAGAGCAGGCAACGGCTGGCCTGACCACTGTGAGCTCCCGAAGGGCGCTTGCTGGCGCTGAGCCGCCGCCTTGCTGGCTAAATCACCGCCAGAAGGGGACTCGGCGACCTCCAGCCACACTGGCCGAGCAAGTCTCTGTTTTGCCCGGACGGGATGGTCCTCATATTCTAAAATCATGACTGGTGCAGAAAAAGTGAATAAGGAAAAGTTATGGACTTGTTCCCACCATCTAACAAGGGGTCATCAAAGGAAATGAACAGGCAGAAGGTTTGAAACAAACCAAAGGAAGTTTTTCTTCACACAGTGCACAGTCAACCTGTGGAACTCCTCGCCACAGGATGCGGTGAAGCAAGAACTTGAACAGGGTTCAAAAAAGAGCTAGATAGATTCATGGAGGTGAGGTCCATCAATGGCTATTAGCCAGGATGGGCAGGAATGGTGTCCCTAGCCTCTGTTCATCAGAGGCTGGGAATTGGTGGTAGCGGTGGGATCACTTGATGATTCCCTGTTCTGTTCCCTTCCTCTGGGCATTGGCCACTGTTGGCAGACAGGACACTGAGCTGGATGGACCTTTGGTCTGAGCCAGCCTGGCTGTTCTTAAGTTATGTTCTTATGAGAGTTGCACGGGTCCCACAACCCCCCGATGAGATGCCAAACAGCCGGAGCGCCGGAGGGAAGACGGGGAGGGGAAACCAAACTCGCCTACCGTGTAAGACGACTTGCTGGTGATCTCCAGGAGCTTCTGCTTGGCTCTCCGCTCGGACTCGCGCGCCTCCTGGAGGTCCTGCTTCAGCTGATCGGCCTCCTTCGCCCTGCGCCCCGCAACAAGCCACGGCAAGGGTCAGGGCTGTGCTCGCCGGGGCGGGGCAGGGGAGGGGGGGGAAGTCTGAGAAACAGCACTGCACCAAATTGGGCAAGGAACTCTATCGAGGGAAGGAATTGGCTCTCCTCTCTCCCCCCACCAGCGGTTTCCAACATCAGGCTCACATTAGGGATGTTAAATAGGAGTGAATTGAATAGTCGAGTGACCTGACGAATTCTTAGCCGTTACTCGACTAGCTGACAGTCCCCAGGGGTGGCAGCCAGCACGCTCCAGCCCCACTCCCGAGGAGCCTCCTGCCATCCTGCGTGGGACGCCAGGCGGGAGCTGGTCCGTGAGGGGAGCCAGTTGAAAAACCAGCTCCCTGCCACCCGGCGCTGCTGCCTCTGATACACGCAGTCGATGGGAGCCTGATATGGGCAAAAAGCTTGTTTCTTAAAGGGGCAGCCTCTTTTTTTTTTTTTTTTTTCCCCTCTCGACAATCCTGGTGCGGCTCTTGGCGTTTTTTTCCGCCACCGTTTCAGCTCTCTTTGTTAAATGGATTGGCCACCCCTGGTGTAATCTATAGCATTAACCTATACGCTCTCGCTCATCGGATAATCGACTACACTATCGCATCCCTAGCTCAAACCCATGAGAAAGACAGAGGCCCGAGATGTAGTTTCCCATCCAGCGGCCAAAAGAAAGAAACCCGCTGGGTCTTGTGGGCATCACGCGTGTGTTATAACCATGAGGGTTGGCCAGCAGTCTGGGGACTAAGGAGTTAATTATGTCCCTATACCTAGCCTGGTAGCAGTCAGCCAATAGAAATGCAGATAGGGATTTCAAACTGAGACAAAGGAGTTTTGGGGTTTTCTCTCCTTTGTCTCTGGGCCAGTTTGCTCTCTAGATACTGAGGGAGACAGAAGACATGTGTCTCTCCAAGAAAAAGACTCTTCATCATGTGTAAGTAGGGTAACGCCTAGATAAATCCGTCAGGTTTTATTGTTTTCTGGTTGAGGAATTTGGATCTGAGGTCTGGGCTGTTAGAAATGGGTTCTCCTCTCTTTTGCAACTAAGTGTTGGCCCATGGGGGAATCCTCCATGAGTATATTAATTGGTGGCTCTTACCATCTAGCCCAAGCGGTTCCCAAACTTTTTGGCATCACGCCCCCTTTTTGATTTTTGAGACACCCTCCCCCCTCTACCCCCAAAAATAGCAGCAAAACTTGTTGAGCAAACAAAAAAGGAACTGACCGGGGCCGAAAAACAAAAATAGCAGCAAAACTTGTTTTGCCTTGGGGGGGGGGAGGGAATGATGGGGGGGGGGCTGGGTCACCTTGTGCCCCCCCAGGAATTTCTTCACGCCCCCCCAGTTTGGGAACTCATAGCCATTCCAACTATGTTTGTAACTGGGGTATTGGTTTAATAATAAAAGTTCTTTCTTTTTTTAATTAACCCGGTTCATTTCTGCATCCCGGAAAATCTCTGTGGGATCTGCAGGCCCCTGACGAGGGGACAGCAATCAGACTGCAGCTGGTATTCTCTTTTCTTTTCTTTGGAGAAAAGAGCTTGGGGGGCCCTGAGGTTGGTTTCAAGTGTCCCCCCCTGTTTGGGGGTTCAAAAGCATTTGATGCTGGCAGCGGATTCCCCAAAATCCGGGTATTAGGATTTGGGGGGCGTTTTGGTACCAAAGCCCGTAGAGATCTGGTTTTGGGGTTGCTGTTGCGGGTCCCCCCACTTCTGCATTCATCGTGCCAGAGTGGGGAATTAGCCTTGACAGAGTGTCTGGGAGACCTGTACAACGCCAGGTTCTGCGTCAGAGAAATCCCCAGGGCGATCTGGGAAGGGAAGGGGAGAAGCAGGTGTCAGGTCCCCCCACTCTGACCTTCTCTCCGACTCTTCTGCCATCTTCAACGCCAGCATCTCGGCCTCCAGCACCTTCTGCTCCATCAAGCGCTTCTCCTCCTCCGTCCGGATGGCCGTGGCTTTGATGCGCTGCATCTCCTGCTCCGCCTCCGCCGCTTTCTGGGCCAGCAGCTTGGCCTCCTCTTCCGTGATCTGGGCTTTCTCCGCCAGCAAATCAGCTGTCTCCTCCGACCGCATCTGGGGGCCGGCACAAAACGCCCGGTGAGCGTCCCCCGGGCCTCCGCCAGGGCAGTCCCGCGCCGCGGCCGGGGGCGAGCCCCGCGAAGACCTACCAGGGCCTCGTTGGCCATCGTGGCCTCCTCCTTCAACTGCAGCAACCTCCGCTCCAACTCGTCCCGCGTTCGCTCGGCCTCTTCCCGCATCTGTTTCTCCCGCGCCAGCCGCTGGCGCTCCATCTGGGGGAGAAAGTGCCACGTTTTGAGAAAGGCGAGCGGGCGCTGCCTCTCCGGATTAAACGCACCAGGGACAAGCCAGGGACGATTAGCCCCTCTCTGGGGCACCTTGCAAAGCTCCGCGTGGTTCACCTCAAACGAAGTGATAAAACGTCTACCCAGGCTCCACCCCCAGAGCCAGGGGGTCCCCAAGCTCCTGGGCTCCTAGCCAGCGCGTCTCCGTTCTGGCTTCAGTCAGACGGGCCCTGAAGGAGCCCATCAAATTCCAAGCCCTGCCCCATTAACCCCTGAAGCAGGGGCAGGCAAGATACAGCCCAAGGGAGCAGCCAGGCATTTTGAGCAGCCTGCGGCAGGCAGGGAACCGGCCTTGGAGTCCTGCTGGGCTGCTGGCCGGGAGCCACCTAGGTAGGTGCCTTCCATCCAGAACCCGTCTCTGGCATCCCAGCAACTCCCTGTCCCAGATCACAACCCCCTCCCACACCCATACTCCCTCCCGGACCCTGCCCTACATCCCAACCCCCTCCTTCACCCAAACTCCCGCTCACACCCCACACCCGCTCCTACACCCAAACTCCCTCCCGGACCCTGACCCAGATCCCAACCCCCTCCTACACCCAAACTCCCTCCCGGACCCTGACCCAGACCCCAAACCCCTCCTACACCCAAACTCCCGCTCACATCCCACACCCTCTCCTACATCCAAGCTCCCTCCTGGACCCGGACCCAGATCCCAACCCCCTCCTTCACCCAAACTCCCGCTCACACCCCACACCCGCTCCTACACCCAAAATCCCTCCCGGACCCTGACCCAGATCCCAACCCCCTCCTTCACCCAAACTCCCGCTCACACCCCATACCCCCTCCTACACCCAAACTCCCTCCCGGACCCTGACCCAGATCCCAACCCCCTCCTACACCCAAACTCCCGCTCACATCCCACACCCTCTCCTACAGCCAAACCCCCTCCTGGACCAGGACCCAGATCCCAACCCCCTCCTACACCCAAACTCCCGCTCACCCCATACACCTTCCTACACCCAAACTCCCTCCCGGACCCTGACCCAGATCCCAACCCCCTCCTTCACCCAAACTCCCTCTCACACCCCACAACCCCTCCTACACCCCAGCCCCCTGGTGCACCCAACCTTGGAACCAGACCCCACACCTGCTCCATAGAAAAGTGCAGCCCTTGGCCACTTACCAAAATCTCGGCGTGACCCCCCCCCCCCATCAAAACGTATTGCCCCCCCGGCCCTGAAGCCTCCTAGTGGTGCATTGTCTTCAAAACTGGAGACAGGGCTCCTGCCCGGCCCCCACAACGCCAGGTACGTGGCTCTCTCCCCCAGCCCTGTTCCATAAATTCCATGTCCGAACGAAGAGCTGACCCGGCTGAGATCCAGTGGTGTTGGGTTTAACCACCCGGACAAGTAGGAAGTTTTTCCTAATGTCCAACCTAAACCTCTCTTGCTGCAGTTTAAGCCCATTGCTTCTTGTCCTGTCCTCAGAGGCCAAGGAGAAGAATTTTTCTCCCTCCTCCTTGCTGTTCCGAGCAGCGGTTCGCAGATCCGCCGGGTGGGGTCCACGGAGTGGAAAAGGTCTCCGAACAGAAAGCAGCGATACATACAGTCCAGTGGACTGATGCACGCTTATTAGCTACAAGCGATGGGCTGTTCCTGCCACCTGCTTGGGGCGGAGAGAGGCCAGGACCAAATTAGCATGCAGGCTCGGGGAGCGCAGGGCGAGATTTCAGATGGGGACGGACGCAGACAAATGTTTATGGCAAAGACACGCTCACCTGCTTTCTGGCCTTCTCCTCCCGGGCCTGGGCTTTCATCTGCTGCACCTCCAAGGAGTCGGCCTTCCTCCGCCGCATGAACAGATCGTGGTTACCGATGCACAGCTGGAGAATCTGCTCCGGAGAAAGAGGAGAGAGGGAAGGAATGAACACATGCCTATAGGGGTGACTGATTCGTTGCCATTCTACCGATTCGTTGCCATGCTACTGATGTGGAAACTGAGGCACTGGAAGGCCGAGTGCGTTACCCTCAGAGCGGTCTACATCCCAAGGCAGTTTCTTAGGTGCCGGAGCGCACCCCCCTCCAGGGTCCGAAAGCACTATCGGAGGAGGGTTACAGAATGAATTATCGAACCCTAGACCTGGAAGGGACCTCGAGAGGGCATCAAGTCCAGTGTCCTGCCCTCACGGCAGGACCAAGCATCTTCTAGATCAGTGGTTCCCAAACTTTTCAGCATCACGCCCCCTCTTTTTGATTTTTGAGAAACCCTCATGCCCCGCCCCCGCCAAAAATAGCAGCAAACCTTGTTGAGCAAAAAAAAAAAAAAAAGTTTGCACTTTTAAGAGCAGAGCAGGCATTGCCCTTTTAAGGCGGCCATTTTGAAGTCTGCCCGGGATGCTCCATCCTCCCCCTGCCCCAGCCAACCCGAGCTGCACAGACTGGGCTCTTTCTTGGGGGGGGGACGATTGACCGGGGGGGTCTGGGTCACCTTGCGCCCCCCCTGGAATTTCTTCATGCCCCCCCGGGGGGCGCGCCCCCAGTTTGGGAACCTATGCTGTAGATCATCCCTGGTCGACGTCTATCCAACCTGCTCTTCGATATCTCCAGGGATGGAGATTCCACAACCTCCCTTGGCAAATTATTCCAGTGTCTCGCCACCCGGACAGGTAGGAAGTTTTTTCCTAATGTCCAGCCTTGCTGGAGTTTAAGGCCGTTGCTTCTTGTCCAATCACCAGACGTCAAGGAGAAGAATTTTTCTCCCTCCTCCTTGTAACACCCTTTTAGCTACCGCCCGGAGAAGCCCCTGTCTGCGGCCGGGAGGTGGGGGCTGGAGCCGCCCCCTCGCCTCCCCTTTAACCAGTTCAACGATGCACTTAACCGGTTAGCCGATCCAGCGGGACTGGACATCCCTCACCCTCCCACTTAGGGGCGGTGGAGGAGGAGGATGTGAAACTGATCATGATGGAAGAAGAGCAGAAAACAGCTTGAGGCAGAGGAAGACGCTACCACCTCTCTCAGGACCCTCAGAGGGCCTGATGCGGACTTCACCTGTGCTAGGAGAAATCGGGACAGACAAGTCGGTAGCGCTACAGCAGTAGGCCAGGCCAAGGGCAAATCGGCACAGACACTGGCATGTCCAGTGAGTGACGTTTTCCCTCTGGCCTAAGTAACATCTTCAGAGGATCCCTTGGCATGGTTCAGGAGATGAATCCTGACCAGTTAGTGGTTTCTGGGAGACACGGTAGCAGAGCGGCAAGAGGAAGCCCAGGGGCAGCAAAAGATTTGGGGAAAAAGGGAGATAAGAAGAACATTTTCTTTCCAGGGCAGACATCGCCAGACGGCTCGAAAAAAGGGGAGAAATGAAAGTGAAGGGGAGAAATTAGCGCAGATCCGCCCCCTCCCCTGAGATGATAACTTCGTGACCACATGCAGCACACAGGATCAGACCTGCCGTCCACCCACAGGAGCCCAGATGTTGGAAATACAGCCCCCGGAGCCTTCCTCGAGAGCCGCGGCGGCAGGCAAGGCCAACGCCGTGCCGGAAAACTCACCAGCTTGTTCACCCGCAGCTTTGTCGAATTGAATTTAAAGACGTCAATCTTTTTGTCCAGGGGTTTAATCGTGAACTGCAAGGAAAGAGAAAGGACATGGTGACCGGCCGGGGGGACTGGCACAGCACCGGGCAGCAGGAAGAATCAAAGCGCCCTGGCTAAGCAAGGGGCGTCTGATCCCCCATTCACAGTCTTGGATGGAGGTCCGACCCACAGGACATGGGGGGCTAGGAATAAGGAGGAGAAAAAACAATTGTGGCCCATCAGGGTAGAAAAACTAGTTTCAGCTGCCCTGGGGGTTGGGGCTCCATTAAAGCCTGCGGAAATGGAATCGAATAATTCTAGTGAGGCTTGGCAGAACTGGGTTTCTTTTTTTGTATGAATAATTTTGATGGATAATATTGATGTTGATTTTTAAGCCTTTTCCCACATGTATTGATTTAAAATCCCCCAGCTGCAGGAACCTCGGTGTTTCAGACAATGGGGCGGTGGGGGGAGTGGACAATTTAATCTCCGAGATCGATGAATCTTACGCTTTCTGATCGCTAGCACGCAAATCGTCAAGCGCGCATGGGAAAAAAAATACGCCAAATACACGTCCTTACAGAAAACTCCGACGAGCTCAAGCAGCCGATTTCTGACTTCATCGAGCTGTAAATGGCGACTAACGACCGAAATTGTTGTTCATGGGTTTGTGTGTAAACTGGTGTAAAAATCGAACCCTTCCAAGCCTAGCTATAGCTCAGCCACAATTCTAGTCTCTATCTCCCATACTGTCTATTCTCCAGGACTTTGGCTAATTCAACCCTGATGTTACAGATCTTATGTCCTCCTCCCTGGGTGAAATGACAAAACAACACAATCTAAGTCTTTCGCGTAGGCCGGTGGGCATGGATCTTTTTGAATTTTAACCCCACCCCTCTGTTATTCGCCAGAGGGTTGGGCTGAAAAGTGGAAGGCTGTTCTATCTACAGTTGATCATTATTACAATCGATGAGACACCTCCGCTGTGTCCATACAGCTCTCATACACTGCTAGGAAGCCTACTTCCCATAAGTCAGGTCCATCTGTGGTCATTGCCGCGTGAGGATTACTGACATGATAGAAGAGGACGGTACCTTTCCCCCGGAGAAAGGTCTATTACAATCTCATATGGCAAGGCCTGCTAGAAGCTGCCTCAGCCCTCAGATACCCTGTTTGGGTACGGGCAGGATAAAGAAAGTCTAAAGAGAAGAAAAACGATGGCGTTCGGGCTGCTGCGCTCCGCCAAGGAGAGCATAGTTCCGGTTTTTTAGAACCAAGAGAGGGATCCGATTATGTTACAATCGCTTCACAGACACATGGAGAAACTCAAGTGAAGAGAACAAGCTTTCGTTTTTTTCCTTCCCACAACACCATGTTTAAACTGAAAAAAGAAAAATAGAAATTAAACAGCTCGTTTGCTTACCTAGCGTGAAGGTACAGATTCCTAGAACACTAGATCTGGAAGGGACCTTGAGAGGTCATCAAGTCCAGTCCCCTGCCCCCACGGCAGGACCAAGCCCCATCTAGACCATCCCTGGGAGATGTCTATAGAATCATAGAACACTAGAACTGGAAGGGACCTTGAAAGGTCATCAAGTCCAGTCCCCTGCCCTCACAGCAGGACCAAGCACCCTCTAGATCATCTCTGATAGATGGCTGTCCAACCTGCTCTTAAATATCTCCAGTGATGGAGATTCTACAGCCTCCCTCGGCAATTTATTCCAGTGTTTAATCATCCTGACAGGTAGGAAGTTTTTCCTAATGTCCAACCTAAACCTCCCTTGCTACAATTTAAGTCCACTGCCTCTTGTCCTGTCCTCAGAGGCCAAGGAGAACCATTTTTCTCCCTCCTCCTTGTAACACCCATTTAGATACTTGAAAACCGCTATCCCGTCCCCTCTCAGTTTTCTCCTTTCCAAACTAAACAAGCCCAATTCTTTCAGTCTTCCCTCATCGCTCATGTTCTCTAGACCTTTAGTCTTGTTGCTCTTCTCTGGACCTTCTCCAATTTCTCCACATCTTTCTTGAAATGTGGTGCCCAGAACTGGACACAATACTCCAACTGAGGCCTAATCAGCACAGAGCAGAGCGGAAGAATGACTTCTCGTGTCTTGCTCACAACACTCCTGTTAGTGCATCCTAGAATCATGTTGGCTTTTTTTTTGCAACAGCGTCACACTGTTGACTCATATTTAGCTTGTGGTCCACTGACCCCTAGATCCCTTTCTGCAGGACTCCTTCTTAGACAGTCGCTTCCCATTCTGTGGGTGTGAAACGGATTGTTCCTTCCTAAGTGGAGCACTTTGCATTTGTCCTTATTAAACTTCATCCTATTGACTTCAGAGCATTTCTCCAGTTTGTCCAGATCAGTTTGAATTAGGACCCTCTCCTCCAAAGCACTTGCAACCCCTCCCAGCTTGGGATCATCTGCAAACTTTATAAGCGTCCTCTCTATGCCAATATCTAAATCGTGGATGAAGATATTGAACAGAACCGGTCCCAAAACAGACCCCTGCAGAACCCCGCTCGTTAGGCCCTTCCAGCAGGATTGAGAGCCGTTAATAACGACTCTCTGAGTAGCTAGTTTCCTCAGACTGGACAGGGAATTGGTCAGTTTCACTCCCTATAGTCAATTTTAACTTCTCATTCTAATAGCGGTGTGGGTGCTCAGGAAGCCATTTCTATTCCCTGAAAAAAAAAAAATCCAAAGTGACCACGGGTGTTGGGCCTACATCACCTGACCACAGATTCAGCCAGCTGCACTGAGCTTTGGGCGGGTTCAGAGCAATGTAACGCAAAAGCGAGAGCCAACTGCTTTTCGTACCAGGAATACGTTTCATTATATTCACGAGGCCGGGACGTATTCCTGGGAAGAGAAGAGTCTCCTCTGGGCCGAACACACGAGGGGAATTTTTTTTTCCTTTTAATATATTAGAACATAACAACGGCCAGACTGGGTCCGACCAATGGTCCATCCAGCTCAGTGTCCTGTCTGCTGACAGTGGCCAGTGCCAGGTGCCCCAGAGGGAGGGAACACAACAGGGAATCCGCACGTGATCCCTCCCCTGTCCCCCATTTCCAGACAAACAGAGGCGAGGAACACCATTCCTACCCATCCTGGCTAATAGCTATTGATGGACCTGTGTAGCTCTTTTTTTAACCCTGTTCAAGTCTTAGTTTTCACAACACCCTCTGGCAAGGAGTTCCACAGGTTAACTGTGCGCTGAGTGAAGAAAACCTTCCTTCTGTTTGTTTTAAACGTACTGCCTATCAATTTCATTTGGTGACCCCTAGTTCTTACATTGTGGGAATAAGTAAATAACTTTTCTTTATTCACTTTTTCCACACCTCATGATTTTATAGACCTCTACCCTATCCCCCCTTAGTCTCCTCTTTTCTAAGCTGAAAGGTCCAAGTCTTTTTAATCTTTCTTCATACGGGCCCCGTTCCAAACCCCGAATCATTTTTGTTGCCCTTTTCTGAACCTTTTCCAATGCCAAGAGATCTTTTTGGAGATGAGGTGACCACATCTGGATGCAGGAGTCAATGGTTTGGAAAATGCTCTAAAAACACATTCAAAACTAGCTCTGGGGTTCTGGCTCGTGCGCGCAAAAAATGCACAAAAGCCAGGGAACGAATGGAAAGACCGAGGCAGGCTCGGCTGCATGTCCGGGAGCGAATGGGAGTGAAACCGGTGCTCAGCAGCGTTGCCTAGCGGTGTGTGCACCCGGACGCGGGCTGGTGCGCCCTACCTCCTTGTCGCTGTAGGAGATGTTCCGGATCTCATTCCACGGAAAGGAGATTTTGGGGCTGAGCCGGTTTTCTGGGTCGTAGATGTGGAGGCCCAGGGCGTCGACCCCGAGCAGTAGTTCGGTGCCCTTCTTATTCTACAGGAGGGAAGAACCGAGCAGGACCCCGTTTGAAGCACGACGATTGGTATTCGACTCAGGGAGCAGCTGAGCGACGCGGTTCCGTTCGACTAGCTTCATCCCGCCCAGCTCAACTCTCCCTGAGGGGATCCTGCTTCCCGGGCCAGCGGTGACTCATTCGCGCCTTCTCAGGGGAAGGTTTCAGGCAGCAGCTGATCCAGCCCCCTCCCCACCGCCCGCCGGTCAACCTCTGCAGGCGTGCATCCCACCCTGAGTACCACACAGCCATCTCCAGACCAGGGGGGCCACCAATGCTACAGCACAGCGCAAATTCTAGGGATGCAAGCCCACTTAGCAGAGTCGCTCGATCCCGGGGGACCGGCGCGGTGAGGCCGATCTGAGATGAAAAAGGGAGTGGCCCATCACTAAGCTAAAACTAGCCCCCTCATCTCTGCCCTCCCCGCCTCCATGGACTCAAGATGCCCCGAGAACGGGACGCGAGCCCTGGACTCACCCGAATGGCGAAGTAATTTGACGCCGTACATCTCCAAGTCCTGCGCGATCTTCAGGTATTCCATTTCCGCTTCATCTCTGGCGGGAAAAGACAGGCCCCGGTAACGGACAGGAAGGGAGGGCTCCTTCTAAGCCTGGTAGGCACATCCCGCAGGCAAAGATCAAGTCTGGTTCCCAGCAGGAAGGAGAAAGATTCCCCGTCGGCAGCGTCCCCACTTCCGGCGTCGCGACGTTTCCCGCCTTGCCCTGCCTCTACCCCAATCCCGTCCGCCGACTCTGTGTGTGCGGTTTCTCGTGCCCCCAAAGAGGTGGGAGGGGGCTACTGCCCATCCTAGCTCGTGTCCCGAGGAATCATCATCGCGGAGAGACACGTTTTCCTACCTGATCCCTACGCTCCTCAACGTTCTCATACCGCCGATCCAATGGTGCTTACAGCTGATTCGGGGAGGGAGCTGGGGGGGCTAGCGCTACTGCTGTGAAGGTAGCTGCCAGAGCTATAAGTGCACCCGCCCGCTGATGGTGGCAGAAAGTGTCCCAGCTGGGAGAGCCGCCAGTCACGAAACACTTGGGGGACCCGTTGTGTGTTGTAAGCACACCTGGGAAATGGGAAGTTGCCCAGCAAAACTGACTTTTAGGGACCCAAGACAGCACTGCTCCTACATCCTCCCCCTCCTGCCGCCCACCATACGGTATTTGTAACGCAAGTCGCTCTTCTGTAGCCAGGGTCTAGCTCCATGGGGTGTACCAAAGCCACTGGCCCTTTTGGTCAATTTCACCGCCCTGGGGTTTTAACAATCGTCCGTTGCAGGATGGCGGCTGTTTACTTCTGAAGGGTCAGGGCGTTGTCACGGGCGGGGCCTGGCCCCACGAGTTATGGGGAGGTCTCAAGGTTCCTGGAGACTGGGGGAGGTGGCTAACTTCAGAGCTGGAGAGGTTCAGAGGGGGAGCTGGCTTGGGTTGTAACTGGAGAAACTTAAAAACAGCAAATAGTCCTGCAGCCCCTCAGGGACTAACCAAACACGGAGACACTTCCTCACCTGGCCCGGCCTCGATGCTCCGCGTACCAGGCCGTTATCCTTTCCTCCCACATCTCAGGAGTCATCTGGTACAGGTTGATGACCTGCGAGGGGCAGGAAGAGAAAGCTTCAGGTCGCTCAGGCCTGCCTCGGGGCTTCGTCTCGTCACCTTATCAATGAGCGAGACCCAGGGACCTCCCACTCCAAATGCCCTTCTTTCCCCCTCAGATCCCCCCCACTCCCGATCTGCACGCTGCTCTCCACTTCCAACTCTCTTGGGACCATAAGAGCATCAGAACGGCCAGGCTGGGTCAGACCAAAGGGCCATCCAGCCCAGTGTCCTGTCTGCTGATAGCGACCAATACCAGGTGCCCCAGAGGGAGTGAACAGAATCATCCCGTGATTCCTCCCGTTGCCCATTTCCAGACAAACAGAGGCTAGGGGCACTGTTCCCACCCATCCTGGCTAATAAGTATTTTGGACCTAACCTCCATGAGTTTATCTAGCTATTTTTTGAACCCTGTTCAAGTCCTGGCCTTCCCAACATCCTCTGGCGAGGAGTTCCACAGGTTGCGGGAAGAAAAACCAAGCTAAGCCCACACCTGGAACCAGCTCGCAGTCAGCCCTTCAGAGCACAGCGAGCCTCGGCCGCTCCCAAAGCTACCCCACGAGCCTTGCAAACACAGCGGCTATTCCGGCCAAAGGCAGCGGGCAGAAAACCTTCCCTTCCATCCCCACTACAACAGCCTAGATGCTAATTAAGGGCTCCTCGTTCAGCGCGATCAGGTCTCTGTGACCGAGGTCCGCTGGAATCGGTATGCCAGCCATAGAGCGTTGGTCCCGGCTGAATGCCTTACCCGCTTCGGAAGCAACTCCTCTTGTGCCAAGAAGCCCCGTTGATGAACGCTGGGGTCATAGTCCCCGTACTGAAAAGAAAAGCAAAACACTGCAGGGGTCAGACGGCAACCCACACAGACTTCAGCTGAGGAGGAGCTCGGAACCGTTTACGGTCTTAGGGTGTGTCTAGACTACAGGGTTTTGTCAACAAAAGTGGACTTTTGTCAACAAAACTATATCTGCATCTACACTACCACCGAGTTCTGTCGACATAACGTCGACAGAACTCAGCAGTTTTGTCGACGGCGGTAAACCTCATTGTATGAGGAATAACGCTTTTTGTCGACAAGAGTTCTGTCGAAAGAAGGTGTTATTGCATCTACACTGTCCTTTGCGTTTACACTGTCATGTCGATAAAGCGGCTTGCTTTGTCGACAGAACTGGATGTAGTCTAGACGCTCTTTGTCGACAGAAGTTTTGTCGACAGTATCTGTCGACATAGCCTCTGTCGACAAAAAGCCTGTAGTCTAGACGTACCCTTACATTTCATCTCAGTATCCCCCATCCTTACAATAAGCACGGGGAGGGAGAAGAGCAGGAATTGGCCAGTGTGGTCCAGTTGTACCCGTGAGTATTGTGTTCAGTTCTGGGCACCGCATTTCAAGAAAGAGGTGGAGAAATTAGAGAGGATCCAGAGAAGAGCAACAAGAATGATGAAAGGTCTAGAGAACATGAGCTATGAAGGAAGGCTGAAAGAATCGGGTTTGTTTAGTTTAGAAAAGAGAAGACTGAGGGGGGACGTGAGAGCCGTTTTCAGGTATCTAAAAGGGTGTCATGAGGAGGAGGGAGAAAACTTGTTCATCTTGGCCTCTGAGGATAGAACAAGCAGCAATGGGCTTAAACTGCAGCGAGGAGGTTTCGGTTGGACATTAGGAAAAGTTCCTAACTGTCAAGGTGATGGTTAAACACTGGAATAAATTGCCCAGGGAGGTTGTGGAATCCCCATCTCTGGAGATATTTAAGAGTAGGTTAGATAAATGTCTATCAGGGATGGTCTAGACAGTATTTGGTCCTGCCATGAGGGCAGGGGACTGGACTCGATGACCTCTCGAGGTCCTTTCCAGTCCTGGTATTCTATGATTCTATGATTCTGTGGCATGGGCCAAGACCAGCAACTCATCCAATGCAGCGGGTTCCCCGCTTTTGGTCACCTCTCCGCGTCCTATTTCATACGTTTAACATTCGGGACAGTTTTTAAAGAGGGACTTCACCCGACCAGCAGGGGACATTTCTCAGACAGGAATCTGTCCCCCCGCCAAAAGTTCTCTTCCGCGCCGTGGCTCACAAAATACTATTCGCCTTTGAAAAGCGTGCACGGTCATTCTTAGGGCGAGATTCTAAATCATGTCAAGTGTCTTGAACAACGAAATTGGCCCAACCAATCATAGAATCCTCAGTCTGGAAGAGACCTCAGGAGTCATCAAGTCCAGCCCCCTGCCCAAAGCAGGACCAATCAACCAAGCCAGGACTTTGTCAAGCTGGGATTTAAAATCCTCTAGGAATGGAGATTCCACCACCTCCCTAGGGAACCCATCTCAGCGCTTCACCGCCCGCCTCGGGAAATTGTTTTTCCTAATATCCAACCTAGACCTCCCTCACTGCAACTTGAGACCATTGCTCCTTGCTCTGCCATCTGCCACCCCTGAGAACAGCCTCTCTCCATCCTCTTTGGAACCTCCCTTCAGGAAGTTGAAGGCTGCTCTCAAATCCCCCCTCACTCTTCTCTTCTGCAGACTAAATACGCCCAAATCCCTCAGCCTCTCCTCGTAGGTCATGTGCACCAGCTCCCAAATCATTTTGGTCGCCCTCTGCTGGACTCTCTCCAATGCGTCCACATCCTTTCTGAAGTGGGGGGTCCAGAACTGGACACAATTCTCCAGATGTGGCCTCACCAGAGCCAAATAAAGGGGAATAATCACTTCTCCAGATCTGCTGGCAATGCTCCTCCTAATGCACCCCAATATGCCGTTAGCCTTCTTGGCTACAAGGGCACACTGTTGACTCACATCCAGCTTCTCATCCACTGTAACCCCAGGTCCTTTTCTGCCAAACTGCTGCTTAGCCAGTTGGCCCCCAGCCTGTAACAATGCTTGGGATTCTTCCGTCCCAAGGGCAGGACTCTGCACTTGTCCTTGTTGAACCTCATCCGATTTCTTTTGGCCCAATCCTCTAATGTGTCTAGGTCACTCTGGACCCTGTCCCTGCCCTCCAGCATATCTACCTCTCCCCCTGGCTTAGTGCATCGATTTAAAGAGCATCAGTGAAAATGCACCCTCTGCGGTGAGCACAAAACGCGGCACAGGGCCCATAACGCACCGCTCGACTGACAAGGGGATGATTTACAAGGGAAGCGTGCGGGAAATGCGTTGGTTTTAATTCATCTCTCACGGCCCGAGTCACACTACGGCATCATCCAATTAGGAAGACAGGGCGCCGTTTCCCCAAGTCAATCATTTCACGCTGAAAATGCCCTTTGTCTCTCTTTCTCCGGGGGGAACGTTGTTGGGAAAGAACAAACAGTAGCGATCCCGACAAGACAGGCAAATAATAAAGCGCCGCAACAATAGGCACTCAAGAGACATCCCAAATCAGTCTCCATTTAATGCCCGAGCGGCTCCGCCAAACACTCACAAACACCAGAATCAATCTCGACACACAACCTCGGAGCGGCAAAACGGTCAGCGCTCAGACGAGTGCGGATTACAGACAGTGCTATTGATTTCGCGCCAACCCAGATGCAAAGGAAGCCTGCAATACGCCACAACGGACTCGGAGATAAATTAATACCACCGAGAGGCCGCTGGATTGATCCTGAGAGATGCGGCGCCCCAGGCAACCCGGTGCTTCTCAGAAACGGGCTGCATAGATCGAATTACTCAACACCTGTCAACAGGGGGAACAGGTATAAAAACGCAGGATTTGGAAGGGAACAACGTTCAACTTCCGACAGGGAGAAAAATGATTTCTGGATGGGAAAAAAATGACGAGGATGGATGCGATCATTTCAGGCTGCGATCTATCCTGGGGACCCACGGCTACATAAGGAACATGTGATTTGAATATGGTCAAGGAGGTCCCCCTGTCCCAAAGGAGCATGCGTGCCGGGAAAAACACTGGAAAACATTAATTACTCAACAATGACAATCCACTAATGGCCAAACGATCACAAGGGATATTAGCTCAAGTGCTTTGGCAAACACCTTTCCATTGCAGTCTAACTCAAAAACTATCACAGCGATTCAGTTTTTGTTAAATGCACTATAGAATTCGTATTTGTGGCCTATTCGTAAACATTATATTTGTATATAAACGGCCTAGGGAGGTTGTGGAATCTCCATCTCTGGAGATATTTAAGAGCAGGTTGGATAGACATCTATCAGGGATGGTCTAGACAGTACTGGGTCCTGCCATGAGGGCAGGGGACTGGACTCGATGACCTCTCGAGGTCCCTTTCCGTTCTAGTGTTCTCCGATTCTATGATTGTGTTTCTACTTCGAGCTTGTCGTTATATCACTCAGACATGGGGGTTTATACTGTGCCGTATAAATCTGTGTGCATTTAATATTCTGGATAGCAATGAAATGCATTATTCATTTGGGCAAAAAAAGAAAAATTAAAACAAAGAGAGGAAAAAACTCTCGCCGGGGCTGGAATCCAGCCTCTTGTGATGTTGTAGAATGGGCGGAGAATCAAAACGACACGCTGAAAAGAAACAGGAAAATCTCTCGGATGTTTTCTGCAGGGCTAGATTTTTCAATAGACTCTGTCCTAACACTTGCTCTTGAAAACTGAAGGCTACGCCAACATTTGGAAACGGAGGTGATTTGAAAACAACTCTGGAGGGAGAAATCCACAGTAATACCCAGGATGAGTAGATCAGCATTACAAATAAAGACTTTTTAAAAAAATTCTCTAATGGGCTCTTTGTTATTATGAAGGTAAAATTGCCACACAAACATGCACTTGTCAATCGGTGAAATCCAATGTAAACGCACATCTGTTGGCTGTGAAATGCAGCCAACAGCGGCGCATGAGGGAAAGGCCTTTTTGAGCCTCGGTCTGCACGGGGAAAGGTTTGGGAACGGAAGGGCCGTGGACATGCAAAACTCCTCACAACACTTCTGTCGACCCACGGTGCTAGCGTCCCTGGCGACAGAAAGAGCAAAGCACTATGGGTACGTCTATACTACAGGCTTTTGTCGACAGAAGTTTTGTCGACAGATACAGCCGACAAAGCTTCTGTCGACAAAGAGCATCTAGACGACATCCAGTTCTGTCGACAAAGCAAGCCGCTTTGTCGACATGACAGTGTAGATGCAAAGGACAGTGTAGATGCAATAATGCCTTCTGTCAACAGAACTCTGTCGACAAAAGGCGTTATTCCTCGTAGAATGAGGTTTACAGCCGTCGACAAAACTGCCGAGTTCTGTCGACATAACGTCGACAGAACTCAGCGGCAGTGTAGACGCAGGTATAGTTTTGTCGACAAAACTCTGTAGTCTAGACACACCCTATGGGTAGGCATCCCACGGTGCCTGGCGCTGCTAAGCGCTGTGGGAACGCACAACGGAGAGCTGGGCATTTTGGGAACGTGAAAAACGTCCCGTCAGCCACCTCTCGGCTTCCCAGCCCTCTCTCAGCTTCTGGCTTACTTTCTTGCCACTTGAATGACTGATGACGTGAGGACGGTTACGCAATAAAAGCGCTGGCCAGAGTGGCTAATCAGGAATTTTCACTTCGGGGGAGGGGAGTTATTAATGTTGTTTCTTCACGCAGTGCACAGTCAACCTGTGGAACTCCTTGCCGGAGGATGTTGTGCAGACTAAGATTCAAAAAAGAGCTAGACAAATTCATGGAGGTTACGTCCACCCCAAACAACATTAATTATGTCAAAAGAAGCTAATAATATAGACATGCCTATGTGTACAATGTGCATGAAACAGGGAAGGCGAGACAGCAAAACAAACGGTCGCTCATGCTCCTGAATACGAGGGTTTGGAATGAATATTCAGTACAGCGCTCCTTAGCCAATAAATATTTTAAAAGACCTGTTTCTCTGGCTGAAAACAGCTCTAAGGAAAATGAGAACACCGTTAAAAACAGAGACGAGGCTTTATTTCTCAAGTCAATAAAACCCACAAGACCCAGAGGTCCCCAGCACAAACCAGGTATGGGCTAAGTTCTTATTCTGCAAAGAGAAGGCAACCCAGTGATGGTAGATTGTCACATGATCCCTCTCCTGTCACCCATTTCAAGACAAACAGAGGCTAAGGACACCATTCCTACCCATCCTGGCTAATAGCCACCACGAATCTATCTAGCTCTTTTTTGAACCCTGTTCAAGTCCTTGTTATCACCACATCCTCTGGCGAGGAGTTCCACAGGTTGGCTGTGCGCTGCGTGTTTTGTTTGATCTGGCTAGGCCAGCTATATTAGAGGACCCAGGATCTGATGCCTAAGAGAAAGGAAGAGGGGAGAGAAAAACACCTTATTCAAGTTATTTCCCTCATCCCAACAATTTTGCACCAATATTAACGTAAAATGGGCAGGAGCAAGGCTTGGAGGGGTTGTATAATCCCCGGCGGCAGTCCATTGGGAGAGAAAAGTGCAATGGCACTTCCGAACGCACAAGGAAACAACACTAAACCGCTCGGCCCCCTGGGGGCTTATGGGAGATTTCCCATCATGCTTCTGTACCTACCTTGGCTTGCACGGCGTATGAGGCCAGCAGGACAGACGCCTCGGGAGGACAGTAGATCTTCTCATCTAAAATCTGCTTCTTTACCTGAGCAAAGCATCACCGGAGAAAAAACGCCGCTAAACAAAGCTGCGCGGCGGCAGCGGTTGTAACGTGGGCCGCCAATCAGCCAGGAAAATATTTCCCCTGCCCGGGGAACAATTCTGACTGATGCAAACAGGCTCCGCCCCATATCCCATTCCCGCCGGGCGACAGGGGAGACCTCTGCCCTGTGTCCCCTCACCTCCCATTCCAAGCCCAGCAGAAGCCACGAGCAGCAGGGACAGCTGAGTCCCCACCCAGGCCCGATGTCACTTTCCTGAAGAAGTGGGGGGGGGGGGGGCCCAGTGGGGGTTCCACCAACCGTCTTTTTGCCATTTTTATAGCCCCATGTGCACGGGGAAGGCCCATACCTGCAGGAAGAACAAGTGCTGTGTGATCTCTTGAACCAGCTCCTCCTCTGCATTCTCCGGGTAAAATTTGGCCAGGAAGTGAAACGTGACCGGCTCCTCCGTGGGAACGTCGTGATCCAGGACCTGCAGGGTCGGACAACCAGTCAGTGACTCCGGGGAGTTGGACTCCGGGGCCAACTACTTCCCCTCCAACAAAATGAGCTCCATAGTCAGTGATTGGAAACAGACGCTCCTCCAGCCCCCGGTCTCCGTACTGTTCATCTCAGATGCCAAAAGGAAAACAATCCTGGGGCGCACGAAGAGGGGCGTATTTCAACCTCCCTTTTCTACTGCTAGCACAGTATATCTTGGACAGCTGCCGTGCCTAACCAGCCTGCCCTTCATGAACACATGGAGATGCTCCCAATAGGATCTTAGACCCCATTCACACTACAATCACAGTGTGGGGAGGGTGATTGTAATGTGGCTGTCCCCTGAAACAGCTGCAGGACCAGGTTCATAGTGCTGGAGAACATAAGAACGGCCACACTGGGTCAGATCAATGGTCCCTTTAGCCCAGTATCCCGTCAGCCAACAGGATGCCCCAGAGGGAGGGAACACAACAGGGAATCCTCATGTGATCCCACCCCTGTCACTCACCTCCAGACAAACAGAGGCTAGGGATACCCTTCCTACCCAGCCTGGCCAATAGCCATTGATGGGCCTAACCTCCATGAATCTATCTAGCTCTTTTTTCAAATCCTAGCCTTCACCACATCCTCTGGCAAGGAGTTCCACAGGTTGGCTGTGCGCTGAATGAAGAAAAACGTCCTTTTGTTGGTTTGAAACCTGCTGTCTATTCATTTCCTTTGGTGACCCCTAGTCCTTATAGTGTGGGAATAAGTAAATAACTTTTCCTTCCTCACTTTTTCCATACCTGTCATGATTGTATAGACCTCTCTCATATGCCCCCTTAGTCTCCTCTTTTCTAAGCTGAAAAGTCCAAGTCTTTTCAATCTCTCTTCACGTAGGACCCGTTCCAAACCCTGAATCATTTTTGTTGCCCTTTTCTGAACCTTTTCCAATGCCAAGAGATCTTTTCGGAGATAAGGTGACCACGTCTGTACGCTGTATTCAAGATGTGGGCGTCCCATGGTTTTATACAGAGGCAATAAGATATTTTCTGTCTTATTCTCTATCCCTTTTTTAATGATTCCTCACATTCTATTTGCTTTTCTGACTGCCGCTGCACACGCGTGGACGTCTTCAGAGAACGATCCACGATAACGCCAAGATCTCTTCTTGAGTAGTTGTAGCTAAATTAGTCCCCATCATATTGCATGTAGAGTTGGGATTATGCTTTCCAATGTGCATTACTTTGCATTTATCAACATTAAATTTCATTTGCCAATTTGTTGCTCCATCACTTAGGTGGGCTCTCGGGTGTCCAGTCCAAGGCTTTGCGATGGTTCAGGGACAGACTAACGGTACAACCGAACGCTAACCGGGCCGGAGGACAATCACCCTGCCCTCGGATCACCTGACTGATGGGCTTCTAGATTAGCCAACGCCTTGTTCTACTCCTAGTGCACCTCCAGGATTCTCACGGAGGCATCTCCGACTTCCATGGACAGCTCAACCCTCCCCGCGCACCCCCGAAAAGGAACATCCCCTCCCACCTTCTTGTCCATTTTGAGCCAGGCCACCGTGTCCTTGATGGTGTACTGAAGTCCAAAGAACCAGGTTTCCCGGAGTCCGAGGGTCCTGCACACCAAGTCGAACAAATCCTTGCCTTTCCACTTCACCTGCAGCAAGAGAACAAACAGCAAAGGGCAATCACACTCTCCTCTAAGCCCTTCCAAAGACACACCACAGCCATTTTAACCCACCCTGGAGATCTGGCTTGACTCCAGAAATCAACCACAAACGTGACATGACAGGGGTCCCCTGCAGAGCGTCGCTCTGTGAATCTGAATCAAACCGGTTCCATTTAGAAGGGAGTTTCTCTTATGGCCAACGCACCAACCCTCCTCTGGGATCTGAAACGTCATCTGGGTTCTTTCTGACCCACTAGTGGTCAATATCCAGCCCGTAATTATTTATGTGCCACCCCCATGTCTTCAGATCCCGTTCCCAGGTATCCTAGACCAGGGCTACTCAACTCTGGAAGCCCTGGGGACCACAGTGATACTCACAGCACATGCCGAGAGCTGCAACTTAAGTATGGTTGCATATGCATGCAAATATATATGCAAATATATGCAAATAACTTCTTTCACACTGATGGGCATGAATACAAAGATTAAGGCAAGACTACACAACACGCAGGCCCCATTTACGTCAGTTCTGTTGATATTAATAAAACGCAATATCTACCCCATTTCCACCCATATGACGGCACTTTTAATGAGCAATGACAGACCAGGAATTTAACGACTAAATTAAATTCAATTAAATTGGGCAGCAGGTTTAAAACAAATAAAAGGAAGTTCTTTTTCACACAGCGCATCGTCAATCTGTGGAACTCCTCGCCTGAGGAGGTTGTGAAGGCTAGGACTGTAACAGGGTTTAAAAGAGAACTAGATACATTCATGGAGGTTAAGTCCATAAATGGCTATTAGCCAGGCTGGGTAAGGAATGGTGTCCCTAGTGGAGATGGATGGCAGAGGTGGAGATGGATGGCAGGAGAGAGATCGCTTGATCATTACCTGTTCGATTCACTTCCTCTGGGGCACCTGGCATTGGCCACTGTCAGCAGACAGGACACCGGGCTGGATGGACCTTTGGTCTGACCATTGGTCTGAAGTATGGCCATTCTTATGTTATATTGACTGCTTTCTTGTTCCGGCTTCACCACAGTCCAGGAATTTAACGACTAACACGCATACCGACAGAAGATTGTTATATTGACTGCTTTCTTGTTCTGACTTCACCACAGCCCAGGAATTTAACAACTAACACGCATACCGACAGAAGACCGTTATATTGACTGCTTTCTTGTTCCGACTTCACCACAGTCCAGGAATTTAACGACTAACACGCATACCGACAGAAGACCGTTATATTGACTGCTTTCTTGTTCTGACTTCACCACAGTCCAGGAATTTAACGACTAACACGCATACCGACAGAAGATCGTTATATTGACTGCTTTCTTGTTCCGACTTCACCACAGCCCAGGAATTTAATGACTAACACGCATACCGACAGAAGACCGTTATATTGACTGCTTTCTTGTTCCGACTTCACCACAGTCCAGGAATTTAACGACTAAAACGCATACTGACAGAAGACTGCTATATTGACTGCTTTCTTGTTCCGACTTCACCACAGTCCAGGAATTTAACGACTAACACGCATACCAACAGAAGACCGTTATATTGACTGCTTTCTTGTTCCGGCTTCACCACAGTCCAGGAATTTAATTACTAAAACACGTATCAACCGAAACCGCACTGTACACCCAAACTGCACTGTGGGCTGCAAACAGACAGGCCTCATGTTGAGTAGCCCTGTCTTAGACTAACGTCAGTAGCTTCCATGGGGCTTCCCAGTCGACACCGAGGGCAGAATTTGGCCCCGTGCCCGGCACTTACACTATTTCAAATGCTGATGCACAAACCAAAGTTGAATCTAGTTTATTCTCCCAGAGCCATTAGCTCCCTGGGACTGACAGCATAAAAAGAACCCCTGTCCTGTTTTCATCCTGGACGGCTGTTGCTCTGTTCTCAACACACGCCAGGAGCAGCTGTGGGGGGCGTGCCAAAGGGCCGGTTTTACGCAGAGGACAGCCATGCTTTGCCCTGGAGACTTTGGGTAATCAAAAGGACCTGCTGGAGCGGAGAAAACTACCAGCCGCGACCTTCCAGCAGCTCCATAGCTGGCTTGTGAAGGGGGCAGGGAGACGCAGAGGGTTACACACAGGAGGCCTGGCACTCCCAAGCCATTTTACTTTGTCACTTGCGCGGACAGAGACACCGCGGGACAGGTGGCCATTTCTCTAAAGCCCAAGGGCAGAAGAATCCCAGAACGTCTCCCTGTCACTGCCGATCAATCTTAGTACCACCGGGACGGCTTCAATATTAATGCTGAAGAACAGCCAGCCGCTGTACCTGTACCAGCTGTTGTCACACAATGCCACCTTGTGGGTCCCAGTGCCTCATTAGTCCGGGACGTGTCGGAGGTAAGCATGGTACATTCCAATCAGCTGTCTACGCGAATAGTCGTGCAATTTGCATCTATTCGATTAGTCAATAAAGGCGCCTCCAAGGCTATTGCTACACTTCAAAGGCCGGCCCCCACGTGGCACTGGCACTTTGAAACGCCGCAGGGAGACCGGCGTCAAGCTCCAGGCGGCGTTTCAAAGCGGCAGACCCTGGACTCCACGTCGCGCTGCTGCTTTAAATGCCAGAGGCAGCAAGGGGAGGGAGCGACTAGTCGACTAGCGTGTTGACTATCCGATAAGCCAGTGTTTCCCAATTTTATCTGGCCACGGAACCCTTTTCAGCTTGAAAGAATTTCAAGGAACCCCTAGGGTTGCCAGGGTAAAATTTGTCGAGCAAAAAAAAAAAAAAAGTCCCGCCGCAATTTGTCGAGGGGGGGGGGGGAAGTCCCACCGCAAAGAGGTTCTGTCTCTTTAAGAGAGGGCGGGGAGCACCAATTGGGGAACACTGCAGTAAGTATTTGCTTATCCGACAGTCGACCAGTCGTTCACATCCCTAGTCAGAGTCAAAGAGAAGAAGCCAGACGATCTTCTACCCAACAGATGCACAAACGTTACCGGAGATAACGTTTTTATGCAACAACACAAACCGAATGTATCCCTGGGATTCACATTCAGCATATAGATTTTGATTGTGTTTAAAGACCACAGGGAAAACTCATTTTCCCTAAATCCACGGGTTCAAATGCACCCCTTGCACGGGGGTACACCTTGGTGTATGAAGGCTCGGCCCGGAGGGAGGTTTTGGGGGCCAGTTTTCTCAAGGAAAATGTAATCTGAGGGTTTTAAGCAAACCAGAGAGAGAATAAAAGATTTCTGCTGCTCTTCTGCGCTTCTCAAATCCAGCCCCCAGATTTGGGTTGCCAACATTTTTAGCAAGAGGTTATTTCCGATCTAGGCGTACAGCAGCATCAGCAATTTTTAAAAGCCAGCTTTATGGCGATTGTTTGAAGGGAGCAATTAATGGTTACGTGCCGACATTTATCCAGTCAGTCAAATGGAGGGGAAAGCAAGTGTTCTCGATGCAGGCTACTGCGCTTTGCCATGGGAGGTATTCCTCCACCGATGCTGATTTGTACTCTGTGGAATCACTCTTTTGAAACTCCAGCTGTGCTTTAAGCTGCAAACTCCTTGGAGGCACTCCCAGCTGGGTTTTAAACCAGCCAGCAGACTACAAATGATCTGCCGTTACATAATCACGGGCCAAAACTGATGTTAACATTCTCGACGAGCAACGCTCATTAACGCACACCAGTCAGAGAATTCAAAGACTCGCACCTCTGCCGAAAGATGTCGATGGTTAGTTTAAAATATCGGCAGTCCTCAGAGAGTTGTGTTTTCTCCCCGCAAATATAAGTTTACCCTGTGTGTAGAAACAAGTATTTTGAATGACTGTTTACGCTGTGAAGTTTTAGGTCTTAATGTACACATGTGAAGATGGTGATGGTTGCTGTGGGAACGGGATGTTTTACCGGAGAGTGAAAATCCCGACCACAACATCTCAGCCAGATATTATACACACCACAACATCACAGCCAGATATTATAAACACACACATACACACACACACATTTGTCGCTGAAAATCAAAAAGTTGAACAGCAATTGAGTTCATTTCAACATGCAGGACTGAATCCCGCAGCCTAGTAGTTTAATACTTGGCATTTCGACAGCATGAACACCGGATGTTCATAGAATCATAGAACCACAGAGCTGGAAGAGACCTTAGAACAGTGGTCCCCAACCTTTTGGGGCTGCCGGGCGCCCTGAGGCAGCATTGCGCATGCGCCGCGTGCCCAGGGTGAAGGCCGTGCATGCGCTGGGCGCCCGGGGCCTGGAGCGCAAGAATGGCTCGGGCCGGCCCTGGTCACTAGGCGGGCGCACTTAAATTCCCCGGCGGGCGCCATGGCCCCTGCGGGCACCGCACTGGGGACCACTGCCTTAGAAGGCCATCAAGTCCAGCCCCCTGCCCAAGGCAGGACCAATCCCAATTAAATCAACCCAGCCAGGGCTTTGTCAAGCCGAGACTTAAACATCTCTAGGGATGGAGACTCCACTACTTCCCTAGGTAACCATTCCAGTGCTTCACCACCCTCCTCGTGAAATAGTTTTTCCTAATATCCAACCTGGACCTCTCCCACCGCAACTTGAGACCATTCCTCCTTGTTCTGCCATCCGTCACTACTGTGAACAGCCTTTCTCCATCCTCTTTGGAACCTCCCTTCAGGAAGTTGAAGGCTGCTATCAAATCCCCCCTCACTCTTCTCTTCTGCAGACGAAATAGACTCAACTCCCTCAGCCTCTCCTCGTATGTCATATGCTCCAGCCCCCTAATCATTTTGGTTGCCCTCCGCTGGCCCCTCTCCAATGCATCCACATCCTTCCTGTAATTGGGGGCCCAGAACTAGACACAATACTCCAGATGTGGCCTCACCAGAGCCGAGTAAAGAGGAACGATCAGGATGTTCCTGATCGAAGCCCCCACGCGGACAGATATCGCCAACTGCTGGTTTACAAGCAAGGCCTATAAAAAGGCTGAGAGAGTTCAGATGACTTGGCCTGGCTACACAGACAGCCAGGGATCAAACTCAGACTTCTTGATTCTCTGACCTGTGCGTCTCCCCACGGTTTTAGCATAAAGGATCAACTTTTCGAAGGGGGCCTGAAAGCAAAATGTATCATGAACACTCTACCCCAGGGTTATAAACTAGATTGGCTGCTGTAATAAAAGCTAAGTCCTTGAATGAAAATTATGTTAGACAAACACCCTTAAACCAGGGGTGGGGAACCTCAGGCCCAGGGGCCGGATGCGGACCTCGGCTTGCCTGGATCCGGCCTCTGAAGCTCAGGCTCCCACCCCCAGCATTGAGGAGCCTGTGCTAGTGCTCCAGCCCCCCTGCTGCCCCACCGTGGGGCTGGGGCACACAAAATCTATCAGGCTGGGCCCTGTTGGTGTGCGTGGGAAGGGTCTTTCTCCTTCTCAGTCAGGGGCCATAACGAGGGTTTGTTTTCCGCTTCTCACATGCGCGGCCCCTGACTGATTTTTCTGTGGCAACCCCAGCCCTGCCTTAAACACACATAAAGCAACAGCGGCTCAGCTACTGTCTAGGCCCCACAGGGTAGGGGCCCACCCAGTTCTTTCTACGTCACCGTTAAGCCAGATCCTTGCAACCCACCGGCCTCGCATTTGTGGTTTCATAGCACCCCACCGGCCCGATCGCCACATGGCTCGTGGGCTGGATTTGGAGGACTACGTGGCCGAACGACTCTACACACAGGGCTGAGTGCCGCAAAGCTGTTATTTTGCAGGGCCCAGATTTATTTTCTTTGCTAAGTGCAGAGGGCTTGTCATGTATCAGCAGAGAGTGCATTAGGTAAACACGAAGCACTTGAAATCTCAGCAGTGAGCTGCTGGAATAAGACTGGGTTTATTGGCAGGTGCTCTGTCTACAGCAGACACATCAGATTGGGCAGCTATTAGTGGGGTGTGTTATTTATTAACCCGCACCGAGAGTCATTTGCAACTGGCAGGCAGCCAACATGTCACTGGGACAAGACAATTAATTTTGGTAGCGCATCCTTGCTCCCGACATCATTCGCCGGCTAATCCCGCCCACAGAATGGCTGCAGAGATGAGCCGGGAGGTCGGCTGGGCTGCCAGAAATACCGCCGAGCAAACGGGAAGGAGGGCAAATTTTTGCGAGCGCGCCCGCAGGGAGAGGAGCCAGGTGCTAGAAGGGTACGTCTAGACGACGGGGTTTTTTTGCCGAAAGGAGAGATGCAAATTCGGTGCTAATTTGTGTACCTTCTTCCGATTGCTTTTTCAAAGCGGGTTTTTCGAACGTAGCCTGGGTGAGGGTTTTTTCAGGAAAAAACCTTTTCCAAAAAAACGCGTCAACCTCCTTTTTTTTTTTTTTTGGAAGAGCGTTTTTTCCGAAAAGGGTCCCCAAAAAAAACCGCGTCCAGGCTACTTTCACTTTTGAAAAACCCGCTTTTGAAAAAGCGATCGGAAGAAGAGATGCAAATTAGCGCCAAATTTGCATATCTCCTTCCGAAGAAAAAACCTCGTAGTCTAGACGCTATCTAAAACGAGTTTTCTTGGAAAAAAATTTGCTAATAAGGGACTCCTTTGCATGAGTCGTGATCTCATTTGCATATTTTCTGCCGCTCCGTTTTTGCGCTGGGGCTTTTACGCAAAAACAAGCAGTGGGGACGTTTTCTTTTGGCGCAAAACCCCCTTGTTCCGCAAGAGTTTGTGCGCAAAAAAGAAAACGTCCCCACTGCTTGTTTTTGCGCAAAAACGGATCGGCAGGAAATATGCAAATGAGATCGTGACTCATGCAAATGACTCCCTCATTAGCATATTTTTTGCCCAGAAAACTCGTAGTCTAGCCGTACCCTAAGAGAACAGGCACTCTAGTCTATGCTGCAAAATGACGAGTCAGCTGCTCCCTGAGGTTTGGTTCCGGGAGTCCAGCTCAAACTCCCTCTCAAGTCACCGAGAAAACGTGTGCTTGCTAACGCCAAGCCCGGCCAAGTGGCACCTTATGAATCCCAATAAAGTAAACCCAAGGCCACCTGCTACCCCTCTCACCGGGAATTTTAAACGACAGCAGGCGGGGAGAGGGAAGACAATATGGGAGTGGAAAACCTGAGGGCACACAGAGCAAAGGCAGTCAATATTCTTTGGCAAACGGCTTTGGAATAAGAGAGGTGTCAGATGGTTTCAACAGCCACAAGAGGCAGCTGGAAACGCTATTTTTATTTGCTAATGTGGTGGGACAGCTTGATAATGAGTTTCTTAATTAAACTGTATTCCCGCTAGCCACCAAGGAGGCTGAAAGTGCACTAACGGCACATCCACCCAGATGGTGCGGTCAACAGTTCTCCCTCTCGTTGGGCCCACCCACGTGCGGAATACATTTTGTTCAGTGCACCGAGGCATGGGCAGCGGTGCACCACCAGGGTATGTTCTTGGGCTGCCAGAGAGGGCAGAAAGGTTTGGAAGGCAGGTGGCGTGTGGGAAGGTGGGGCTCTTCGGCTACTGACTGTATTTGTGGGAGAGGAATTAGTGGTTGATTTTCGGAGGAAGAGGGGCTTCCCAGGTCTCGATTGGCCTAGGGGTGGGGGAGTGGCAGGGCAGCCGCAGGCTGGATCCACCGGCTTGGTGGGCTGGATTCAGCCCACGGAGGCCCCTCTGCCCACCCTTGTGCTAGCCAGTAAAAGGCACTGTTGAAATGTTACGTTGAGCTGTAGCCAGAAAAAAAATTTTGCTCCTCTACGATTATCTATATTGTGCCTACAAATGTAGTGGGCATTTACCCGCACTGTCATCTGTATATTTCAGAAATGGGCATCTGGCTGGCTGGGAGACCATTTGTTCACAAACTCTTCCGAAACGATAAAAACTCGGACCAGCAAATTTGGGAGGCAGCTGCCTCCTGTCCTAACTTAAAGCAAAGTCGGGGTTTGGTTGTGCCCGGACAATGGGATGTCCTTGGAATTCGACTGTTGCTCATAAAATGGAAAGGAGGGGTCTGGTAGGAGGGAGTTATATCATGGAATGTCCACTAGGTGGCAGCAAGTGCCTCCTCTCCGGCCCCAAGGCAAAGCTGACGGCTGGGGGCGCTTCCCACCCCGCTCTGGGCCAACACGGGCCATGCCAGATAATTCTTCTAGTCTTGTTAATACAGATGCAGACACGCCAGGTGCTGTACATAGATAGAAATAGTACACTGGGACCTCTTTAATCTGGCAAGCCCGGGAAATCTAACTCGTCTGCCATCTCTTTTTGGCACTCAGGACCAAATTCTGCCCTGATTTACACTTGCATCCTTCCTGGGAAATGCCCATCGAGTCAATCTGGCCCCATAAATGGCCAGGAAGAGACCCAAGGTTGAATGAGAGGTGCTGTGGCTTTGAGAAGTAGCCCTCGACATCCTGCTGAGAAATCGGACTACAACTCCGCCACCGCCCAGTACCAGTGTTGGACCTTGCCAACCAGCTTTTCAGGCAATAAAGAATTAAAGTCCGCGGGCCAGTAACTGGACGCAAGTTTCGACGGACAAACACACTGAGGCTGAACTGCCACCTTCTTGGTTTGGGAGCTCACACTGTTTCTCTATATTGATGGCAAAACTTTTCCGTTAACTCTTAATCGGAGAGTCACAATACTCCTGCTCTCAACGTATGAAAGTCAAGGAACCAGCGGCAAAATCTCTACGGAGTAGGAATTCAAAGAGGAGCCAAAAAAAAAAAATCAGATGGGGTTGGGAGACCAAACTGTCCTTAATTCTTGGGGTGAGTAAACACCCCAAGAAAAGAATGGAAAGAGGCCATTTCCTTCCGAAATTAATTTGATCATCTCACGACAGTGCAGAGAGACAGGAGTTTCGGTACATCAGTAGAAATCCTTGATATTCAATATCTTCATCAACGATTTAGATGATGCCATAGAGAGGACGCTTATTAAGTTCGCGGATGATCCCAAGGTGGGAGGGGTTGCAAGTGCTTTGGAGGATAGGGTCATAATTCAACATGATCTGGACAAACTGGAGAAATGGTCAGAGGTAAACAGGATGAAGTTTAATAAGGACAAATGCAAAGTACTCCGCTTAGGAAGGAACAATCCGTTTCACACACAGAGAATGGGCAGCGACTGTCTAGGAAGGAGTCCTGCAGAAAGGGATGTAGGGGTCAGAGTGGACCACAAGCTAAATATGAGTCAACAATGGGACACTGTGGCAAAAAAAGCAAACATGATTCTGGGCTGCATTAACAGGAGTGTTGTGAGTAAGACACGAGAAGTCATTCTTCCGCTCTACTCTGCACCGATTAGGCCTCAATTGGAGTGTTGTGTCCAGTTCTGGGCACCACATTTCAAGACAGATGTGGAGAACTTGGAGAAGGTCCAGAGAAGAACAACTAAAATGACGAAAGGTCTAGAACAGTGTTTCTCAACCCTTAGGGGTACTCAAGAGAAGTCTGGGGGGTATGTCAACACAACTGAAATTTGGAGAAAACTGATTTTTTTTAATGTTTTACAGTGTTTTATTATTTTTGTACTTTTTACACCCAAAAATTTCATTGCCCGCCCAACAACAATTAAGTTGTTTAAACAAGTGTGTTGCAACAGTAGAAAAATGTTTTGTGTGGCTGAAAACTGTAGGTACTGGGGGTACTTAAGATTTTTTTTAAAGGAGTACTTTATAAAAAAAAGTTGAGAAACACCGGTCTAGACGACATAAGCTATGAGGGAAGACTGAAAGAATTGGGCTTGTTTCGTTTGGAAAGGAGAAGACTGAGAGGGGACATGAAAGCTGTTTTCAGGGATCTAAAAGGGTGTTACAAGGAGGAGGGAGAAAAATGGTTCTCCTTGGCCTCTGAGGACAGGACAAGAAGCAATGGGCTGAAACTGCAGCAAGAGAGGTTTAGGTTGGACATTAGGAAAAACTTCCTGCCTGTCCGGGTGGTTAAACACTGGAATAAATTGCCCAGGGAGGTTGCGGAATCTCTATCACTGGAGATATCAAAGAGCAGGTTGGACAGACACCTGTCAGGGATGATCTAGATGGTGCTTGGTCCTACCATGAGGGCAGAGGACTGGACTTGATGCCCTCTCGAGGTCTCTTCCAGTTCTGGCGTTCTAGGACTCTATGATTTTAAAGTGCTTCATAAAGGAGTCGCACCGGCAGATAGAAGCACGTGATCTTTGCTAATTACTTTAACAGCTTCCATCCTGACTGAAGACAAGATGATGTAATGGATCCAACAACTCGCAGAGATCTCTACCAAGGACTGGAAGGCCCAGCCAGTGGGGACCCTGAAGCACCGGGGGGCGGCAGGGGGACCTGGATCCGTGAGCTGCCGTGGAAGTGAAGGGGACCCAGAGCTCGGAGCCACCGGGGTGCCGGCATGGACGCTGGAACAGCTGCCCAATCCTCTTCTCCTGCAGCGGAGCTAAGACTTTCTCTTCCTCCCCTCAGGCATCAGCCCTCCCCACTCATTATCTTTAGTAAAAATCACAGACAGGCCCCGTGCCCCACAACCTGTCCAGGATTTACTAAAAATCACGGTGAGCAAGTCTTAACCTTAATCCTGACACAGGGCGAGCTTAACCAGAACACGGAAACAACACAATCTGGCAGAAAGAAGGTCTATTTGATCGCCAAGGTTACCTGTCCAAAGCCAGCTGGCTGCGTTATAACAGCTCTGCGGGCTAGTTCTCAGCTTAACTGGTTAACTAGTTCATCCCCGAGTCACTTCCCTTCCTTTCTTCCCTCCCCGCACCGACAGGGCTCCCCGACCGCAGCTGATGGACCCCTCCAAATCCTCCCTCACGCTGTTTGCATCGTTTGGCACGTGTCTAGATCGGGGGGATGGGGGGGCAACCCATTAAACGAAGAGAGCCGAATCAGCAGTGGAAAAAACGCGAAGAGCATGCCAGAATTTTTTTGTGAGCAATTTTTGTTGAGGAAAAAAAAAAGGAAGAGCTCTCCACCAGCTGTCCAGAGTTGTTGAGCAAAAAAAAAAGATGCTGCCCCTTTAAAAGACAAGGTGTTTTTGGCCACATCAGGCTCCCATCGGCCGCCACCAGGTTGGCAATGCCATTTTGAATCACCGCACCGGTGGGCACAGGGAGCCAGGGACCGCCGGGGGAGGGGGCTTTGCAAGCCGCACTTTAAGAGGGGGAAGAGCCGCACACAGCTCATGAACCGCGGGTTGGCCACCCCTGGTCTAGATATTGTACCTTCTCAGGACTGCAGTTTAACTACACTTTTACTGCCCCCCTGTGGTCACTCCGGAGTATAACTCTCCCTGCTACCACACCCCTCCTTTCCGTTTGATGAGAAACCATCCCGTCTCACATGCAGCGCACCGTCTTGGCACAACCAAACCCAGACCTGCCTCTGTGATAAGAGGACACTGCATACCAAACGCAATGGTCCTCACTCTTATCGATCAGGCGTTCGTACGTCTACACTTGCACCCTAGTTCGAACTAGGGAGGCAAATGTAGGTGACAAAATTGCTAATGAAGCGGGGATTTAAATATCCCGCGCTTCACTAGCATGATCTCGCCGGCGCGTTACTCCGCTCAACAGCTGTTCCCAAAGTGAAAGTGCGCGCCGGGACACGTTAGTTTGAACCAAAGCCCTTGGTTTGAACTAACGTCACTCCTCAAAATACGTTACTCCTTTAAAACGCGCCGGCGAGATCATGCTAATGAAGCGCGGGATATTTAAATCCCTGCTTCATTAGCAATTTCGGTCGCCTACATTTGCATCCCTAGTTCGAACTGGGGTGCAAGTGTAGACGTACCCATACTCACAGATTGATGGACAGACATACAAAGTCGCTCAAGTATATAGATTAATGCCCACTGATCCGAGTCAGAATCAGGGATCCAACACGGCGTGAAAACACTCAAGAAATCTCACAGCCTATGGGTGGTTTTTATAATTCCCCCTTTTGCATACGCCATCCTGCTTCTATTTTGAACTGCGCCATGCAGACTGCTAGTACTGGAATGCGAACGAACAATGGCAAATCGCTACGTCTCCGGTGCGCTTTGCAAAATGTTTATTGCCGGCCTTGGCTGTCCACCAGCTGGGGCGATCAAAGCAGCTAATCATTTATTTCCGTGTCAAAGGCAGGACTGCTGAAGCCGGCTCAAACAGAGATGTTGCTGGTGATAATGAAGGACATGAAAGGCCAAATGCATATTCGGAGCCCTCATTCGAAGGTTTATCCGTTAGTGTTCCCAAAAGATGCAAGTCATTCAAAAGCTTTCTGCTCACCTAGGGTGCGTCTAGATTACATCCCGCCTTCGAAAGAGGAACGTAAAGGAAGGAAATTGAAAATGCAAATGAAGCGCCGATTTACAAGCCTCACGCTTCATCTACATAATTGCCTCCGATCGCTTTTTCGAAAAAGGTTGTTTTTTTTTTAAAAGCAGTCTAGACACGGTTCTTTCAAAAAAAACCCCACCCTTTTTTGAAAGAACCTTATTGCTGAAAAAATGAGGTTTACAGGGTTCTTTCGAAAAAGGGTTTTTTTTTTTAAAGACCTGCGTCTAGACTTTTAAAAAAAAACAAAAAACCCTTTTTCGAAAAAAACGATCGGACACGACGATGCAAATGAAGCACGAGATTTGAAAATCTGCCCTTCATTTCCATTTTCGATTTCCTTCCTTTACATTCCTCTTTCAAAAGAGGGTTGTAGTGTAGACGCACCCCTATCGTACACAGAGCAACTGCTAGCAGTTTTTATGGGTTAGAGGGGGTAAATTATCTAATTAGCCTATAATTAACTTACTTAATTTACCTAATTAAGCTATAAAATAGAGGGTGACCCTATATTTGATTTTGTTATGTTGGAATCTAGTCAGAGCTAAGGATGGTAAAGTGCGTTTAATCAGCTAATTGACTAGTCGATGGAATTTCCATCGACTACTCGATTAATCGATAAGGGGAGACCTGCAGAGCCGCAGCAGGGACTCCCCTTTTAAAGTCTCTGCCTTTTAAAGTCCTGCCTGGGTCTTACTACATTTAAAAGGCAGAGGAGCTGTCCCAGCTCACTCCTTGTCTCAGACGCTGCGTCTTTACCTCCCCTGCCCCTCCGCGAAGATGGTGCTGGGGGGAACCGGCATTTAAGCAGGCTCTCCCCCTGCACCGGCTCCTGCTCCCCCCTCTTGCTGCCTTTGAGAGAGGCTTGAGAATAATTAAGAGCTTGCCAGAAGCAGCAGGTAATTCAGGCAGCTACAGCCAAGTAAGACCCGCTGGGCTACTTGAAAAGGTTTCCCCTTGGGTAAGGGAGGGAAAAGGAGAAGAGGGAAGGACTGAGAGAAGGAAGTGTGTTGCTGGAGAGCAGAGGACTGCAAAAAGGAAAGCGTGTTCGTGCGGAAGCAGGAAAGAGTTTGCTTAGGTACCAGGGACAAGGTACTAGGGGAGCATCTGGGGACGTGACCCAGGGAAAACGCTGCTGTATTGGGACTAGAACATGGGTTCCCAAACTGGGGGGTGTGCCCCCCTGGGGGGGGCATGAAGAAATTCTGGGGCGCGAGGCAACCTAGTTTCCCCCCCAACAATTCCCCCCCTCAAGAAAGAGCCCAGTCTGTCTGTCTGCTCGGCTGCCAGAACACATGCAGCTTGGGCTGGCTGGGGCAGATTTCAAAATGACCACCTTAAAAGGGCAATGCCTGCTCTGTTCTTAAAAGGGCAGGACAATCTTTTTTTTTTTTAACAAGTTTTGCTGCTATTTTTGTTTCCCGCCCCAGCTCAGTTCTTTTTTTTTTCCCTCAACAAATTTTGCTGCTATTTTTTTGTGGGGCGTGAGGGTTTCTCAAAAATCAAAAAGGGGGCATGATGCCGAAAAGTTTGGGAACCACTGGACTAGAGGGAAAATCCTGGTCCATGGACCTGAACCCAGAGCAGTGGGCAAGCCCAGGTCCCCCCCAGCCTTCCCTGCTTCCATGGCAGATCAATGAGGGAGTGCTAGAGGGCCTGTTACAATGCAGACCTCTGAAAAGTGGCACCATCTATGAACACAGCTGCCTACCCGGAACAGATGCAGGTGGCCAGGAGTAGATCCAAGAACATTTAAATTGAAACGTGGATGTTCCATCTCTGGCTACAAACACGTTGGTGTCTCCGGAGACACTCTAGACCAATGTTTCTCAACCAGTGGTACGAGTATCCTGAGAGGTACTCGAGAGAAGTCTGGGGGGGTACGTCAACACCACTGAAATTTGGAGGAAACCGAATTTGTGTTTTAATTTTTGCAGCGCTTTATTTTTTTTTATACTTTTTACACCGCTGAAATTTGGAGAAAACTGAATTGTTGTTTTCAATTTCACAGCGTTTAATTATTTGTGTACTTTTTTGACACCCAAAAATTTCATCGCCTGCCCAGCGACGAATAAGTGTTGCAACAGTAGAAAAAAATTGTGTGTCTGAAAACTGTAGGTACTAGGGATACTTATAATTTTTTTTTTTAAAGGGGGTACTTTATATAAAAAAAAAGGTTGAGAAACACTGCTCTAGAGGGTGTGTATTTGGCTAGCAGCTCCCCACCTCTGGACGCCAGGGAAGCCGGGACACAGTAGCTCGCAGAAAGTGGATTCTATCGGGAGCACTTTGCTCTGATTTACCAATACGCTCGAGCCGCACCACAGGATGCTGCAGGCCATTTGTGGGCCAACTTTTAGACGGCTCCAACTGCTCCATGGGTAGCTACATGTGGCCTGCCTTGATTTCCCCCCGATCCATCCTCGGGGCCTGCCCCAACCCACTGTGTAGCTGTGGTGTGCTGCGCTTTACCCAACCGCTGCCACCATCCACTCCAGGGGTGGGTGCGTCTCTGTGGCCAGCCCAGGGACCGCTCCACAGCGGCCGGCAAGGAGGAACGAAAGAGGCGGTGCCAAGCCCGCTGGGCAGCAGGGTGTCTGGGAGCCCGACGCCAGCAGCTGTCCGGAGGCGCTGGCCGTGGTGCTTTGCGGACGCTGTTACCTCGCAGTTGAACTCCATCTCGGCGTCCATGGTCATAATCCGCACTGTGAAGGTTTTCGGCTGCTTTCTCTTCAGGGAGCTGAAACTCATCCGAGACGCAATGGCCCCGGCCATGGTGGGGTGCCGGGGGGGGGAGGAGGGGGTTAGGGCAAGATCCCTCCTCTCCCCTCCAACACGCTGCCCGAGGCCCAACACCAGGGGCAGGCGGGGGGTGGGGTGAGTTGGGTCTGGTCCCCGGGAGGGCGTCCTACCAGCCCCCAGCGGCTCAGCCAGACCCTCCGGTTCGCCAACGGGGGTGGGGCAAACACGCAGCGGGCCTGTCCAGAGTGGGGGCAGCCCAGGGAGACCCAGCCCAGGAGGGGGGCAGTGGGAAGGGAGTGAAGATGGCGAGGGGCAGACCCAGGGGGAAGGGGGCTTATCCCAGGAGAGGGGCCTAGCCCTGGGGAGGAGGGGGTGAGATGGGGGGCTAGCCCTGGGGAGGAGGGGTGAGATGGGGGCCTAGCCCTGGGGAGGAGGGGTGAGATGGGGGCCTAGCCCTGGGGAGGAGGGGTGAGATGGGGGCTAGCCCTGGGGAGGAGGGGGCAGGGGCCTGATGGGGTGGGGGCAGGAGGGGGCCTGGCAGGGGTTAAGGGGATGGGGAGGGCGGGAGGCTATGGGGAGAGGCGCGGGGCTGTGGGGGAGGGCAGAGGCGGGGGCTAAGGGAAGGGCGGGGTGAGGGGGCCTAGGGCGGAGGGGAGGAGGGGTTAAGAGGGGAGGGGAGGGCGGGGGTCGGGGGCCCTAGCGCGGGGAGGGTGTGTGGGGAGGGCGGGGCCTGGCCCGGGGCGGGGCGGGGCGGGCGCTCCGCGGGGGGGGCCTGCCCGCAGGGGGGGGGCGGCCCAGCCCCAGGCCGCGAGGGGGCGGGCGGGGGAGCTCGGAGCCGGGCCCCGCGGTCCCTGCCCACCGAGCGCGGCGGGCCTCAGCTGGCGCAGCCTAACCCCAGCGCCCTCCGCCATTGGCCCCGCCGCCCCCGGGGGCGGGGCCCCGCCCGTCCGCCCGCCTCCCGGCAGGGCGCCTCGGCCAATCGCCAGCCCCGCCCGGCCGGCCTGGGCGCGAGCGGCTCCCGGACTGGCCGCCGGCGCTGCCACTCCGCCGCGCGCGCCCCGCCTCCCCAGCAGGCTTGGTTGAGAGGCCGCTGGAGGGGGCGGGCCTGGGCCGGGGAAGGCGTCACGCGGGCTCGCGCGCCCCCTAGCGGCGGCCCGCGCGCCGCCCGGCACCAGGCCCGATGGGCGGGGCCTGGAACAGTCAGAGCGGGCCCTCTACACGTCAGGGCGGGGCCTGAACCTGTCTGGGCGGGGCCTGGAGAGGTCTGGGCGGGGTCTGAACCTGTCTGGGCGGGGCCTGAACCTGTCTGGGCGGGGCCTGGAGAGGTCTGGGCGGGGTCTGAACCTGTCTGGGCGGGGCCTGAACCTGTCTGGGCGGGGCCTGAACCTGTCTGGGCGGGGCCTGGAGAGGTCTGGGCGGGGTCTGAACCTGTCTGGGCGGGGCCTGGAGAGGTCTGGGCGGGGTCTGAACCTGTCTGGGCGGGGCCTGGAGAGGTCTGGGCGGGGCCTGAACCTGTCTGGGCGGGGCCTGGAGAGGTCAGGGCGGGGCCTGGAGAGGTCTGGGCGGGGTCTGAACCTGTCTGGGCGGGGCCTGGAGCCATCAGGGTGGGGCCATAGCCCCACTGCAGCATCCAAGCCCTGGCTTGTGCCCATCTGTGTCAGTTTCGCCTTGGGCCTGGCCCCCCAGGCCCCACCCAGGGGGCTTTGCCCGTCTGCCGGTCGTCCTCCCTCTCCAGCCAATCGCTGCTGTCTCATCTGCCTTCCCTCCCGCTCCCCGACCAGGATGGATCACAGCCTAGGAAATAAGCTTAACACCCCCCCCATGGGGCCCACCTCCCCCACGCCAAATCCCTCGGCCCTAGCCCCCTCCTACAGCCCCACCCCACAGCCCACACCCCCAGCCAAAGCCCTCCCCCCTCCCGTAACCCATCCCACGCTGGTGAAAACGAGTGAGTGGGGGGGAGGGGAGCAAGCAAGGGGGCTGGAGTGAGTGTGGGCAGGGCCTTGGAGAAGGTGCTGGGGCGGGGCCTCAGGGAAGGGGCGGAGCCAGGGGGTTGCATTTTCAGCTGGCCGGCATTGGAGGCCTAGCCAGAGCGGAAGCAGGTGTTTTGGGGCATTGGACCTGCGTGGGGGGGGGAGGAATCTGGCTGGGGGGGCAGTCCCCAGGAACACATGGCCAGGGCCATCTCTAGGGGGTGTGTGAACCCCCTCCCAGTGTACTCTAGGCACATGGCCCAGGCAACACCTGTCTGCAGCCTGACTTGTCCTTCCCTCGTGATCTGACCCAATCTGCTCCCCCCCAGAGTCAGCCTCCTTCTGGCTCACCCTTGCTGGGTAGGGCGTGCAAATGGGGCGTGTAACCCCGTGTAACCCCGAAATCCGCCCCACGCTGCTCCCATGGCACAGAAAGGGAGCCCCTAGCTAGAGGTGACTTGTCGGCTTAGAGGAGCTTTTCAAATGAAGAATGCAGACAGCAATGCTTCCTCCTGGCCGGCTGCCCGGCGCCTCTGTAGAAGTGGGGGCGGCCCATAAAATCCATATTCCGAATGACTGGAAACCATGCCTCCTCCGTGCCAAACGGGATTAGCAATGCAGTGACCCGCACGGAGGAAAACGGCTGGTTTGCTGCGTCGGTGCCTTTGCGGTGGATTTAAACAGCTCCCCTTGTTTTCAGACCTTAGAAATAGCAGGAAGAGGGAGTCAGGGGTCTCCTAATGTAGCTAGAAGCCTTTTTTCCAGGAGGGGGGGCGGTCATTGTTGGATGCTTAACCAAGAGCGCTTTTCTCCCCACTGCTTCTTGGGCATTTGAGTGCAGAACCAGGATTCGCTTTTCAGCACCGTGTGAATTCCCATCCCTTTCCATCTCTGCGCTCATCTAATTTATGCTGATTTCTTTTCAATATTTTTGCCCCGCCTCTCTTATTTAAAATATTCTAGGCCTTTTTTCAATGGGGGAGGAGGCGGTTTAATTGCTGGATGTTTAACCAAGAGCACTTTTCTCCCCACTGCTTCTTGGGCATTTGAGTGCAGAACCAGGATTCGCTTTTCAGCACCGTGTGAATTCCCATCCCTTTCCATCTCTGCGCTCATCTAATTTATGCTGATTTCTTTTCAATATTTTTGCCCCGCCTCTCTTATTTAAAATATTCTAGGCCTTTTTTCAATGGGGGGGAGGGCGGTTTAATTGCTGGATGTTTAACCAAGAGCGCTTTTCTCCCCACTGCTTCCTGGGCATTTGAGTGCAGAGATGGCACACGCTTTTTAGCACCGTGTGAATTTCTGTCCCTTTCCACCTCTGCGCTCATTGAATTTATGGTGATTTCTTTTTCAATATTTTTGCCCTGACTCTCTTATTTAAAATATTTGAAGCCTTTTTTCAATGGGGGGGTCATTGTTGGATGTTTAACCTAGAGCGCTTTTCTCCCTGCTGCTTCCTGGGCATTTGAGTGCAGAACCAGGATACGCTTTTCAGCACCGTGTGAATTCCCATCCCTTTCCATCTCTGCACTCATTCAATGTATGGTGATTTCTTTTCAATATTTTTGCCTCGCCTTTCTTATTTAAGATATTTGAGGCCTTTTTTCAATGGGGGGGGTCATTGCTGGATGTTTAACCTAGAGCGCTTTTCTCCCCGCTGCTTCCTGGGCATTTGAGTGCAGAGACAGGAAACGTTTTTCAACACCATGTGAATTTCCTTCCCTTTCCATCTCTATGCTCATTTAATTTATAGAGATTTCTTTGAAATATTTTTGCCCCGTCTCTCTTATTTAAAATATTTGAAGCCTTTTTTCAATGGGGGGGGTCATTGTTGTATGTTTAACCAAGAACACTTTTCTCCCTGCTGCTTCCTGGGCATTTGAGTGCAGAACCAGGATACGCTTTTCAGCACTGTGTGAATTCCCATCCCTTTCCATCTCTGCACTCATTCAATTTATGGTGATTTCTTTTCAATATTTTTGCCTCGCCTTTCTTATTTAAGATATTTGAGGCCTTTTTTCAATGGGGCGGTCATTGTTGGATGTTTAACCAAGAGCGCTTTTCTCCCCGCTGCTTCCTGGACATTTGAGTGCAGAACCAGGATACGCTTTTCAGCACCGTGTGAATTCCCGTCCCTTTCCATCTCTGCGCTCATTTCATTTATGGTGATTTCTTTTTCAATATTTTTGCCCCGCCTCTCTCATTTAAAATATTCGAGGCAGCTTACACAATTTTTTTAAAAGCCACACTATAAATACATATAAAATATTGTATATACATGTAGTGACCGGAGATCCGTAGGGTCAACTCCTCCGTGCTCCCTGCACATCGATTGTGTCTTCTGGGGGGGTGTGGGGGGGGGGGGGAGACTAGAAAAGACACAACAGAAAATCCCTTTTCAGCTGGCCTGCTACATGGCCAGGGTGATTAACCAAGAGGCCCCAAATTCATGACTGCAGACCAACAGGACCAAGAATGGGACTGGGTCTCTCAACAGGCTTGCGCCCCAGGGAGCCTCCAGGCAGGCGTGAGGGCGCACAGATGGGACCCCGAAGATCCCCACCCTGCTACGCCCTTTAAGGGATGTTCCTCCTTGCAGAGCGATGGGGGCCACTGGACCCTGAGCTGTTCCCCCGAGGCTCTGGGCTCGGAGGGTGGGGCAGCCCGGGTCTGAAAGGGGATTTTACGCTTCCCTGCCTCATCCAAGCTTGGCTGCCGCCGCAGGCGTGCGCGCTTTGGACGCTCAGTGCGCACGGAAATGCGCGAGCAAATGCGCCCCCCGCGCAGGGATCTCCCCCTCGCTGCGGGCGCCGCGCCCCTTCTTCGGGCAGGGGGAGCAAAGGGGCAAGGGGGAAGGGGAGGACCCGCCCCCCCGGCCGGCCCCGCGCAGCGCCCGGCTGCGGCTCCTCAACGCGAAGATGGCGACGCGGGTGTGCGGGAACCCGGCGCTGCGGCGCCTGCTGCGGGGACCCTGCGTGGCCCGGAGCGGAGCCCGGTGAGCCCCGCGCCCCGGCGCTAGCACATCCCCCCCCCCCGGCCACGGTGCCGTGCGCCCCCCACGGGGTCCTCCCCGGCGCCCCCGCACCTCGGTCCCTTGCCCCTCAGTACCCCGTCCCCAGTGTACATCCCCGGCGCCCCGTCCCATCCCCCACGTGGCCCTCCCCGGCGCCCCCGCACCTCGGTCCCCTCCCCACGTGGCCCTCCCGGCGCCCCCGTCCCCGTCCCATCCCCCACGTGTCCCTCCCTGCGCCCCCACGTGTCCTTCCTGGTGCCCCATCCTGGTCCCCTGCCCCCACATGTCCATCCCCAGCACCCCTGTACCCCATTGTGTCCATCCCCGATGCCCCCGTACCCCCAACCTGTCCATCCCCGGTACCCCCGTACTTCACAGCCCCAGTGCCCTGCCCCCCACCCACGTGTCCATCCCTGGCATCCCCTTACCCTAGTCCCCTGCCCCCCCCAATATGTCCATCCTTGGCACCCGTGTACCCATAGCCCCAGCCCCCTGTCCTTCAACGTGTCCAGCCCCAGTGCCCCCCTACCTCACAGCCCCAGTCCCCTGCCCCCCAGCATGTCCATCTTCTAGTCCCTTGTACTCCCATTCCCTGGGGCCCATCACCTCACCTGCCTAGCCCCTGGGCTCCCCTTATGTTTGGCCTCTGCCCCCCAGAGTGTCCACTCGCCCCTCGCACCGCCATCACCTCTGGCGCCCTGTAGGTCCCTTTCCATCCCTCCCCTCCGCACACCTGCGCCTCCCTGTCCTCACCCACCCCATGGCTCCCGCCTGCCACCCCTCTCCCTTCATCAGCACCACTGCGGCCCTTCTCCCCTCACTCTGCCCCGTGTGGTCATGTCCCTCCCCATCCCTGCCCCCATACCCTGTGGTCTCTCCCCTCCATCGCTGTGACCTTTGGTCCCCCACCCTGTGGTCTCTTCCCTCCCTCGCTGTGACCTTTGCCCCCCCACCCTGTGGTCTCTCCCCTCCATTGCTGTTATCTTCCCCCCACCCTATGGTCTCTCCTCCCTCGCTGTTACCTTTGGTCCCCCACCCTGTGGTCTCTCCTCCATCCCTAAGACTTTGGTCCCCATTCTGTGGTCTCTCCTCCATCACTGTGATCTTTGGTTCCCCGGCACCCTGTGGTCTCTCCCTCCATCGCTGTTAGCTTCCCCACCCTGTGGTCTCTCCCCTCCATTGCTGTTACCTTCCCCCTCACCCTGTGGTCTCTCCTCCATCGCTGTTACCTTTGGTCCCCCCACCCTGTGGTCTCTCCCCTCCATCGCTGTTACCTTTGGTCCCCCCACCCTGTGGTCTCTCCCCTCCATCCCTAAGACTTTTGGTCCCCCCCCATTCTGTGGTCTCTCCCCTCCATCACAGTGATCTTTGGTCCCCCCTATTCTGTGGTCTGTCCCTCCATCACTATGACCTTTGTTCCCCGTGGTCTCTCCTCCATCCCTATGACTTTTAGTCCCCCTTCTGTGGTTTCTCCTCCATCGCTGTGATCTTTGCCCTCCTCCCACCCTGTGGTCTCTCCCCTCCATCGCTGTGATCTTTGCCCCCCTCCCACCCTGTGGTCTCTCCCCTCCATCGCTGTGATCTTTGGTCACCTCCCCCCATCATGACCCACACCATCTCCCCCCCCTGCACCCTGTGGGCTCTCACGGCTGCCCTGGATAACTGGGTTGGGCGTGTGGAAGAGTGATGGAGGGGGCCCAGAGCCCAGCTGTGGGGGGCGGGGTTGACATGTTCAGGCAGCATGTGGCAGGGGGAAGGGTTGTTTACCTTTCCTTCCCTGGTTAATGGCTTACTAGAGATTTCGGAGCTGGGCAAAGGTCTTGCGAGGCCCAGACTGCGGATGTGGTATCTCTGCTGACCTCCCTGGGAGGCATAGAGGGAGCAGGAGGGATTTGTGTCTGCCTCAGTTCCCCTTCCCCCCCTTCTCTGGGGAGTTCGTGACCCTTCTGACTTTCCAAAGATGTCTGGAGGCAGCACCGTCTTCCTGAGCCTGCAGCCAGCCTGCAGCCTGGCTCAGAGGCAGAGGGCAAGCCATGAACACTGAAACTGACCAGTGCTGAAACTGACCAGTGCTGAAACTGACTAGTGCTGACCAGTGCTGAAACTGACCAGTGCTGAAACTGACTAGTGCTGACCAGTGCTGAAACTGACTAGTGCTAAAACTGACTAGTGCTGAAAGTGACCATCAAACTGACCAGTGCCGAAACTGACTAGTGCTAAGCTAAAACTGACCATCAAACTGACCAGTGCTGAAACTGACTAGTGCTAAAACTGACCATCAAACTGACCAGTGCCGAAACTGACTAGTGCTAAGCTAAAACTGACCATCAAACTGACAGTGCTGAAACTGACTAGTGCTAAAACTGACCATCAAACTGACCAGTGCTGAAACTGACTAGTGCTAAGCTAAAACTGATCATCAAACTGACCAGTGCTGAAACTGACTAGTGCTAAAACTGACCATCAAACTGACCAGTGCTGAAACTGACTAGTGCTAAGCTAAAACTGATCATCAAACTGACCAGTGCTGAAACTGACTAGTGCTAAAACTGACCATCAAACTGACCAGTGCTGAAACTGACTAGTGCTAAGCTAAAACTGACCTCAAACTGACCAGTGCTGAAACTGACGTGCTGAAACTGACCAGTGCTGAAACTGACCAGGGCTGACCAGTGCTGAAACTGACTAGTGCTAAAACTGACCATCAAACTGACCAGTGCCAAAACTGACTAGTGCTAAGCTAAAACTGACCATCAAACTGACCAGTGCCGAAACTGACTAGTGCTAAGCTAAAACTGACCATCAAACTGACCAGTGCTGACTAGTGCTGAAACTGACCAGTGCTGAAACTGACCAGGGCTGACCAGTACTGGAACTGACCAGGCTGACCTGTGCTGACCAGTGCTGAAACTGACTAGTGCTGACCAGTGCTGAAACTTTGACTAGTGCTGAAACTGACCAGTGCTAAAACTGACTAGTGCTGAAAGTGACCATCAAACTGACAGTGCTGAAACTGACCAGTGCTGACCAGTGCTGAAACTGACCAGTGCTGAAACTGACCAGTGCTGCCACCCCAGGCTGCTGCCTCTGATACAGGGAGCTCCCCAGGAGTGGGGCTGGGTGCACTGGCTGCTAGCCCGGCCCCCGCGCACTGTTGAATAGTCGTGCACCTGTTAAAATGTGATGCTCGAGTGCTTCGTCGTGGCTGGGAGGTCGGTTATAGGCCGCCAGTCGTATTTGTTTCCTGGGTTTGATGTGACAGGTTTTTTGAGCCTGCGACAATCAATCTGTCTAGTTTTGATTGAGCCAAAGTGCTCGTTCTCCCCTCTGTGGCCCCAGTGAAACTGACGAAGGCCACGAACCACTGTGGTGTCAGCTGGTGGGTTTGGCAAGAGCCTCGAATCCCCCCTTTCCTGTCTTCGCTCCTTCCTACACCTCGGCTGCCTTTGCTGGGGCTGACCTCTGTGCCTTCTTCCAGGGGATACGCCAAGGACCATGAGGGCAGCTGGTTCCGCTCGCTCTTCGTCCACAAAGTGGATCCCCGGAAGGATGCCCACTCCACGCTCTTGTCGAAGAAAGAAACCAGCAACCTCTACAAGATCCAGTGTGAGCTGCCCCTGCCCGGGGCTGCCTGTCCCCTTCCAGGCCACACGCCGCGTCGGCCGGGGGGTCTGGTCAGGGAGAGCGCTGTGGTTTGTGAGCTTCCTACCAGCTGGGGGGTGGGTGTTGAGCTCCGCCCCCATGCCATCCCCACCCGTTCCCCACTCCCACTTCACAAGGCACCTAGCAGATGTTTGCTTTGTGGGGGTGTAGAGGGCTCATCTAGGGGGTCAGAAGGGACAGTATCTGACTGGCCAATCATCCGGCTGGCCAGGGAAGTGCCTGCCAAGAGGTTAATAAACCTTCACAGGGATACGGCTGCCTCTCATCTTTTCCATCCCTGGGTGGATTTTTTCCACCCAGCTGTGGAATCAATTTTGTTCCGTGCACTGAGGCCGAGGCGAATGTGCACCACCTGGAGACACACAAACCTTTGGGCGCTCTGCGATTCAGCTGGGCAGCACGGGAATGCGTCCTGAGCAGCCAACCCAGAGGCCAGATGCCTGCAGATCACTTTGCCCAGCTCCGGAAGACGGCCGGTGGCTTCCCTGGGACTGATTTCTACCCTGCTAACCTGCCTCTTCGGTCTGTTTCCCTGCTGTAGTTCACAACGTGAAGCCAGAATGCCTGGATGCTTACAACAGCCTGACGTGAGTTCTCCCGTGGTGGGCGGAGCCTGTGGCATGGTGGGTGGAGCCTGTAGTGCAGTAGCCTCTAGCACAGTGTTTCCTCAACTTTTTAAGACCGAGGAACATCAAAGAATAATTTTTTTTATGGGGAACACCAAGGATTTTTTTGTTGAGGAAAAAAAGAAAAGAAAAAGGAGGCTTGCCCCTTTAAGGGCGGCCATTTTGAATTCTGTTCTCCCCGCGGCACACGTCCGACCGCCGCGGAACACACTTTAAGAAACGCTGCTGTAGCGGGTTGATGATGAAGCTGTTCCTGTATGGGCAGGAAGGAGAAGGGCCTTGTGGGTAAGGCACAGGATAGGGAGTCAGGATTCCTGGGTTCTGCGTCACCTTAGGCAAATCACGTTGCCTTTCTGTGCCTCAGTTTCCCACTCAAATAGAGGAGGAAATTCAGGCTCATGAAAACTCTGCCTTGGGGGCCAGCTGGGGCAGTCCCCCCATTGGCTGAGCAGCCCTCTGACCCTTCCGCATCCCCTGCAGAGAGGAGGTGCTGCCCAAGCTGCACTCGGACCCCGATTACCCTTGCGACCTGGTGGGGAACTGGAACACATGGTACGCCGAGCAGGACCAGGCAGGTGAGTGGGTGGCCGCGGGCAGGGCCCCTGGGCCCTCGGGTGGGGTCTGCCTCGCCACGACCCCCAGGCCAGGCCTTGCTCTCTCGTTGCAGTGCACCTGTGGCGGTTCTCTGGCGGATACCCGGCCCTCATGGACTGCATGAACAAACTGAAACGGAACCAGGTACCAGGCGGCTACTGGCAGCCCCTCCGGACCCCCCTGGTGCGGCATCTGCCTTGGCCCCTCCAGTGTGTCCTCTGATCTGAATGCTTAGGAAGAAATCCAAACACCAGCAGCCCGTGTGTCTCAGGGTGGTGCGCATTTGCACCTGCCTCGGTGCACGGAACAAAATTATTCCGCACGTGGATGGGGAAAATTAGAGGGAATATCGGGTCCTGGCCCAAGATTGCCAGCTGGGGAGGGGCACCAGGGCACGTCTCCGGCTGGCAGCCCCCTGCCTCTCCTTCCCCTGCACGCCGGCCCGGAGCTGGGATTCCCGCGCCCGGCCCCCGGTGACGGTTGCTCTTTGCAGGAGTACCTGGCGTTCCGCCAAGAGAGGAGTAAAATGCTGCTGTCCCGCCGGAACCAGCTGCTCCTGGAATTCAGCTTCTGGAACGAGCCTTTGCCCCGGGCCGGGCCCAACGTCTACGAGCTGAGGACGTACAAGCTAAAGGTGACTCGCTCCCTCCGGAGCCGTGGGGAGGGGTCGGGGGGGGGCAATTCTCAGGCCCTGCTGGCTCCTGCAAGTCCTCCTCGGAGGGCTCCAAACTGCGCTCGGGGGGATCTTGTCGCTAGTCGCTTGGATCAAAAGCGCCCGCGCCGAAGCCAGGGCAACC